>CM028129.1:1414623125-1415242916 GCA_016271365.2 Neoceratodus forsteri
TTTCCAGCCGTTGACCTGTGCACGTCAGACCAATGGAAGCTTGTTGCAGCAGTTCGAACACTTTTTTCAGATAAGTATCCATTTTTTCTCCCTTATAACAATTTTCAGTAGTTTGTATGTCGTTCTCTTCACCTAAGGAGTCTCATAGAAACAAGTGCAGTTCTTGTGGCGTCCAACTACCACATAAGGACCAGCACATCTTTTGTCTCTTCTGCCTGGGTCCTGACCACAAAGTTGAGGAGTGCGAGGCCTGCGCCCAGTTCAACCAGGTCATGCGCAAACTGCACCAGCAGTCTCTCGAGGCCCATCTCCTCAAACAAAAAATGGCTTAGATGGAGAAAGAGCTAAAAAAGCTGAAAAACGCCTCTTCCTCGTCAGCTGATCCACACAAGAAGAACAGGGACAAAGGAAAACATCGGGACCAGGAGCAGTCCCCGAAGCCACCCACGGGCCCTTCGACAGAGGACTGGCCCTCTTCCTCCAGGAAGGTGACTGCTGTGGCCAAGCCCGGGCTGCTGCCTCTAGAGCAGGCTTTGGCCCCCCGCCGTCACTGGTTACGGTGACAGCGGGCTCCTTAGATCCATCCGAGGCCGCCGCTGCTCTTAGGCCCATATCGACCCCGGGCTCTTAAGTCGGCAGGCGCAGCTGATAAGCCACTCGTCGGACCCTCTGGCCAGTGTCCGGCTCGGTTTGGTAAGTCGGTAGTTGGAGCCCCTGACCCCCGCATGACCAAGGTCTGTCAGTTGATCATTGGGCCTTCCGACGATCGCATGACCTCTTCACATCCGTCAGACTCTGCCGAGGTGCTGCTGGATGTCAGCTCTGTCCAGGCTGGAGGACAAGAGTCTCCCCGGGGTTCCCTCCATGGAGAACCCTCGTCTCCTGCTCCATCTGAGATATCTTCTCTGTCACCGGACCCACAGGTCCCGACGGACGAACACCTTTTGCCAGGTTTACCTGACGTCCGGGTGCCAACAGGCCTTACAGTGGCTCCGACGAGTGTAGTAGTGCCAGACCCTGCTTCTCCTCAATGCCCGTAGGTCCCCTTGCCTCCACCAGGCCCGCCATCGGGCCTTCCCCCGTCAGGGCTGCCAACTGGTATTCCGCCCTCAGGGCCTTCGTCCCTCAGGACCTTTGCCAGGTTTTCCTCCCGCGGGTCCTTCAGGCTGTCATCCTGCAGGACCGTCCGACGTCCCTCTGTCTGGGCTGCCATCAGGATATTCCCCATCAGGGCTGCCGTCAGGCTACCCTCCCGCAGGGCTGCCATCAGGCTACCCTCCATCGGGACTGCTGTCTGGTTACCGTCCGTCACGTCTGATGTCAGGCTTTACGACATTGGGGGCACCATCTGGATATCCGCCATCAGGCTATCCTACGTCAGCCCCGACGCTGGATCATTTTTCATCAGCCTTTTATTACTCAGGCTACCCTGGTTACTATCCTCCACCAGGCTACCCACACCCATTATCCGTCCTCTAACTTCTGGAGACATGGGCCTGGATTGGGATTTATTCACCCTCCAACTCCTCCTCCTCCTCCTCAACCTCTGGTGAAGTTTAGGGAGATCCTAAAATCTTAGTAGTCTGAGACCAAATCACAGTTGGTTTCAGAATTAGACAGCAGGCATCTGCTTCTTCCGGACACAGGCCGCCAAACTCCTACCCCTGTGGTGCCCTCTCCAGTCCTTCCTCGTACCTCGATGTCAGGTCGTCCATCAGCTCCAACTCAACCCCTGACGTCTGAAGGGATCACCAGGGAGCCAGATCCTCCTATTCCTGAAAAAGTTCCAGAGGATTCAGATGATTCCGAAGTGGACTGATTCCTCATCCGCTGGTTCAGGTTTCGAGACCCCTCTCCTTGAGGAACCAGTCATCTGGAATTTTCCGGAGACGAGTCCGGTACTCACTCCCCCATGGGTGGTACCCCATGAGGATTTATCCTCTACCATATGGCAGAGACCTTCCTCTATCCCAGCCAAGGCAAAGAAAGCCGACTGGGTTTACAGGACTGCTGAGGACAAGGACCACCTTAGTGTGCACCCTAGAGCTGACTGGGTGGTCATCAGTGCAGTCCATGATCGGTCTGCTAAGCGTAAGCACCTCAGTACTTCGGACAAGGAACCAGAGAAATGGACCAGTTTGGGAGGAAGTTTTATGCTTCTTGTACTCTAGCTATACATGCTCTGAACTATATTTCGCACATACTATAGTAGCAGAAGTCCTTGTTCCACTAGCTTGAGCCCGTCATCGAGGCCCTACCAGACTCTGAGACAAAGTCTTCCTTGGCAAACACCTTAAAAATGGCCAAGGTGGCTGGACGTCATTCTTTGCAGGCCACCAACAATGCAGTGGATTCCTCCATTAGAGGTACGGCCACAGCTGTAAGCCTTCGCCGGTACTCTTGGCTTCGAGTATCGGATCTAGCCCCTGTTGTTCAGTCGGCTATTCAAGATGCCTCTTTTAGAGCCGGCCCGGTGGCACTGAGGGTTGAGGTGCTGGATGCCACACCTCGCGCCACGCTGGTGACCCAGGTTCGGGAACGGACTTGGGGTCTCTGGGGGTTGGCAGGGGAGAGGAAGGATTGTGTGTCCCATGACTGCTGTCCTCCCTCTAGGGAGGGCAAGGGGTGTGCACCGCAGATAGCGAGCACAACTTGAGGGTAGAGCTCGGCAGGCATCAGCACATTAGTGCGGCACGCCATTGTACAGCCAGCTCCAAGGAGAGAAAAGATGGTGAAAAATTGCGAGGCGATCATGGTGTGTGATGGCCATGCCCTGCACCCACGCCTCGAGAGTGCGCCCAGGTGTCTGGATCTGGGTTGCTTCTTGAGGAGGACTCTGAGTATGCAGGCCTGTTGTGGGGAGAGCGTGTCACTGGCCAGACCTGGTCCGGGGGTGCGGGTGCTGGCAGCCGGACGACTCATCACCTGCTCCGCAACAGGGAGGATAAAAGTGTGACATGATTTTTAAAAATGCCCCTTTCAGAGGCTCTGTCCTGTTCGGCGGAGATGCCCAGGACATTATCACAAGCCTGCAGGATAAAGGCACAGCTCTTCGGTCGGTCCATACCATGTATCGACTGAAACAACAGAAACATCCTTTTTGTCGGCAGAACAGATGCCAGATGAAACACAGCTGCCGCCTCTCCAGCCAGAACCCATAGGGCTTCAGGAACAGTCCTCCTGAACACCCCTTCCCATTCCTGACTTGTTGACCGCCTGCCCTCCCTCCTCCTCATCTGTCGGAGGAACAGGTGAGCGGAATGCTCACAAGGCATCTGGGAGAATGGGAGGCCATCATAACAGAACCTGGGTACTACAGTTAATAAAGCTTGGTCACATTCTCGAATTTCAAGAAAAACCTCCAGACAATCAACCGGGGTCTTCTCACTACCCAAGGGCGCACATTCCCCATTTAAGGGAGGAGATCACGGCTCTTCTTTGAAAAGAAGCAATAGAGCCAGTGCCTGCAAACCAGATTGGGAAGGGATTCTACTCCCACTTCTTTCTGGTACTTAAAAAGACAGGGGATCTATGCCCGATTCTGGACCTCAGTACCCTAAACCTCTTCATAGAGTACAAGAGGTTTCGGATGCTGACGCTGCAAAGGTTTCTGCCTCTCCTCTCCAAAGGACAATGAGTTTGTGCCCTGGACATGCAGGATGTGTATCTTCACATCATCATCATAGTAATAATAATACATTTTATTTATAGAGTGCAATTCTACAAGCCAAAGCGCTGTACAATAATAAAATAGTAAAAAATACAAAACACAAGATTAAATAGGATCCATAAAATTCTAACAGTACGGACTAAAAGATTAAACAGAGAATTCACTGAATGCTTGTTTGAACAAATACGTTTTTAAGGCTGCCTTGAAGCTCTCCACGGTCCTGCACTCTTGAAATCTGACTATGTAGAGAGTTCCACAGGGTAGGGGCTCCATACATAAAAGCACGAGCCCCGGATGTTTTCAGCCGAACCCTGGGAACCTGTAACAATCCCTCGTCAGTTGAGTGTAGAGGATGGCCAGGGCTGTAGGGAATCAGGAGTTCTTGCAGATAGCTTGGACCCTGTTAGTGCAGAACCTTGTAGGTCAGAAGTCTGACCTTAAAGGTGATCCGCCACTGTACAGGCAGCCAGTGCAGCACGGGAGTGACATGACTCAAACGAGGAGTCCCCATCAGCAGCCATGCTGCATCATTCTTCACCAGCTGCAAGTGACTGATATCAACCCCCGGAAGCCCCAGGTAGAAGTAGAAGGAGAAGGAGTTACAGTAGTCAAGGCGCGAAGTCACAAAGGCATGGATCAGTGTCGGAAGGTCGCCAGACAGAACAAGGTGTTTAATCCTGGCGATGTTCCTTAGATGGTAAAAAGAGGACTTGACGACTGCCGACACCTGTGAACACAGTGTCAGCCCATCATCAAGAATCACCCCCCAGGTTGCACACCCATTCAGAGGTCAGCAGCTGGGCACCTCCAAGCCAAAGACCAGAAGGCAGCCCAGCCACTGACTTCTCTATCCAGCAACCCGGATCCACCACCAGCACCTCAGTCTTCTCGGAAAGGTAGGAAAATGGGCAGACTAGGTGGGCCAAGCGGTCTTTATCTGCCGTCAAATTCTATGTTTCTATGAACACCAAACAATCTTTGCAAGGATAGGGCCGATGGACTCAGTGCACCCCATTAAAAGGTGTGTTGGGCCTGGATCCAAACTACAGCATGTTGGCTGCATACTCTGGGCAATCCACATGATATCCACAATCTCTGGCCAGTTTAAAGATACCCAAGAAGACCGAGGAGGGGTGACCAAGCACTTATCACCGTCAACCCCCATAGAGAGTGATGGACAGATCTCGGCCCTGATCTTGGCCACCTTATCCGCAAAAAGACGAGTAAACTCACCACACTTAACTTGTGAAAATGCACCTTGAACCTGCAGACAGGTTGGGTTGCACAACCTGTCCAAGTTTGAAAGAGCTGAGCCGGTTGATTCTGAGCAGCATCAATCTCACCGAACAGGAACTCTGCCTTCTTACGAGTGATTGCTGATTGATAGATTTGATAATGTTCCATCAATCTGAGGTGGTCAGCTTCAAGGGCCGATTTCCGCCAGCACTGCTCTAACCTTAGTCCAACTCTTCTCAGTTCCCTCAAGGTCTCATCAAACCAAGGGGACCGAGGGTGGAGAGAGAGAGAGGACGAACATGGACAGGAGCGATGGAATCCAGAGCTTCAGTAATAGCCTTGTTATAGGCCTGAACTAAACTATCTGGATCCTGGCTTGCCCCAGAAAGTCCTAGTAGGTCTAATACTGCCAGTAGACTATCCGGGTTCACGTCCCTAAAGGGCAGTATCTGACCATCTCCACAGGGGCAGGCCTATGAGGGGGAGCCTGGAGATTGAACCTTACGGTGTGGTGATCAGACCATGAGACCGGTTCCATAACCAAGTCGGAGGTCTCCATCCCCAGGAGGAAGACCAGATCAAGTGAGTGACCGTGACTATGGGTAGCAGAGGCAACAGCCTGTGTGAACCCCAATGAGTTCATGAGTTGGAGGAAGTCTTGATCAAAAAGCAAGAGTTCATCATCGACCCAGGCGTTAGTCGCCCAGGACCATCAGCCTGGGCAACTCAAACGTCATGTCGACGACAAAGTCTGCCACTTCTTGCAGGAACAGTTTCTTACCCCCAAGTGGACAGTAGATGAGAACGATCCTACAGCCCACACCTGCTACCACAGCACACTCAGATGATCAGACCTTCTCAACTGGCACACCAGTAAGGCCCAATTCTGTCTTAAAACAAACGGCTACACCCCACCCATAAGGTCCAATCTTGAACGGTGTATCACTGAAAACCCAGCCAGGGCAGCCGCTTCCAGAATGGGACCGGCATTCTCGTCAAGCCAAGTCTCTGTCCCAATGAGATCGGCAATAACCGCTGTCTTGTTCCTAATAGACCTGGCATTGCATAGCACCACTTGAGTCCATCCACACCGCAGATTCCTCAGGTTTTCTTTCCAAGGGGAGAATTACCAGGTCAGAGCTCTCCCTTTCGGCCTTTCCTCCGCCCCATGGGTTTTTACCAAATGCCTAGCGGTAGTGGCAGATACCTTGAGGAGTCAGGTGCACTATGTTTTTCCTTACCTCGATGATTGGCTCCTCGCAGCTCCATCGAGGGAGGGGTTGGAAGCTTTCTTATCAGCTACACTGCATCTTTTCAAGTGCCTGGTTATTACTGTCAGTTACCCCAAGTCCCAGCTTGCTCCTTCCCAGTGCCTTCAGTTTATTGGGGTCGTGCTGGACACAGTGCGAGGAATGGCCTCCCCACCACCCCCGGACAGGATAGACACCGTGGAGAGGCAACTGACACATCTCGACCAGGGCAGTTCTCTGTCTTCTTGGCCTCATGGCAGAGGCTATTCCTACAGTCCCATTGGCCAGACTCCACATGCGAAAATCACAGTAGACTCTTAAGGTCCCAATGGGATCAGAGGGAGGACAGCTTTGAACGTCAGGTCTTCATCTCCAGCCCAATGCAACAGGATCTGTTATGGTGGCAGGACTCCAGCAACCTGATTCTAGGAGTCCCTTTCCAGATCCCTCCTCACTCCCAAATACTGACTACAGATGCGTCGGGGAGGAGATGGGGTGCCCATCTGGGACGCCACAGGACCAGGGCCTGTGGTCACCTGTAGAAGTGCACCTGCACATAAATGTGCTAGAAATGAGCAGTGCTTTACTCTCTTCAGGCTTTTCAGCGCATTCTCCAACAAGAAACAATGTTGATCCAATCGGACAACGTGTGTGGTGTGGTACATCAACAAATGGGGGCACCCGCTCGTATCCCCTTTGCAGGGAAGCAATGCGGGTATGGAACTGGGCGGTTCTCCACAAGGTCCGTCTTCTGGCAGTCCATGTCCCAGGCATGCAGAACATTCTGGCAGATGGCCTCAGTCGCACCAGGCTAAGAACCCACGAATGGGAGCTAAAGCAAGAAGTTCTAGATCACATCTTCGACCTTTGGGGTTGTCCAGAAAAGGATCTGTTCGCAGTCCCATCAACATCAAAACTTTCCAAATTTTCCTTGCTCGATCCTGGGCATGGTGCTTTCTGGCAAGATGCACTATCGCTTTCTTGGACAGGGAGATTTCTGTATGCATTCCCTCCCTTTCCAATCTTTGAGAGTTGTTGATCAAGTTTCAGACAGAAGGAGCACAAATGATATTGGTAGCTCCTTTTTGGCCTCAGCAAATCTGGTTCCCACTGCTTCAGCAGCAAACAGTGGAACCTCAGATTCCTCTACCTCTTTCTTATGATCTCCTGACCCAGGACGGGGGCACACTGGTACATCCGGAGCTAAAGTCCCTTCATCTACATGCGTGGCACCTCAAGACATAGTTGCTTCTAGGTATTAGGTTTCCCCAAAGGTAGCTCAGATTTTGGTAGAGGCATGAAAGTCATCTACCTGAACTACCTACGCCATGAAGTGGAAGCACTTCTCCATTTGGGCCACCTCGAAAGATTTGGATCCTTTCTCGTGCCCCACTCCTCAGGTCATGGAGTATCTTCTACATTTGTCGGATCTGGGCTTGAGCTATTAGTCACTGAAGGTGCATTTAGCAGCCGTCTCCGCCTACCATGATCCAGTATGAGGCAAGACCCTGGCTCAGAGGTCTCCAGAACCTTCTTAAAAGGTATTTAGCATCTGAACCCCGGTGCATAACCCTGCTGCACCGTGGGACCTTAATTTTCTTTTAGAGAAATTGATCTTGCCTCCTTTCGAACCAGCAAGTACTTGTGACGTGCGCTTTTTGTCCAGGAAAGCGCTCTTTTTGGTTGCAGTTACCTCTGCTCGTAGAATTTGTGAGCTTCAGGCCCTGATGTGTAAGGTGCCATATTTGATTTTTCACAGAGACCAGGTGGCTCTGTGCACAAATCCTAAGTTTCTTCAAAGGTTGTTTGGAGACCACCCTTAATCACTCTCTGGAGTTGCGGTGTATTACCCTGAGCATTCTAATTGGGGGGCATTCTGCATACATTAGACATTCACAGAATTTTACGTTATTACGAACAGGACAAAGATGTCCAGAAGCGGTTCAGCTTTTTGTTTCTTTTGCATCAAAGAGAGAAAGAGTACAGCAGTTTCCAAACAGTGCCTTAGCAAATGGCTGGCAGACTGCATTACTTTTTGTTACCAGAAGTATGGTAAAGTCCTTCCGGGGCAGGTAAAAGGATATTCTACCAGGGGAATGGCTGCTTCCACAGCCTGTTTCAGAAACATATCTGCTGCAGATGTCTGCTCGGCGGCTACTAGGGAGTTCCGTCCACACTTTCGTGAAATGCTACAGTTTGGACATTGCCTCGATTGTAGGGCTGGTTTTGGACTAGCAGTCCTTCAGGGACTCCTGTCCTAACTATCTGGCTTTCTATTAGGATTATATCCCAGCCTCCCATGTTTTTTCTTGTCCCTTGAACCCTTTACTGCTTGGGACTCAGTCCTACAAGTGATTACCTACTGCAAGAGCCCTCTTGAAGTAAGATAGTGCAGTTACATAAGAACTTACCGTACAGTAGATCTTCAAGAGAGGCTTTTGCAGTAGGTAACCTTTTTGTGGGGTCTAAAACTGTGGGAGAATTCAAGAATGCATGGGACAGACATAAGGCAGTTCTTGTGGGGGGTAGGAAGAAATAAGCTGTTGGTTAACTAGGATCTACAGCTTATCCTGTAGGTAGGGAAATGGGCAGACTAGGTGAGCCAAGCGGTCCTTATCTGCCGTCAAAGTCTGTTTCTATGTTTCCCCTCCCACTTTACGCCTCTTTAGTTACAGCTCTCTTTGCAGAAAGCCTCTTTTTGGATTCAGGAGCCTCTTTCCATTCTCCTGTCATGACTCTTGGAGGTCCCCTGCAGGAGAACTGGAGGGCGGACGTAGGGACCACCCACTATGTAGTGTCACCCTGACGTTGATCACGTGACATCCGGTAGGCGGTCCCCCATTGGACATTGCTAGCAAAAGTTTCCATGCAGTCCTGACGCCAGGGGGTGTAGACGCAGACTGCCTCAGCCACACCAGGGTAAGAGCCCACGAATGTGAGCTAAAGCAAGAAGTTCTAGATCACATCTTCGACCTTTGGGACCATTGTCAGAAGTGATTAGCTACTGCAAGAGCCTCTCTCGAAGATCTACTGTTATGGAGTTCTTGCGTTACTGTCCTTACAGGTGAGTAACTTGTTTTTATTTGATGCTTCCACTGAGCGGGGGAGTAGTACTTTTAAGATATGTTCATACTGACACCAGATGCATCATCCAGCTGCCAAAAATCCTCCATGTTTTATAGAGTACTTTGTTAATTTCTTATATTTAAGTATTGCTGCAAAGATGTGTGGCACTGTACAGTATACCTGCCAGCTCATTCAAACTTTTTTTTTTTTTCAGTCAGCGGCTCAATGAAGTAAGACAGATGTGCTCATGACTGGTACTATGGTACGCTGTCACACGTGTGTTCCAGTCTTGCTGAGCCGCAGTCCGACAAAGTTTGTATGAGTTGGTGGCTGTACTGTGAAGTGCAGGGATTTTTGGGATACTTTGGGGTTGGCTGCTGAAGGAAGTGTCAGACAGCAGTTTGTGCGGGATTAAACAGCGGTTCTTCACCGATCTGATTACAGGATTTCAGAACCTGTTTTGTAACTGTCATTGGATAGGGCTCTTAGGATACTGAATTTAACGTCGTCTTAATGCTAACAGATTTTTAGTTTGCACTAACTTAGTTATAAAGAATGTGTTGAAGACCAACAGAAGAATGATCACTTTTCTTTCATTCTTTTATTACATTTGCTTTGCCATCATCTAGATTTCTTGGCTCTTACACTAGCTATGACTACCTGAAAAGGAACATGAAGTGGTAAGGCTACTGCTGTCAGTGTGAGACCAATTCAGGCTGTCATCACATTGTTGAAATCTCTCATCTCCAGCTTTATGTGCACTTCAGAAATGTGTTCTGTATTTTCAAGCTGAGTTATGAATGGCTCTGAAAGAATCTGTGTAACACACCACCACACACTCAATCAAATTCATCCTGATAATCAGTGATTTAGATTTGTATTCCTGTATAACATTTTGTTATGTTTGGTTTTACCCATATTTTCCCCTCACACCCTGAAGTGGTTTTTATCACCAGTACCGTAGTGACACCCACTGGTAGCAAGATTATGATGTTAAAGAGGGTTTTCTGCAGCAGTGCCTGTCAGGGCAGAGCAGAAACAAGCAGCATGAAGGCTGCTGGCACTCGGGTTGCTTACAATGTTCGTTCCATCCCAGGAAGACTACTCTGCAGTGTAACCTCTTTTTTTGTGCTCCTCCCTGACCCCCTGACTGGCCACTGGCCACTTTGGGCTGCTCATGCCCCACCACCACCGTGCCCCCATCACCATCCACTGCCCCATCTTCAGTGGTCCCTGGGTAACCCGACATAACTTTTCATCAGGTAGTTCCACCCCAGGGAAGAAGTGTCCGTAGGCACTTTGACATATCCCAGGGGCCTGCGGGGTCAGCATCAGGCGATCCCAGGCTATCGTGGTGACGGGGACCCAGCAGCCATCATCCAGCTGATCGGGGGGGATTTTCCTGTTTTCTGGCCCTCGTCTCCACCTCAGCGGCTGCATCCAGCATCCCCTCCGGCAGGACATCACAGTGGCTGTGCACCACACGCTCAAGAGCTTTGCCAGGGGTCACTGCGAGAGCCCCAGAGGAGAGCATCCATTGGACACCCTATACCCTCCCTGCTGGCCTCCGCTCCTGACGTCCTGGGCTTGGGGCACGAATTCAGGTCCCCAGCGTGCCAGGCGATCCCCCAGCACCATGGAGCTGGCAGTGTCTCTTTTTCTAGGTGTGTGGAGTTGATTCACTGTCCACACTCTGGCAGTTCCACTGGAACGGTTTAATTGATCAGACATCTTTAAGCTAAGCTCCTCCCACTACCAAGGTGGTATATCCCCCGACATCGGATCTTTCTTGTTGCTGGAATAACAGGTCGCCTCCTTCATGGCTCCCGCTTAGCTTTCTAGTGCACCATTGACAAACTTTATTTTGAATTTTTTTCAAGTGCTACTCCTTGTCTCCGGGTTCCCTCGATTCCCCTTGACAAACGACAATCGGGCAACGGAAGTTGGATTTAAATTTTGTGTATGGTGCCAACAAAAGATGGCAGTCACCTGCTTGCACAACATGTGTGTGTACCGCCTTGGCAGGCAACACAACATGGCTGGGTGCTTAAGCATGCTTCCCAAATCCATCGAGGACAGGAAGCTCCAGCTGTCACTGGGTCGGCCTTCGGAATGGGATCTGAAGAACTACCCAAAGGGTTGCAAGAAGACCTAGGCAGTGGCTGGATCATCTCGCCAACTTGCAGCCCTTGAGGCAGAAGCAGCAGTGGCCACAGCAGGCGCCTACTGGGTCTAAACACAGTTCCCTGGGGCCAGTGTCAGAAGATTGTTTACTGGAGAATTCTGGGAAATGTGCCTGACCCTCCAGACGTTTGGGAAGAGCCCTACCCAGTGTGGCACTAAACAGAAGCACCACCAGCACCAGTCTTGGGACTGGGAGCGATCAGGGTCCTCCTGGTCTCCCAACTCGCCCGATCGCTGTACAGCTGTTGAGCACCCTTTCGCCAGTGAGCAGGTCAGGCGGGTCAAGGACTCTTCGGTTTCCTCATCGAGCCAGTTTACATCAACTCCAGTCAAGCTGAGATCTTTCTCAAACCTTTTGATACATTGTCAGACAAGGTTGAGGACTCAGTGATGCAGACCCCGGTGCTGTTAGTCCTCACCCAAGGGGATGCAGTCCGGTCAGTGTCCACATCTGGCCCTCGACAGGAGCAGCCTCCACTAGTGATCAGGTCTTCCGTGCCCGTGTTACTTAATGAGGGCAGGCTTATGGTCCTGCTGTCGATCTCGCTCAACCTGGAGGCATCGCCGTCAATGCTCCTCATCCTTTTCATCCTTGGGTGAAGAGAAGCATGACCACATTATGCTCTTGTGCCACGAGAAACTCCTGACAACAGTGGGCCATTGTGGGGAAGAGTAGGGTTTACCCTCTGGACCTGTAGTCACCTGGCTGTCGCAGGTGGTACTTCTGCCAGTCCACACCGTACCGGTGCCCTCCCGCACCTGCATCTCCACCTCTTAGGGTAGAGCTGCCACCACTGCAACCCATGGTTAGCACTCCAGCAAAGGCGGCCCGTGTGGCCACCAGCTTGCCAGGCTAGTTGTCTGTGAGGATCATTCGAGGTGAGGATACCAGAGAGGTCCATGGTGAGAAATGGGTGCAGGCCATTTTTGAGGAGTCCTCGGATGACTCTGATCATGAGTCCATGGCCTCCCTTAGAACTCCCTTCCTCGACTGCAGCTCAGTCGAGGAGCTCTCTACCGAGCATGGCCCAGTATCCTTTAGGGCGCTTCTCTGACTCATCTCGCAGTCTGTGTCGGTCCTGCTTGAGCTATTCTGAAAGAGGGCCAAGTACCCCCTTATGGACATTTTGGACCGGGGACGAATCCCTAGAGGTTGCCTTCCCTGTGGTTGAGGCCATCTTGGGACTAGCTCTGGAGCTTTGGCAGCATTCAGCATCCTGCCTGGCACCCTCTGCCCACATGGTCTGCAATATGCAATCTGTACAGGTTCTCATTTGGGATTCTTGGACGACCCCTTCACTGAGGGATTGATCACATATTCGGTGTTCCACAAGTCTGGACACAGGGAGCATGGATAAGCCTCCAGACTAAGGAGTCTTGCAAAACTGACCTCACTGCTGAAAAGATGTACACAGTGGCATCCTTGAGTCTCCCATCAGGCTAGTTATGCCATAATAATGGTCAGCTTGGGCCTCTCCCAATGAGGGTCTTTGATGCAATCCTCCCTTGCCTCTTCATAGATCTGCAGTTGGTGGTGAAACTCATCAGAGACCAGGGTCAGTCGTTGGCTAAACACCAGTTCCAGACTGCTTTGGATATGGGTAACTCATGTGCCTGTGCCATGGTAGCAGCTGTCTCTATGCATCGCAGTGTCTGGCGATTTGTGTCTGCCTTCATGGTGGACACCCAACACAGGCGGGCCGATGTCCCTTACCTGGACACCAACCTTTTCTGCCCTGGCTGGAGAGACATCTCACCCACATTGAGAAGTTTGGCGCCACTGTGGATTCTGTAATTTCCCAGAAGGACCAGGAAAAAAAGCCTAAGAAACCAGCATTCCAGTATTAGTCCTTTCTGTCACAGCCTCCTCAGCAGCAGCCCCAGGAGGGGCAGTATCAGGCCTGGCACTCCATGCTCAAGTCCCGGGGTCAGGGTCTTAAGAAGGAAAGGGGCAGATGTAGTGGTACCACTCTAGCTGCAGCCACCGGTGCCCACTTAGAGATGCCCAGTGACAGGTTGGGGTTTAGTCCCCCCAATCCTATCCCTGCCTGTTGTGCCCATTGGCAGTTGGCTACATCACTTATTTTATTTATTTATTTAAATGTTTCACCAGGAAGGCATACTGACCAGTATTGCTCATTTCCAGATGCGTGGGGGGCGGCAGCATTTTACAGCAGTGTCAGTATATACAGCATTAGAGTTACAGAATACAGCATAATAGTATATATAGCATTAGACTTACAGAATACAAGTATTGTAAGTGAAGTACAACATTAAGATAGAACAATACCATGAAAGAATAGTATACAGGTTACAATCATGCTAGTCTGCTATCACAATGGATAAGTGGGTGTTGGATGTAGCGGGCAAAGGGTTGCCTCTGGACTTTGACGCTCTCCTGACTTCGTGCACCTCAGGAGTCCAGGCTGTCGCAGGACATGCTGTCTGCCCTACGGGAGGATATTTCTCAAATCCTTGCAAAAGGGGCAATAGCCTACATCCCAGACACCCTGGCCTGTCATTCTTACGTGTCCAGGTACTTCCTGATCTTGAAACAGATAGGGAACTGGTGCCCCATACTGGATCTGCACGTTCTGAACCAGTTCATGTGAAACACAAGTTCTGGATGGTCACTCTGATTCTTATTATCCCATTGCTGGAAAAGACATGTGGTTCTGCTCCCTAGACATCCAGGATGCGTTTTTCCTCATTCCCATCTGTCCGTCCCACTGCCAGTACCTCTGATTCTGAGTAGTAGGTGTCCTGTACTAGTTCCAGGTCATGCTGTTTGGCCTCTACTCAGCACCTAGGGTCTTGACCAAATGCATGGCAGTAGTGGCGGCTCACCTGCAGCTCCTTGGGGTCCTAGTGTACCCTTACCTGAATGACTGGCAGTTAGCCTGTCAATACAGAGAGGTAGTAGAGCGGTCCAGAGATCTGGCTCTCCAAACTTGCGAAGACTTGGACCTATTGGTCAACCCGGACACATCCAAATTGGTACTGAAGCAAGCAATCAAGTTCATCTGGCTAGAAGTAGACTCCCTGCAGACCATGCACTGTATCTTGCCTCCTTTGCCCGATCATTTCAGATTTGGATCTTGTGCTCTGCCTGGAATTTCCTGCGACTGCTGGGGTACATGACGTCCTGAGCCAGCATGGTCTGTTGGGTCCACTGGTAGATGCGCCACCTCCAGTGGGAGCTGGTCCGTCATTGGTCCGAGCGCCTAGGCCACTTGTACCAGCCAGCCACAGTGACCCTGCTGATGTGGGATGCCACCCAGTGATGGCTGATCCCAGAACACCTGGAGGAAGGATTCCCATGTGTGCACCCAGAACCAACCATCATACTCATGATGGATGCGTCCTTGGTGGAGTGGGGAGCGCACCTGGGAGACCACAGAAGTCATGGGTTCTGGTCATTCTGGGAGTCCTGTTACCACGTCAGCCTGCTGGAGCTCAGTGCAATGCTTCTGACTCTGATGGCATTCACACCACTAGTTGGGTCAGGTCATGCAGGTCCAGATGGGCAACACCACGACCATGTTCTGCCCGAACAGATAGGGCAGAACTCACTCCCTTTCTTTGTGTCAGTGGGGGGGGGGTTCCCTGCAGCTGAACCCTAGTGCGCAGTTTGGATGCAGATCTCCTGGTGAGCCATGTCACAGGCTAGAGCAGTCAGCTGGTGGATGCTCTCAGCCAGGTAGGAGAGATGTTGCACGAGTGGTCCCTGCATCAGGAGGTAATGAGCCACCTGTTCTCCTGATGGAGTACACCCTTGGTGGACCTGTTTGCCTTCTGGGAGAGCGCCAAACTGAGACTGTTTTGTGCCCTCCCCCCACAGTCTGGGACACTGCTGGGGGATGACTTAATGAGGCCCTGGATGCCAGGCCTTGTATACGCCTTCCCTACCTTCCCCTTGGGCCACAGGGTGATGGTCAAGACCTAGACGGACAAGGTGCAGATGATCCTGATAGCTCCAGACTAGCCATGGCAATTCTGCTACCCAGATCTACTCCTGTGGCGACTGCCTCTCCATCTGGATCTGCTGACCAGAAAACCGGGGAAGGTCTTGCACCCGGACCCTCGTTCCCTACACCTCACAGCCTGGTTCCTGAGTGACTAGAGTTCCAGGCCTGGGGTCTATTGGAGAATGTGCTCCATGATGTGGAGGTCTCCAGGAAAGTGTCTACTCACAGATGCTACACCTTTAAATGAAAGAGGTTTGCCATTTGGTGTCAGGGTAGGGGGTCTTGATCCCCTTGCCTGCCCTGTGACTAGCATCCTAGACTACCCTTGGTCCCTTGTCTGAGCTGGGACTATGGGCAGTGACCCTTAAGGTGCACCTGGCAACCATCTCCGCTTACTGGGTGCAGGCTGGTACATAGACAGTGACCCAGGAGAAAGTGGTCACGTGCTTTTTCAAGGGCCTGGACCACCCTCTGATGTGTGAACCACCTCCACTGTGGGACTTACTGCTGATATTGGTAGTGCTCATGGGCATGCCTTTCGAGCCTTTGCACAGGTGTGAGCTGTCACATCTGTCATGGAAGATGGCCTTCCTGGTGACCATAACATCAGCCAGAAGGATTGGGGAGCTTCAGGTACTCTTGGTGGAGTCTCCTAACCTGGTTTTACACAGAGACGGAGTTGTCCTTCACCCCAACCTGAAGTTCTTCCGAAGGTTGTATCAGAGTTTCACCTTAACCAGGTTATTAACTTACCGGTGTCTTTCACCAGCCCATCTTTGGAGGCTGACCACAGGCTCCATATCCTGGACCTGCAGAGGGCGCTCTCTTATTACGTAGAGCACATGGCTGAAGTTCGAGGATAGGCTTGTCACCTGTCAAACTGGCAGCACAGCAGATGATTTCCAGGGAGATCACATCCTGCGTTAACCTGTGCTATAAGTTGGCTGGTAGGGAGCCTCCAGTAGGGCTTGGAGCTCATTCCACCAGACACGCTGCTTCCTTGGTGGCTGCTCCCAGGGACATCCCTATCCAGGAAACCTGCAGGGCTGCTACCTGGAAGTCCACACACACCATCATTTCCCACTACCGCATCAACCGTGAGTCATGTCCGGATGCTGGTTTTGGGACCTTGGTTCTGCAATTGCTGTTTGTCAAGTAGGGGTTGCATACCTAGCCCCCTCCTCCCAGAGAACTGCTAGGAGTCTGCCAGAGTGTGTATAGTGAACCATATCTATGCCCCTAGAAAAATAGGTTGCTCACATGTAACTGTAGTTCCAGGAGTGGTATGTGGTTCATATCCACACAACCCACCCATCCTCCCCTGGCAGGTGTCACATGGATTTCTGCTTCCAGCATGCAAGATCTGATGTCACGGGGCAGAGTCGGGAATATACTACCCTGGTGGTGGGAGTAGCTTAGCTTAAAGATGTCTGGCCAATCAAGTCCATTCTAGTGGAATTGCCAAGAGTGAGGATGTGAACCATATACCATGCCTAGAACTATGGTTACAGGTGAGTAACCTATTTTTCAAACAACATGAAGTCTTGCTATATTGTGACAATTGCAGTTTGTCCCACCATTAGAACTGCTCCGGAGGTGAAGGAGTTAACTTCCATGCCAGGCATGGAGCTTAGATCGCGAGCTCGGTTAGAGAAGCTCTGTCTGGATAATTTCAAACTGAAACTGTCAGATTCTTTACTCCGCCTCACTGAACAGTCGCTCCGGAGATTTCTCCTACTGCTCGGTTCATTTCTCGGTTTAAACAGTATTTTCTCGGTTAAATACAACCGCGAGTATTATTATTTTAACCGCAAACCGATCGGTTCAAGCTCTGTCTGTGGTATTGTAAGTAATAGACAGGTTTATTTCTGTGTGGAACTTGTAAATGTTTATCGGTTCGGTTCGAACCGATCAGGTTGTTTAAAACTTTTAAAAAGTAAGCATTTTAAAGCTTTTAGAGTGCGGTTCCGGTTCTTATAGGTTCTAAAAAACGGATTTCATACAGTTTTTTCCATTTAACGTGACACGTTCGAACCGATAAGGGTGTCTGTCTGGCACCGCCGCTCAAAGGGCAAGTTTGTTGGTTAGGCTGGCATCATGTCTGAGAAACCCAAAGAAAACTGGCCCACTGGTTTCAGCACTGTGGTGTCTGGGGAAGCCTTGCCAAGGCTGACCCACACACCACATGTGTTCATTGTCTGGGTTTGACCACCCCAATTCAGACTACCAGATTTGCAAGAATTTCCGTGCAGCCACCCTGGATAAGAGAGTTGGCAGGCTCAGGAAGGAAGGCCAAAAAGTCGCTGACCCGGATGGACAGCCCGGTTGGTGCCAACCAACCGGAGGGAGTGCCTCTGACCAGGCGAGACTGGCAACGTAAAGCTGACTCTGGGGAGCCAGTTCCAGCAAAGAAAACTAGAAAATCAGCAGGTGTGGAGTCCACAATTCCTTCTCCAACTGCTGCAGAAATAGCTAAAGCTATACAGATTGTACAGTCACTTTCTCCGGTTCCGTCCGAACCGCCACTGTCTGGTAAAAGGTCGGTTCCACTGGTTCAAGAATATGATATTGAAGAGTTTTATGAACCAGAGGAGGAGGGGGAGGAGGATTATGAACAGTGTGAACAGTGTGAATGTGACTTTGAGAGTCTGGATGTGCCCATTGAACCGGACATCTCCCCAGACAGACCTTTAGAATCTCCCCCTACGCTTTCTGAGTCCCCTTCTCACTTTCTGTTTTATAAAAAGGTGGATGAAACCCTCCAGCTCCCATTAGAGGAAGCTGTGGATGAGCAAGAGGAACCTGATTTTGTGGAAATGATGGATTTCCCAGAGTCTAGGAGATTGTCTATCCCCTTACATAAATCATTTAGGAAACAAACAATAAAAATTTTAAAAGCTCCTAATTCTGCGCCTCCTGTTGACAAGAAGATGGACAGGAGGTACACTTTGTCAGGTCCTGATACAGACTTTCTTTCACAGCAATGCAGTCATGTTTGAGTAGTTCAGGCTGCAGCCTGTGATAAAGCTAACATTCCCCTGGCTTCACATCCTCCTGACAAGGACTCCAGGAAGATTGATGCCATGGCTGGAAAACAATACATGGCAGCGTCCTTGGGACTCGGACAAGCAAATTACATGGCTTATGTGGCAAGATACCAAAAATCTAGATGGGACACTGTTATGGCTTTGGCCAAACAGGCCCCTGGCCAGTTTGCCAAGGAGCTGGAGCAGGTGGCTGCTGATGGCATTGAGGCATCCAAGGTGCAATTCCATGCTGCTGTGGATTCTAATGATGTATTCTCTAGAGTCATGGCTACATCTGTGGCCTTCGTAGGCTGGCTTGGCTCAGGTGTACTAGTTTGTCACAGGATACCCAGACTAAGGCTATGGATTTTCCTGTGGTAGGAAATTCTCTGTTTGGGAGCAGACAAGAATTACATGAAAAATGGATGAATATAGAACAACTTATAGGAGTGCACAAGCCAAGGAGCGGCAAGCCACTCCTCAGAGGCAGACCCCCAGGGGTAGAGGTAGGCCTTTTCACAGGCCTTTTAACCAAACCCAGGCTTCTTCTGCTTATGCTCAGAGGGGGTTCTTCAGAGGGAGGGGCAGACGGGGTGCAAGCAGGCCTGCTCCCACCCCTCAGCCTAAAGCCCCTGCCAAACAGGCACCCTGATTGGATGCCCAGGGCCGGTTCTCCATTACCTGTAGGGGGCAGGCTGGCCTACTGCGTTCAGGACTGGGAGTCTCTAACATCAGACAAGTGGGTCCTGGAAGTAGTAAGCCAGGGTCTGGTTCTCAGCTTCAAAAAATTTCCAAAGATGAGAATCAGATCTTTTCTACCTGCAAATCCTCTACAGACCTTTGCCTTAGAAACAGAAGTCTCAACCCTCCTGGCTCTCAGAGCTGTAGAAAGGGTTTCTCCCCTACACCAGGGCAAGGGTCTGTACTCCAGGTACTTCCTTGCCCCAAAAAAGACAGGAGAATGAAGGCCCATTTTGGACCCAAGATATCTGAACAAGCACCTTTTGAAACCAAAATTCAAAATGGTGACTCTGGCAATGATTTTACCTTCTCTAAGGCCAGGGGACTGGCTAACTTCCCTGGACCTCAAGGATGCCTACTTCCATGTTCTAATCAGAAGCTCCCACCAAAAGTACCTCAGATTCGAACTGCCCTCAGGCCATTACCAGTTCAGAGCAATGCCCTTCGGCCTTACCTCTGCCCCAAGGGTATTCACAAAATGTCTAGCAGTAGCAGTTGCTCATTTAAGAAGGCAAAAGATTGCCATCTTTCCCTACCTAGACGACTGGCTCATTGTAGGCCAGTCTCCAGAACAGGTCAAATCACACCTGCAAGTTACCCAGCAGCTGCTCACCTCTCTGGGTTTTCTGCTCAATCTTCCAAAGTCAGTTCTGGAACCTGTCCAGGTACTCACCTTTATAGGTGCAGAATTGGACACAAAGCGGGCCAGAGCCTTCCTACCCTTAGAGAGGGTAAGGAACCTAGTGGCCCTGGCCTCCTCCTTCACTTTGCAGGTCTCTCGACCAGCAAGGCACTCCTTACAGCTCCTGGGACACATGGCTGCTTCCACAGCTGTAGTGCAAGGAGCAAGATTTCAGATGAGGGACATTGTTTCACTTGAGAGCCTTTTGGTCTCAAAGAAAAGATGCCCTTTCCAGGTTGATCCCAGTGACTCGAACCCTGATCCAGGCCCTTCAGTGGTGGCAGGCTCAGAGCAATTTGAGACTAGGGGTCCCCTTCATCCCTCCATCTCACTCCTTGACCCTTACTACAGATGCGTCCCTTCTGGGATGGGGAGCTCACATGGGCGACTTCTCCACCCATGGAGTGTGGTCCCCTCAGGAATCTCTGCTCCACATCAATTTGTTGGAACTCAGAGCTGTCTTTCTAGCACTTCAGGTGTTTTCTCGTCTGTTCAGAACAAAGTGGTACAAGTCAGAACAGACAACACTACCACAATGTGGTACATCAACAAACAAGGGGCTTACTCGGTCTTGACCCTTGTGCACCGAGGCAATGAAGTTGTGGTCTCTGGCTTATTCCCTGAACGCTTCCCTCATAGCAGTTCACCTCCCAGGAAAGGACAATATCCTGGCAGATGCTCTCAGCAGGATTTCCCAGGGCCATCACGAATGGTCACTGGATCCTCAAGTACTGGGGATAGTTTTCGCCAGATGGGGCACCCCTCAGATAGATCTTTTTGCAGCCCCAGACAATCACCAACTTCCACTGTTTTGTTGCAGGCCCCCAGTGATGGGCTCAGTCCCCCTGGATGCCTTTCTCCTAGATTGGGAGGAGAAGTTTCTATATGCCTTTCCCCCCTTCCCTCTCCTATTCAAGGCGCTAGTCAAAATCAGATCCCAGCCTTGCAAGATGATTCTGATAGCTCCAGATTGGGCCAGGCAGCCCTGGTACCCACTCCTTCTGTCCTTAGCAGTCCATCTTCCCCTGTGTTTCCCCAGGAATCACAACCTGTTATCTTGTGCCCAGGGGAGAGTTTGGTATCCGAATCTAAAATCCCTCAACCTCAAGGCCTGGCTCTTGAGGAGTTAGAGTTTGTTGACCTACACCTTTCTCAAGGTGTTCTTGAAATCCTGAAGGCTTCTAGGAAGCCTTCCACTAGGGCTACTTATAATTCTAAATGGAAAAGGTTTTCCATCTGGTGCTCTGGGAAGCATATTTCCCCCGGAATCTGCTGATTTGCCCATTGTTTTGGACTATATGGTCCATCTTAATTCTTTGGGCCTGAGACCTGCTACCCTGAAAGTACATTTGGCAGCTGTCTCTGCTTTTATTTCAGCAGGAAAGCCCTCTTCTCTTTCCACTCACCCTGTATTTTCCAAGTTTTTCAAAGGATTACTTCATACTAATCCACCTTTCAGGGACCCGGCCCCTGCCTGGGATCTTAATGTTTGCATTGCTCAGTTGGTGCAACCCCCCTTTGAACCTCTGTCTTCTGCAGAGCTTAAGTATTTGACTTGGAAAACTGTTTTTCTAGTAGCCATCACTTCTGCCAGGCGCATAAGTGAGTTACAAGCCTTGTCAGTGGAGACTGACTTTATTTCCTTTCACAGGGATAAAGTAGTCCTTAGGACTAACAGGAAGTTTTTGCCTAAGGTGGTTTCAGATTTCCATCTTAATCAATCTATCTCCCCTTCCAGTGTTCTTCACTGACCATTCCTCCTCGGGTGAGAGGAGGCTGCACAGCTTAGATGTTAAGAGGGCCCTAAGTTACTATATAGAGCGTACCAAGGGTCATAGGTTCGAATCCCTCCAACTTTTTCTCACTTATGGTGAGGTTGGGAAAGGTAAACCTGCCACTAAGAGATCCATTGCCAGGTGGATTGTCTCTTGTATTCAATTTTATCATCAGAAACTGGGAAAGGTTCCCCCTTCAGGCCTGAGGGCTCACTCTACCAGAGGTACAGCTGCGTCTCTAGCTGCTGCCAGAGACATCCCTATCTTAGAGATATGTCAAGCAGCTACTTGGAAAACGGTACACTTTCACCAAGCATTACTCCTTGGATATCCAGGCCAGGAGGGATGCTAGATTTGGCACAGCCGTGCTTCAGAGCCTATTCCCTAAGTAGGTTCTGTCCCTCCTCCATGGAGGTACTGCTGTGTATTCTGCAATTGTCATAATATAGCAAGACTTCATGTTGTTTGAAGAAAAAATTACTCACCTTAGTAATGTTGTTTCTTCTAATGGAGTCTTGCTATATTATGACCTCCCCCCAGCCTGCCCCTCTCAGAACTTCTACTTGGGTATGGGGTGGGCAGTCCAGTGTTGGCACTTATTTATGCCCATTATATGTTTTTCCACCCCTTCTTGGGGTTTTGGGGTGTTGTGTTTTTATTTTATCTTATTTATTTTCTGGTCCCCTGACTTGAGTCTTGGTGTTGGGACCAGGAATATGTGTTATTATTTAGGTAGCCAGTTGGCTAGTGTAGGTTACAGCTTCCACACAGAATCTTAGTGAGGTTTTGCTCGTAAAGATCTGACAGTTTCAGTTTGAAATTATCCAGACAGAGCTTCTCTAAGGCATGGAAGTTAACTCTTTCACCTCCGGAGCAGTTCTAATGGTGGGACAAACTGCAATTGTCATAATATAGCAAGACTCCATTAGAAGAAACAACATTACTAAGGTGAGTAATTTTTTCTTGTGGCATGCCAAGATACTAAATCTATTATAAATGCAGGTGTTGAATTTCCAAAGCTGCTATTACTGGAAATTGAGGGGCACTGTCAGTACTACTACATGAGCTGATTTTGAACTTTTTGATATGAAATTTGGGGCTTGGCACACCATATTAATGTAATGACACCAAAACCAAGCAGCTAGGGCAGTTGTAATGAGCACACATACTTACATGTAAACAATACTGGCACCTTGCTGAAGCACTCTTGCAGTAAACAAAGTCATATAGATAATATAAAATTGTACATTCATTTCTCCTGTTCCTCTCCTGTCCACTACCCTAATGTTCAGGGTCGCTATGGCTGCGCTATTCCTCTGGCTAGTTCAGAGGGCAAGTGGTTTCCTATATAACTAATGGCAATGTTGCCCCTTGATTGGCTGGCAGAAGGTGCACAAATGCCAGGAATCCCACACCTTATCTTCTCAGGAGCCAATAATGTCACCTCCACGATGTGCCTGACCCACAGCTGGCCCCAGTGTGGAATTACAGGGATCACACACAAACCCCAGACTCCCACCACTACACTTCTAGGACAGTCCCCCAATTCTAGTATTCATTTTTTAACCTTGTGTAGAAATCTTAAGAACAGAATTTGATTATGTTTAAGACATTCACAAAAATACCACCAACAGCTTAATCTGGTTCAAGGTCAGTTGGCATTCATCTGTATCCCCTTCCCCCGGGTTGTGCTTGAAAATAGGCAGAATTTGTCTAGTGCACTTACCCACTCAACAAAAACTGGGGGAAAAAAAAAAAAGGACACCAGACTCCTTGTTTAAAGTGTGACAAATGGCTAACAGGAGGGTTGACGATCTCTCTTTAAGCTTGTGGTCTTTGTACTATCCAAGGCTCTACTCACTATCAAACTAACATTGGTGAGCAGCACCAAACCACTAAAAGCTGTCACCATTTCTCTTAGACAGTCTGTACTGGTGAAAAGCATTTTGCCTCAATGTTAGTTTTTTTTTTCTTTTGTTAGTGTCGCAGATGATTATCTCATAGTAGACCTCTGTCATTTGTGTTTCCCCCCAAATCCCCCCCACCCCCACCGGATGCCTCTAGAAACGAGCTGTTAACCAGCTCAGAATGTCCTTCCTGGTAAAACTTTAAAAATATATATATATATATATATATATATATATATATATGTATATGTGATAGGAATAGCTCTGAGTGGTCTGTGCGACCATTTTGTAGTAAGACTGTGTTTGGGGGGGAGGCGGAGAGACAACTAGAGCACGAGGTTAGAGTGGATTCTGGGGCTGGGGGGCACATTTCCAAGAGGGACTTGCATGTGCCCAGCACTGTAACTCAATCTCCTCATGGCATTGCTCCGTGTACACAGAGCAAAGCCTTGCTGATACGTGGTTTTGGGTGCAGACCATCAGTGTCTTAGCAGGTGCAAATCCCTGTTGCATCCACTGTCATCTGGGCTGGTAATTTGCACTGCACCTCTGTCGCATTCCCCCTCACATTTGAGTCTAGTGCTTTCGGGTGGCATTCCCTTGTGCCATCACATTCTTGAGAGTTAACT
Source organism: Neoceratodus forsteri (assembly GCA_016271365.2). Lineage (NCBI taxonomy): Eukaryota > Metazoa > Chordata > Ceratodontiformes > Ceratodontidae > Neoceratodus > Neoceratodus forsteri. The sequence continues at coordinate 1,414,647,260 of CM028129.1, forward strand.
GCTTTCCGATTGCAGTGCAAAGTTGCGTCTGAAAAGCAGATGTTTTATGCCTCTCCTGATAGCAACGGAGAATCAGACCCCATAATGAATAAATCATTGCACTGTTTGCTAAACAAAGGTCATTACATCTGAAGGTTGTCAGAGAGCATGGTTGTGGTCTTAGTAAGTGTGCACATAAAGCTCATGAGACTTTCACTGGCTGCATTTCAGGTTAAGATTGCATTTTTTTTTGTTGCTGACCGATGGATTTGAAATGACACATTTAGCACAATTGTGGAACTGGATAAATTTACTCTGCTTGACATAAAGACTTGGTTTTTCAAGTCACTTTTTACAGCATTGATGACACATGAAAATCTGTCTTGACATTTAATTAAAAATAAAAATATAAGATCACAATAACACTGATCAATACAGCCATAATGTTGTCTTCCTGAAATGATTGCAGTCGTTTCTTTTGTTACTAAAGATTCCCATTGTTTAATGCATCTGTGTTGTTTTTACTTCAGTCATCATTTTTCCCATTTTTGTGAATGAGTTTTGTTGCAAAGATTTTATTATACTTGTTGCTAACAGTTTAAATTAGACAGTGGAATCAGAAAAAATGCTGATGCATTAATTTTGGTATGAAGTGACTCATCTACTGTATGAAGTGGAATGCTTACTGACAGTTTGTAAGGTTTTTGTGTTTTTCTTGCATTCAGTAGGGGTAAGCCTGCAGATGTTGAACCTGTTGAGAAGCCTGTTATGGGTGACAAACGCTATGAGCCAGTTACTCAAGTTACTCCTCCTCCATCCCAGCATGGACAGCCTTCTCAACCTTTATCAAATCCACTGGTCCCTCCTCCTGTAAACCCCAAGCCATCGCTACCCGAGTGTATGTATTTTAACTTCTCAATTTTAACACAGTGCTGCTCCCTTAATCCTACTAGTTTGATTTGATACCTTAGCACTGGCATTTTAAATAACTGCTCTGTCAAACACAAATCGATTGTTCCTTTTAACCTTATTAATTAGGAGAAACTAGGGCTTGAAATGTGCTTAAAGCAGCAGTGCAACGAAAAATGTTTTTCCCCAAAAAAGCTAGTTTTAGCCACAGTTAAGAAAAATATTAGCATACCTATCAATGTCCTTGTCTATATATACCTCTATGCTGTGCCCCATGAGTCTTTTTTTTTTTTTTCTTCAACCCCAACCCTTACCAGGTCTACAATGCTATTTCAATGCAAAATGTGGCAGCCATTTTTTTTCTTGAGAAAAAAATTTAATTAAAACACTTCTACTCAAATTTTGGTGGAATTAGAAAATGTTACTACCAAATAAAACTGGAAGATGCCTGGAATCTTTTATAGTGCAAAAGGTAGGGTCAGATTTTTTGCCCCGTTTCATTGCACTGCTGCTTTAACTAAGTAATGTAGCGCATTTTGGATTCCAGAACCTCTGTTCCTCCTTTCCTTGCTGTCATATCAGTGTTAGGCACTTCAGGCTAAAAGTAAAGTTATAACAAAATGTAACAGTCATAACTAAGTTGAAAATATATAAGGTTCATTGTGCTTTGAACTGTGATAATTTTCATGTTATGTGGTGAGTAGTGATGCATCTAGAATTTGTTTATTTCAAGTATTATTTGTCTCCACAGTAAATTCTGTGCAAGTGGATTTACCCAGTCCTGCAATTTCTAAGCCTGAACCACCACCTCAGCAGTCTAAACCAGCACCCTTCAGATCTTCAAACCGAGAGGACACTGTTCAGTCCAACTTTTACCCTCAGAAAAACTTCCCTGAAAAAGGTCCTGTTAATGGAATAGAACAAACTCAGAAACCAGTCACGTCCTCTTACAACCGTTTTACTCCAAAACCTTACACAAGTTCTGCCCGGCCATTTGAACGCAAGTTTGAGAGCCCTAAGTTCAGCCACAACCTTCTGCCAAGTGAAGTACAGTTAAAGCCAGAGTTTCCTCCAAAGGTGCAGAGTTCTCCGCAGCCCATCTTAAAGTCGCAGAGTTCTCCTCAACCTCCTGAGACTGACAGTGGAATGGACACTTTTCCCAGGCAGGCTGATAGGTCTAAATATCAACCAAATAATGTTTCTGCAGTGCCTAAAGCCATTCCTGTGAGGTAAGTGCAGTGCATATTGTTTACAAAAGGTTTTAGTAGAATATTCCTTAGCTCTTGTGTAGGGAATATTGAACATATTTTGATGTTTTGTCAAGAAAAGTAGGAGCATCAGAACCTATTGACAAACTTCAGTATGATAAAGAATGGAAAAAGGCTTTTTTGTGACGAGTAAAATATTAAGTTAGAAAACCAGTAAAACTGTACAGGCTGAGGCAGGCAACTACTTTAGTGCAAGGTTGAAAAAAATTCAAACATCTATCTTCAGAGTAAGTATTTAAGTGTAAAAGGTGTTTGAACATTCCAGACAAGTGTATGGAAGCAGCTTTAAGCTACTTATTCATTATGAATTTGCTGATTGACAGTAGCCTAAGACAGTGGTAAAATTTATTTTCTGTTTTGTCCAATGTACTGGTAGGGTGCTTGCTGTTTTTTTTTTTTGTTTTTTTTTGTTTAAGTTTACAAGCAGGATTCAGATTTATTAGTGGGTTTAACAATCTACTCACTACTTTTTCAAAAAAATTAAAACGTTTTATCAAAAGTAAAATATCTGACTAAACAGCTTTTGCCGTGGACAGTAACCTTGTGCCCACTTTAGCATAAATGTGGAGAGATCTGTGGAAAACCCTTTTGTTCTTGGAACACACTGAATGTACCTGGCTAATCTCCACTGGTAAGTTTTGACTTTCATACATCTTCCACATTTTGTTGCATATGCAGTGCTTAAAACCTCAAGTGTTGCCTACCTGGTAGAACTACCATTCACTGTGCTGGCAGCCAGACTTCGGAATAGAGCTTGTGTCATCGAGGGTAAGCCAGGGGAAGAAGGAGGAATGAGCACCCCCAAGGATAACCCTCCTCCATCGGAGAGGGTGGATTGCACAGTCCTCCCGTTTGACTGCCACCTAGCGGAGGCTCAGTGGCAGAACAAAGGGAGGGATGGGACACGGTCAGTGCCGGCACAGACCACACGTGTAGGTGCACCTCCAGGAGTATCATCACACTGCAGTGCCCCAGGAGAAGAAAAAAACAGCTGAAAAATTGCTGCTGGCTGGGCAGATGACACCGTCTGCCCCCACATCAATGATTGGACTTACCCCTCCTAGAATGCTCCTGGGCTTCACCTCTGCCATGGGTGTCAGGATATTGGGAGTGAGACCAAAGGATGTGAATGCAGGCCCCCCTCAGTGGGGGGCCAAGGGGGCCAATGCAGCAGTCATTCGTTAGCTCGTGGAGTCCCTGAATGATCAAGTGAGAGAAGCTGCGATAGATGGGAGGTGGCACTGGCAGTGGTCAAAGAAGGTCCTAGCCAGAGTGCCGGGGGATAGTTACCACAAAACACGTACATTAAAACTAATGTAATCGAATATAATGGGGACACTTAGAACATTTTGTCAGATTAAATTACTTTCATGCATTAACACTTAGGTTGCCGACAGAATTAGAACGTATAGGAATTCTGGACTGATATATCAGTCCGCAGCACAGCAAGGATTAAAAATATTACTAGACCAGCCCAGTTGTGCAGAAGCAAAATTGTCCTATGCAGCCTGGGAGGCTAGAGTACACATGTGAGCCCTGGAATCCCACAATTGAGCCAACTGGAAGACAGGTGTGTTGCTTAGATGAGGTGTTCTGCATTTGCGCACAGCATGTCAGCTGATCATAGTGACATTTTGTTGACTGAGAAGGAAGTTACTAGTTCTCCCCCAGCTTGAGGACGAGAACGTGTTTGGCAACAACTCAGATCATCATGGTGGCGGTCAGTTGACCCAAGTGGGAAATTTCTAAAGTGGAATACTAAATAAATATTACCAAGGCCAGCCAGTTGCCATGCTGACAACCTGAATCTGTGCTTCGATCCCAGGTAATCTTTGTGGACCGGCATGAGATGCAGTAAGTTGTCCCAGAGAAAACTCTTTATTTCACAGGTGGATGGGCTGAAAGGTCCACCACATTACTGCCTCCCTGTGGCCTGGGAAGGCTGCAGCAAGTGGGAAGGCATACACTGAGAGCTGTTGTATCAAGAAGGATTTAGCTCTGCATTTTACAGGGTGGGGAATGGGGGGGGGGTTACCCAGGAACCTACCATATTATCTGATCACAGGCCACTCTGCCCATATCATTTGGTCTGTGCTCAATTAAAGGAGCAGTACAGTCAAAATTTGCAAAAACATATGTTGTGTAGTGTGTTTCAATCTGCGTGTGTAAGCCTGGTGTGTCCTTCCCTGTGTTTGCTATTAAGAGTTTTTTCTGAATTAGCCTGCTAGTTATATGGTAGTTTTATGGCCCCTGGGCATTGCCATCTTAGCAAGATTTATTGCTCTTATTTTTCCTACAATGCCTCCTGTCCCATCTGACAGTGATGCATCCAGGACCACTGATTCAGGAAGCGCTAGAGAGAGGAGCCTGATGTTATGGACTCCACTAAATAGCTGTAATTCGGTATTTTTGTTTTGTGTGTGTGTGTGTGTGTGGAGTCTAGCCAGCAGGAGCAAATGCTTTGCTTTTAAGACTTCTCATTTTATCAAACTACACACAGCACACAGATCACCCCAGATCATCAATGCTGTAATTAGTAAGGGCTCTTGCTGTTGTTTTATGGAATAGGAATAACCCACTCAATTAGCCCTCAAGTGTTTTTTAAACTGTAAATGTGGCCACCAGTGCTCACTGGATAAGGAACAGTACTTGCTATCACAGCTCTGCTATTGTAAATTGACTGTAAACCTGTGCTTGTGGAATCCTTGGTCCCAGATATATCACTGTCACATGGGGCAGGAGGCATTGTAGGAACAAGAAGAGCAATAAATCATGCTAAGATAGAGATCCCCAGGGACCAAAAAAAATACCTTAAAACTAGTAAGCTAATTTAGAAAAAACTAACAGCAGGCAAAGGAAAGGACACACTAGGACTACACACACAAATCAAAACAATCTGCACAACACACATTTTTTGCAAATTCTGACTGTACTACTCCTTTAAGATCCTCCTCTTCTGACATTCCAAAGCTGAAGGCCAACAAAGCACACTTCTCTGACATAGCCAACGACTATGGAAGGGCGCATCCCAGTGAGGGATGGTATTAGAGCCAGATACATATTGGATAGCTCAGAGGCCCACGGAGGAACTTAAGTATCCACTTGGCAGGAAAACCAAACCAACAAGTGGATCAGCTTAGCAGTGGGATGATCCACCCAGGGACAGGGTCTCGTCACCTGAATGTACTGTTCTCTGCAAGAAATTTGGCACATCTCAGATAGATTCGCTTTGCCACATGTAGAAACAACAACAAAAAAATGGCAGATACCTTTTCTCAGAATTATGATTTCTGTATATGCCTACATGTCCTTCTTATCCCATTGCTCCTTTGAAAGGTGAGATGGTCAGAAAACCAGTATATCCTGATAGCCCTAGGCTGGCCACACATGGGATGGTGCTGTCAAGTAGTAGAAACTACATTACATCCAGGCAGGCTGCCTTTACACCCAGACCGGCTTCTGCAGGGGTAATTTGGTATCAGTCCAGGTCACTGGGTGCACTTCCCATGGACTAGCACCAACAACTAAAAGGTTCATGCAAATTGGGTCTATTTCACTGAGGCAGTAGACACCCTGCTACAATCTATAAAATGAACGGTAACAATACAGCAGCTTATACTAGGGTCTGGTCAGTTTTAAGTAGGCTAAGTGTTGAGGAATCCAGCCTTTGCTTATGTAGCCAGTGATCTCAGTTTTCCTCAACAAGGCAAAGACAAGGGCCTCAAGGCCAACATTTTGGGGGTACAGCTGTCAGTCCTTAGAGTGGTCTTGCTGAGCATTGGCTCTTGTCTCCATATGGGGCTCATCCAAATGTTTCTAGGTTTCTTAAAAGTGGTAAAGCTATCAAGACAGTGGCACAGCAGCAACACTGCACTGCCACCTGGGACACCCGACTTCATGTGTGGACTCGGGAGACAGACACTGGGAACAACAGGCATCTTGGCATTTTGTGGTGGTGAGGCACTCCGTTCCTGTAGAGGGTATAAGTCGCCTGGTATTTCATACACACACCACCCCTACTTCCAGCAAGTCAGCTGATCCTGGATCAGCATTTGCATCATTTTTGATGACAGCTATTCACTCATCCACTGTTACTTGATGAAAACTTCTCATGTTAAAAGTTAATTGTTAGTGTTCTCTTTTTACAAATATACGAACGGTCAGCAGAAGAAGACCGGAAGGTCTGTTGAGTCTGCTGGATGCCCTATGCTGTCATCCCAACCTTACTCTTGAATTTGTCCCACCCTCTTTAAAACCCCCCAGTCTGTACTGTAACGTACTGCCCATTCTGGCAGTGCATTCCATCCTGCCAAAACATTCAGTGATGTGCTTTCTGGCCTCCTTCCTGTACCTTCCCCTTGCTAATTTGTAGTTGTGTCCTCTGGTGTTTCTGTTCTCACTTCTGCAAAAAAGATCTGTCATCCCTGTTAATACTATTAAAGTATTTGAAGGAGTCAGTCATGTCCCATCTGCTTCCTTTCTCCTCCAGTGAGTACATGTTCAAGTTCACCAGCGTCTGTTCATGCAGGATATCATACTGCCCCTGAATTATCTTGATAGCCCTCCTCTGTACTGCCTCCATTTTCTTTGTCTTTCTTAAGGTGGGGGCTCCAGTACTGCACACTCTACTCCAGATGTTGATGTGCCATGGACCTGTAGAGGGACAGAATTGCCTCTTTCCTCCTGCTAGTGAACCCCCTTGATATGCAATCCAGCATCCTGTTTGCCTTCCCTGCTGCCTTTTTTGCACTGCGTTGATAGTTTCAGGTCACTTGTAATTGTTATCCCTAAGTCTTTCCCCTCTTCTGAGAGTGTGACCTTCATCCCCCTAGACTGTACTTGACCCTGGGGTTTTATACCCTGTGTGTTACATTGAACTTTTTGGCATTGAACCTCAATTGCCAGATTCCAGGCCACCTTTTCAACCTTGCTAGATTGTCCTTTAGATCGCTTACACCCTCCTCAGTGTCCACCCTCCTGCAGAAAGACATCTTGCCTTTGATGTTGTTTCCATTGGCATTGATGAACAGATGGAACAGGACTGGACCCAGCACTGATCCCTGTGGGATCTTGCTGTTAACTTCAGTCATCCCAGTGTTCCCCCACCACCACCCGTTGAGTTGTACCCCATAGCCAGTTTGTCACCCACCTAGTTAGTTTCTCTCCAGTCCTCATATCTACCGGATTTTGATCAGCCTCTTGTGGGGCACTGAGTCAGAGGCCTTGCTGAAGTCTAGAGATAGTATGTGCACTGCTTGGCCCTTTTCTACTGCCCTAATGACCCAGTTGAGGAAGCTGATCAAATCTGTTTGGCATGACCTCCCTGCCATAAAACCATGCTGCCTGCTATCCTGGAACATGTTTGCCTCAAGGAACTTAACCAGCCTTTCCTTTAGGATGGTTTCCATCAGCTTGACAACAATTGATGTCAGGCTGACTGGTCTGTAGTTCCCGTGTCAATCCTCGATCCACTTTTGTGCAGGGGTACCACATCGGCTGTCCTCCACTAATGCAGAGCCACCCCGTGTCCAGTGAGCAGTTTAACAGGCCAGCCAAAGTGCTGCAAGGACTGCAGCCAGCACCCTCGGGTTCATGCCATCTGGCCTTGGGGACTTGTTCACCATGAGAGCCTTGAACACTTTGAGGACTCTGCCCTCTGTTACTGCTTCCTCCCTCATCCTCATTACCCCCTCCCTATTTTCCTCTGTAATAGTGGCTCATCCTTCTCCTTAGTGAAGTGGAGAAAAGAGAGGCACAGCTCACTTCTTAAAGTGCTTCTGTTGTATGTAAATCAGATAACCGCAAAACAAAAAAACAGCATACACAACTGATCTAGTGTTTTAATAAATCAAAAATAATGGAATGCTGACCGGCTACCCTACATATTGTGTTTTCCAGTGGCTTCCTTGGGACCCCTGAAGAAGCCACTGGCAAGAGGCAATACGTAGGGGTAGCTGGTGAGCTTTCCGTTATTTTTGATTTATTAAAACACTAGTCCTCTATCAGTTGTGAGCACTGTTTTTTTTGTTTTTTTTTGCAATTAGTTCTTTTTAGTGAAGATTGAGCAGAAGTATTCATTCAGTACCTCTGCCATCTCCCTGTTTTTCTCCACCCACATGATCCCCCTCTCATTTTCTCTGTTTCCTCTTTTAATGTTCTTTTCTCCTGGATATATTGGAAGAAGGTCTTGTTGCCCTGTTTGACCCATGAGCTATTCTTAGTTCTGTCTCTGCCTTGACTTGTCTTACTACTCTGCAAGTTGATTTCAGTTGCTCTGCATATTCTGCCCTGTCCTGTCCTGTTCCTTCTGGGTCCTTTTTTTTTTTTTTCCCCTCCATATATATTTTTGTGTATTTTTCTTCCGTTTCACCCATCCCTGTTCTCAGCCAGGTGCACGCATGTGGAGGCATGTGCACGCCGTGGCTCGAGACACCCTCCCATGACTTTTTACCCTCCCACCTATGTTAGCTACTGGGCTCTCCACCCAGTGGCAGAGGAACTACCCCACCCTGAGAGAGGAGGAGAGCTGCCCCACAGCTGCTCAGTCCTGCTTTCACCCTCCCCGGTGCCGGCTCCATGACGACCCAAGTCCATTCCCGAACCCGTTTAGCCATCGTGACGAGAGGTACAGTACCTTCAGAAAGTATTCACCCCCCTTGGATTATGTCACATTTTGTGATGTTGCAAACTCAAATTAAAATACATTTATATGGGATTTTTTTGTCACGTATCTACACAAATTACTCTATAATGTCAAAGTGGAATGAAACTTCTGGAATTTTTTGTACATGTAATTTAAAATAAAAACCTGAAATGTCTTGATTTGATAAGTATTCACCCCCTTTGCTATGACACTCCAATTTGAGCTCAGGTGCATCCAAGTTCCTTGTGAGATCACTCTAAAACTTGAATGGAGTCCACCTGTGGTCAGTTCAAATGGTTGACATGATTTCAGAGGAAATACACCTGTCTATATAAGGTCCCACTGTTGACAGTGCATGTCAGAGCAGAAACTCTACCATGAAGACCAAGGAGCTGTCCGTAGAACTCCGTGATAGAATTGTGAGGAGGCATAGATCTGGGGAGGGGTATAAAAACATTTCTAGGGTGTTGAAAGTTCCCAGGAGCACAGTCAAGTCCATCATTAAGAAATGGAAAGATTATGGAACCATTCAGACTCTTCCTAGAGCAGGCCGTACTCCCAGACTGAGCAACTGGGCAAGAAGGACCTTGGTCAGAGACGTGACCAAGAACCCAATGGCCACCCTGACAGAACTACAGAGTTCCATGGCTGAGATGGGAGAACCTGTCCAGAGGACAACAATCTCTGCAGCACTTCACAGATGTAGCCTGTATGGGAGAGTGGCTAGACGGAAGCCACTCCTGAGAAAAGGCCACATAATAGCATGCCTGGAATTTGCAAGAAGGCACATGGCAGACTCTGAGACCATGTGGCAAAAGATTATCTGGTCTGATGAAACAAAAATTGAACTCTTTGGCCTGAATGCAAAGCGCTATGCCTGGCGCAAACCGAACACGGCTCATCACCCGTGTAACACCATCCCTACCATGAAGCATGGTGGTGGCAGCATCATGTTATAGGGATGCTTTTCACTGGCAGGGACTGGGGCACTTGTCAGGATAGAGGGAACAATGAATGGAGCCAAATACAGGCACATCCTTGAGGAGAACCTGCATCAGTCGTACAGACCTTGGACTGGGGCTAAGATTATGTTCCAACAGGACAACGACCCCAAGCATACAGCCAAAGCAACACTGGAGTGGCTTCAGAACAAGAAGGTGAATGTCCTTGAGGCCCAGCCAAAGCCAGACTTGAATCCCATTGAGAATCTGTGGAAAGACTTAAAGATTACGGTTCACCGACGCTCCCCATCCAACTTGACAGAGCTTGAGCAAATCTGCAAGGAAGAATGGGCGAAAATCCCGAAATCCAGATGTGCAAAGCTGATACAGACATACCCAAGAAGACTCAAAGCTGTAATTGCTGCCAAAGGCGCTTCTACAAAGTATTGACTCAGGGGGTGAATACTTAAGTAAACAAGATATTTCAGTTTTTAATGTTTCATAAATTTTTGTTACACAATGAAAATATTTTTGCCCCTTTAAATTGTTGAGTATGCTGTGTGAATCTGGGGGGGGGGGGCGGAATAATTTCAATGCATTAAAAATTCTGGTAGCAACACAACAAAATGTGACAAAATCCAAGGGGGGTGAATACTTTCTGAAGGCACTGTAAGACATCCATCTCCTCAACCCTCTACGTCACCAGGCCAGCTTCTTCTGGGTCTTCTTGTATTTCCTGTAAGAAGCCCTTTTCTCCTTCACTGCTCTGCCCACCTCCTGGTAAACCACAACAGCATCCTTCTCTTACTCTTTTTTGCGGTGACTGCCTGGATTCCTTCCCTAATTACTGCTGGTCTATCCTCCACACCCATGTCCTCCCTTAGTTCTCTGTATTTTTTACCCTAGCATCGTTCCCCATGCATACAAAATCTGCCCTTTTGAAGTCAAAAACATGTGATCTTCCAAAAATCAGTCTTCACCATTGATTCCCACTAGTTGGTCTTAGCTGGAAGTTCTAGGACCCAGCGCGGAGCCAGAACTTTCCAGAGGGCTGGCACTGTGGTAAGCAGTGCACATGCACAACACCATGAGTCGGCACATGCGGCCACTAGTTGACCTTGGTGTTGGCCTCCAGCCACCTCAGTTCCCTGTTTCCAGCCAGGTGCTCATCACTGACGATGTTGCTTGTCCACCAGGAGTCATAACGTCACATCTGCACGAACATTGCATTCAGTTCTTCTCAGCTTCAGTTTTTTTTTTTTTTTGGGCTCCCAGGCAGTTGCTTCACCCCTCCAAGCTAGCCCCTGACTCCTGAACACACTCCAACATGGGACCTCCAACCCCATGATTTTACCCTCTTGTGGTGGAGCCATCCCAGGGGAAGGTAATGCCCAGGATACCTTGGTGGCAGCTGTGCAAGGGGCCGATGGCCAAGCCAGGAGGTCCTGAGGCATGGAGGGATTTTTCTCTTAGTAGGTTCCCCCAGGAGGGACACGGTGTACAGTGGCGCCAAGACTTCAGCCCGCACACCCGCAGGCAGACATCAACGTCTCTCCACCCCTCCACCCAGAACTCAGCAGGCTCTGGTGATCCCTCCCAAGCACGCTGCTAGAGGCCAGGCATGTACCGAGCATTGTGACCCTCCCCTACCCCCCTGGTGGAGAGCAGTCCTTGGATGCCCATCCTCCTCCTCCCCCCAGCCAGCCCGCCAGCTTCCGAAGCTCACTTCCGAACCAAGGTCACCAGCTACGCGAGCGGTTGCACAACCACTGCGCCAGTGATCCACAGATCCGAGCAACGGATCCCTCTCAGATCCATGTGTCCGATGGATCTCACTTTGGATCCTGGGATCTGACCTCGGATCAGACATCTGACTTTGGTCGGATTTCCAGTCGGATACTGGCACTATCTGATGGATGGCAATTGGATCCACAACAGCACTATCCGAGCAACACAACCTCTTTCTCTTCTTGCAAGAAAGAGAGGAAACAGCACTGGTGGAGGTCACCTTTTATGAGGTCTGCCTCAAGACATTCGGCTTCATGGAGCCTGAGATCGCCAACATTGTATCCAATGATACCAGGGACTTGTAGACCTGGGAGGTCGATGTCTCCAGCCTGGAGCCCCCCAGTGTTTAATTGAGGGTTCTGGTGGGGAGTTTCACCGCTGGGCAACTCGTATGGAGCCATGGGTGCAGCATCTGGCCTGGGTGGTGTCACTAATTACACAGGTCTCTGACCTCTCAGGGTCAGCTGGACCGGAGTTGCAGGCGGTAGTGCCAGGCCCGCAAGAGTGTTTGCTTGCAGCAACAGCTTTCGGGAGCAGTGCCACCTATGTCTGCCTCTAATTCTGTGGTGTCGAGAGGGGAAATGGTACAGCCACTGTGCCATTGCTGGTCACTCCGGTACCAACTGGGTTGTCGGAGTGTTGCGCCCGGTTCTGGGTCTGAGCCTTTTAGGTCCGGGCATGGTGTCAGACCTAGTGCCACATGGGCTCATGGTGCCAGGAACCCTCCTAGTGCCGCCCACAGTGTCAGTTCTGGCACCGTTCCTTTGCCCCTTGAGGCTGGGGCCAGTGTTGCTGGAGTCGAACACTGCATTGTTGGCCCTGTTACTCCGCTCTTTCTTCTGTCCTCCTTCTGAGGAGGGTGAAGAGGGAGATGAGCCAGACCCTGAGCTCATTATCTCTGAAGGTGGTGGTGATGACTCTTATTACAACCAGGAGGTCTGAGACCCAGTTCCTGTGTCTGTACCTTGGGAGGACATCTTTCCAGGCTCTGCTCAGAAATATCCACTCAACATTGGATTTTGAGCCAGCAGTCATAGACCAGACCAGACTAGACTCCTCCCGCTGGAGTTCCTGAACATGCCTAATATGCTGGTCAGTTTAGTTTCTCCTGTCCAGCCTGCACTTGAGACCTTGTCTGATGCAGTTTGGAAGAGGCCTGTTTCAATGGCAGCAATCCCCAAGCAGGCTGACAGGAAATATGCCCTCCTAAGTATAAGCCAGTGTATTTTACTCAGCCCATAGTTGATGCCATTGTTATTCTCACTGAAAATGATGAGGCCATAGTGGCCAAGGAGGTCACCATGCACCCCGGCAGTAGGGAGTCATGCAAGATTGACACTATGGGCAAATGAGCCTGTGCTTCAGCCACCCTGGGCATGAGAATAGCTAGCTACTCAGGGTATTTTTCCAAATATGAGTATACCCTCTGGAGCAAGCAAATGTCTCTGGCAGATGCTGCCAGATTCAGAGGCTAAGCAGGATATTCTGCTGACTGTTAAGCAAGGTATTGAAACCAGCAGTCACCAGCTCAATGCCTCTATGGATGCCTTTGATACAGCATCTTGCTCTGTGGCTGCAGGCATTTGCATCAGACAGCATTCCTGGCCCCAGACTTCTGGCTTCACCCAGGATGTCCAGTAGCAGGTAATGAATGTCCCTTTGAATGACACTTAACTGTTCGGACAACAGGTTGGAGCAGTCTCATAAAGTGTTTAGTGAAGCTAGAACACCCTTAAGACCTCCAGACCAGTTCCCTTCAACTCCCCGAGAACGACAGAGGCAGGGGAGTTCAGGACAACAGAAACCAGCCTCCCCACCTCAGAAGAAGTCACAACCGAAGGTGCGGGCACCAAAAGCACCTAGTGCCACTATCTGAAACTGTTGCCCTGTTCCTGCCTCAGCTGCCCGAGGCTGACCTCTCCTCCCCATTGGGGGGCACCTGACCCAGTTTTACCGTCAGTGGGAGTCCATCACGACAGACAAATGGGTCCTCAGGATTATCCGAGAGTGGTTCCCTGGATTTCACAGAAAACCCTCCAGACCACCTGCCCAGAAGCAACACCCCCATCAGCTCATATTTCAGAGCTTCTGGCACAGGAGATTTGGGGCCCTCTGAGCAACAGGGCAGTGGAAATAGTGCCAGAGTAAGAACGCAACACAGGATTCTACTCCCACTGCTTCCTAGTTCCAAAGAAATAAGGGGGCATGCGTCCCAACAAATTCATGGATCAAGAAAAATTCAAAATGATTTTTTTGGGTTCCCTGCTACCCTCCCTGAAACCTTTGGACTGGTAAGCATCCCTGGATATGCAAGATGTATACTGCCACGTCAGTTCACCCCAGACACCAGCAGTTCAGAGTCCTGTCTTTTGAGCTTTCCTCAGGGCCATGAGTCTTTACAAAATACTTCGCAGTTCTCACTGTGCACCTAAGGAAATTGGGACTCCAGGTCTTGCCATTCTTAGACAATTGACTAATCTCATTCCTGTCCAGACAGGAGACAAAACAGCAGTAGTCACTGCTTCTCAGTTCCTAACTTCTGTGGGGGTCTTGCTGAACCTCGAAAAATCTCAGCTACATCCCACCCAGCAACTGCTGTTCATAGGACCTCTGCTGAATACAAACTGGGCCTGCGCTTTTCTTCCAGTGAGCAGACGACGAGTCTTTCTGCATGTGGCATGCTACATCATGGAATGCAAGACTGTGCAAGTTCGCTCCATGAAACGCATGCTAGGTATGATTGCCTCCTCAGTGTCCACAGTGCCTCTGGCACCACCTACCCATGGAGACATGACAATAGATTCTCAGTGCACAATGTTAAGAGACATCACACCCTCAGATTTTCCCAAGGTCCCTGACGTGGTCAGTAGAGGAGAACCTCCTCCAGGGCTTCCCCTTCTCCCAAATGGAGTCAGAGGTGATTCTCACCATGGATGCCTCCCTGTTAGGGGGGAAGGGCATTACCAGGGGCTCCAGACACAAGGTGTTGGGACCCGTCAGTGACTCATCTACACATCAGTGCGTTGGAGGTGCAAGCATTCTTGGACAGTCTGAAAGCCTTAGTGGATTTTGCCATAAAACAGTCCCCCTCTAGACAGACAGATCTGTCATGTACTACATCAACAAACTGGGAGGAGCACTCTCTTACCCTCTTAGCAGAGAGGCAGTGAGAGTGTGGGAATGGTGTCTGGAGCAGGGGATCTTTCTCCAAGCAGTCTATCTGCACTGAGTACAGAACACTTCAGCAGACGAACTCAGTAGAAAAGAGGCCGATCCTCACGAGTGGGCACTAGCTTCAGACATCGTGAGATCCCTGTTCGATGAGTGGGGTATCCCAGAAGTGGACCATTTTGCATCCCCACTCAATGCCAGACTACCTTGATTCTGCTTCAGAAATCCAGGACATGACATTTTCTGTCAGGATGCATTCAGACTGCCATGGTGAAATCTGTTTCTGTATGCATTCCCTACAATCCCCTCTCATTCAGAGAGTACTACTTAAGCTGGAAGCACAAAGGAGGCATGATGGTTCTAGTGACCCCCCTGCTGACCTAGACAGATATGGTTTCCTCTGTTGAACAGACTTTCAATCAGCACACTGAGGATTCCCACCGCAACCTGCACTCCCTTCACTTCAAGCCTGGCTCCTGAAGACATAAAATGTGAACAGGTATAAGGTATCTAAGAGGGTCTCTGATGTACTTCTGGCTATGTGTTTATTTTTATTTTAGTCTTTGGTAACCAGGCAAGGCCCACTAGGCACAAGTGCCTGTTTTCAGGGGCGATCTGGGAGTAATGGGCAGTTAAGTGACTTGCTCAGAGTCGCACAGTATGCAAGTGGAGGCTGTGAGAATCAAACCCATGTATGGTCTGCTGGATGTACCAAGCTTGTTCACAGCTCATTACTCTAACCTCTAGGCTATGCTGCCAGCCCACGTGTAAGCCTTCCATGAAGAAGACATACGCAGCCAAATGGAAAAGCTATTTCATCTGGTGCTCTAAAACCCACCTGGACCCCTTCAGGTGTCCACCTGATAAGGTTCTGGAGTATCTACTGGACCTTTCTGATGCTGGACTGCAATATTCTACAGTTAAGGTTCATTTGTGTGCTGTTTCTGCACACCACAATCCCGTTGATACCCTCTACGTGGCACAACTGCCACTGTTCAAGGGATTCCTCAGTGACATTTTACACACAAGGTCTTGCATCAGGAAGCTAGTGGCTGTCTGGAACATCAGTCTTGTATTGGATATGCTCACTCAAGCCTTTTGAACTCCTTGCGACATGTGACTTGGAAGTTCCTAACTTGGAAAGCATTTCTGGTGGCAGTCACTTCTGCTTGCAGAGTATCTGAAACCCATGTTTTGGTCACAGATCCTCCGTATATTGTTTACCATAAAGACAAGGTGGTTCTCTGTACACATCCCAAGTTTCTACCGAAGATGGTGTCAGAGTTCCATCTTAGCCAGACCTTAGTCCTGCTTACCTACTTTGCCAACTTCCAGAGTGAGGGAGAAAAGACTCCCCACTCACTGAATGTTAGGAGGGTCCTTAGGTTTTTCCTAGACAGAACTTCAGCCAAGAACTTCAGACAATCCAAATAGCTCTTTGTCTCCTTTGATCCTAATCAGAAAGGACAGCCTGTTACGATAAAGTGCATTTTTGCCTGGATTGTGAATTGTCTTCACCACTGCTATGCCATGGCTCAGGTTAAACTGGAGGGCAAGGTGCATGCCCACTCCACCAGAGCGGTTGCCACATCCCTAGCAGAAATATTATCTGTGCCTGTTGGAGAAATTTGCAGAGCTGCAACTTGGAGCACAGTACACACTTTTACTAAGCATTGTACTCTGGATGTCCTTGCCAGACAGCATGCCACCTTCGGCAGGACACTCCTGAATGGATTACTATCTGAGTGAGCCCTCAGCTCCAGCTGCCCTGGTTCGAGGGATTTCTTTGAGCTTGGTACTCTGACCCACTAGTAGGAATCATTGGTGAAGGATGATTCTTGCAAAATATTAAAATCATGTACTCACCTTTATTCTTGATCTTCTATGAATCTCTGCACCATTAATTAACACGCCTGCCTACCATCCCCTGGACCCACTCCATTATAGCTGTGTTAGCCTTCACCCCTTCATGCTTAGTTTGGGCTGTGAAGACACTGTTACTGGATTGGCCATATTTATCATTGATCTGATCAACCATTGTGGAGGACGGAACCTAATTCTATATGCTGATGATGCAGTTCTCTACCAAAGTTGCTCCAGTGTAAATCTGATAATTTCCCAGCTGGCCTCTGATTTCACTACTCTTAAAAACTGATTCCATGACAGTAGGCCTGTCCTTAATACCACCAAAACCATGGCGATACTCTTTGGCCCCAAGCACCTTGGACCGGCCAGACAGCACCAGCTCTCGCTTACCACCTCAACTGGTACACAGATTGAAGTGGTGGGCAAGATACATTGACCAGGAACTCGCCGTTAAACCTCATATAGATCAGATTGCCAAGGCTTTACACCAGAAAATTGGTCTATTATCTCGCCTGGGCTATGCCCTCATTCTGGAGTCTAGACTTGCCATTGCAAATTGTGTCCTGCTCCCCAGCCTACTTTATGGTGCCCCTATACTCCAGTCCCTCAAGAGCTCTCGAGACTTGTTGGCTCAGGATTATTTACAATAAAATTAGCTGCTTCGTTGCTGGGGCCTCTCTCCTAGGAAGCTTCACTGCGAGGTCCTATCCTCCCTGAGTTGGCCCTCCCTGGATGGGTGAATGATGTACCCCTGTTATGCCTAGCCTGCAAGTTCATCTCACATCTTACCCTGCCCAATCTTTCTGGCATATTAATTCCCAAGCCTGAAAGGCGCCTCCTTTGAGTCTCTAGTCATAAAATGCTTGAAGTGCCCAAAGTCTAAATAAATTTAGAGATGAGGACTTATGCTTATTCTGCTCCCTTTCTCTGGAACTCCCTGTCTCCTGAGCTGCAAAACTCCCCTGCACTTGAGTGCTTCAAGAAAAGGTTAAAAACCTTTCTACTTGACAGTTTGCATTGCACTTCCTATCGTTATTCGCTTGCCCTTTTTTGCCACTGAACCCCTCAATTTTTCTATGCTGCACTGTGTTTGTCCCTCCAGTTGCTTGTCATGTGTGGTACTAGTCAGTTAACTAATACTTTTAAATGTAACATATTCACATTATCTCCATCCTCTGTTTGTAAATTGTATGTATTTTAAACCCATGTTTTATGAAGTATTGTATTCTGTGTTCCTGCTCGCTGTATGAGTTCATGCCTGTAATTATCTCCAGATTGCCCCTGAAAAAGGGATCTCTGGTTCCAGTATGCTCACCTGGTTGCCAAAATTCAATAAATAAAATAGTGTGTGTGTGTGTGTGTACTTACTAGTTGAAGTACATACATTTGTCTCTATGCATCAGCCTTCCTGTATGTTTTAAGGAGACAGTAGGCACTGTTCTCTGAAATGATCTGCTGCACCTGATGCAGGGTGTTGGTGATTGCCAGTTCAGTACTAACAACACAGCAAGTGTAGATACTGATAGGAGAGTGGTTGTCTCTCTCCCCCCCCACCCATATAATGCGGTTTGTGATTCCCTTCCTTGTCCACCATATATTTACTGTATTTATTCAGCAGGTGCACTGGTCCCAGGGGCCATTTTAAGGAACGACCCTAGCCTGTTCATCAGGTGGGTGCACTGGTCCCAGGAGCCATTTTCAGGCATGACCCGAGCCATAAAGATGGCACAGAACAAGTATGGCAGAAGGTGCATATAGGTTGAGAAGCATTTAATTTTACAGTACAACTGATGACCGTGGGGAGAAAGTGATAACCAAGCAGTAAATACAAACAACAGCATGGTAGCCAGGAATGAATGCCAAGGTGTGGCCAGTGACCACTACTGCCTTGGTTCTAAAATAGTGGTAATGGCCAGCCACCATTTATAGTAGAAGTTCCTGGCCGCAGGACAGTTGCAGTGGGTCCAAGTGAGGATGGAAGCAGGGGAGCTTGCAACACCTCACAGCAGCATTTGCAAAATTCCCTCCCATGCGTTCATCTATTCCACAAATTGTTGACCACTGCGCAGGATGGGCCACGTTCCCGCCAGGTTCTGCTCATTTCCCATTGACGTCATCTCCAGGGGCACACTTCAGGTCATGGTGCCGCCACTGCTTCCAACAAGCCATATAGCACACTGTAGCATGGGAGATGGTTGAGGCTCATAGTGCATCATTTGAGCTTTATAGCACAACAATTCCACTGTTTGCTAACAAATACCCCAGGGTTTTTATTACACAAAGCCCATTGCTTCTAGTTTGCTTAACCTGACATTATATTTATAGTTGGTTTTAGCTTTGGTAAGCAAATATTTAGCCATTAGCTTGTATTACGGGATAATGCTTGTACTTTTGACACAGTTTATATGCTAACCAAGCTGCTCTGTAACATGTCATCACAAACTGAAGATCAGCAGTTACTTGGCTTGCTGATTGAAATGGTTTAATAAAGTGAGTAAGAGTTTAACAGATTAGTTAAGCTTTGAAATCTTTTGACTGATGAACACATTTGTTCTGAATTAGTCATCAGTAACCTAATTTCTCTATTTGAAAAGATGGAATGGGCTTCCTAATGGCATAAACAATAGAATAGGTAAGTGTGTATTACAAGGGAGTAATACCATCAAGAGGTTCTGGGGACATGAGAATCTCGAGAGTGACGCTCGAGAGGTTCCTTGTCCCCAGAACCTTTCGATGATATTACTCCCTTGTGATACACACTCAGCTATTTGTTATTTTTTGTAATATATAGATATGCTATTTTAATATGGCACTGAAGTATGCAAGAAAATTTCCCATGTGCTGAAGTGCTGTGATGCCAGCATCCGCTGTGGGGCTGGAGCAGTGGTGGTGAGTGCGAGTGTCAGGAAGGAGTTTGGTGGAGCATTACAGACCTTGCCTCTAGGACCGCACACAAAAACCTCTGTGGCAAGCCTCCTTTTCTGTTTCTTCAGTTGGGGTTGCGGTGGTTTGTGGCGGCAGCATTGGTAAGCAGAACTGAAGGGCAGGATCAACCAGACAGTACTTTACTTGTAAAAACAAAAGAAGAAGAAAAAACAGTGGAACTGCCAGGGGAATGTTACTTTCGCTAAGCAAGAGACAGATGCCATGTTTTAAAAACTGTTCTGCCTTCCCACACAGCAAACATGACCAACCATAATGCAGGGTTCAAAAATTGACAGGTCGCGTGTCTAACAACCACAGTTGGTGCCATGGCAACTAGCTGTGCAGTGTGAGGGAGTCCTGTGATTGCACTGTTCTTTTTTTTTTTATACTGTCGTTCAGAGCTCCAAATGATAGTATTACGGTCTCTGAACAATAGTATTATCACTGAGGAACAATAATATCTGTTTCAGGGAGTTCTAGTACAGGAAATGTTTTGTATACTTTAGTGTCATATTAAAATGGCATGTCCATATATTACCGTCTAGTAATATGCTTCAGCAACCATATCTACAAAGCATGCAATTGGGTAAAAATGACAGTGTTCCCCAGTGGGGGGTGCTGCTGCAGCACAGTGCCTCCTCAGTGTTCCTTCTCCCTTGGGGCTGCTCAGCCAGCTCCCAGGTCCGTCCTGAACCCTGGTGTTTGGTATAGGACCACAGGGGCACTACCAGCTCAGACATTGGGTAGCCTTGAGCAGAATGGTTTTTAGTTGTAAAGGTGGTGGTTCGCCAGCTCTCCCAACCAAAGGCAATGTTTAGCCGTGGAGGCCCAATACCCCTGGGATGGGGATGAGAACTGGAAAAAAATATAACAAGCCTGCTTTGTTTTTCTGTCAGTCCTACCGCTTTAGATGATGATGAGGACGATGACGGTCACACCGTGGTAGCCACAGCAAGAGGAATCTTTAACAGCAATGGTGGTGTGCTAAGTTCGATAGAGACTGGAGTCAGTATCATTATACCACAAGGTGCCATCCCTGAAGGAGTAGAGCAGGAAATCTACTTTAAAGTCTGTCGAGATAACAGTATCCTTCCGCCTCTAGATAAAGAGAAGGGTAAGGAAAGGCCTTTTTTTATGTTTTAAGATTTTACACCAGTTTTGGATATACTCTCCCAGCTGTTTATAAAACAGCTTCTGACTCATTGTTACCCATATTTCTTGAGCCATCACATTCATGTTAAGAGCTGTATGTACTTGCATTTATTTATTTAACATTTATTTTTGGAAGCCAGAGTCAGTCCTGTGTTAGAATGTGCCAGATTAAGTTAGATTGAGCCAGTTGGTTTCGTTCATACCTATTTGACAAGAATCAGTCTATACAAATTGAAGATGCTCTCCCCTTGCCATTTCTACAGGAGTCACCCAGCCACCCCCACCATGCCCTGGGTCCAGTTGTTATCTATTTCCAAATGACCTCCCCTCAGTCTGTGTTTCCTGGCACATTCATGTGTACCCATATAATATTATTTACTTTGGGATGCTCTGTCACAGAACTTGAAGTAATGTTGCAGCATAATTTTGAACACGTCCAACACTGGTTGCACTCTTGTGTAATCTCAAGAAAACTGTCTTTATGACTTTTGGCTTCAGAGACTTGCCAGGCTGCACAATACCCCATTCATGATGACTCTAGAAGGCTCCCACCTCAGTTTTTTATGGCTGGATTAAAACCTTGACTTCTCCTTCCACATTGACTCCATCCATAAAAAGCTTCTCCCAAAACATGGTGTGTACCACAGCAAACATTGCCTTCTACTTTAAGTACACCAAGAGATTATCCTTGACATGATCTTGACTGTAGTAGTGGTATACAGTTCTGCTCCCAAATCCATCATGGCCAAGTGGGGACACACTTTTCCGCTCTTTCTGGCTCTTTGCCCTAAACTGTCTTTCGTGCTCTCGACACTTTTCCCTCTACTCAGGCCTCTCCGTCCCCTGCCTTGAAACCCAGCACTTTTCGTGACATTTCTACTTCCTCTCCAAAGTCTGGTTCAGCACTCTCAAAAAGTAGAAATGGAACTATGTCAGGTGAAAGGCTGGTGCTCCACATTGGCGACTACACAGAAAAAAAACACGGTACCATCATGGGGACATTATGTGGTCACAAGTTCCTAAATTAGGAACAAGTTCATTATAAAATTACATAAACGTGGGTAGCAGTAAAGGGAGCAGGTATGGCAAGACACCTCAGTGCTTCACAGAACACTTCTGCTTCAGTAGAGGATCCCCTTACAATGAACTTGTTGCTAATTTAGTAATTTTGACAACATATTTTCTTAGTGTACCTTCTGTGTTTTTTTTTTTTTCTGGTTCAGCTCCCTTCACTGCTGTCTTTTTCCCCTGTCCTCCCGTTCTATTACTCCCTTTTTTCTTCTGACTTCCGTTCTTTCTCAGTGCCCTTTTGTAAAACTTCTGCTGTTCAGTGTACCTTCTCCTCCTGCTTTTCCCTCCTTGGAAACAACCTCCCTTAGCCCTCTGTTTCTCCTCCTGCTTCACTTCACTACTTTTTTTTTTTCCTTTTACTTTGTGCTCCTTCATCCAGCCACCAGGTGTACTGCGTACTGCCTTGTGGTCATATTGGCTGTCATGGTTCTTGGATTTGCCCTTAGTTTCCACCCCGTGCTTCCCCTTTCTGTGTGGACATCAGCAAAAGGATGTCTGTCCAGGCAGGAGCACACTCATGTACGCACCCTGCCATACACCCCCTTGTCCTGTGCTGTGCTGCATTTCTGCCTGAATGCCATCAAGCAGCGGTGACAGAACAAGGTGATGTAGCTTTCCCTCCCATGAGAAGGAGAGCGTCCATTGGGATGTTCTGTTTTATCTCCTGGCTGGCCCTCCTCCTTCACTTTTAAAGCTGTACTCTGACTTCTACACCCACACCTGTTCTTGCAACTTGTCTCTCCCCCAACCGTCATTAGGTCTTCTGTGTTTCTACCACCTTTTTTTCTTATCTCCTTTGGACCCTTTTTCCCTCCGCCTGTATTCATGTTACTTCTCATTCACATTTTTATTCATGTCATAAATATTATAAATGTTGTTGTGCTTTCCTCTTTTTCACTTTGCAGTTAGAAGAGGTTTCTTGTAACCTTGGTTCTGTTGGTATTCAGTTCTTATCCAAATAACCGAACCAACCTGGCCAGGCTTGCTCTTCTGATTATGTTTTGCAGTATTCGGATCTGAGAGCAGTTGGGGTTGAAACCAAAGGAAAAGTCATTGGATGGTAGGCGGAGTCTAGCTTTGAGACTGTTTTATGAACCTGAGCATACTCCATGCAGCTGATTAACATAACATGTATGTGAACTGAATACCAGCCATCCAAAGGGTTTACAAGTAGTCAACTTGCTGTGTTGTTTTTCTTTGAAGAACTGCATCTCTTGATCAGAAGCAAAACATTGTTTGAAAGAAAAAGGAAAGATCCATCCATTGAGAAATTTACCTGGGAGGTTCCTTGCCTGGCTTTAATGGAACTTAAAGAGCTACTGACTCCTCAAGAACAACTTTGAAGAACATACTATTTGGACACAAAGTAGCTTATATTTCTCATTAGCTCTGTATGTCTTACCTCCATTATTTATTACTGAGGTCAGATGTATGAAAACAGAAGAGTTGTTCCCTGAGGGTTCATCACCTCCTATTGCTTCTTCCCAACTTGATGTCATAATACTGTGCTTGTGACATCAGTTATTCCCACAGCAACAGACTGTGATGTCACAACAGAGCATTATGATTTCATGTAGGGAGTACATTGTAGAGGTAGATGAGCTCTAAGGTATAGAGATTCTGTTTCTGTGGGAATTTCTTCAGTAACAAATAATGAAGAGGAGAAATCTATACAAGATATGAGAAATACAAGCTGAATTGTGTCTAACTATGTTTTTCAAAGTTTTTTTCAAAGGTGTCAGTTGCTCTTTAAAAAGAGAACTCAAGGATACTAAAATGAACCTAATTTCTAACAACGTGGAGTAAAGTCACTGATTATTCGATACTAGTCTAATAAGTCACCATTTTAATAAAGCCAGTGATTATTTTGTTTATTGTGGGGTATTTTATCATCTTTTCCTCAGATATTTTGCTTTGTCTGTCTACACTGTTCTGCCTTCTGTGCCGTTGCAGTCTACTGTGAGTTTTCAGTGTTTGACCATTATGTCCGGTAAGTCTCACTTTAGATCTGGTCACTGCAGCAACAAGAGCTCAACTTTGGACACCCACTCCTAGTGCTTGAAGAGTCTGTTCTGATCATGATGTTTGGCTCTACTCAGACTGTCTGGCTATAACTAAGCAGCCCTGAAAAAAAAACGGACTTCCTAGATTGGAGTCTGTCAAAAAAGTTCATGGGAAAAAATGTCTTGGTTCTGGTCACTCTCAGCATCCACCTTCCAAAGAGTCCCTTCTTCCTCATCTATGTCTTCTTTGTTACATAAGAAAAAAAGCAGTATAATTCTTCCTGCGGGTCATCCAGGCACAACTTAGTTTCCAGATCACCAGGCACAGAGGTTGTGGTGAGATACCATCGCCACTCGTTAATGCTGATACTACAGCCCTTGACACCACTGCCATAGACTACTTCACAGTTGACTGTGCTGAATTTATTTCTGACCACAACATGAATGTCAGCGGCAACACTGTTGGCACCACCACTTCCTTTGGTCAGCCTTTCAGATTAACAGTTTGACGGGTAGACAGCACTCATCGAACAGTGTTTGCTTAAAACCATGCCTTTACCAATGCTTACAGGCCAGTGGTACTGGTGCCAATGGCGCTGACCCTGGTGTGGATAAAGGTGATGTTATCAGTTCCACTGGTTACGATGTCTACAGCATCTGTCCCCAGTCGGTTTAAAATTTGCTGTCACTAGCCCCTGTTACGTAAACCTCAACTATGTTGCTGGATGACAAATATGAATATACATCTGACCTCTTAGACCATGGGCAGGTGATTATTAGGATGAGGTTTATTATGAGGATCCTGTTCCTCCAGACCGCGGTGTTCCAGTCTGTGCTTCATAGTAGGATCTCTCATTTCAGACACTGGTGAAAAACATTACAGTTTGAAACCTCAGACATAGATGAATCTTAGTTCAGTTGGAACACCCCAAACTGCCTTCAGGCCTGTCTAAGTAGTCCCTCCTATGCAGCTTGCACTAGAGTGCACAATGATGGCAGCCTGGAAAAGGCCTGTTTTGGTGCCATAGTCCATAGAATGCAAACAAAAAGTATCTGGCACCAAAACATAAGGAATATTACTGTACACAGCCTTTTGCAGATGCAGTCATTATTACTGTAGTGAGTAATTAGTGTAATGTCCTTAATGAAGCCTCTGCACAAAATCTTGATAGTGAGTTACACAAAATTGACTTGGGGCGCAGGGGAGAGACGGTGTTTGCTGTAGTGGTAGGACTCGGGGTTGTAAACTACCAACCTCATGTTGCTAAGTATGAGTAAACGTGGTGTGGACCAAGATGAAAACCATCGCAAAAGATATCCAGAGCCTGTAGAAAATCAGGAGTTACTTGCAGTTGTGACTCAGGAAATGAAGAATCAGCTCAAGCAGCAACTGCTGGTATCTGCATTCTCGGACATTCTTGGCTAAGGATTGCAGGTTTCTCAAATGATGTGCAGCAGAAAAGTACCCTTTGATGGTTCCTCCTTATTTGGTCAGATGGTCAAGTCAGCTGTTGGGATCAACCATAAGAAGCCGACCGTGAAAAACCTGAAGCATTTCCATGCCCCTCCCAGAGAGTGGGGGCATGGCCTATTTCATCAAAACCAGCGGCCTTTTCTGGGCCAGGGTAACCAGAAGGGTTTTGGCTATTAAAACAAATCAGTGCCATTTCTACTGAAAGAAAAGGCCCAGCAAAGGCTGGCCCAGTGATTGCAGGTGCCAAGCACAGTCCTCTGGCAGGTTGTCAGCCCTGGATCCACCACAACTGCCCAGAGAGGGCCCAGTCAATCCCTATAGGGGGCGCCTGACCCTTTTCTACCATAGATGGTAGTCTATCACTACACACAAACAAGTCCTAGAAATGTTCCAAGACACTCACTGGAAGTACTAAAACACCCTTCAGACCATCCACCTGGCAAATTGTTTTATTTTCGAGGCCATATGGGCAAGTAGCTTTATTTGGAGGTAGCAGGGCTTCTGCAGAACAGGGCAGTGGAAGGAGTCTCAGAATTGGAAGCGGGCAAGGAATTCTTTACTCCAGGTAGTTCCTGATGTCTAACAAGATAGGTGGGGTATGCGCATTCTTGGACCAAAGGCAACAGAACTTCTTTATGAAATGAAGTTTAGAAAGGTATCCTAGAGATTCCTCCTGCCATATCTGAAGGAGCAGGATTGGTTGATTCTCTGGACATAAAGGATGCATATCAGTGCATTCCAATCAGACTGATCATGAATACCTTAGATTTTATGGAGGCCTGGATCCCTTCCAGTTCAAAGTATTTCCATTTAGACTTGCTTCAGTGCCATGTGTCTTCACAAAGAGCTTCACAGATCAAGAGGCACATCTCAGGAAGCAAGGGGATCAGGTCTTCCACTACCTTGACCAGTGTCTCATAAATAGTACTTCCGTGGACCATAAGCAATAATCCAATGGGCTTGCTCCTTCCTTCTGTCCATGGGCATCCCCTGGATTTACCAAGGTGTAAGATGATACCAACTCAGAGATTTCAGTTCATAAGGAAAGTACCTGAGGATTTCTCAGTGGATGCTGAGTAATCAGTAGTCTCAAGCATCTTGAATGTTGAATCACCATATTCAAATATCTGATCCCTTCAAGCAGTCACTTCTATGGTGGACCCACGAGGAGAACTCACTCAGGAGTGGCGACCATGACAACAAATGCATCCTGTCTGGGGTAGGATCGCACTGTCAGCTGTTGAAGGCCCAAGAGGTGTGGTAATCCTGAGAGCCGTAGCTCTATGCAAACATACTGGAAATGAGAGAAGTGCTGTACAGGTTTGAAGCGCTGTCAGATGAAGTACACAACATGGATGTTTGCCTCCAGGTGGACAAGTGCATCATATTCCATCTCATCAAACAAGGAGACACTCACTCCTGCTGTCTATGCAGGGACTCATTGAGAATCTAGGAGTGGGATTTAGAGAATAATGTTCAGATCCAGACCACTCATCTCATAGGCATGGGTATGTCCTGGCAGACTGTTTGAGCCATAGGTAGCAGACACACAGACACACACATACATACACACACTCATGGTCTCTGCCAGAAGACAGAAGACACGGTGCAAACTTTATTTGGCAGTGGGAGCCTGTCATAAATGGACCTTCCCACGTCCTACTACAATGCATAACTGCCGTTCTAGTGTTCCAGAAACCAAATGTGGAGCTCTGTGGCAAGATGCATGTAGACTGTTGTGGACAGCTCAGTTTATGAATGCCTTCTCACTGTTTCTTCTAGTTCAGAAGGTCCTCCTCAAGCTGGAGTCCAGCAGTAATCAAATGATACTGATAGTCCTTCGTAAGCAAAGTCAGATATAATATCTGCTGTTGTGCTAGTACCATGCATCAGATGACAGTTCAGGGACCAGTGGAGTTTTCAGCTGTGATTCAGCCTCGTGACGTGGTAACCAGTACAAGTGCTACACCTGAACATTCCATCTCTACATCTTCAAGCCTGTCTCTTGAGAATGTGGAGTGTTTGACCTGGTGTCCCAGTGTTACTGTTTGCAAGAAAACATCCACAAGGAAAGCCTAAGTGAAATGGTTCTCAATTTGGTGTGTGAAAAAGATCCTCAGTCCCTCCACCTGTCCCTGTGACCAGGTTCTGGAATTAGCTACTGGATATTTCTGAATCTGTCAAGCAGTTTTTATCAATTAAAATCCATTTGTCGGACATTCCAGCATATTATGAGGTGACTGGTGGATTCCCACTGCCACAGTCACTTCTCTTCAGGAGGTACCTCAGAGAAATACTTCTTCTGAAGTCACCAGTAAAGAAGTTAGTTAAGTAGGACCTCAGCATAGTGCTACAAAAGCTGACTTACTGCCCCGTTAATCCAGCAGCCACATGTAAGTTGAAATATCTGACTTGGATAACTATCTTTTTGATAGCTGTCGCTTCAGCTTACAGAGTATCAGACCTGCAAGCTCTGGTAACTGATCTTGCCTACATGGTATTCCACAAAGGCAAGATGTTTCTCCATGCACAGACTAAGTTGTTAACAGAGGTAGTGTAGAAGTTCCGTATTAACAAGTTATTAGTGTTTCCAATATTCTTCACTAAACGGGGGGGGAAACTTGGTAAATTGCTGCACCATTTTCTCTGTTCGAAGAATTCTCACCTTTAGAGAGCTGAAGAGTACAGTCATCTCAACCTTTACCCTAAATACACAGGAAAGTCCATCTCTAAGCCATGCATGTTAACTGGAATGTAAACTGCATTCAGAATTGCTATTCTGTAGCAAGAAAGCAGTTGGTGGGCTTAGTAAGAGCTTGATCTGTTCGAGCAGTGGCCATATCAGTGGCATCCCTAAAAGTGGTCCTTACTGCGGAAATGTGCAGGTTTGCAACCTAGAGTAGTGTTCATACTTTAACTAAACAATGTGTCCTAGAAGTACGAGCTAGGAAACATGAAAGTTTTGGTTGGCAGTACTGCCTGGTTTGCACTTCCTATGAGCCCTGTTTGTTTCTAACCACAGAAGTCCAGGCCTTGTTGCTGAAGGTCACTCAACCAAGTTTGAGAGACAAGCCCAACACTTCTGCTCTGGGCCGATGTGGTCTGGAACGTGATGCTGCAGTGTCACATGCCAGTCTAGGGGAAGGGGGAGGAGTGTCCTGCTCTTTGAGTGCCAACTGCAGGTGAAAAGCGGGGGCAGCATTGATGTGTGACCATACAGTGTCCATGGCTTCCCACCTACAAGTTGGCATTGCGGGCATGTATTGACTGCATGATGAGGTGATGAGAGGGCCAGAAAAAACACAGAGAGAGTGTATGGTTAAGTGCTGCCCATCCCAATGCCATGGAAACCTTTTGGCCCCTCTCCAACCGTCTTGATTAAGGCAGCTGGCTATGTTTGGGTTCATTTGGGCCCCACCATTGGTGAGGGTGGGTAAGCCATGGGGCAGTCTGAGGACAGGACAGGAAGGGGCAAATAAGCATGTGTGCTGGAAAGCTAAGTGCATGAGATGCAAGAGTGAGCGAATGTGGAAACTGGCAACTTTGGCTTGGCTTCGATTTGCACCCCTGTTTTCAGTTCGACTTCAGCCAAAGACACTTTGATTCTTGGTATTAGGGTTTAGCAGGATACAAATGGGGTAAGTGGTACCCCTTAACCACCCCTGTCAAGTCCCAACCTCTTCCACCTCCCCTAGTACTTCAGTTAGATTCCTAAAAAACTCCACACCTGGCACAGTGCCAGGAGCTGGGATTTTTTTTTTGTTTATTTATTTATTTATTTTAATTAAAAATTGTGTGGAGAAGGATTGTCATGGGGCTAACCCTGGTCAGCTGGGAAGAGCTAAAATGTTTTTATTTTATTTTATTAGCTGGCTGAAGGTCGAAGTAATCTTGAAGTGGCCCAAATATTCAAGTCGACTGAGTCAAAGGTAAAAGTGCCAAATTTTAGTACATTCATCAAGTACTTTATAAATTTGGCATTGGCCCATAGGAACATACGAATCGTGTTGGTAGATGGGGACTGCAAGATCCATCTAGTCTGCCCGTGTTTCTGCCCCCCTCCCTATTTAGACTGCACCCTGATATGTCCACAATGTCTGTCCCATGCGAGTTTGAACTCGCGTACTACCTTGGGTTCCACCACCTCCTGAGGTAGGCTGTTCCATCGGTCTGTGACCCTTTCTGTAAAGAAGTACTTCCTGAGGTTGCCTTTGAACCTGCCTCCCACCAGATGCAACTTGTGCCCCCTTGTACGCGCATCCCTGTTTTGCTGGAAGAGGTTTCCTATTTGTGTTGTGTTGATTCCCTTAACGTGCTTAAAAGTTTTGATCATGTCCTCTCTGTTTCTTCTCTGCTCAAGGGAGTACAGATTTAGTTCTCTTGAGTGTTGCCTCATATGGCTCATGATGCAGTCCATACACCATCTTTGCATCCCTTCTCTGTGCTGTCTCCGAGCGATCAATGTCTTTTTTGAGGTGGGGCCTCCAAAACTGACTGCAGTACTCTAAATGTGGCCTCACCAAGGACCTGTAGAGAGGAATGATAACCTCACTTTTTCTACTTGTAATTCCCCTACCAGTGCATCCAAGGATGCCACTTGCCCTCTGTGCTGTCTTTTCACATGGTTTTCCAACCTTTAAGTCATCTGTGATGAGTACTCCGAGGTCTCTTTCTGTCTTTGTCTCCTCTAACTGATGCCCTCCCCGTGTGTACTTTATCCCTAGGTTTCTTTTTCCTGTATGCATAACCATGCACTTCTTGGCATTAAACTTAACTGCCAATCCCTGTACCATTCCTCGAGTTTTTTTAGGTCTGATTCCATACCTTTCGCTCCCTCTTGCATGACTATGTTGCAGATTTTTGTGTCATCTGCAAACAGGCAAACCCTCACCTTCAAGCCATTTGCAATATCGTCAATAAATATGTTAGAGGATGGGTCCCAGCATAGACCCCTGTGGAACGCCACTGGTCACTTTGCCTTCCCTTGATAGTGATCCATTGATAAGTGCACTCTGCGTCCTATCTTGCAGCCAGTTGATGATCCAGTTCACTGTCTTATGACTGACTCCTGTATGCTCTGATTTGTTAGCTAGGCTTCTGTGGGGGACAGTGTTGAAGGCTTTGCTGAAGTCCAGGTACACAGTGTCTGCTGCACCTCCCTAGGCGACTGCTCTGGTGACCCAGTCAAAAAGGTCGATCATATTGGTTTGACAAGAGCGTCCTGCTGTGAAGCTGTGTTGCCTGGGATCTGCTGTCCTCCAGGTACTTCACTATCCTCTCCTTTAGCAACAACTCCATACTTTTTCCTATCACCGAGGTCAAACTGACCAGGTTGGTAGTTTCTTGCCTCTTCCCTGCTTCCGCTCTTGTGTAAAGGTACTACTGTTGCCCTTTTCCAGTCCTGAGATATTATTCCAATTGCCAGTGACTTGCTGACAGCTCAGACACAAAAGGCAACCCTAGGAGGCATACGCTAAGTGCAGTCCAGCCCCTACCCTGTCTGCTGAGCTTCACTGATCTTCATCAGCAGGGAGAGAGACCACTCAGAGGGAAGGCAGACTACAACAGGTGCAGAAGCAGGGATTCCTTGACAGCAGATCTTCCCTTGTCAATCTTCACCATTCATTACTGCTTGGGTGTAAGCCGGAGGCACGCACCCACAACGGGAGTTGTTGTTTTTGGTTTTTTTTCCCAGAGGAGTCTGTGTTGACGGCGCTGCCCTTGAGAGTGACTCATTGCGTGATGTGCGAGTGGTGGCCGTTAGGCATCACAGACTCCTCCTTCATCCCAGTTCTGTTTCTCTCGCCGTTGAGGCTGCTCCTGCTGTGCATGTGAGAGTTTTTGGGACTGCGACATAGGCCTACTTTGTGTGCGAAACGACTCCTTCATCCCGGTTTGTTTTTTCCCCCCCGATGCCATTGACTCCGATAAGTCCGTTCCTTTCTTTTTCGTCGGCGCCGGGAGCTTTGCTGTGTTTTAGTTTGTTTTCGCATCATGTCCGGTTCGGGAGCTAAGTGAAATTCGAAAGTGGGCCATGCCCCATGTGTCGGTGCTCCTGTGGCCGGCATTTTTCCGTGACTGACCGGCATGATGTCTGCCTTCAGTGCCTGGGACCTATCCATGACATGGACAGATGCGATGCCTGTTTCTTGATGGACCGCTGTGTTCTCGAAGTCCGCACATTCAAAATTGGCAAGGCCCTGCCGACTTTTGGAGGACGGCATCGCTCTTGGGCCTCCCAGGCCAGGTCTTTAGGCCATTCCTCCGGGTCCCCTCCCAGGCCTATACAGTCTGGAGAGGAGGAGGTCTCCTCGCTTTCTAGTCTTGCCGAGGAAGAGGCCTCTTTTGCGGTGTCGGGGGAACGCCATGATCCCTCTTGGAGCCGTGGTGGGGACACCGCCTTGGCTGTCACCTGTTCAGAGGTGCAGGCTCCCCCAGTGTCATGGCCTGCGGCTGCCAGGCCCGGCATGGGTGGACCCTCGATGCCGCTTTCCGGCGCCGCCTCGGATCCTGGCACGGTGATCGGGTCAGCACCGCTGGCAGTGCTGCGGGCCCGGTCGACTCTGCTGGTGGTGCCATGTCAGGTCGCGGCACCAAGGGTGGTGCCGGGGACTCATCTGGAGCTGCGGGCGAGTCGGGACTGGGTTCCGGCGTGGTCTCCAGTGCGCCGAGGCTGAACAGTGCCATGAGTGACACCAGCGTCGTTCACAGCGCTGTTTCTCAGGGGACTCCTGGGGTGGCCAGTATTGAGGTCCTTCTAGTCACCTCTTCCTCGGAAGCAGACGACTCAGACATGGACCCGTCCTGGCTCCCTGATTCCTCGGGATCAGAGTCCTCTGTAGGACAGGGTGTCAAACAGTCCAGTGTGCCCATTCCTCAGTCTCCACAGCAGTCTTCTGCTGAGGACTCCCAGGCTGGGGGTGGCCTGGGGTCATTGGGAGGGGACAGCGTGGGGGCTAGGGAGGGGGTCTGTTCGCCCAGAAGGGACTGTAACAGCTGCGATCTCCGGTGCTGCTGCGCCCTCTTGGGGTGAACTAGGGGCCTTGTCCTATGGGGGCTCCCCTTGGAGATCCCAGGATTGACTGGCTCTGTCACTGGCATCGAGGAGGAGGGCATCCTCTGAGTCCGAGGGGTTGAAGGGCTGAGGTGAGGCATATCGAGTTTTGCCCGCTGCCTCTCAGGGTGTAGGTAGGAGCCGTAGTGCTGAGCCACATCTCTCCCGCTTAGGCTCGAGGGACCCCTCCGGTGGCGTTGCTGTGGGCTGCCCTTCTGGATCCTTGCAGCCCCAGGTACATCACAGGGGAGGATCCCCTTCCAGGCTGTTCCAAGGTTCGCATCCCCAGGGTTCTGTTCTGCGACCTGGTTTGTTGTCCAGGACCCCTCCAGCTCAAGCTCCATTCCCCGGATTCCAGAGCCTGAGCAGTGGACAGTTGCCTCTTCATAGGTGCCCTACTCCCATTCCTCTGCAGCCACCACCCTCTCTCCTGGGCCATGCAGTCCTAAGAGTCCGTTATCCCGGGAGACGTTCAGAGGCACAGTGGTGGCCTTCCCCTCATACGGTAGATGTATGCAAGAGCAGGTGTTTCGCCTTCCCCCCCCCACCGCAGGAGTCCTTTGGACATTCGAGCTCCCCATCCTCCTCCTCGGTGGGAGAGGAACCTTCTGCTCACCTCTCTTCCGACGCTGATTTCACGGAATATCGGCGCTTCCTTTCGAGGATGGTTGGGGACCTCCGTATCTCCTTTGTTAGGCGAGACGATACTGAACGGGAGACGCGTGAATTCCTCAGTGAATTCAGTGCCCAACATTTGGTGGTGCCATCCTGGCCTATTCCTTTCCAGGAGGCGTTTATCCATTCCTGGTAGTCTCCTAGTCTCCAGCCGACCCTATCCCAGCCCCAGCAGACTGCAGGAGGAGGTTTTGGGCCCTATCTGAGTCCCTAGGTTCTCTTTCCAACCCATTTTCGGGATTGGTGTCCCTAGAGACTCCTCCTGGGTGCCGCCGCGTGGCGCATGACCGACTACCGGACTCAGATTCTCTACAGTTTGACCAGTTGGGGCGAAGTGTTCTCTCTCATGCGATGCTGTGTATCGCATCTCATCAGGCACACCATGCTGCCTACAACAGGCATCTATGGTCGATGCTATCTCAGCTTCTAGCATCAATGCCTGATACGGAGCAATCTAGACAGGCCATTGCCCTCTCTGCTATAGGCCTGGAACTGGCAAGGCAACAGGCAAGGGCATCTTATGACACCAGTGAGGTGGCTTCCAGGCTTGCAGGGACAGTGATCTGCATTAGGCGGATGGCATGGTTTCGTCTATCAAGGTTATCACCCCTGGCCTGGCGTAGGATGATTCGCTTTGCTTTCCGGGGGACCCGTCTTTTCTCTACCAGAGCTAGGAGGCTTCTGCTGGGTCTTCCTCCGTCTCCCCATCTCCGGGGGACACCTCCTAGTGCTCCTCAGCCTTAGGCTTCTCATCTGATTAGCCCAGGGTCTCTCCCTTCTGTTTTCCACCAGCAGGAGGCTGAGGGTCTTGTTCCCTCAGGGTTTCTCTTGTTCCCCCCGGGGGTTGGCACTCACCCAAGCAGTAATAAATGGTGAAGATTGACAAGGGAAGATATGAAAATGACTTGCCTAATGTAATTCTTGATCTTCACCATTCATTACTGATACCAGCCCACCTTCCCCTCAAGGGCCTCCTACTTCGGCGTCTTCCCCCTCCCTGCTCGTTTCTTCCCTCTTCTTCGTTAGCCTTTAAGCCAAAAATAAATAAATATCTTCATTTTTCCATTCTTCTCTGGACGGATCCTATTTTCTCAAGGAAAAAGGGAAAACAAGTAGGGTTTATTCTGTCCTGAGGGAACTCTTTCTGATTTACCCCTAGGGGTGACCTCTTGGCTCATTCTTAGTCATGTTGTTCAATTCACAGTTAATGAGACCGTCCCTCTAATGGCTCGGCTCCCTTTTTTCCAGGTTTCCTTTGGCAGGTCTTAATCTCTTATTGTGTCAGCTTCTGCTGGTTGGTGCTGTCCTGGCACTTCAATTACCTTGAGCTGATGCTCTTGCCTTGCCTTCAGGGAGTCCGATTGCATTCCCGCTCTTTCCTTTATGTAAAGGATTGCCCTCTGTAGAGCTCACCCCTTCCCCTCACATATCTATGTTAGCACTTAACAAGGTGCTAGGCGGCTTCTTTCCCCTTCCTAGTTGGGCGCTCTCTTTCCAGAACAGAATTTCTACCTTGGCAGTCTGTGAGCTCTCAGCTAGAGTTTAAGGGGTTGGGATGACTGGAGGTTAGAGGATCTGCCCTTTGTGTCCAATCTGTGCGGGCGGTTCAGTTGAACCTTCCCTTCTGTCCTATCAAGTGGGATCCTTGCTCCCTTGTTTTTGGTTCCGAGCTTATAAGCCTTTAAACCAATATCTCAATAAGCAGAGTTCTCCCCTCCCAACATCCCTTGTTCTTTCCCTCTCTTCTTCTTCTTCTCCTTTTCTTTATCTGTTCCTCCCTTGGAGCCACCCCAGAAGTGAGGCCCTGCGGTCCCTTAGGTAGGCATTTCCTTCTTTTTCTGTCCTCTACCGGCTTATTCCTTTTTCAGTTTATATCCTTTCCTTTTTCTACCCCTTGGCTCTCTTGCCTCGCTCTTTTTTCTTACCCTTTTTTGCCTCTTATTTAGCTAGAGAACTGGGATGGAGGAGGAGTCTGCGGCGCCTAACGGCCGTCCCTCATGCATCACGCTGATCACGTCACTCTGAGGAGTCTACGCCATTGGCAATCCGACTCCTGAAAAAAAAAAAAAACTCCCGTGGCGGGTGCACGCCCCCGGCTTACACCCAAGCAGTATGAATGGTGAAAATACAGGAGAAGATCAAGAATTATGGTAGATACGTCATTTTCATTTCTGCCTGAATCCTCCTTGGAGTGCACAGTCCAGGCTTCTTTCTCCACTGATGCAGCTTCTCTCCTTGCTCTCTCTGCTCAGACCCAGCCACTGGCTGCTCTCTTCAGCATAAGGAGCTGTTGGGAGATCACGTGATGTATGCAGCACCATAGCAGCTCATCTCAGGAGCTCCTTACCACTGTGCTCATCCATCCACTTTATTTACCTGCTAAACTTACCTTTGGAGCATAATAACCACCCAGCTCAGTTGCTGCCTGTCTGATATCAATAGCTGATCCCCTTGGAGCATAGACATTGGTGATAACTTGCCGCGATGGAGACGGATATGAGACAGGCCCCACTTCACCATACTCCTCCGATGACTCCAGAGAAGATGGCTAAAAAATCTAAGGTGCAAAGTTTACAAACCACCAAGCAACCTGACCCCTCGTCCTCTCCAGTACCTTTAACCGAGGACCGCTTTTTACAGGAACTGATGCCGTTTAAAGAAACTCTCGCTGATATTTCAGCGTAGAGTCCCTCAGGTCGGATATGGGGGACTTGGGCCACAGAATCGGTGACATGGAAGCCCGCACTGCATCTCTAGAGGGATGGTGCGACAGAACTGACCCAGAGATCATCAAACTTAGACAACAGATCACAAAACTACAGCTCAAAACTGAAGATTTAGAGGGCTGCAGCCATAGGAGTAACGTCTTGATTTTTGGGCTGGCCGAGGAAGGACCTTCCATGATTATTTTTCTGCAAAAGCTGCTGGTTAAAATGGTAGGCCCTTCTCCCCATAATTCTGCCTACCAAATTGAGAGGGCCCACCGCTCTCTGCCCTTAAATGAGTAAGTCAGTGGTGCAGGATCTACCCTTTTTAAAGAGCAGCTGATGCCATAAGGACAACGTTAACAAAACATAAGAAGAGGTTCAGTTGGTACAGTTCTGCAATTATGTTGATATGGATAGTTTCATTGGGGTGAGGGTATCACACAGTAGTATAACCAGGGCAAGATCACTCATCCTCAGTTATGACAATGAGGCATTTATCAATATAGGATGTGTCTGGAAACATGGTGTGCGTCAGAACTAAAGATTAGCTTAGCTGTGTAAACACTTATCTAGGTAGCCAGAACATGTTAAGTAGCAGTTCTGTTGTCTGAAGTGCTAATAGGAATAGACAGCCATGAGGACTGTGCTACCACGGTGAGAAGTGCAAGACAGAGACCCTGGAGCCTATAGAGGGTGAGTGATTTACCAAGGTGGGAGGGAGAGGTGAACAAAAGAAAACTGAGGAAGGTGGGAGACAATACAGGGTAAGGTAAAGGGAGGCGATGTAGGGAAAGGAAAGGGAACACCAGTAGGGAGGGGGAGGAGAGGGTAGGGGATTGCCTATGGGCAGATAGGGGTGGGGGTGAGGGAGGGAGGAAGAGCAAGGGAGAGCCAGAGGCAGGGTGGGGTGGGGTGGGAGGAAGGAGGGAGGACAAGGAAGAAAACAAGGAGGAGGTACATGGGGGAGGAGAGGGAAGAGGGAAAGGAGGTCTCATGAGCAGGACAGAGGAGGAGGAGAGAAAGGGGGAAGGGGAGCCAGGGTGGTAACACAGAGAATAGGGAGGGAGGGAGGGGCGAGAGCAAGACCAGAGGGCAAGTAGGAAGGTAGGTGGCTGAAAAAGAGAAGAGTAGATTGGGGGGGGGGTCCTGCAATCGCAGATGCTGTTTGTGGCTAGGGCTGCATGGAGTTTAGATTTAAAAGATCTTAGTTTTTCCTCTTTTGTGATGTCTATGTCAAGCGCATTGAACCATAGCAGCGCCCGGTATTCATAGGACCATTGACCTTGCATGGTTCAATGGAAGGGTCGCTTAGGGTTGAATTGTTTATACCCCTGGAGCATCTGGTGGTGTTAGGCCAGTTAAGGAGGCTTTGCTGACCCAGAGTGGTGAGTCCAAGAGTAGATTTCTTGGCAAGAAGGCATACTTAATACTGAATGCGGCCGTCAAGGTTGAGCTATCCCATCTGAGACTATAGCTCACAGGTGTGAGTGAGGCGGGGTACACCTAGGACTAGTCAGCATGCTTTAAGCGTTGTTCTGATGCATTTTAGAGAGGATTGGGAGGCAGCCCCATAGACTGCTAGCCCATAGCCGATCACTAAGAGCACTGAGCTGTTCACTGCAGTTTTTAATGCTTCAGCAGTAAGACATTGACGATGTCTGTACAGTAGTCCCAGTTTTGCATTAGACGGCTTTGAAGTCTATATGTTGGTTGAATGATAGGGTGTGGTCTGATGTCACTCTCGGGTATTTAAAAGTTTGTACCATTTCAAGGGGAGAGAGTTCTGATTGTTAAGAATGTGAAGTTGGTGGGTACGGTGTTTATGTGACGATGCGAATAACATTGTCTTGGTTTTTTTCTCATTAAGGAGTACTTTAGATTGAAGGAACCAATGTTCTACAGAGGAGACATTAGCCTGCATTTGCTTTTTAAGCATAGTGGGGTCGGCATTGCATGAATATAGGACAACGTAATCTGTGTAAAGCAGAACATGGTTGTTTACCGATTGTGGGAGGTTGTTTAGAAATAATCTGAACAGTAGGGGGCCAGGGATCTTTAATAATGCATTTTGAGATCTTGGCATGCACAGAGGTAAGACTTATGGGTCTGTAGTTCCCAACAGTTTGTTTGCTACCTTTTTTATGGATTGTTGTAATCTCTGCTGTTCTCCAA
This sequence comes from Neoceratodus forsteri, assembly GCA_016271365.2. Lineage (NCBI taxonomy): Eukaryota > Metazoa > Chordata > Ceratodontiformes > Ceratodontidae > Neoceratodus > Neoceratodus forsteri. Next base: position 1,414,685,059 of record CM028129.1, read on the forward strand.
TCCAAAGGGATGTTACCTGTACCTACGGAATCTTGAAAAATATTACAAAGTGGCATACTAATATACTGGGACATGATTTTCGACGTACTGCCAGAAATATTACCAGAGCCAAGTGATGATTGTGTTTTATTTGTGATATTTTTTCCGAGACTAGCTCCTGTGTTATCAGTAGAGTGGTGGAGGTGCAGGTTGCTGGTAATGAGGGTTCCTTAGTTTTAGGCATGTAAATGGATCTAAAGTAGGCATTGAAACAATTTGCCATATCCACAGGTTCTGAAATGACACTACCATTTTCGATTAGTGGCCCTATATTGCTCCCAGTTTTTTTTTAAGGAGTTTATGTAACTATGGAATTGCTTTCCATTACATTTGTTGGTGTTTTTAGCAAATTTAGATCCCATCTGTATCTTTGCCTTTCTAATGGCCCTTTTACAGTTTTGTTCAGTTTCTTTATAAATAACCCAGTTGCTGTCAGTCTTGTTTTTCATACAGTTAACATAGGCTTTTTTTTTTTTTTTTGTTACATGCGTTTGATTTCAGTGGTCATCCCTTGTGGACAAATTCCTTTACTCGTGTATGTCTTTATTTTGGGTATGAATTTATTGCTTGTTGATAACATAATTTCCTTTAGGAGCTGCCATTTTTCCTCTACAGTTTTATTTTTGAAGTGGGTGTTCCAATAAGTTCCTCCCAAGTGTTCATTAATTTCCTTGATTTTTGCTCTACCATACAGGTATCTTTTTGTGAGGCCATGATTAAAGAAGTGCTCTGTTAGGGTGTGAAAGAGTATGGTATCGTGACCACTCTTAACGATCGGTGCTCCAGTATGGACATTTTCAATTCTGGTGTCCGCATTACCTAATATTAGGTCAAAGACCTTATCACACCTAGTTGGAATACTGACACATTGGGATAGTCCTAGTTGTTCCAGTCGGTGGAGGAAGGTTCTGCTTGCTTGTTTAGGTATGCAAAAAAAAAAAAGAGGTCAGTCAGGCATTAAGGAGAATTCAAACCCCAGGAAATCTTACTGTATTCTGACACATGCAGTATGGTCCCACCCTAGTACTGCCCTGGAGCTGAAATGGTTAATAGAACCTATGCTAATGATGGAATGCTAGGCTCATGCTCGGTTTTCAAACCACTGTCCCTGGTAAACATTCCACAACTGTCAGATTCTTTACTCCACTTGAACAGTACAGAAGCCTTGGAGAGCTCTCCTTCATCTTTCTTGAAGATTTTATTTTTCTCGGTGTTTTGAAGTAAAATTTAATTTTGTTAATTTTTAAAGCACTGGCCTTGTGTTTACAGGTAAACTAGTTTAGGTTTAGTTAAGTTTTTTTCAGTTTCTTTCTGGTTCTTTTAACCGGAAGGGAACCAGACTTTTATTTACAGTTTTAAAAGTTAATTTCTGCATTTATTTCTTCTCTGGGCCAGTTGCTTAATTTGTTTATTCGAGGGAAACTGGGGTAACTCTTGGTTCTCTCAGCAGTTGCTAAACTGACCGCAAAGTAAAGGCCAAGTCAGTTCTGCTTAAATAACACCACCTAAGGTAAATTGCCAGTCAAGGGGTCACCAAAGACTGGGATGTCAGGCCAGCACAGAGCAAACAAGGGGTTCCTCCTCACGGTCCTGTACATTTCCACAGTGCTCTGGGTCGACTGGATTGCTGGCAGACAAGGCCCTACCACACAGTCCCCCAACGGACCAGCCACGCACCAGACCAGTCACTATCACTGCCCACCCCCGGCCGACAACATAGACCTCCTACTTGCCGTCAAACTCAGTAGAAGTGGGATTTGCTACAGGGCTATCCTCCTACTGGCCAACAAACCTAAAAAAATTAGGTTCCCACCCCTAACTTATATTCTCCGCCTCCTGCTAACAGCTCTGCTATTTCGGGCCGGAGACGTTCAACCAAACCCCTGGCCCAGGTGTTGATACCACTATCTCCACCTCTCAAGACCTGACCTGGACGGCACCCAGGGGCTTGAGGCTAGCCCACATGAATATTTGTAGTCTTCGGCCCAAAACTCATGGAGTACAAGCGTGGCTAGCCCTCTATAATCCGGATGTGCTAGCTATCTCTGAGACCTGGTTAAAACCATCAATTCTTGACCACGAATTTGCTGCCCCTGGATATGTCTGCTACCGTAAGGACAGAATCCAGAAAAGGGGGGGTGGGGTACTTATCTACGTGAAGGCTACCCTGATCTCTGCTCGTGTCAACCTGCAAGTAACAATGCCCCCCGAAATTGAAGCTATCTTTATACGGATTACCCTTGGCGGTGCCAAACACCTAAACATAGGGTGTGTATATAGTCCACCTAAGGATGCTCTCCAATCCCTTGAGACACTCACTAAAAACCAAACAGTTGAGTTTGCATCGGAACTCATCATCCTTGGAGACTTCAACCTGAACTGGGCCAAAGAAGCTAGGTCCTCAATAAATGGTATGCTACACGAGGCAAACCTTTCCCAGATAATCACCCTATCCACAAGGTTGAACTATAAAATGGGAAGTCACTCAACCATTGACTGGGCACTGGTATCTAACCCAAAAAACGTTCATTCTGCTGGCACCATGGCCGATGCTCTCAGTGACCACTCGCCCATCTTCTGTGTGTGGAAGAACAGGGTGGAAAAGGTCCCGCCCAGAATACTCACCACCAGGGCCTACTCTAAGTTCTCCCCAGAGCACTACAATATCCTCTTGGGCAACTTAGATTGGAGCCCACTAAGAAGTCTCCCTACCCTGGAAGGGGCAGTTGACTTCTTTAACAGATCTATCATGTGGGCCGTGGACCTCCTGGCCCCAAATAAGACCTGTCGGGTAAAAGGCCACTGCTATAAGTGGATTACCTCCCCCCAAAGGCCCTAATGACTAGCCGTGACAAATCCTGGAAAAAGTTCAAGGGCACATCACTCTCCGCAGACCGGGTAATTTACAGAGCACTCCGAAACCAATGTAAACAGGCCATCAAGCTAGCGAAAAAGGAGTACCTCAACCACCTCCAGAAAGCAAACCTCTGCAACCCTAGGACTTTCTGGTCCCACATCAATGAACTGATAAAGAGAAATAAAAAGACAGCCACATGCCCTATCACAGCTAATGGGCAGGTACTGTATGATGAGGCACTAATTGCTGAAACCCTCAATACATTCTTCACAAACCCAGATAAACAGCAGGCAGGGTCATCGGTGCCCAACAACCAGTCCGCTCCGCAGGATCCCCCAGCTCTTGACTGCCCACTCTTTCACATGAGGCTGGCAAAGGTAACAGAGGTCCTGGCCATCCTAAAAACCCTGAAAACAAGAGGTTCAGGAGGCCCGGATGGAATCAAAGCTAGATTGCTTAAAGACGGTGCCTCGGTACTCGCACGGCCACTCACCTGGCTGATCAACAGGTCCTTACTAGAAGGATCTGTCCTGGAGCTGTGGAAGCAGGCACATGTGGTCTCAATTCACAAGGGTAGGCCTGTCGAACCAATGGAGAACTACAGGCCTATCTCCCTGCTGTGTACCCTGGCAAAAATATAGGAGAAACTCGTCTATGCCCAACTTAGCCCAACATGCTGTTGTCCCCATCGCAACATGGCTTTAGAGCCAAACATGGGACTGACACTGCCTTAACTAAATTCTCTACTGATGTGCTTAGAGAACTAGACTCTGGATCCAACACAGGTGCGGTCTTCATAGACCTTTCCAAGGCCTTCGACCTGGTGGATCACGGACTACTACTCCATAAACACCTCCACATGGGCCTCGACACCCACGCCCTCAAATGGGTGGAAAGCTACTTCTCTGGTCGCACACAGAGGGGTAGGTGGCAGGATAAACTCTCCAAACCTTAGTCCCTAAATGAGGGAGTACCCCAAGGGTCGATACTTGGACCCCTATTGTTCTCACTGTTCGTAAATGAACTGCACAACCACTGTGGGAGCAGCAATGCAATCCAATGTGCGGATGATGCTGTTATTTATAAAACCTCGGACAACTTGGATGATCTAGGCACATCCCCCCAAAAGGATATCCGCATCATGGAGAAATGGCTCATCAAGAACAAAATGGTCTTCAACACCAATAAAACCAAAGCCATGTTGTTCAGACCTAGAACCCTTGGACAAGACAGATCACAACTACTCCAACTCACGTCCCTGGAGGGCAACAAGTAGTCTCCTCAACAAAGTACCTTGGCCTTACCCTCGACCAAGGTCTCACTTTCAAACAACATGTAGACCAAGTCACAAAAGTAATCCATACAAAACTCAGATTACTGTATCGGCTCAAGGAACAGCTGACCCCCGAAGCTGGGACTGCAATTGCATCTAGTGTCCTACTCCCAACACTAATATATGCTGCTGCGGTCCTTCAGGATATCGCAAAGCTGGAGTACGGTAAATTACAGACTTTATACAACAAGGTGGTTCGCTTTGCCTCCTTATCCCACTCTAGGAGCCACCACTGTGAGGCATTAGTGAGGCTTAACTGGCCATCCTTTGAAGCTCGCCTCAAGTACCCTGTACTCTGCCTGGCGAAAAAGCTGATTAGCCCCACACCTCCCCCGAGTGTCGGTGGACTCCTAACAGTAAAAAGAAACCTACGCAACCTCAGGTCCTCGGGCCTAACGCTACTAGAGGTCCGTAAGGTCAGGACTAAAGCAGGCTACAAATCCTTCTCACATGCTGCCCCTTCCTTGTGGAACAACCTCCCTATGGAGGTACGAGAAACCCCATCGGTACCATGCTTCCGCACAAGACTCAAGACCCATCTGCTGTCAACGAGCAAATGCCAATGCCACCATACCTGACACTACAACAGTGACCCTGTTAGCTCGCTTACCAAACTAAAATCTCCAACCCCTGAACAGGTAGCACTAACTTCTCCTCCCCCTCACAGAACCTAACCTATGGCTCTTAGAACTATGTTACATAAAGAATCTACAGTACTGTCCACAACTTACTAGTTAGATATACGAAAACCCATAGAAAATACTGCTATGTGTAAAACTGCCGAATACTGTGTACCCATAACCTGTATATGTATCACTGTCTATAGTTTCGTGTACTGTTATTCCCGAATCGCCCCTGAAAAAGGGACCTCCGGGGCCCAGTGGGCCTACCCGGTCATCAAAATTCAATAAATAAATAAATAATTGAGGTAAATAAAGTTTAAGCCTCATTCATTAGTGTGGCTTTCTGATTCTCAGAGAACCATTTCTTGGGGATTTTACTTATTTCTCACTAACCCAAGAAAGGCAGTATAGGGTATTGGTTAAGGCTCTGAGCTGCAAATCTGGAGACCTGGGTTAGAATCCCTCAACCCACTTGCATAATGTGTGACCCTTAGCAAGTCACTTAACTTTCCTGTGCTCCCAGGTTGCACCTGTAAACCGGCTTTCAGCTTAGTGTGTCTCACCTGGATAAACAATGAAAAAAGAACAGCCCAGTGGGTTTTCAGCTTTGTACAGTGTATGGAGGAACTGTTTGAAAAGGAGATCCTGATTTATTTGTGTTTTTGCCTAGGGTTTAACCACCTGAAGGCAGATTGTAACATCTGTAAAATCAAGAAGTATTTCTCAGTCTGCGCTTAATAGGCATTTTAACCAACTGCAGGAAAAAGGTTCAATGTGGGAAGGAACCAGGTTTACAGCCCTCTAACCAGGGTTATGGTTCCTTGATTAAAGAAAAGAACCGCAGACACTGCCGCTGAATCGGTAAGTTCTGCTAAGAAAAAACCCCCACTCAGTTCAGTAAAAGTATTTCCTCAGTCGGCGCTTAATAGGCATTTTAAACGACTGTAGGGGAAAAAGGTTCAATAGGGCTGCTAACCCAGCTGTGGACAAAACTTGCTCCTCTCGTATGTAGAAACCAAAGGAACTGGTTACAACCCTCTAACCAGGGTGATGGTTCCCTGATTAAAGAAAAAGAACCGCAGACACTGTCGCTGGACCTGTAAGTTCTGCTAAGAAAAAGAGGAAGGAAAAGCATTTGGTTCAGGAACCGCAACCTGCAAAACCGTCAGTTCCAACCGCAAATGCATAGCAAATGATATACAAATTTTACAGGCATTGCAACCGGTATTGCGATTCCGGTTCAGCGGCCCAGTTCATAGACCTCGGTTCAGCACCTGGGTTCCTTCTCGGTTCCTGGTTCATTTGAACAGTTTACTGAGGTGTACATGGTGAGTTTGTACCTTGGTATGCCCTGATCCTCAACATTCTGACTCCCCTGAAAAGGAAGATGAGATATTTTCCTCTCACTTTGCCTTCATAAAGTGCACAGACACTGGACCTCTCCACCCATGAAGTCACAGAGGAGGAAGAGGAGCCAGACTGTATGGATAGGATTGATGCACCAGTAACAGAAAGACTGGTGCTGCCCATCCACAAGTCTCTTAAGAGACAAGCTTCTAGAATTTTATAAAATCCCACTTCCATTACCCCAGTGAACAAGGGGCTGGATAGGAAGTATTGGGTGGCTAAGTCTGGAGCAGAGCACCCCAGCCATGAAGAGGTGGTGCAAGCTGTGGCTTGTGATAAGGCAGGGATTCCCCTGGCATCACATCCACCAGATAAAGACTACCAAGAGATGGATTCTTTGGCAAGAAATCCCACTTAGGTGCCCCTTTGTCCATTAGACAGGCCACTCACATGGCCTATGTCTCCAGATATTAAATAAATAAATCAACATCTCTGGAATGCAGTTTCAGAGATTGCTAGAGCATAGAGGCCTCTATACTGGATGTAATGTTATTGCAGCCAGGCAAATGGCAGTTTGTGTGTCTGAGGAGATGGGCCTAGCTAGGGATAACTATTCGTCCCAGGCCAACCAAAAGGCATTGGATTTTTCTGGTGAGCCCACATTCCTTTTTGGTGAACAAACAGAGGCTTACATGGAAAACATGGATGGGTACAAGGTAGCTTTTAGGAATGCTGCTGCAAAGGAGAAGGCAGCAACACCTCACAAATACCAAGACAGATAGTGGGCATCACGTTCAAGATCCTGCCCAAACTGAGGGCAGGGTTTTTCAGACCTGCCAGTCTATTAGAAGTAACCCTGTTGGTTTAACAAAGCCAAAGTAATAATGGTCACTCTGGTTACCATCCTTCCTACACTCAGAAAGAGGGATGGGGCCTACATCTCTAGCCTTAAAGGGCACTTCCTTCAGACCCATTCCTTTCGGCTTTACCTCTGCTCCTGGGGTGCTTACCAGGTGCATAGCATTAGTAGAAGCACACCTAAGGAGGCAGGGATCATAGTCTCCCCGTACTTGGATGACTGGCTGATGACAGACCAGTTTCCTCTGCAGTTAGAGGTGCACTGATCACCATCTACAATACCGTGTGTACACTGGGTCTCCTGGCAAATAAAAAAGTCAATGCTTACACCAGTTCAGTGCCTAGAGTCTATAGGGGCAAAGACTGGATGCACTGAGAGGAAGCGCCTTCCTCCCTCAGGGAATGGTAGATAGCTTGGTGCAGCTGGCAGGCTCATTCCAGCTGCATACCCCAGACCAGTGAGGCATTTTCTGCAGTTGCTAGGGCACATGGCTGCAGCATCAGCAACAGTGTCAGGATCAAGATTCCAGAGGAGAGGCATGTAGTCCCACCTCAGATCTCACTGGCCCCAAAAAGAGATTCCCTGTCGAAGATGATCCCAGTCACAAGAATCCTGCTGCAGACTCTGCAGTGGTGGCAGGAAGAAGACAACCTCGGAGAGAGTGTGCCTTTCCACCAGCTGCCACCAGCAGCAGTCTTAACAACCTATGCCTCCCTCCTAGGAGCGCACACACTGCTTCACATAAAGCCTGCTGGAGCTCAGGGCAGCTTGGCTGGGCATTTAACCCCTCTCTCCAGTGCTTTAAGGCAAGGTGGTTTAGATCAGGACAAAACAATACAACCACAATGTACTGTGTAAACAAGCAAGGGGGCACAAAGTTGTCTCTGCTGTGCACGGAGGCCATGAAAGTGTGGAGGCTTAACTCACTCCCTGGACATCTCCTTCTTAGTTGTCCGCCTCCTAGGGAAGGACAATCTCCTAGTGGATGCTCTCAGCAGAATCAACTGAAACCACCAGGAGTACAAGTGGTAGCCAGAAGGTGGGGTACCCCAGGGGTGGACCTCCTCACAACCCCAGACATTGCCTGCTACCACAATTCTGTTGCAGACCTCCTGCAGGGGACACAGTCCCTCTGGATGTGCTGCTGTAGCATTAAACAGGGAAGTTCGTGTATGCCTTTCCTCCATTTCCCCTGTTGCTCAGAGTGCTGATCAAGCTCAGGGTTCTGTCAGCGACAGTGATCCTCATTGCTCCAGATTTGACCAGAAGGCCATGGTATTTTCTACTGCTGACCGTGTCAATTTCCAGGCCAGTCTCTCTGCCCAGGAGGCACAACCTATTGAACTCCTTGCAGGACAGGGTCCTTTATCCCAATATCTGGTCTCTCAGGCTCGGGGCTTGGCTCTTGAGGACTTCAGAGTCTTTTGACTTGCACATTTCTGTAGGGGTGCTGGAGGTTCTTAGGGTTTCTAGAGAACCCTTCTACCAGCGAGACTTACACCTTTACATGAAAGACGTTTTCCATTTGGTGCCAGAAAAAGAGATAAACTGCTGCCAGGCTGACTTGTTAGTGATCCTACAATATATGGCACACCTTGTTTCTTTAGGCCTTCCACCCTCAGAGTACAATTACCAGCTGTCTCTGCTTACCTCTCAGCTGGTAAGGGATCATCTCTGGCAGTTAAGTGTTTAGCAAGTTCTTCAAGGGTCTCATGCATGTGCATTCCCTCACAGGGAACACACATGGCATGGGACCTCAATATATGAATTGACTGGCTAATGAAACCACCATTTGAGCCTATGTCTTCAGCAGAGCTTAGGTATGCAACATGGAAAATAGTGTACCTGGAAGCCATCACCTCAGCTGGGTGCATCAGTGAGTTCCAGGCATTGTCCACTGAGTTAATTGCATATCAGTTCATAGGGACAAGATAGTCCTCAAGACTAACAGATACTTTCTGCCCAAAGTGGTTTCAGACTTTTACCTAAATCCATTCATTACTTTGCCAGTCTTTATTTCACTGACCACTCTAGTTCAGGGGAATGTAGATTGCACAGCCTAGATGTCAAGTGAGCTATTAGCTACTATTTGGGTCACACAAACGGTCACAGGCAGGTGAGCACTCAGCTTTTCCTGACCTATGGAGAAGTAGGAAAGGGCAAGCCTGCCTCAAAGAAGTCTGTTGCCCTCTAGATGGTGGCTTGTATCCAGTTCTGGTACAGCAAAGTAGGTAAGAAATCCTTGTAAGCCTTAGGGCTCTCTCTACAAGGGATACAGCTGCTTCAATAGCAGCTGCAGGAGATATTCCTTTGTTGGAAATCAGTAGAGCAGCTACCTCAAAAACAGTTCACACCTTTACCAAGCACTGCAGCCTGGATACCCAGGCCAGAGGTGATGCCAGGTTTGGCACAGCAGTACTGCAGAGCCTGTTTCCTGAAGAGGTTCTCTACCCTCCTCCAGAGGTATTGCTTGTGTAGTCTGCATATGTCAGAATACAGTAAGATTTCCTGGAGTTTGAAGAAGACATTACTTACCATAGTAATCTTGTTTTTTCCAAGGGAATCTTACTGTATTCTGATTTCCCACTCTACCTCCCCTGCTAGAACCTACGGGCACTGCAACACAGCTGTACATGCTGTTGTAAACCCATGTGTGGTTCTGTTGTTGGGCTTGGTGACTTGAGTCTTTATGTAGCCCACATTTTTCAACTGAAGGTGATGGTTGTTGTAATTTATTAGTTAATTGTTAAAGTTAGTATAGCTAGCGTGTTAGTATTCACGTTCCGTAAGAATCTGACAGTTGTGGAATGTTTACCAGGGATAGTGGTTTGAAAACCGAGCGTGAGCCTAGCATTCCATCATTAACATAGGTTCTATTAATCAATTCAGTTCCAGGGCAGTACTGTGGTGAGACCATACAGCATATGTCAGAATACAGTGAGATTCCCTTAGAAGAAACAAGATTACTATGGTAAATAATGTTTTATTTGACACGGGGTCCTAGTGTCTCCAGTTCTAAGACCAAACAGTGCAGCTCTAATCTATGGATGAAATACATAAGGTCAAGTGTTACTGGTAAGTAACTTACCATAAGCATAAATATGGCAGTTAGGAGCAGGCTTTGAAAACATCATGATGGGCATTCAGTTTTTACTTTATAGAATCTGTATATAGGAAACGATACTGTAAAGGCACCACCACATTACTGTCTCATGGGGTTAGCACTGTCTTCACAGGCAATCTCAGAGGCAGTCATTTTATGCGCTGAAGTAACTGCTTTTTTGTGCTGCTGATTACCCACGCAATCACTGACTCTGTTTAAAAAAAAAAAATGTAAGTATTAGACTTAATACTGAGCAGTCAGTGACTTTACTCCAAGACGTTTGAATAAAGGTTAGTTTTTTCCTCTTTCAGTTCTTGATTAAGGAACCATACACATTAGTGCCTTTTAAATAAGTGGTAAAGTAATCGTTCTGAAAACTGTTCGTCAGTTTGTTCCATAACCTGTTCAGCAGCAGGTCCAAAATGCTTCCAGAGGAAGTACTATAGGCTGTAAAGAATATCTGAAATGAAAGTGCCTGGAGTTTCTTAAACTCATCAACAGCATTAACAAATTCAATTAGTGTTTATTGCATCTGTTGGTATTATTTACCCTGTTCTCCCCACACCTACAATCCCTCCCCCTCCTGTAAATGAGACTGTTGTTCTATGTATGATTTATCTAGTAAAACCATTTCCAAAGGAAAAAAATACATTTGAAGTAAATTAATTTTTTCGTAATCTTTCTTCATTTTTAGGTGAAACACTGCTTAGTCCCCTGGTGATGTGTGGACCCCATGGACTGAAGTTTCTGAAACCAGTGGAGCTACGCTTACCTCACTGTGCGTCTATGACTCCTGATGGTTGGTCTTTTGCTCTAAAATCGTCCGACTCCTCGTCGGGTATGCTGTCCTCTCTCTGTCCCTTTTGGGTTCTTGGGTGCTGTCCTATAGATTCTATGTTAATTGGATTGTGTGTTGTTTTGAAATATAATTTCTCTGGGCATGGATATGGTTCACTTATCCGCATTCTTTCAGTTCCATTGGAACAATGTTATTGGCCAGACATCTTTAAGCTAAACTCCTCCCACCTCCTGAATGGTATATTCCCCAACTCTGCCCTGTGACATCAGATCTTTCTTTCACTGGAAGAACAGGTCACCTCCTTTGTGGCTTCAGCTTAGGATCTCTGCACCATAGGCGAATATTAATCATCTCAAGTTTTTGATATTTCTGCTAACTTGTTCTGCGGTTCCCTTGAGTCCGTCTGTGGACTGATGATGGAGCAACAGAAGCCAGGTTTTAAATTTTGTGTATGCTGCCAGCAAAAGATGTTAGTTACTGATCCACAGAACGCATGCATGTACTGCCTAGGTGGGCAGCATGATGTGGACATGTGGGCCTTTGCAGAGGTATGCTTCCTGAGTCTTTTGAGAAGAGGAAGCTCTGGATCTTATCTGTGTCAGTCTTCACCATTCATCACCTTTGGGTACTTGGCCGGAGGTCATGACCCCGCAGGAGCTTTTTCCTTTTTTTTGGATGGTCGGATTCGACACCATCAGCACCGCCCTTGAGGCCAATGCATTGCGTGGCGCTCGCAGGTTGGCCGTTAGGTGTTTCAAACAACATGAAGTCTTGCTATATTATGACAATTGCAGTTTGTCCCAGCCTTAGAACTGCTCCGGAGGCGAAAGAGTTAACTTCCATGCCAGGCATGGAATCCTGAGCGCGAGCTCGGTTGAAAAAACTGTGTCTGATGATATTCAAACCGAAACTGTCAGATTCTTTACTCCGCCTCACTGAACAGTTGCTTCGGAGATTCCTCCTACTGCTCGGTTCATTTCTCGGTTAAAAAAGTGTTTTTCTCGGTTTGTTTAAACCGCAATTATATTTATTTTAACACAAACCGTCGGTTCAAGCTCTGTCTGTGGTATCGTAAGTAATAGATAGCTTTTACATTCTGTGTGGAACGTAAAGCGTTGTTATCGGTTCGGTTTGAACCGATCAGGTTGTTGTTAAAACTTGTTAAATTACATTTAGAGTCGGTTCCTGGTTCTTATCGGTTCTAAAAAACGGATTTCAATCCCCGGTTTTCACGACCCATGTGCGGTTGGGAACCCGATAAAGTGTAGCATGCAATTTGCGGGAAAAGGGCAAGTTTTTGGTTCAGGCTGGCATTATGTCTGAGAAACCCAAAAGAAAAACCGGGCCCACTGGGTTTCAGCACTGTAGTGTCTGTGGGAAGCCTTTGCCAAGGCTGACACACCCATGTTTTATTGTCTGGGGTTTGACCACCTCAATGCAGACTGCCAGATTTGCAAGAATTTCCCTGCAGCTACCCTTGATAAGAGAGTTGGTAGGCTCAGGGAACGAGAGGTCAAAAAGTCCGCTGACCCGGATGGCCAGCCCAGTTCAGTGCCAACCGAACTGGAGGGAGTGCCCTCTGACCAGGGCGAGACTTCCTCGGCCAAACGAAGAGCTGACTCGGAGGAGCCAGTTCCAGCAAAGAGGACTAGAAAATCAGCAGGTGTGGAGCCAAAATTTCCTTCTCCAACGCTGCAGAGATATAGCCAAAGCGATCCAAATTGTCCAGTCTTCTCACAGTCCGGTCAACGCCACTATCAGGTAAACGGTCGGTTCGGTCGGCTCCACCGGTTCAAGAATATGATATAGAGGAGTTTTATGAACCGGAGGAGGGGGAGGAGGATTATGAAGAGTGTGAATGTGATTTTGAAAGTCTGGATGTGCCCATTGAACCGGACATCTCCCCAGACAGACCTTCAGGAGTGTCTCCCCCTAGGCTTTCTGAGTTCCCTTCTCATTTTCTGTTTTATAAAAACTTGCTGAAACCCTCCAGCTCCCTTTGGAAGAAGCTGTGGATGAACAGGAGGAGCCTGACTATGTGGAAATGATGGATATCCCAGAGTCCAGGAGATTGTCTATTCCTTTACATAAATCCTTTAGGAAACAGACAATAAAAATTTTAAAAGCTCCTAATTCTTTACCTCCTGTGGATAAAAAGATGGACAGGAGGTACACATTGTCAGGCCCTGATACGGAGTTCCTTTCACAACAATGCAGCCATGTTGGGGTAGTGCAGGCTGCAGCCTGTGATAAGGCAAATATTCCCTTGGCTTCACACCCCCCTGACAAGGACTCCAGGAGGATTGATGCCATGGCAAAGAAACAATACATGGCAGCATCCTTGGGACTCAGACAGGCAAATTATATGGCCTATGTTGCAAGATACCAGAAATCCAGATGGGATACTGTTATGGCTTGTGAAACAGGCCCCTGGCCAGCTTGCCAAGGAGCTGGAACAGGTGGCTGCTGATGGTATAGGGCATCCAGGTGCAATTCCATGCTGCAGTGGACTCTAATGATGTATGTTCAAGAGTCATGGCTACATCTGTGGCTTTTCGTAGAATGGCTTGGCTCAGGTGTACTAGCCTGTCACAGGATACCCAGGCTAAAGCCATGGATTTTCCTGTTGTGGGTAATTCTCAGTTTGGGGAGCAGACAGAGAATTACATGAAGAAAATGGATGAGTATAGGACCACTTATAGGAGTGCACAGGCCAAGGAGAGGTAAGCCACTTCTCAGAGGCAGCCTTCCAGGGGCAGGGGCAGGCCTTTTCACAGGCCTTTTTACCAAGCCCAGGCCTCCTCTTCATCTTATACCCAGAGGGGGTTCTTCAGAGGGAGAGGCAGACTGGGTACAAGCAGGCCTGCTCCCACCCCTCACCCTAAAGCCCCTGCCAAACAGACACTCTGATGGGATGCCCAGGGCCGATTCTCCATTACCTGTAGGGGTAGGCTGGCTTACTTCGTCCAGGACTGGGAGTCTTTAACATCAGACAAGTGGGTCCTGGAAGTAGTAAACCAGGGACTGGTTCTCAGCTTCAGAAAATTTCCAAAGATGAGAACCAGATCTTTTCCACCTGCAAATCCATTAGAGGCTTTTGCTTTGGAAACAGAAATCTCAACCCTCCTGGCTCTCAGAGCTGTGGAAAGGGTTCCTCCCTACACCAGGGCAAGGACTGTACTCCAGGTACTTCCTTCAGCCAAAAGACAGGAGAATGGCGGCCCATCCTGGATCTAAGATACCTAAACAAGCACCTTTTAAAACCAAAATTCAAAATGGTGACTCTGGGAATTATTTTACCCTCCCTAAGGCCAGGGGACTGGCTAGCGTCCCTGGACCTCAAGGATGCCTACTTCCATGTTCTCATCAGAAGCTCCACTGAAAGTACCTCAGATTCGAACTGCCCTCAGGCCATTACCAGTTCAGAGCAATGCCCTTGGCCTTACCTCTGCCCCAAGGGTATTCACAAAATGCCTGGCAGTAGCAGTTGCTCACTTAAGAAGGCAAAAGATTGCCATCTTTCCTTACCTGGACGACTGGCTCATAGTGGGTCAGTCTCCAGACCAAGTCAAATCACACCTTCAGGTTACCCAGCAGCTGCTTACATCTCTAGGTTTCTTCTCAGTCTCCCAAAGTCAGTTCTAGAGCCTGTTCAGCTACTCACCTTCATTGGCGCAGAACTGGACACAAAGCAGGCCAGAGCTTTCCTTCCTCTAGAAAGGGTAAAGACCCTGGTGTCTCTGGCCTCCTCCTTCACTCTGCAGGTCTCTCGGCCAGCAAGGCACTTTCTACAGCTCCTAGGGCACATGGCTGCTTCCACAGCTGTAGTGCAAGGAGCCAGATTTCAGATGAGGGACATTCAGTTCCATTTGAGAGCCTTCTGGTCTCAAAGGAGAGATCCCCTAACCAAATTGATCCCAGTAACTCGAACCCTGGTCCAGGCCCTGCAGTGGTGGCAGGATCAGAGCAATCTTAGACAGGGGGTTCCTTTCATCCCTCAATCTCACTCCTTGACCCTCACTACAGATGCGTCCCTCTTGGGATGTGGAGCTCACATGGGCGACCTCACCACCCAGGGATTGTGGTCCCCTCGGGAATCTGTGCTCCACATCAATCTGTTGGAACTCAGAGCTGTTTTTCTAGCACTTCAGGTTTTTCTGCATCTGTTCAGAACAAAGTGGTACAGGTCAGAACAGACAACACCACTACAATGTGGTACATCAACAAGCAAGGGGGCACTCGGTCCTCGGCCTTGTGCACCGAGGCAATGAAGTTGTGGTCTCTGGCTTATTCCCTGAACACCTCCCTCATAGCAGTTCACCTCCCAGGCAAGGACAATGTCCTGGCAGATGCTCTCAGCAGGATTTCCCAGGGCCATCACGAATGGTCACTGGATCCCCTAGTACTAGGGTTAGTATTTGCCAGGTGGGGCACCCCTCAGATAGATCTTTTTGCAGCCCCAGACAACCACCAACTTCTGCTTTTTTGTTGCAGGCCTCCAGTGTTGGGCTCAGTCCCTCTGGATGCCTTCCTTCTCGATTGGGAAGGGAAGTTCCTCTATGCCTTTCCCCCCTTCCCTCTCTTGTTCAAGGTGCTAGTCAAAATCAGATCTCAACCTTGCAAGATGATTCTGATTGCTCCAGATTGGGCCAGACAGCCCTGGTATCCACTCCTTCTGTCCCTAGCAGTCCATCTTCCCCTGTGTCTCCCCAGGAATCACAATCTGTTAACCTGTGCCCAGGGGAGAGTTTGGTATCCGAATCTCAAATCCCTCAACGCCTGGCTCTTGAAGAGTTAGAGTTTGCTGACCTACACCTTTCTCAAGGTGTACTCGAAATCTTGAAAGCTTCTAGGAAGCCTTCCACCAGGGCTACTTATAATTCTAAATGGAAAAGGTTTTCCATATGGTGCTCTGGGAAGCATATTTCCCCAGAATCTGCTGATTTGCCCACAGTCTTGGACTTATATGGTCCATCTAAATACTTTGGGGCTGAGGCCAGCTACCCTGAAAGTGCATTTGGCAGCTGTCTCTGCTTTTATTTCAGCAGGAAAGACCTCTTCTCTTTCTGCTCACCCTGTATTCTCCAAGTTTTTCAAGGGATTGCTTCACACCAACCCTCCATTCAGGGACCCTGCTCCTGCCTGGGATCTTAATGTTTGCATTGCTCAGCTGATGCAACCCCCCTTTGAACCTTTGTCTTCAGCAGAGCTTAAGTACTTGACTTGGAAAACTGTGTTTCTAGTAGCCATCACTTCTGCCAGGCACATAATGAATTACAAGCTTTGTCAGTGGAGCCTGATTTTATCTCCTTTCACAGAGATAAGGTAGTCCTCAGGACTAACAGGAAGTTCTTGCCTAAGGTGGTTTCAGATTTCCACGTTAATCAATCTATATCTCTTCCAGTGTACTTCACTGACCATTTCTCCTCTAGCAGAGGAGGCTGCACAGTTGATGTAAAGAAAGCCCTTAGTTACTACATAGAGCATACTAAGGGTCACAGGTTTGACTCCTCCAACTGTTCCTCACTTATGGTGAGGTTGGTAAAGGAAACCTGCCACTAAAAGATCCATTGCCAGGTGGATTGTCTCTTGTATCCAATTTTGCTATCAAAACTGGGTAAGGTTCCCCTTCAGGCCTGAGGGCTCACTCTACTAGAGATGCGGCTCGTCCCTAGCTGCAGCCAGGACATCCCTATCTTAGAGATATGTCAAGCAGCTACCTGGAAAACAGTACACACTTTCACCAAGCATTACTCCCTGGACATCCAGGCTAGGAGGATGCTCGGTTTAACACAACTGTGCTTCAGAGCCTATTCCTAAGTAGGTTCTGTCCCTCCTCCATGGAGGTACTGCTGTGTAGTCTGCAATTGTCATAATATAGCAAGACTTCATGTTGTTTGAAGAAAAAATGACTCACCTTAGTAATGTTGTTTCTTCTAATGGAGTCTTGCTATATTATGACCTCCCCCCGCCTGCCCCTCTCAGAACCTCTGCTCTTGGGATGTGGGTGGGCAGTGCAGTGTTGGCACCTAATGATGCCCACCTTGAGTTTTTCGCCCCTCCTTTTTGGGGTGTTTGGGTGTTGTATTTTATTTTCTGGGTCCCCTGACTTGAGTCTTGGTTTTGGGACCAGAAAAATGTGTTAATATTTTAGTAGCCAGTTGGCTAGTGTAGGTTTACAGCTTCCACACAGAACCTTAGTGAGTTTTTGCTCGTAAAGATCTGACAGTTTCGGTTTGAATATCATCAGACAGTTTTTTCAACCGAGCTCGCGCTCAGGATTCCATGCCTGGCATGGAAGTTAACTCTTTAACCTCCGGAGCAGTTCTAAGGCTGGGACAAACTGCAATTGTCATAATATAGCAAGACTCCATTAGAAAAAACAACATTACTAAGGTGAGTAATTTTTTCTTTTGACTCCACCCTCCCACCAGTTCTTCGTCTCCCGCCGTCGAGGTCACCTCGTGGGTAGCTGAGATGAAGATTTCTAGAGGCCTACCTCTGCTGTTGAAGCCTTCGACCGTTACACAGTTTGTCGACTACGAGTTATCCTGCCAGTTCTATTCACGCTACTTGACTTCGCCTGGTAAGACTGTCCTTATTTTATTTTGCGACGTTGGGTCTTGTTTTGGTGTTCTTTTTCTCGTAGGTCATGTCTCGGTCGGGGGGCAAGAAAACTTCTAAGATGGGGTGGCCCCTCCATGCATCGGTGCCCATGCGGCCGAAAGTACTCCGTCACCGACCAGCATGACTATGGCTTCGCGTGTCTTGGCCCACTTCACGATATGGATTCGTGCAACGCCTGCTTCTACATGGACCATCATGTCATCAGACAACGCGCATGGAAAGTTGGACGAGCTCTGCTGACTTTTGGGGGATGGGCGCACGCTCGTCGGGCCAAGCCGCGTTCTCTCGGCCTTTCCTCCGGGTCTGCTCCTGGTTCTATACGGACTGAGGAGGAGGGGGCTACTGCCTCTTGTAGCCTACCCGTGACAGAGGCCCCTTCCACGGTGCTGGAGGCCCAGTCTGTTCCCAGGGGACAGGCGGGAGGATTGCTGGTAATGTTCTTCGGGGCTAAGGCTCCCAGTGTCATACCCTGGCTTGACGGCCTGCTGGTTTGGCGTCATCCTGGATGCCATCAGTCGGTGCCGTCTTGGGCCTCGGTGCCATTTTCAGCACCGTGGGTCCTGATGGCGCTATTGTCAGCACCGGTCCATTGCTCAGCGCCATTTCTGCTGTCGGCTCCGCTTGTGGTGCCGATGGTGTTAGCGGCACCGTGGGAGGCTCTACAGCACCATCCCTGACTGTCTCTTGCCCTGGTGCCATCCGCGGTACCATGGTTGAGCCTGACACTGTGTCCAGCTCTGGAGCCGCTCGTGGCTCAAGCAATGCCTGGCTTGCCCGTGGGGTTTTGAATAGGTGGCCATCGCGGTGCCAGGAGGCATGGTCGGGGCCATTGTTGGCGCCGTCTCCTCCTCGGCACCACTCATGGCACTGTGGGGCGGGTCAGCAGCATGGGGGTTTCCAACCTCTGCGCCGAGAGCGCGGTCAGAGCCATTGCCATCTTTGGTCTCGGCAGCGCCGTGACAGGCTCCAGCTCCTAGGCTGCTGCCATTGTTGGAGCTGTGTCTTCTTCTGGAACCGTTCACAGTGCAGCTGGGGATGTCAGCACTGACTGTGGTGCAGTCTGTGGTTCTGGTGCCCTTTTCAGTCGGGATGGCAGTGGGCGTCCATGCACTGTTTGGCACAGAACTTCAATCTCCACCTCTTCGGAGGAGGAGTCGGACTCTGAGTCAGACAGGCAGTCTGACTCGTTGGAGTTGGCTGCTCACGGGGACACCTTGGTAGTATCCTCAACAGGCCGGAGCCAGCCTCCCTCTGAGGAGTGGACAGTGACTCCCAGGACCAGGGTCAGGGGTGCTGACCGGCAGGGAGTGGTGCAGGCCTCCATTGCTCTGCAGCCTGGTCTCGGAGGGTTCTCTGACCCCTCAGTGCTGGTACCTCCTCAGGTGGTGTGCCTGGATCACCCAACTTTGGGGCCGATCGGAGCACCCATGGGAGGGGAGGATGCTGCTCCCTGGATAGCTCCTTCAGGGGCTGACCAGGGCTGCCAGCTACCTAGGCTGGTTTTCTCGAGGGGGAGGGCACTCTCGGATTCTAAAGGGTCGTGGGGTATGGGATCTATATGGCGGACTTTTTCCGGGGCCCACCCAGGCTCTGGGAGAAGCCGTAGCACGTATCTCTGCCTTTCCCTTTTGGTTTCCTCAAGAGGGCCCCATTCTTTGGAGGTAGGGGACCATCCTTTTGGACTTTCACAGCCCCGGTCACATTCTCCTGCGCTCCCAGGTATTCTTGGTCCTAGTGGTCCTCTTTCCTGGGAGCAGTTCAGAGCAGTGGCTGCTGAATTTCCCTCTTATATTAGGGCTATGGACAGACAGGTTTTTCAGTCTCCCCCTGAGCAGCCAGCTTCTGAACTCTTGAGATCCTCTAACTCCTCATCCCCCTCTTCTGGGGGAGAGGAGCAGTCTGTCCACATCTCTTCAGCCGCTGATCTCGCAGAGTGTCAGTGATTCCTCGTGAGGATGTTGGAGGACCTGCACATCACCCCTCCCACTAAACACAATCCAGAGCATGCCGCGCACCTTCCTAGGCGATTTTAGTGCAGACACCCTTGTGGTGCACCCCTGGCCTGTTCCCCTTTGGGAGGTGTCATTGCGTTCCTGGCAGAGACCCTTTTTCGTAGTCCCAGCCCCTAGGGATCTCTGTCAGCGGTATTGTGCGCGCCCCCCCCCCCGAGTTTCCAGGTTCCATGCCTCATCCTAGCTCAGGATTGACATTTGGATACTCCCGATGGGCTTCGCCCCTGCACTGCGACCGGCCCCCAGATCAAGATTTCTTGGATTTTGACTTCTGGGGGATGAGGACATTCTACTCAGCATGGTTGCTGCTTTCTATTGTAGCACATCAGGCCCACTATGCATCCTATGACAGGTTCTTGTTGTCCAGGCTAGGTCAGCTCCTAGCTTCGATGCCCGACACGGAGGAAACCAGACAAGCCATTGCACTCTCTGCACATGGCCTGGAGCTAGCAAGGCACCAAGCAAGGGCATCATATGACGTCAGTGAGGTAGCTACTAGGGTCGTAGGGATAGCGATCTGCACTAGGCAGACGGCATGGCTGCGTCTCTCTCGGTTGTCACCCTTGGCCCGGCGTAGGGTGATTAACTCCGTTCACCAAAGAACCTTTCTTTTCTCCCATAGGATGAGACGGCGTCTGTCGAGGCAACTTCCTACCCCCAATGGGGGGGGGTCCCCATCTCACCCTCCCCACTCTCGGGCCTCTCCAGGCCCATGAAGGTTCTCCCTCTTAGTGTTTTACCCACTGAGAGCTAAGGGACTCAGTCCCTTCGGGTTAAAACCCCCTTCCGGGTGGCTCGGCACTCACCCAAAGGTGATGAATGATGAAGATTGACACAGATAAGATATGGAAATTACATACCTACCATAATTCTGATCTTTCTGTGTATCTTCACCATTCATCACGATCCCACCCTCCTTCCCCCGGGGCCTCGGTCTCTGGTTCTCCCTCCCTCTCTGCGCCCATCCTCGCCCCCCCTTCTGTTAGCCAGGAGTGGGGTAAACTGGGACACATAGGGGGATCATTTTCTTTAGGGGCAGAGTGGTCAGGATGGGGGGCACTCCTTCAGTGCTTCAGCTCCACCCCTGTGGCGTGGGGGTTGGCAGTGGCCCTCCTTTCTTTCCTTCTCCTCTTCTCCCCGTCAATCCTTTGATTTCCTTGTGCTTTGGACATAACATCAGTTAATTTAAGAAACTAGGTTTCTTGCACCAAAATCTCCATTTGAGAGGGGGGAAGATATCCCTGTATCCTGTCTTTACTTCCAGAATAGCCGATTCTGCTTGTGGGAGTTATTGCCAGTAATTTTGTGCCTTGAATTTTGGCAGTTAGCCTCTTGGCTACTCCTTCGCAGTTCCTATACAAACTGGAGACAGGTCAAGGTTACAGGGTATGTTTCTCCTGTTTCCCCTCACTCTTATCCTTAGTTCTAAAAATCCTTAACCCGCCCTCCCTCACTCCTTTTCTACTTCCAGAGATTGGGGCCCCTACCCAATCCCCTTAGTCTTCAAACTTGTTCTGTCCTCTCAGTCGTTTATTTCTCCTTTTTGTTTATATATCTTTTCCTTTGTCTGTTCCTTGGATTTACTTGTCCCACCCTTCCCAACCCTTTTTCTCACCTCTCCGGTGACTCAGAACTAGCGGGAGGCAGAGTCGACAACACGTAACAGCCAACCCAGGCGCCGTGCAATGCTCGTCGACCTCGAGGGCGGTGCGCCGATGGTGCATCTACTCCACCCATCCAAAAATCTCCTGTGGGGTCATGACCTCCGGCCAAGTACCCAAAGGTGATGAATGGTGAAAATACACAGAAAGATCAGAATTACGGTTGGTACGTAATTTCCATTTCTCACTGGGTCGGCCTTCGGAGTGGGATCTGAAGGACCATCCTAAGGGCCACAAGAAGACCTTGGCTGTGGCCTGGTCAGCTGAAAAACGTGTAGCACTTGAGCTGCAGCAGCCGCAGCAGGCATCTCCTTGGTCTCCACACCATTCTCTTGGGCCAGCGTCGGAGGGTCTTTAATTGGAGAATTCCGTGAAATGTGTTTGGCCCTCCAGACCTTGGGGGAGAGCCCCACCCACCGTGATTCGAAAAGCAAGTACTGATGTTGCCCATCATGGTACCAAGAGCGATCAAGTCCTCCTGGTCTCTCGACTTGCCTGACTGCTCAATGACTGTTGCGTGCCCCTTGGCTTGGGGGGGAGGGCCAGGTTGAGGGCTCTTTGATTCCCCTGTTGAGCTGGTTAAGCAGGCCACAAAGATTTTTCGTGAGCCTGTTGACCAGCTGTTGAATAGGGTCATGGATTCGATCTCGCAGACCCTAGTGCTTGAAACAACATGAAGTCTTGCTATATTATGACATATGCAGTGAGTCCCAACCTTCGAACTGCTCCGGAGGTGAAAGAGTTAACTTTCCATGCCAGGCATGGAACACTGAGCTCGAGCTCGGTTGAAACTCTGTCTGTTGTTCTTCAAACTCAAACCGTCAGATTCTTTACTCCGCCTCACTGAACAGTCGCTCCGGAGATTTTTCCTTCTGCTCGGTTCATTTTGTCGGTTAAAATATTGTTTTTCTCAGTTTTCGACCAAATTTAAACCGCAACCGGTCGGTTCAAGCTCTGTCTGTGCTATTTGTGAGTACTAGATAGGTTTACATTAATTCTCTTCTGTGTGGAACTTGTAAACGGTTATCGGTTCGGTTTGAACCGATCAGGTTGTTTAAAATATCTTAATCTGTGATTTAGAGTGTGATTACCAGTTCTTATCGGTTCTAAAAAAACCGGATTTTATTATGTTTTTTTCCACGACCCGTGACACGGTTGGGAACCGATAAGAGGGTCTTACCTGGCGGATTGCCATAAACGGGTAAGTTTGGTTAGGACTGGCACTATGAGAAACCCAAAAGAAAAACCGGGCCCACCGAGTTTCAACACTGCAGTGTGTGTGGGGAAGTCTTTGCCAAGGCTGACCCCCACACCACCTGTGTTTATTGTCTGGGGTTTGACCACCTCAATGCAGACTGCCAGATTTGTAAAAATTTTCCTGCAGCTACCGGAAAAGAGTTGGTAGGCTCAGGAAAGGGAGGCCAAAAGTCCACGCTGAACTGGATGGCCAGCCCAGTTTGGTTCCAACCGAACCAGAGGAGGTACTCTGACCAGGGAAGAGACTTCCTCGGGCAAGGAGAGCCGACTCTGAGTCGATTCCAGCAAAAAGGACTAGGAAATCAGCTGGTGTGGAGCCAAAACTTTCCTCTCCAACCGCTGAAGAAATAGCCAAAGCGATTAAAATTGTCCAGTCGCTTTCCCCGGTTCCGACCGAACCAGCACCATCAGGTAAGCGCCCGGTTCGGCCGGTTCCACCGGTTCAAGAGTATGATTTAGAGGAATATTATGAACCGGAGGAGGGGGAAGAGGAGTATGAGGAGAGTGAATGTGGATTTGAAAGTCTGGATGTGCCCATTGACCCGGACATCTCCCCAGACAGACCTTCAGGAGTGTCTCCTCCTAGGCTTTCTGAGTCCCCTTCTCATTTTATGTTTTATAAAAAAGTGGCTGAAACCCTCCAGCTCCCTATGGAGGAAGCTGTGGATGATCAAGAGGAGCCTGACTTTGTGGAAATGATGGATATCCCAGAGTCTAGGAGACTGTCTATTCCTTGCATAAATCTTTTGGGAAACAGACATTTAAAATTCTAAAAACTCCTCACACTATACCTCCTGTGGATAAGAGAATGGACAAGAGGTACACAATGTCAGGCTCTGATACGGATTTCCTTACACAACAATGCAGCCATGTTGGGGTAGTGCAGGCTGCAGCCTGTGACAAGGCAAGTATTCCCTTGGCTTCACACCCCCCGGACAAGGACTCCAGGAGGATTGATGCCATGGCAAAGAAACAGTACATGGCAGCATCCTTGGGACTCAGACAGTCAAATTATATGGCTTATGTTGCTAGATATCAGAAATCCAGATGGGATACTGTTATGGCTCTAGCAAAACAGGTCCCTGGCCAGCTTGTCAAGGAGCTGGAGCAGGTGGCTGCTGATGGTATTGAGGCATCCAAAGTGCAATTCCATGCTGCAGTGGACTCAAATGATGTGTCATCAAGAGTCATGGCTACATCTGTGGCCTGGCAAGAATGGCTTGGCTCAGATGTACTAGCCTGTCACAGGATACCCAGACTAAGGCCATGGATTTTCCTGTTGTGGGTAATTCCCTGTTTGGGGAGCAGACAGAGAATTACATGAAGAAAATGGATGAGTATAGGACCACCTATAGGAGTGCACAGGCCAAGGAAAGGCAGGCCACTCCTCAAAGGCAGCTTCCCAGGGGCAGGCCTTTTCATAGGCCTTTTTACCAAGCCCAGGCCTCCTCTTCTGCTTATGCCCAGAGGGGGTTCTTTAGAGGGAGAGGCAGACGGGGTACAAGCAGGCCTGCTTCCACCCCTCAGCCCAAAGCCCCTGCCAAGCAGGCACCCTGATGGGGTTGCCAGGGCCGATTCTCAGCTACCTGTAGGGGGCAGGCTGGCTTACTTTGTCCAGGACTGGGAGTCTCTGACATCAGACAAGTGGGTCCTGGAAGTAGTAAGCCAGGGACTGGTTCTCAGCTTCAAAAAGTTTCCAAAGATGAGAACCAGATCCTTTCCACCTGCAAATCCACTAGAGGCACTTGCCCTAGAGGCAGAGGTCTCTTCCCTCCTGGCTCTCAGAGCTGTGGAAAGGGTTCCACCCCTACACCAGGGCAAAGGGTTGTACTCCAGGTACTTCCTTACCCCAAAAAAGACAGGAGAATGGCGGCCCATCCTGGATCTCAGATACTTAAACAAGCACCTTTTAAAACCAAAATTCAAAATGGCGACTCTGGGAATTATTCTACCCTCTCTAAGGCTAGGGGACTGGCTAGCGTCCCTGGACCTCAAGGATGCCTACTTCCATGTTCTCATCAGAAGCTCCCATCGAAAGTACCTCAGGTTCGAGCTGCCCTCAGGCCATTACCAGTTCAGAGCAGTGCCCTTTGGCCTCACCTCTGCTCCACGGGTATTCACAAAATGCCTGGCAGTAGCAGTTGCTTCTCTAAGAAGGCAGAAAATTGCCATCTTCCCTTACCTGGACGACTGGCTCATAGTAGGCCAGTCCCCAGACCAAGTCAAGTTACACCTACAGATAACTCAGCAACTGCTCACCTCTCTAGGTTTCCTTCTGAATCTTTCAAAGTCAGTTCTAGAGCCTGTCCAGCTCCTCACCTTCGTAGGCGCAGAGCTGAACACAAAGAAAGCCAGAGCCTTCCTTCCTTTGGACAGGGCAAGGACCCTGGTCTCTCTGGCCTCCTCATTCACCCTGCAGGTGTCTCGACCAGCAAGGCATTTTCTACAGTCCTGGGGCACATGGCTGCTTCTACAGCAGTAGTGCAGGGAGCAAGATTTCAGATGAGGGACATTCAGTTCCATTTGAGAGCCTTTTGGTCTCAAAGGAAAGACCCTCTAACCAAATTGATCCCAGTGACTCGAACCCTGATCCAGGCCCTACAGTGTTGGCAGGATCAGAGCAATCTGAGACAAGGGGTTCCTTTTGTCACTCAGTCTCACTCCTTAATCCTTACTACAGATGCATCCCTCTTGGGGTGGGGAGCTCACATGGGCGACCTCACTACCCAGGGGTTGTTGTTCCCGCAGGAATCTCTGCTCCACATCAATCTGTTGGAACTCAGAGCAGTTTTTCTAGCACTTGAAGCTGTTTCCAAATCTGTTCAGAACAAAGTTGTACAGGTCAGAACAGACACCACCACCACAATGTGGTACATCAACAAGCAAGGGGGCACTCGGTCTACGGCCTTGTGCACCGAAGCAATGAAGTTGTGGTCTCTGGCTTACTCCCTGAACACCTCCCTTACGGCAGTTCACCTCCCAGGCAAGGACAATGTCGTGGCAGATGCTCTCAGCAGGATTTCCCAGGGCCATCATGAATGGTCACTGGACCCCCTGGTCTTGGAGGTGAAATTTGCCAGATGGGGCACCCCGCAGATAGATCTTTTTGCAGCCCCAGACAATCACCAACTTCCCCTTTTTTGCTGCAGGCCCCCAGTGTTGGGCTCAGTCCCTCTGGATGCCTTAGTTCTCAATTGGGAAGGGAAGTTTCTCTATGCTTTTCCCCCCTTCCCTCTCCTGTTCAAAGTGCTAGTCAAAATCAGATCTCAACCCTGCAAGATGATCCTGATTGCTCCAGACTGGGCCAGACAGCCCTGGTATCCACTCCTACTGTCCTTAGCAGTCCATCTTCCCCTGTATCTTCCCAGGAATTACAACCTGTTAACCTGTGCTCAGGGGAGGGTTTGGTACCCGAACCTCAAATCTCTCAATCTCAAGGCCTGGCTCTTGAAGAGTTAGAGTTTGCTGAGTTACACCTCTCCCAAGGTGTAATGGATATGCTGAAGGCTTCTAGAAACCTTCCACCAGGGCTACTTATAATTCCAAATGGAAAAGGTTTTCCATATGGTGCTCTGGAAAGCATATTTCCCCAGAATCTGCTGATTTGCCCACAGTCCTGGATTATATGGTCCACTTAAATACCTTGGGGCTGAGGCCAGTTACCCTGAAAGTGCATCTGGCAGCTGTGTCTACTTTTATTTCAGCAGGTAAGCCTTCCTCTCTTTCTGCTCACCCTGTATTCTCCAGGTTTTTCAATGGATTGCTTCACACCAACCCTCCATTCAGGGACCCTTCCCCCACCTGGGATCTTAATGTTTGCATTGCTCAGCTTATGCAACCCCCACTTTGAGCCTTTGTCTTCAGCAGAGCTTAAGTACTTGACTTAGAAAACTGTTTCTGGTAGCCATCACTTCTGCTAGACGCATAAGTGAGTTACAAGCTTTGTCAGTGGAGCCTGATTTTATCTCCTTTCACAGAGATAAGGTGGTCCTCAGGACTAACAGGAAGTTCTTGCCTAAGGTGGTTTCAGATTTCCACCTTAATCAATCTATATCTCTTCCAGTGTACTGCTGACCATTCCTCCTCTGGCAAGAGGAGGCTGCACAGCTTAGATGTGAAGAGAGCCCTTAGTTACTACATAGAGCGTACCAAGGGTCACAAGTTTGACTCCCTCCAACTGTTCCTCACTTATGGTGAGGTTGGTAAAGGGAAACCTGCCACTAAAAGATCCATTGCCAGGTGGATTGTCTCTTGTATCCAATTTTGCTATGAGAAACTGGGTAAGGTTCCTCGCTCAGGCCTGAGGGCTCACTCTACCAGAGGTACAGCTGCTTCCCTGGCTGCTGCCAGGGACATCCCTATTCTAGAGATATGTCAAGCAGCTACCTGGAAAACAGTTCACACTTTTACCAAACATTACTCCCTGGACATCCAGGCTAGGAGTGATGCTCGGTTTGGCACAGCTGTGCTTCAGAGCCTATTTCCTAAGTAGGTTCTGTCCGTCCTCCATGGAGGTACTGCTGTGTAGTCTGCATATGTCATAATATAGCAAGACTTCATGTTGTTTGAAGAAAAATTACTCACCTTAGTAATGCTGTTTCTTCTAATGGAGTCTTGCTATATATGCCCTCTCGCCTGCCCCTCTCAGAACCTCTGTTTTGGGATGTGGGTGGGCAGTGCAGTGTTGGCACTTAGTAGGTGCCCACCTTGTTGTTTTCACCCTCCTTTTTGGGGTGACTTGGTGTTGTGTTTTTCATTTTTGGATCTCCTGACTTGAGTCTTTGTTTGGGGACCAAAAATGTGTTCTTATGTTTAGTAGCCAGTTGGCTAGTGTAGGTTTACAGCTTCCACACAGGACCTCAGTGAGTTTAGCTCGTAAAGATCTGACGGTTTGAGTTTGAAGAACAACAGACAGAGTTTCAACCGAGCTTGAGCTCAGCGTTCCATGCCTGGCATGGAAAGTTAACTCTTTCACCTCCGGAGCAGTTCGAAGGTTGGGACTCACTGCATATGTCATAATATAGCAAGACCCCATTAGAAGAAACAACATTACTAAGGTGAGTAATTTTTTCTTCCTTCCTAACCCAGGAGGATATGGTCTGGTCAGTATCCCTGTCCGGCCCTTGACGGAAGCAGCCTCCACCAGAAGTTGGGTCATCCATGCCTGTATTGCTGAAAGTGGGTAGGCACATGGTATACAGCAACCCGCCAGATGGCGCTTCTCACCATTGATCGACCGGTTGCTAGTTGAGATCACTATCAAGGTTTTCCCATTCTTGATCCTACTCAACTGGAAGATATCGCCATCGACACTCCTCAACCTCCTCATCCTCTGGATGTAAGGTATGCCAGTGCTATGAGGCATTCCTCTGGCAACAGTGGGCCATTGTAATGCAGGATAGGGCTCTGCCTCCTGGACCTTTGATCTCCTGCCGCTGCCAGTGGCACCCATGCCAGTCCACACCACGCAGCTGCAGACCCCTGCTGCTTCTCCACCCTTTGGGTGGAGCCGCCATCACCACAACTGAAGGTGGGTACTCTAGCCAAGGAGGCCGGCCATTTGGCTACCAGCTTGCCAGGTTGGTTGTCAGTAAGGATCACTCTGGGGTAGGATTTCCAAGCGGTCTGTGGTGAGAAGCAGCTTAGGACCACATTTGAAGAGTCATTGGCAACTTAGACTGTGAGTCTATAGCCTCCTCTGAGACTCCCCTCTTCGACTGCAGCTCAGTTGAGGAGCTTTCCACCAAACATGGCCCGGTATCCTTTGGGTTGCTTCTCCCACTCCCCTTGGAATCGATGTCGGTCCCACTTGAGCTAGTGCAGAAGAGGACTGAGTATCTCCTCACAGACATTCTGGACCAGGATGAATCTCCTGGGGTTGCCTTCCATGTGAGTGAGGCCATTTTGAGACTGGCCCTGGAGCTTTGCCAGCATCCTGCTCGGCACCCTCTGCCTGCATGGTACACAAGTATGCAGTCTCCACAGGTTCTTTCTTGAGGTTTTCGAACCACTGCTTCACAGACTGTTTGGTCACGGATTTGGTATTTCATAAATCTGGACACCAGGGGGATGTGGGCAAGCTTCTGGAAAAGAAATCTCACAAGATTGACCTTGTCATGGAAAAAGTGTATGCAGAAGTGTCTCTGGGTCTTCGGCAGGCTAGCTTTGCCATGATGATCACAAACTTTGATCACTCCCTTATGGGAGTTTTTGATGCAGTCCTCCCCCACCACCCTGTAGAACAGCAGATGGTGATGAAGCTCATCAAAGACCAGAGTCAGTCGCTGGCTCAACAGCAGCTCCAGGGACAACCTTAGACATGAGTGATTCCTGTGCCCATGCCTTGGCAGCGGTTGTCTCCATGTGTCATGGGGCCTGGCTGAATCTGTCCACCTTCATGGCAGACACCCAGGATAAGCTGGCTGATGTCCCTTTCTTGGGCACCGACCTCTTCAGCCCTGGTGTGGATGGACATCTCACCTGTATTGAGAAATCTGAGGCCACCCTACATTCTGTAACTTTGTCCCAGAAGGACTAGAAAAAGAAGCCTAAGAAACAGGCTTTCCAGTACCGGCTCTTTCCATCGCAGCTCTAGCAGGGGCATTTCCAGGCCTGGAACCCCAAACAAAAGTCCAAGAACCAGGGCCCGAAAAAGGGGGTGGGAGAGGTAGTGGCGCCTCTCTGGCAGCTGCCGCCGGTGCCCCCACAAAAGCTGCCCAGTGACAAGCTGAAGGATGTCATCCCCCCCCGCCATCTGTCCTATCCCTGCCTACTCTCTTCACTTCTTACCACGTTGGTCCACTATCACATAGGACAAGTGGGTGTTGGATGTCATGGGTAGAGGGTTGCTTCTGGACTTCGAGGGTTTGCTGCCTTACCACCTCCCTCTGCCTTGAGAATCTAGGGTGTCTCAGGACACACTAACTGCCCTAAGGGTGGACATCACTCAGCTTCTTGCAAAATGGGCTATAGCCCATGTTCCAGATGCCCTGACCAGGCAGGGTTACATGTCCAGGTACTTCCTGGTCCTGAAACGGATTGGGGAGGCTGACACCCCATACTGGATCTTCATGATCTGAGTCAGTTCATGCAGAAATGCAAGTTCTGGATGGTCATTCTGAGCCAGATTACACCATCTCTGGAGCAAAACATTTGGTTCTGCTCCTTAGACCTCCAGAATGCATTTTTCCACATTCCTAACCATCGAGCGTACCCCTGGCACCTCTGGTTCCTAGCAGAGGGGGTACTGTACTAGTTCCAGGTCATGCCCTTCGATCTTCCTCAGTGCCCAGGGTCTTCACCAAGTGCATGGCAGTGGTGGTGGCTACCTGCAGTGCCTTAGAATCAGTGTGTATCCCTGTCTGGATAACTGGCTGTTAGCCGGTCCATCAAGAGAGGGCGTGGAGAAGTCCAGGGACCTAGCTGTCCAGACATGTCATGACTTGGTCCTGTTGGTTAACCAGAACAGGTCTGAACTGGTACTAAAGAAGGTGACCAGGTTTATATTCCTGAAACTGCTGTGGTACATGGCGTCCTGTACCAGCGTGGTCCATTGGGCCCACTGGCAGATGCATCACCTCCATTGGGAGCTGGAACGTCAGTGGTCCCAGCACCTGCACCACTTGAACCAGACGGCCATAGTGACCCAGCCAATGTGGGATGCCATCCTGTGGTAGCTAGTCCCGGAGCACCTGGAGGAATGAATCCTGTTTGTTCGCCCAGAACCAACCATCATTCTCGCAACGGATACATCTCTGTTAGAGTGGAGAGTGTATCTAGGAGACCACAGACCTCATGGTCTCTAGTCACCGAGGTAGTCCCAGCAACATATAAACTTGCTGGAGCTCCTTGCAGTATGTTTGACTTTGGACAGAATTTGCTCCAGTGGTCAGGGATCAGGTCATGCAGGTGCAGGCGGATAACACAACAGCCACATTCTGCTTGAACAGGTGGGTAGAACTCACCCCCTTCCTCTGTGTCTGGAGTCTCTCCGCTCCTGGACACTCATGTGCAGCTTGGGTGCAGATCTCCTGATGATCGATGTCACGGGGGAGAACAGTCAGCTGGTGGACACTGTCTGCTGGATTGGAGAGATGTTGCATGTGTGGTGGCTGCTTCAGGAGGTGGTGAACCATCTGTTCTTCCTGTGGGGCCCACCCTTGGTGGACCTGTCTGCCTCCTGGGAGAATACCCAACTGAGGCTGTTTTGTGCCTGTCCCCCACAGTTGAGGAAACAGCTGGGGGATGACTTCACTAGGCCCTGGACCACAGGCCTCATGTACACCTTTGTTCCTTTCCCCGATCCACAAAGTGGGGGTCAAGAGTCACGGATGATCCTGATAGCTCCTGACTTGCCACGGCAGTTGTGGTACTCCTGTCTCCTCAGCCTCAGCAGCAGGACTTTGTGGAGACTGCCTCTGCACCCAAACCTGCTGACTAGACATCAGGGGATGGTCCTACACCTGGACATTCATTCCCTGCACCTTACGGCCTGGTTCCTGATCAGCCAGTGTTTCAAGCTTTGGGTCTCTCGGGATGTTCTCCACATTGTGGAGGACTCCAGGAAGGAGTCGACTCACAGATGCTATGCCTCCAATGAAGAGATTTTCCATTTGATGTCATGGTAAGCATCTGGATCCCCTTGCCTGTCCTGTGGCTAGCATTTTGGACTACCTCAGGTCCCTTTCCCAGCTGGGACCGTGGGCGATGACCCTCAAGGTGCACCTTGCAGCAATCTCTGCTTTCTGGTCTTGGGCCCGGTATACCAGCGGTAACCCAGGAGAAGGTGGTCAGGTGCTTTTTCAAACGCCTGGACCACTCGTCCCTTCCAGTACATGTACCACCTCCACCATGGGACTCACTGTTGGTATTGGCAAGCCTTCACAGGTATGCGATGTCACACCTGTCATGGAAGACGGCCTTCCTGGTGACTTGTGTCAGCCAGAAGGATTCGGAAGTTCCAGGCGCTTTTTTGGTGGAGCCTCCGTACCTGGTCTTCCACAGGGACATAGTCGTCCTTTGCCCCAACTTGAAGTCCCTTCTGAAGGGGGTTTCGGAGTTTCACTTGAACCAGGTGATTAACTTGCTGGTGTATTTCACCAGCCCATCTTCAGAGGCTGACCGCAGGCTCCATACCTTGGACCTGCGGAGGGCACTGTCCTATTATGTGGAGCACATGGCTGGAGTTCAGGGACATGCTTGCCGGCTGTTTGTAATATACGCTGAAGCTACACCTGGCAAACCAGCAGCAAAGTGGATGATTGCCAGGTGAAATGCATCCTGCATTGACCTCTGCTGTAAGTTGGCTGGTAGGAGCCTCTCGTAGTGCTTAGGGGCTCATTCCACCAGACATTCCACTGCCTTGGTGGCTGCTTCCAGGGATGTCCCTGTCCAGGAAATCTGCAGAGCTGCTATCTGAAAGTCAGCACATGCCTTCATTTCCCACTACCGCATCGACCTGGAGTCACACAGTAATGCAGGTTTTAGGACCTCTGTTATCCAGTCTTTGTTCACCAAGTAGTGGTGTGTGCCATGCCCCCGGAGAACTGCTAGGAGTTTGCCAAAGTGTGGATAAATGAACCATATCCAAGCCCCTAGAAGAACAGGTTACTCATCCATAACTGTAGTTCTAGGAATGGTATATGGTTCACATCAGCACAACACACATAGCTTCCCCGGCAAGTGGCACATGGATTCTGCTTCCAGCATGCAAGATCGGATGTCACGGGGGGGTGAGTCTAGATAACACCTGGGTGGTGGATGGAGCTTAGCTTAAAGATGTCCAATAACATCATTCCAGTGGAACTGCCACTGTGGAGATGTGAACCATATACCTACCAGTCCTAGAACTATGGTTACAGGTGAGTAACCTGTTGTTCTTCTGCACACTCTGCTTTTGCTTGCAAGTAGTGAATATTGCACACATCCATAGCATGCATGGCTACTGCACAGAAATCGGTACGACTCCGATGACATTACATTTTTCAACAAAAATGTTGAAGTGGTATTTAGATGGTTTTTATATTTGTTATTTAAGAAAATTGTCAGTTTTGATCAGTTGTAGCATGGAGTCTGATTACTCTACATAGTTAAGAATGCATGATTATCGTTTAAGAGGCCCTGTTTCTGTGCCTGTTGTGTCATGAATTCTTCTCATATAGCAGTTCTGCTCTTGGACTCTAGTAACAGTGCAGCATGGTAAGGTAAGGTGTGAATAGTTGCACATGTAGAAGGTGAGACTTGTTGTCCTGAACTTTAATTAACCTCAGTGAGCTGAAAGACAGTTATTTGCCCCCCACCCCCAAAAAAAGTAGCAGAGACAAAACGAAAGTGACAAGGAGTAAAAAAAAGAATTACCAAAAAAACACAACTAAAAAAACAAAGTGCAGACCCAGACACGGAGACAGTAAAAGTGCTGGTGAACTCTGAAGCAGCGTTGGCATCAATTGTCAATAAATAAAAAAAAAAAAAAACCTGCTTGCCCTCCTGGCCAGAGGAAAGGTTGTAGCCACATCATTCCATTTGAAAGGGTGGGTGGGACAGTTGAAGCCAATGTGGGAAAACACAAAAAAAATGATGAAAACAGCAGAGAGAAGATTTAGCCTAAGAAAGAAATTGGGGGATGGGGGGGCAGATTGGCCTTCCCATTGGTGTGGTGGCTGTACTGGAAGGGCTGGTTCATGTGCAGATTCTGATGTCATGGAGGTATGGTTCTTGGCACCCAGGGAGCAGTATTACCATGATTATATGGTGTATTTCCTGATAGGTAGTCATGGTATTGATACCGTGGACAGTTAACAGTACCATGGCAGGGGTCCAGATACTTCTTAGGACTGGGAATTATTTACTGCTAGCTACTTTCACTTGGTAGTATTTCCATCTACATGGTAGTAATACCACTCAGTGATCTGTTTTGGACCCCCATCTCTTAAAAAAGTCACAGTTCCACTGGGTGTCTGCAACCACTGATCTTTCTCTGATGCCGGTGAAGTCTTGAGATACTTTCCCACTGCTCTGTAGTGTGGTGACCCTAATTTTAACATTTTATGTTGCAGCTGCCCTTCTTGCCTTGCAGTGCACAACTCCTCAGTCTTCTGTATGTATGCAACTGTTCTTACTTCGAGAAACAGCTCTTGCAGCAGGTTACACCATTAGGACTGAAAACAGCATAGGTATAGTACAGTTATGTAAGAACTTACCATAACAGTAGATCTTCGAGAACAGCGCTTGCAGCAGGTTACACCATTAGGACTGAAGCTGGCAGGCGTCAGGACCCAAAAATTTCTAGCTAGCAGTATCCAGCGGGGACCCATCGACGCTCAGGCATCATATAAAGGTGATGGTCCCCAGAATCCCCAGTTCTTTCCCGCCATCGACTTACCAGCATCGGCCTCATGGTCCTTCTCTAGCGCACGACGACCCGAACTTTCCAGTTTACCACTAAATGTCGGCATCTCCAACTCCCTCTTTAGAAGGACATCCTTCCAAGTGTGCCTGCGGCAAACATATCCCTTTCAAGGATCTTCATTCGTCCTGCCTGCGGTGCTTAGGCCCAGAGCACGACACCAAGGCCTGCTCCTTCTGTCAGGGGTTCAACAGTCGCACCAGGATCTGCCGCCATAAGGCACTTCAGGGGTTCCTCTTGGAAGAAAAGTTAAAAAGCATGGACAAAGACCCTGCTTCCAGAAGTGAGTCTACTTCTAAGTCCCATAAACACCAGGACAAGCATTGGGAGAAGTCCAGGTCCAGATCCCCTAACCAGGCCTCGGACTCGCGCACCAGCTCAGGCTCCGTGCGCTCAGACCGCTCTCCCTCCAGGGCTCACTCTTAGCCCCCTCCAGTAAAGGTCAAGTCTTCAGGCAGCACTTCGGCTTCTCTGCATCCCATCAAGACTTCCAGGCCTTCGGCTTCCTCAACACCCTCCCGGGCCTCATCGAAGTCTTCAGACCGTCACCAGTCCAACTCTTCTTCCAGAGCTTCTTCAGAGAGACGCCGGGACCCCGACACCAGATCGGCCTCCCAGCCTCCAAAAGGTCCGGATCCCCCTCTCAGGAAGGCTAAGGACCTGATGTCCCTAAAACGGATGACTGATCCAAAGCGGGCGTCCGACCCTTCATAAGGCAAACGCCCATCGGACCTGACGTCTGCTAAGCACTCAACATCGGCTAAGCACCCGACATCAGTGAGACGTTTACCGGAGCCGAAGACTGCCTCCCCGTCACCGGTGGACACCGGTCACCGGGACTCTACAGAGGAGGACCTGACATTGCCTGATGACCAGGCAGGCGACAATGAGAACGTCGAGCTTCCACAGGAGCCTTCACCAATCTGGAGACACCCTCAGACCCGACGCCCGATACCAGCGACAGACCACCGGCGCCAGGTCTGTCGTCCGGTATGAATATTCAAAGATCTCTCTACCTTTTCGTGGGATACAATAAGGAAGGATGTGATCCCAGTCAAACCTCCTCCTCCTCCTCCTACTCCTTCACCTCCTACTCCCCTCCTCCACCGCAGGGGCCAGCAGGAAGACCACCGACCCCCAAGGAGCACACTCCACCTCCTAGGGGAAGATCCAAAGAACGGAGAAGGCCCCCTTCAAGATCTCCCTCAGGGTCTCCCAGTCCTAAGCGACCGAGATGCCGATGGTCCACTCCGCCAGGGGAAGATTCTAGACCTGACACTTCAGATACCTCCAGGTCTCCTTCTCCAATCAGCATCCCATCATCTGACCCACAAGACCTACCCAGATCACCTCTGATTGATCCCTCCTTTTCTGAAATCATGAGGCACATCCAGGAGAACATGGGATGGGACTCGAAAGATCTCGACCCCGAGAGACAGCGCCTAGCTTATTACCTTCGGCAGAAGGACCTTAAGCCTGTGGTGGTGCCACCCTTGGTAGACACCTTCGCGGACGTCACCAAGGCTGCGTGGAAGCATCCGCACTCCACCCCCACGGTGCCGAAGAAAGCTGACCGCCTGTACAGGACCCCGACAGAGGACCAGTACTTAGCACAACAACCTCTGGCTGATTCTCTGGTCATTACGGCCTCCCATGACAGGTCCCAATGACCACAGCATCTGAGCACACAGCCACCGGACCAGGAATCCAAGCAGTTGGATACCCTGGGGAGGCGCATGTATGCAGCTGCTACATGCTCCATCAGGTTTCTGAACTATCTGTCTCATATGGTTCAGTTTCAGAATGCCCTGTGGGAACAGGGTCAGGACCTAGTTGATAAACTACTGGATGGCGAGCAGAAGGTGGTGCCCTTGAACCTCCTCCACACAGGGTCAGACGTGGGGACCCAAGTGTTAAGAGCCGCATAAGATTCTGCGGACTCATCCGCCAGGGGCGCAGCTTCAGGCATCTGTCTGCGGAGACACTCCTGGCTCTGTGTCTCCGGTTTAACCCCGGACGTACAGAAGAGTATTCTCGACGTCCCTTACAACGGAGAGGTCCTGTTTGGCGGACCCTCTGAAAAGGTCATCACCAAACTTCAGGACACTGGGAAGGCATTAAGGTCTGTACAGGCCATGTGCAGATCCAAATCTGGCTCCTTTCGTAGGAACCAGAACCGTTTTCACGGCCGACAACAGCCACGTTCCGGCCAGCAACAAAGGGGCATCTTCCACCATAAGGCCCGACCTAAGTCTTCCCCAGGCAGAGGTCAGCGGTATACCAAACCTGCCCAGCCTGCAGGAACCAACGCTGCCACAGCATGACTCCTTCCCAGCCCCCGCCCCTCCTCTGGATCAACGGGCAGAAAAGGTCGGGGGTCGCATTGCTCGCCACTTTTCAGGGTGCAGTCGACTACCGCAGACCGGTGGGTCCTTCAGATGGTCAAGAGAGGTCACTTTATAGAATTCCTTGACCACCCACTGTCAAGATCTCCCCTGCTTTCCCATTATTCGGGTCAGCACGCACTGCTCATACAGCAGGAGGTGCTCGCGCTTCTGGGAAAGGAAGCTATAGAGCACGTACCAAGGAACCAGAGAGGTGCAGGTTACTATTCCCACTGCATCATGGCGAAGAGATGGTTTTGGTCTAGCAGTCCTTCAGGGACTTCTGGCCTAGGCTTCGGTCCAACTCGCGATCTCTATCTATCCTCCTACCACCTGCAAGGGATTTCCAATATTGCTTGGGAATCAGTCCTAATGGTGTAACCTGCTGCAAGAGCTGTTTCTCTCAAAGTAAGATAGTACAGTTACGTAAGAACTTACCGTAACAGATCTTCGAGAACAGCTCTTGCAGCAGGTAGTTTCCCTTCCACCATCCCCTCTGGAAGTAGAGTTGTTCCGATATCTCTTTTCTAGGATTAGGTGTTTCTAACACCGTTCTGAATACCTTTTGATGATGGATCCTCAGTCTCCACTTCTGATGTCATCTAACGGCCGGGAGTCTCCAGCGGGAGAACTGGGGATTCTGGGGGACCGCCCCCTTTTATAGGATGCCTGATGTCAGGGGCGGGACCGATGTCTGAGGCGGTCCCCGCTGGATACTGCTAGCTAGAAAATTTCTGTGGGGTCCTGGCACCTGCCGGCTTTAGTCCTAATGGTGTAACCTGCTGCAAGCGCTGTTCTCGAAGATCTACTGTTAAGGTAAGTTCTTACATAACTGTACTATACCTGTGCTGTTTTCTGACCCCACCTCTACTGCTGACAGTTTAGTAGTATGTGGATCCCTGGCTAGTAGCACTGAATGCTGCTGCCAATTTTGAGCATATGTGCCAACGTACTGTAAATATGCAGGGTGGGAAACAAATTCCAAAAATCAGAAAGTGGGAGTAAATCATGCAAAACTGGTAGTAAAATACTCCTTTACTCCCCTTATCTGTTCCTCTGTTATGGTAACCGTGGCTCATGGCAAACTGTGATTTGCATGCCTTTCAGCTAATATTTTGTGCTTGTAAGGAGGACAATCCATTCTGCACCAGCTTCAACTGACACAAGTTAAATGATAACCACAATATTATGTGTAAAGGTTTACTTCAGAATTTCTTATTGTGGCATCCATCCCTGGAAATAGGGTGCCGGCCACCAGGCATTTGCATTTAACCTCTGCTGGCTGACCATAGACCAGTGTGGACAATGGCTGCAGCTGTAACCAGTGGCCCAACCTCACATTGTGAGATGAGGTACACCCACGGCAGCAACAGTAACTAGCATCGGGGAAAGGCGAGTTGACATACACAAACAAAAAAAAACTGTCCAAGAAACTAAAGATAATGGCAGAGAAAGAAAAGGCAACATAGAAACACAGAAATTGGTGGCAGATAAGGACTGCAAGGCCCATCCAGTCTGCCCATTTCTTTTTCTACCTTATGAATGTGCCATCTGCATTTGCTCTGTCACTGTCCTATCTATTTATACTTATCGGTATTGCTCCCTTATGCCTATCCCATGCCTGTTTGAAGCCCTGCACTGTATTCATATCCACCACTTCCTGAGGTAGGCCATTCAATGCATCCACCACCCTTTCTGTGAAAAAGAACTTCCTCATATTACCCCTTAATCGGCCTTCCTCTAATCTCATGCTATGTCCTCTTGTTCTGCTATTTTTCTTATATTTAAACATGTTAGACTCTTTCACCTTGTTAATGCCCTTAAGGTGTTTGAATGTTTGTCACATCACCTATCTCCCTCCTTTGCTCCAGGGTATACATATTGAGTTCCATTAATCTGTCCTGATATGTTTTCTGATGCAGTCCCTGCACCATTTTGGTTTCCCTTCTCTGGACTGCCTCAATTTGGTTAATGTCCTTGTGACGGTGTGGCCTCCAGTACAGCACACAGTACTCCAGATGGGGCTTAACCAGTGTCTTGTAAAGAGAGATCATTACCTCCCTCTTACGACTTATGATACCCCTACTAATACACCCCAACATCCCCCTAGCCTTACCTACTGCTTTAGTGGTCTGCAATGTGCAAAAGATACAAAAGGACATTTTAAAATCAAAGACAAATGGATGAACTAGTCAGAAATGGGTTGGTGGCGTTTACTAGAAATACAGAAGAACTCAATTGACGGAAGTGTGGTTTTGTGAAGCCTGTGGTTGTCTGCATGTTCAGTAGGATTAATGCAAGAATAAATGAGTCATTAAATATACATATTAATGTTTACAAATGCATAAAAGAAACTGTCTCTAAATCTGAAGGTAGATGACTGGGAAAGGAATTCAGGTTACAAAGTTAATTAACAGTCTTAACACAACTTCAGAACTAGTAGACCTACTGATCTGAAAACTGATATTGTGCACACTTTTGTGGCAGTGAGGTTTAAGGGATTCCAAACTGAGAAGACTCTTTAATGCAAATGGTCTTTGTTTTATAGCTCTTACTGAACTTGTACACCAGAGACAAGATTGTGCACAGTTTGTATAAAGATTGGAGACTCATAAATAGAATTGAAAAAGAGAGGTGAAACGGGGGTTTAGCTATACTTAAGCGTGAAGACAATTAGATGAAGTTTGTTGGACGTGTATTTTGAGCCACTGAAGTGCACCAATTGTTTTCAGTTTGTATGTTGTTCAGCTTTCAGTATCAGTCTGGCAGTTTTGAAGGAATTTATGTTGTAAGTATTGATCATGTAAATCCATCATCATCATCATAGTCATAAAGTGGTAAGTTATTTGCATCAAATAGTATTTTTTTTATGACTAGATAGAATCTGGCATCTTTAATTGCTGTTGTTATAGCAAAGAGCAAGAGATACTGTTTACATTGTGGTGAAGAATAGGTGTTGTCCATACAGACCCTAGGATATTCATTGTGGAGGACTTGGACAGTAGTTTTATGTTTAAAGAAACAATGTATTCTTTCAAGGCCTTGGCGAGACAACACTGAGACAGTTTTGTCTAGATTCCAGTGTTAACCTTTGTGTGCCAGGCTGAAATGCATTATGGATCGTGGATAAGTGTATTACTAAGTTAAAGATTTTTTGTTTTAATACTATTTCTGCTGTCTGTCTGTGACCCCCATCAGAGAGCAACCACAGTCACCAACAAGCCCTGTCAGCCACATTGAACCTCAAAGATCTACTCATCCCTGCCACTTTGACTTACCCCTCATGGCAGGGCCCTTCAGGGAGACACTCCCGCTGGAGACCGAATTTGGTAGGGGAAGGTCCTTCAGGTAGACAGTCGCTGCAGGCTCTGAATGTACCCACTGATGCTTTCATCCTCCTGTCACTGCCCTGTTACAGCTATGTAGATTCCTTCTACATAGTCACATTAGTGCAGGCGTCTGAGCATGCACAGTGTCCTCCAAAAGTTCAGTTGGCTAGAGTGTCAGCACCTCCCCTCTATCCCGCACTGTCATCCCTCCATGCCTGAGAGTTTTCTGTTGAGTGGACCTTGAGTTCACCCCTTGGTAGCTCTACCCCAAGGTGAATGTTTGACGTTTTCTTAGCGTTTTTCTTGCCCTCCCCCAACCCCCCCATTTGCTGTATTGCTCAGAGCTCTGTCAAGTCACCATGACATTCCTTCTGGGCTAATTATTCAGTTTTAGACAACAAGAACATGTCATGAACACCATATTTAAAGAGAAGTTGTGGAAGAATGATCCTTATGACATCTGCCTGTAGATCCTCTGCCCTTACCGTAATAAGAACTGCCTGCTCCAGGGACCAAGCAAACCATCTCTAGAGGGATCATGCATCAAACTTTGCTATCTGTTGGCCACATGTGTGCTGGCCAAGGGCATCCCTACCATTTTACCTGGCACATGACTGCTTCTGCTGCCGCTGCTGGAGGTATCCCAGTCAGTGAGATATGGAAGGCTACCACCTGGGCATTTGCGCACTTTTATGATCCACTACAGGCTAGACCTCCAGGTGGAAGGAATGGTGCCTTTAGATCCCCATTCTAAAGTCTTTCTTCACTTGAATTGAGGGCTGAGTTCCCTCTGGCCCAGGGTACTGCTAGTAGTCTGTACAAATATGACTACATGTAAGGAATCTCAGTAGATAAGCCACAAAAATGATACAGAGGCAAATGGGTATGTCCTGTGTGAAGCGCTTGGAGAATTCAAACACACGCAATGGAGAATGGGAGAAGGAGGGATGACATGATTAAAACGATCTCAGTGGAATAAACAAGCTGGGCAGCAGAGAGCTGTTCACAGTGAGTGATAACATGGGTACCAGGGGAAACTCCTTGGGGGGGGGGGGTACATGAAGGATGTCAGGAAGCATTTTTTTACGAAGAGAGTAGTGACCAAGTGAAACTAAATTTCAGAGAAAGGTTATCAGAGCTGAAACAGTGGGAGGGTTCAAAAAGGGATGGGATAGGCACATGGGAATGGTTCCTAAGGGTGCAGACTGGGGAGATGGGAGGTAAGGAGATTTGACAAGGGCACAGTCCCAAAATTAGGCAGTCTTGAACAGACTGAGCTGGTCACTGCCTTTATCTGGCATCATTTTTCATA
Source organism: Neoceratodus forsteri (assembly GCA_016271365.2). Classification (NCBI taxonomy): domain Eukaryota; kingdom Metazoa; phylum Chordata; order Ceratodontiformes; family Ceratodontidae; genus Neoceratodus; species Neoceratodus forsteri. The sequence goes on from CM028129.1 coordinate 1,414,726,005, forward strand.
TTTCTGTCATTCCATTACTTTGAAGGTGAATCTCAGTATCTCAGTCTGAATGCCGAAGGCACTAGAAGAAGAGGCAGTGCTGGTCATGGATCACTGTTAGTTGAGGGACTCTTTACACTGTCCCCTGCCAGAAGGACCTTATGTTTGGTCAGTCTGAGGAGATCATGCCATCTGTGGAGCACATGGATCTCCTCATAGAACTCCCATCCGGGCAGCCAAAGGTGTTGATGCTGGTTTACCCTGTTGAGGATGAGTATGTTGAGGGAGTGGATCCTCACTTTCCTTGATTCTCATGTTAACCACGGCCCATCCCAAGCTGGGTGGGGCTGACTAAGCTTTCAGTTGGCTGTACGCCACTTCAGCTGCCATTGGTCATCCTGGTTCCAGCACTGTCAGATGGTACCCAGGAACCCTAAACAGGGGGGCACGCAGACCCTCTGGCTTCTTCGCCAGAACCACCCGAGTCAAAATTCGAGATTGTAGTTATGTTTTCAGTCTCGCTGTTAACATCAGCATCATTGTTGTCTGTCAACATAGAGTTTTTCTGAGCACATCTTAGATGGGAGAGGGCAGCATGGTAACAGTAGCTTATGGAGCACTCGCCCAGTGTCGCAGTCAACCGGCAGTGATGGTGGACCTGACCTAGCCTTGGCCTGCACTCCTGTTGACAACTCTAGTCATGCATTCCATGCCCCCCATTACAGCTTTACCAGCCATGCTGCAGTGACCATTACAGGTGGAATCCCCATCTCTCCAGCTGGTAGAGGCACTGACCAAGGACTGTAGGCCAGAATCTGGAATTCCTCATCTCCTGTTGGTGGTGGTCACTCCATTGGAGGGGTCATCCGTACTGCTTGTTGGCAGTCAGCATTATTCTGACTAGATTCCATCTCAAAAGTGCCATCCTTCTTGTCCACTCCATGTCATCAGGTTGGTATTATTGGACATGCCAAGTCTGTCCACATCCTTGCCTTCTTGATTTTCTACCTACTTCCATGCCCACTGCCCTCCCAAACTGTGGTGAGGCCTTTGTAGGTTTTGGCTTACCCCCACACCTACACACACATATCCATCTGATTTCTGGGAAGTAGCTGGCAGGCAGCTTGCTTTGCAGGGCCCCAGAGTGCCACTGCCATTCTGCACAACATGGGGCTTTTTCACCTTTGTCATTCCCTGCTCCATGAGATTCTGACAAGATGGGCGCCATGGTGTGCACACAGATGTGTGCCTGGGCTCCAGAGTCAGTCATGTCCTCTCTCCCACTAGGCGCTTCTGCTGCACCTTTACTATGTTCATCCAGTTGGTGGTGTATAGCGGCAGACTGTGCTGCCCTCTCTCTCTCTCTCTCTCTCTCCAGAGAAGAACATCTTCTGAATTGCTCTATAATCCTCCCCCGGCTGGCATCTTAAGACTATGATCACTCTAGACCAGGTCATTGGAAAAGCCAGCCGCAGTGATGTGCTGGCTTTGCTGATGGGACCGTTTCTAGGGGCATGGATATGGAGTACTATCCACACTTCTAGCAGAATTCCTTTCCCTTTTAAATCTGTCCATGAGGTCTTCAAGCTGGCTCCTCCAACCCACCAGGGTGGCATCCCCCTCTGCACCATCCCGTGACGTGGGATCTTCCTTTCCGCTGGAAGAGACAGGAATCTTCCATCACGCTCTTCATTAGGTGTAGACCCTGTTCTTTTTGTACTTCCTTGTGTTTTGGTCTTAAGCTTTGCTGTTTTTTTCCTCATCGCATCATGGAATCAGCGGATTCTAAATAGGGCCCTTGGTTCAAGAAATTCCCGTGTGGCCCGAAGATGTTATAAATTGATCTGCATGCCACATGTGGGTATAGCCTGGAACAGGATCACGATCCCCAGGTTTGTGGCCTTTTCCGCACACTGCATCCTTCCACGCTGGAGGATTGCTATGCCGTCTCCTCCTGGGCTGTCCAGACAAACACTAACCCCCGGTCTGGTCCAAGGATGCCCATTGAGTAGCTTCAGTGGCTGCAAACTCCACCAAACAAATGGCTGCCTTTGAGGAGGCAGTGGCCTAGTCTGCGAGGGGCCCTTCTTTGGTGTCCAGCCTGGTTTTCTTGGGCCTTGGCGCTCCTTTTAATGGGGCATTTCGTGACTTAAGTCAGTCCCTTCCAGCCCTCAGGAAGAGCCATTCCCATGGATTGAGATCATCTAAGCAGGACTCCAAAGGCAAGTCCAAAAAGTTCCGCCACAGGTCGTGGGACCGTGAGCGCTCTGCAGCCTCCGGTTCCCACCTCTCTATTGGCTCAACAGTTGTTGAGCTGTTGGCTTTGGCCAGTGCCTCGGTCCAGGCTGCTGACCCCACAGTGTCCCTGTCGGACTTATCAGCCAAGATGTGGGTCGACCAGCCAGTCAAGATTTTTCTCAACCTGGTCGACCCATGGTCAGCGGACGAGGGGGATACATCCCTCACCAGAACTCTGGTCCTGCTATCCTCTCCCAGGGCTGGTGGGGTCAGCAAGCTGAATCCGAAACTTCCCCTCAGGAACTCAAACCTTCATGGAACTGGGGGCATCCGTCACCAGGTCCCATTTCTCCTTGTCATCTGGTTCCTCGGCTGTCGAGGTCTCAGTCAAGAACTCCTGGCTCGTGGTCAAGCAGCTCTTAACGAGGTCATCTGCCCTGCTGTCATCACTCGGGCAAGCGGTGCTGCCACTAATCCTCCTCTTCTTCCTCGGGCAGATTAGCTCCACTGCAAGCTGTGGCATTGCTATGAGGAGCTTATGTGGCAGCAGTTAATTCTGAGCGCAGCACCTCGGTTGGTGCCAGCTCTCACCCTGGCGCTTCCCTGGCTGCTGCCCCCTTGGCCCTAGCTGACTCCTCCAGCTCAGCCAATCCCAGCCTCTCTACTCATTAGGGTGGAACCTCCACAGCCCAAGGAGGGTCCCCCTCCTAAGATGCTTGTGTAGCCCCTGGGCTTCTTCATCGGCTGTTGGTGATGGTGACTTACGCCAGCGAGCACCGCAAAGTCAGTGAGGATACAGGGGCTAGGCCAGTTTTCATTGAGTCCTCTGACTCGGAGGACTCGTCCATGCATTTTCACCCAACTCCCGGCTTTGACCTCAAGTCGGGTGAGGATCTGTCGATGGACCGTAGTCCTACTTCCTTCGGGGCCATGCTCCACTTGATCTTGGAGTCCACGGGGATCTCTCTGGTTTCTGTTCAGAAGCGAGCTAAATAATCTCCCAAACCGAGATCATCGACAGGGACGACTCCCCTGGGGTCACGTTCCTTGTTGCAGAGGCTAGTCTTGGCCCTGCACTGGAACTGTGGCGGCAGCATCCTGCTTCCTGCCCCACGTTGTCGGCTCACATGGTGTGCAAGTACTTGGTCCCTGCGGGCTCTATCTCCGGATTCACGAAGCACCCTTTGGCTGAAGGGCTGGTTGCGGAATCTGTCTTTTGGCATACTGGCCATGTTGGAGATGTCAGTAAGCCTCCCAGCAAGGAGTCCAAGAAATTGGATCACACAAGAAGAAAGTTCACGCAGCCTCCTCTTTTGGCCTTCAGCAGGTTAGTTAGGCTCTCTTGATGGCCCATTTTGCCCATGCCTTGCTGGGCACTCTTGATTAGGTGCTCCCTCGACTCCTAGCCAACCTGCAGCCGCAGGTCAGGCTGGTCTGGGACCAAGGCCATGCTGTTGTGAAACAGCAGCTTCAGATGGCCATGGACATTGGCGACTTGTGCCACATCCGTGGCTGCGGCGATGGCTGTGTGCTGCGGGGCATGGCTGGATACCCAGCACAAGCTGGCAAATGTTCCCTTTTTGGGTACCGACTTGTTTGGGCCTGAGGTGGATGGCCATCTCACCCATATTGAGAAGTCCAGTGCCACTCTAGACTCTGTCACTTCCATGCAGACCGCCACAGGACATCAAGGGCTCAAAGTCTTAAGAAAAATGATTTTCAGTTTTGACCCTATTCTGCCTCAGCCCCCTGCCAGGCAACAGCAGGTGTGGCATTCCCGACCAAAGTCCATGGTTTCCGTTGTCGGGAAACCTGGTGGGCAAGGGACAGCTGCTTCCTCAGTTAGCCCCGCCACAGCGTCCAAGCCTGCCCAGTGACAGGTTGGGGGGTGCCCCCCCGTGCCCATCCTGCTGCTCCCAGGTTCCCCTGTGTGGGGAGCAGGCTCTGCCACTTCACTTCTGCCTGGTCTGATATCACCACAGACAAGATACGATGGACACAGGGTGTTCGAAGTGGTCGACTGGGGTCTGCTCTAGAATTCAAGGCTGTCACACCAAGTCACGCCCCTCAGGAGGACATGGTGTCTGCCCTTCAGAAGGACATTGCCCAGCTCCTCCTGAAGGAGGTGGTGGTTCATGTCCCGGACCTCCCAGCCAATGCAGGGTTTGTCTCCAGACACTTTCTGGTTCCAAAGCAGCCGGGGCTTGCGCCCCATGCTGGATCTGCATGACCTCAACAAATTTCTGCAATCTCAGTGCTTCAGGATGACCAGTCTGAATCAGATCATCCCGTCACTGGAGCAGGACATGTGGTTCTGCTCTCTGGACTTTCAGAACACTTTCCCATGTCCCCATCTGTCCATCCCACCAGCAGTTCCTGTGGTTCTGCTCAGAGGGGATTCTCTACGAGTTCTGGGCCATGCCTTTCGGCCTCTCCTCAGCCCCACGAGTATTCAAATGCATCGCAGTGGTGGCAGCCTTCTTGTGATGCTGAGGAGTTTGGGTGTACCCATAGCTGAATGACTGGCTGATTGTGGGCTTCTCCAAGATGGAGGTGGAGTAGTTCAGGGACTTTACCCTCCAGACCTGCTCGGTCCTTAGCCGCTTAGTCAGTGTGTCCAAGTCGTAACTCGTCCCTTTGTAGGTGATTTCACTTCATCAGGGAGGAGCTCGATTCTCGGCGTGCTCGAGCCCGGCTCCTGGTGGACAGGGTGAAGGATCTTACCTCCTTTGCCCACTCATTTCAGGTTAGGCAGTTGCGCCCTGCCCAGGACTTCCTGTGTCTCCTGTGGTGTATGGCGGCTTGCACCAGTGTGGTCTGTTGGGCTCTCTGGAGAATATGTTCCCTGCAGTGGGGCTGGCCCATCAGTGGTCTCAGCTCCACAATCACGTCAACCATCTGGTCTCAGTGGGATGCCATCCAGTGGTGGTTGGCCTCGGACCATCTCCAGGAAGGGATCCCATTTGTCTGCCCGGAGCCAGCAGTCACTCTCACGACTGATGCCTCTCTGATGGGCTGGGGTGCCCACATAGTGGACCACAGAGTCCATGGGCTCTGGACCCCTGAGGAGTCCTAATTGCATATCAACCTGCTGGAGCTCTGCGCTGTGCGTCTGGCACTGGCAGCATTCGCTCTGCACCTTTGGGTTCAGGTCATCCAGGTACAGACAGACTAACATAATGACCATGTACTACCTCAACAAGCAGGGTGGGGCACAGTCCCTCCAATTGTGTCAGGAAGCTTTCTACATCTGGAGACTCATTCGCAGCCTGGGCACTGACCTTCTGGCAGACACAGCTGAGTGGGTGAGGCGTCTCATGAGTGGTTTCTTCACCAGGAGGTAGTAGCCAGCCTGTTCTCCTGGTGGGGCACTCCCCAGGTGGACCTGTTTGCCTCTTGGGAGAACACAATGCTGAGGCTGTTTTGTGCCTGCCTCCTCAGCAGGGAATGCTGCTGGGGGATGCCTTTGCAAGGCCCTGGACCTCAGGCCTCCTGTACGCCTTTCCTCTGATCCACAAGATGTTGCTCAGATCTCAGAGGGACAGGGCATGATGATCCTGGTGGCTCTGGACTGGCCATGCCAGTTCTGGTACCCCAATCTCCTCAGCCTCAGCAGCAGGCCTCCGTGGTGTCTGCCTCTTTGTCCCGGATCTGCTCTCATGCTTTCAAGGGAAGGTCCTCCACCCAGACCTTCAATCCCTGTACCCGACATCCTGGTTCCTGAGCAGCTAGCATTCCAGGATTTGTGTCTGTCCAACGAGGTCCTCTGTGTGGTTAAAGCCTCTCTGAAGCAGTCGACTCCACAGTGCTATACCTTTAAGTGGAAAAGGTTTTCCGTTTGGTGCCAGGGCAGGGGGATCGACCCCATGTCCTGTGACTAGCATCTTAGATTACCTGTGGTCCCTCTCAGTTGGGCCTTCAGTCGAAGACCCTCACGGAGCACAAAGCAGCCATCTCTGCATACCGGGCATGGGCTGGTATGCTGACAGTGGTGCAGGAAAAGGTTGTCAGGTGCTTCTTCAAAGGCCTTGCCCACATTTACCCAACTGTGCGTGAACCACCACCACCTTGGGACTTGTTGCTGGTGTTGACGATGCTCATGGGCATGCCATTCGAACCAGTGCACAGGAGTGAGATGTCAGACCTGTCATGGAAGACCACCTCCTTGGTGGCTGTCACCTCCGCGAGAAGGATCAGCTAGCTCCAGGAGCTTTCGGTGGAATCTCCTTACCTGGCCTTCAGTAGGGACAAGATTGTCCACCTCTCCAACCTGAAGTTCCTCCCGAAGGTTGTTTAGGAGTTTCACCTTAACCAGGTAATCAGTCTCCTGGTTTACTTTACCAAGCCAACCTCTGAGGCTGAGAACAGGTTCCACATGGACCTGTAGCTAGCGCTCGCCTACTATAAGGAGCACATGGCTGGAGTTCAGGGTGAGGTTCACCAGCTCTTCGTCACCTACACTAAAGTCACACCTGGCAAACCAGTAGCTAGGCAGACAGTTGGCAGGTGGGTAGTCTCCTGCATCAACCTCTGCTACAAATTGGCTGGTAGGGAGCCTCCTGTAGGGGTTAGGGCTCATTCCACCAAACGTACCGCTGCCTGGGATACTGCTTCCAGGAATCCCTGCCCAGGAAATCTGCAGGGCTGCTACCTGGAAGTCAGCACATACCTTCATCTCCCATTACCACATTGACCTTGAGTCATGCTGGGATGCTGGTTTTGGATCCTCAGATCTTACTTCGAGGAGGAGCTCTTGCAGCAGGCTATAACCATTAGGACTATTGCCGCAGGCCTTAGAACCCACCAGAAAAACCTTAGCTAGCAGTACCCAGCGGGAACCGCCCCCCAGACATCGTCTCCGCCCCAACGTCGGTTACGCTATATAAGGGGGCGGACCCCGACTCCACCTCAGTTCTTTCCCACCGCAGACCCGCTCTTGTTGGGAAGTTCTTAGCTTACCTTTCAAGCAGTTCCAGCAAATTCGGCATCCTCCACAGTTTTTCTCCATTTTTCTTCCATTGTCTCTCGTTTTTTGCAGTTCGTCCTTCTTCCACCCGATCTAACTACCGTTGCTTGCCGATGGTCTCCTCCTCCAGTCCCAGGAAGATGAAATATGCTTGTGGCCACCAGATTTCATCTAAGGACGGCCACGATCACTGCGTCTTCTGCCTGGGACCAGACCACGACCTCAAATCCTGGAAGATCTGCAAGGGCTTCACTAGCAGGACTCAGATCAGACGCCTAAAGACCTTGGAAGCCCACCTGCTAGAACAAAAGATGGACATTCTGCAATCTTCTCCTGGGGAAAAGGGCAAGCACTAGGACAAATCCCAGAAGTCCCAGGACAAGGACCGTAGCCAGTGCCATCATCGTTCTAGATCCCACTCTCCCCATAAAAAGGCCTCCTCCAGCTCGGGCGGGTCCGACTGCTTTAAGTGCTCCAGGCACGAGGAGAAGTTGAGGTCAGAAGCTCCTGCCAAGTCACTGACGTCGGTCCCATCGGGAGCTTCTACCAGCAAGCCTTCCAAGGCAAAGGTTACGCCGTTGCGTATTTCATCCATTCTGGCTGAGTCAAGCAAGGCCTCCACTTCAGCCAGTGCCTCAGCCTTGCCAAAGAAGGCCCAGACTACGGCCTTACCGGACCCCGATAAGCCGTCTGACAAGGACCGGGACCCCAGGCCTAAGGCCCCATCCGGGTCCCGTCTGGCCAAACTGGCCAAGTTGGACCCGACCAAGACACCGGCGCCAGTCAAAGTGCCTAAGGCCAATGGGACTGCCGGTGAGCCTGTGCTGGTTGAGGTACTGACGCTGGCCCCGAGATCCTCTACTCCAGAGGACTCTTCTTCGGGCTCCTCCCCAAAAGCCTTACTAGATCCCCCGGCTTCTCCAATCCCCCCGAAGGGGGCGGCGGCATCTCTCTTCAGCAAGGAGGAGCTGAAGGAACTTTTTTCCTTCGGGTGGAGCCAGGTCCACAAAGATGACACTCCACCACAGCCGGAACTGGCACTGATTCCAGACCAACTGGACAACCAAGAGCCTGAGGGTAACCCCGTCAGGTCGCCGGCTAAGACCCCCGAGGAGCACCGTACAGTCCATAAGTCTCGCTCGCCCTTGGCTGTACGTTCCCGATCCAGGGACTGTAGATGGCGTAGCTCCAGGTTGGACAGCCGTTGTTGATCTAAGCCCAGGAGCAGGTCCCACAGCCACTGCAGGTCTTCCTCTTGGCAGGCTTACTCCCCTAGCCGACGCCAGTCCAAGGACAGGCGTCTGTCCCTGCTCTGTCGGCAGTCCAGGAGCCGTCGGTCTGTGAGTCACCAACATTCTAGGGAAGGTAGTCCTTTGAGACACAGCTCAGACACTTCACAGTCTAGGAGCAGGTCTCCCTCCTCTTCCTCTTCTTTTTCAGGAGTCGGGGGTTCTCCTGATGACAAGGATCCACCCTGTTTGCCTCCAGACGATCCCACTTTCATGGATGTCATGAGACACATCCAGGCCTCTAACGAATGGGAGACAGAGGACCTGGATCCGGAATGCCGCAGACTGGCTCATTACCTGAGGCAGAAGGAGCCCAAACCCTTGATGGTGCCTCCTCTGGTTGACACTTTGCAAGACCTTACCAGGACAACTTGGAAGCGTCCAGCCTCTGTCCCTGCGGTTCTCAAGAAGTCGGACAGGCTATACAGGGCCCCAAGGGATGAGCCTTTTCTGGCAGAGAACCCTCAAGCAGACTCTACAGTAATTGCAGCTGCTCATGACAAATCTAAGCAGCCGAAACATCTAAGCTCCCAGCCTCCTGACCAGGAGTCCCATTTCTTGGACCAGGTGGGCAAGAAAGTATATTCTGCATTCACCTGCTCCATTCGTTCCCTTAATTTCCTTACGCATATGTTCCAGTACCAGAATGCGCTTTGGGAAAAGGGTCAGGAGCTTGCCAATGCCTTCTCAGACTCCGCTCAGAAGATGGAGCTTCTGGATGTCTTGAAATCAGGCTCGGACGTGGGCACGCATGTCTTGCGTGCCTCATATGATACTGCGGATATGGCAGCTAGGGCAGTAGCGTCAGGTGTCTGCCTTCGGCACCACGCATGGCTGAGATGCTCCAGATTTCAGAATGATCTGCAGGCCGGAATCAGGGACCTCCCGTTCCATGGTTCCATTCTCTTTGGGCAGGAGACCGAGGGTCTGATCTGTAATCTCCAAGAGTTAGGCAAGTCCATGTTGTCCGTCCGTCAAATGTATAAGGGGGACCAAAGACATTACCAAAAATGCCCTTTTGAAAATCCTCAGGCAAGCAAGCCCATGGTAACAACCAGGGCCAGAGAGGTAGCTTCAAAAGGAAGGCCAGCAACCACCAGCCTGGAGGCACACCTTTTCAAGGCCCCAAGTCCTCCCAAACCTCTCTCCCCACCTCCGGCTCTGCCCAGTGACTTGCTACTGAACCCCCCCCCTTCTGGAGGAGGTTTCAGGGAAGGCAGTGGGGCTCTCGTCTCCTTCCATCTGGTGGGTTGGAGCTCTATCACATCGGACCAGTGGGTCCTAGTTATCATAAGGAGAGGGCACCTGCTGGAGTTCACCCAGATCCCTCCAGAAACTCCAGCAAGGTCCTCAAGATGTCTTCCGTCTCACATTCCTCTCATAGAAGGAGAAATCCAGACCCTCTTGCGGAAAAGGGCAGTAGGGCCAGTCCCCCTGCTGCAGTGGGGAAAAGGGTATTACCCCATTTCTTCCTGGTTCCAAAGAAGACTCGAGATCTTTGGTCTGTCCTGGACCTCAGCTCTCTAAACTGTTATATAGAATACAGAAGGTTCAGGATGGTGACCCTTCCAGGTCTCATTCCTCTGTTGCACCAAGGAGACTGGCTCTGTTCCCTGGACATGCAAGATGCATACATGCACATCGGGGTCTTGCCCCCTCACAGGAAATTCCTGAGGTTCCACTTCCGGGGTGAGCATTATCAATTCCAGGTTCTTCCGTTCGGCCGCTCCTCAAGTCTTCACCAAATGCCTAGCAGTGGTAGTTGCGGCTGTAAGGCGCAGGGGACATTACGTCTTTATTTACCTCGACAGTTGGCACCTGCTTCAAGCTCTCGGAGACACTTATACCTTGTTCCGAGAGGTGGGGATCACCCTGAACCTACCAAAGTCTTCCCCAGAGCCCAGCCAAAGACTCACCTTTATAGGTGTGGTCCTGGATTCAATCCAGGGCATGGCTTTTCTTCCTCAAGAGAGAGGAGATCGCCTGAGAGAGGTGGCTGATTCGGTCCTCATAACCCCACAGGTCCCAGCCAGGACCTTCCTCAGACTTCTGGGGCATATGGCAGCGGCCATTCCTGTAGTTCCCTTGGCCCGCCTCCACATGAGGGGTCCCACAATGGATGCTTGGGGTGCAGTGGGATCAAAGCGCCAACAGTCTAGACCATATGGTCAGGATCTCCGAGCCAGTCAGGAGGACCCTGTTTTGGTGATTGGACCCTCTGAATTTGGAGAAAGGTTTCCTGTTTCTTCAGGAGCCCCTAAGCCAGACTCTGACAACAGATGCCTCCAATTTGGGTTGGGGGGGGGCGTACCTCTGGGACCGCTGGACTCAAGGCGTATGGACCCCGGAGGTGTGCAGCCTCCACATCAATGTTCTGGAAATGCAAGTGCTCTAAGGGCCTTTCAGGAGGACCTCGTACCAGTTTCTCTTCTTGTTCAGACGGACAACATGGCGGTTGTCATTTACATCAACAAGCAAGTGGGGACTCACTCCTACTCCCTGTGCATGGAGGCGATGAGAGTCTGGTATTGGGTGCTGGAGCATCACACTTCTCTGTCCGCCGTCCATGTTCTAGGTGCCCAAAACGACTTGGCAGACAGCTTAAGCAGGTCTCGGTCCAATGCGAATGAGTAGGTGCTACTCCAGTCAGTAGCGGACCAGTTCTTCAGCACTTGGGGTCATCCAGAGCTGAACCTCTTTGCGTCTCCATGTGATGCCAAACTGCCAGTTCTAGGGACATGGATATGTTGTTCATCCACACTTATTGGCAGGTTTCTTGCCACTTTAAATCTTGCCAGAAGGTCTTCAAGCTGGCTCCTCCCACCCACCTGGGTGGTAAAACTCTCGGCTCCGCCCCATGACGCCAGATCTTCCTTACCGCTTGGAAGCTCAGGTTCCCTCCTTAGCACTCTGCATTTTAGACTAAATCCTAACTCTTCGGTTCGTCCGAAACTAGTTTTAAGTTTTCTAAACGGTCTTCATCATTCCTGTGAGCTGTGATGGACAAATCGATTCCGGCTTGGAGGGTGCCCTTGGAAGAAAATGTCGAGGACGGATCCGCACTCCACGTGCATCTACTGCCTAGACCACGACCCGCAGGCCTGCGAGTTGTGCCGCTCCTTTTCAGCCACCGTCCTGGAGGTCCATGCTGCCTGATTGAAGCTCGGGCGCCCCAAGAAGCGTTACCCATTGGTAAAATCAAAAGAGGCTCGTTGGGCGGTGTCCGCGGCGGCTGGCTCAGCTGAGCAGCTCGAGCAGATGATCGCCTTGAGGAGGAGAGGCAGCCCAGGCATCTTCCTCCTCCTCGCGGCGGCATTTATCCGCTTTCTCTGGTTACTCATGCGCGGCACGTTCAAGGGCTTAGTCAGTCCCTTTCCCGAAGGAAGGGCCTTGGATTCTCGGCCGAAGAGGTCAAAGGTAAATCCTGCCGGCGGTAGGGCGGAGATCTCTTCTGGACGGCCGACCGTCGACTGCGATCAGCGGCACTCACGCGGCTTCCCGATTGCCATCAGGCCAGCCACGGACTCCGTTAGCGCGGTGAGGTTTTCGATCCGTCGGACGGGCTTTCGACTGGTGAAGCTGACAACCCCACCTTCCCCGGTTCCCGGTGAGGCCGAGATCTGCCTGCCTTTGGGGCGCGGTCCCCGGATAGAGGTGCGAGCCGAGGAAGGCGGGGTCCCCTGCCCTCCCAGACCCACCTCGGTCCCCGGTCTCGGTCTCGAGCTTCATCTCAGTCAACACGTTCCTGCCAACATCAGCGGTCTCGGTGCCGAAGTAGTGAAACACCGTTCCTGCTCGTCCTCTTCCCTCGGATGAGGAGAGGCTGACGTAAATTACGTCGGCGGTTGAGAACTCATGTGGCAGCAGTTACTGGTTGTCGGGACTAAACCGTTCGGTTCAGCCCGGCCATCAAGTGGCTGTTGCCTGAACGACCGAAGCAACCGCTCGCCCCAGTCGAGATGCCCGTTCCAGGGCCGGTTGTTTGGCCGAAACCGGCTGCTCCACCGATTGTGGTGGAACCTCCGCCTCCACAACCGAAGTCTGGGGCACCGACCAAGGATTCTCGGTCGGGTCACGGCCTGCCCCATGGGTTGTCGGTCACCCTCACTCCCGACCGTCCTCAGCAGGTGGAGGGTGGCTCAGGGCCGAGGCAGCTCTTTGCAGACTCTTCGAAATCCGATGTCGATTCCTCCCTGTTCTCCAGGCAGGTCGACCTGGAGTCTCCTCCAGGGCGCAGTCTGTGGATGATAGCCCACCGTCCTTCTTGGAGTCTGCTTGACTCATCTCGGGGTCCACCGGGATGCAGCTCGAGCCCGTGTCCAAGCCAGACCAGTATCCCACAGCAGAGATACTGGACGAGGATTCTCCACGGAGGCCTTTCGGTGGCTGAGTCCATTGTCGCCCAGCCTTGGAGCTTTGGCAGCGTGCCAACTTCCTGTCCTGCACCCTTGGCCAGGATGGCCAGGAGTATCGCGGTCCCTACCGACTCTTGCCGGTTTCACCAAGACACCCTCTGCGAGGGTTAGTCACCGACAGCGTCTTCCAGCGTTCGGAAGCGCTCGGGGCATGGATAAACCCTCTGACAAAGAGTCCAAAAAGCTGGACTTTGCCGGAAAGGTGTCGCTGCGTATCCTCGAGCCTCCGACAGGCCAGCTCGCCCGTGCTGATGGCGCACTTCTCCCACGCCCTCATGGGCTCCCTGGATGAGGTTGTCCCTCATCTCCCGTCCAACCTGCAGACCACGGTCCATCAGGTCCAGGACCAGGGTAGGGTGGTGGCAAAGCAGCAGCTTCAGACTGCTCTGGACATAGGTGATTCCTGTGCCAGGTCAGTAGCGGCCACAGTGGCTATGCATCGCAGGGCGTGGCTGAGGATATCCACCTTCACGGGTGATACCCAGCACAGGTTGGTGGACATCCCCTTCTTGGGGACTGATCTCTTCGGCCCTGGAGTGGAGGGACACCTCCAGCGGATCGAAAAGTCCAGTGCCACTCTGGACTCTGTCACCTCCGCCCAGAGGGACAAAGGCCGCTGTCAACAACAGCATAAGTCCTTTAGATCTTCGGCCTCGGCGTCGACTGGCCCAACAGCACCAGCAACAGGGCCAGCAGGCTCACTTGGCATCCCAGCCCAAGCCCGCAGACTTCCTCCAACAGGAAGCAAGAAGGTAAAGGCAGGAGGTCCCTCGGCCAGTCCCTCTTCAAACCTGCCCAGTAACGGGTTGGGGTGCCGCCCCAACCTCATCCTCCCTAGGTTCCCCCTGGCAGAGGGCAGCTCCACACTTCCTTTCCGCCTGGTCTGCTATCACCATGGACCGCTGGGTATTGGAGGTGGTAGGAAAGGGCCTGCCTCTGGAGTTAGAGCAGGCCCCACCCTTTCGAGTCGTCGCCCCTCGGGGCGCCACGGGGTCCGCAGCCTCGCTATCGGCCCACTGAGCCGATATTGCCCTGCTCCTCGAAAAAGAGGTGATCATGAAGGTGGCGGATCCTCCTCCAGACCCAGGGTTTGTGTCCAGGTATTTCCTGGTCCCAAAACGGACTGGGGGCTAGCGCCCCATCCTCGACCTGCACGACATGAACAGGTTCCTAAGGTCTCAGACCTTCAGGATGGTCACTCTGGCTCAGATAATCCCATCCTTGGAACGAGGCATGTGGTTCTGTTCCCTGGACCTCCAGGATACGTTCTTTCACGTCCCGATCCGTCCGTCTCATCAGAGATTCCTCCACTTCAGAGCAGAGGGATCCCGTTACGAGTTCAGGCCATGCCTTTCGGCCTCTCTCTAGCTCCCAGGGTCTTCACCAAATGCATGGCAGTGGTGACAGCATTCCTGCAGCGCCGAAGGTCGGGTGTACCCCTACCCAGATGACTGGCTGTTTGCAGCCCCCTCCAGAACGGAGGTGGAGCGGTCCAGAGATCTGGACCTCCAGGTTTGCTCTCAGATTGGCCTCCTCATCAACGAGGCCAAGTCGGAACGCGTGCCAAAGCAGGTGATACTCTTCATCAGGGCAGAGCTCGACTCTCTTCGAGCCAGAACTCTGCTCCCGGTGGACAGGGCCGAGGTTCTTTCCTCCTTTGCCCAATCATTTCTGGTTGGGCAATTGCGCCTTGCCCCGGACTTCCTGAGCCTCCTGGGCCTTATGGCGGCCTGCACCAGCGTGGTCCATTGGGCCCGTTGGTGCATGCGTCCCCTTCAATGGGGACTGGCCAGCCAGTGGTCGCAACGCTGCGATCCGTTGGACCAGCCCATGACAGTAACCCAGGAGACTTGGAACGCTCTCCAGTGGTGGACCGTTCTGACACATCTGCAAGAGGGCATCCCATTCATGCGCCCTGAGCCGACGGGGTCTCAATCGACCAATGCATCTCTGATGGGTTGGGGTGCCCATCTGGGGGAGCACAGAGCGCATGGCCTCTGGTCCCCTCGGGAGTCCCGATGCCATATCAACTTGCTGGAGCTCTGAGCGGTCCGCCTAGCTCTCACCACCTTCGCTCCGTTTCTACGGGGTCAAGTGGTTCAGGTCCAGACAGACAATACCACGACCATGTACTATCTGAACCGCCAGGGCGGGACACGCTCCATGCTGTTATGCAAGGAAGCTTTCTGCATATGGTCCCTCGTGCGCAGCCTGGAGGCAGATCTCCTAGCCATTCACGTGGTAGGAGCCTCCAACACACTGGCCGATGCCCTAAGCCGGATAGGGGCTGCGTCTCACGAGTGGTCTCTCCTGCCGGAGGTAGTACAAGATCTCTTCTCCCACTGGGGCATGCCTCAGGTGGACCTGTTTGCCTCCAGGGAGAATGCAAAGCTGAGACTGTTCCATGCCCACCCCCCTCAGCAGGGCTCGCTGCAGGGGGATGCCTTCTCGAGGCCGTGGATCCCGGGCCTCTTCTACGCCTTTCCCCCATTTCCTTTGATCTCAAGGTGAGGAGGGACAAGGCGCAGATGATTCTGGTAGCCCTAGACAGTTCTGGTATCCAGATCTCCTCAGTCTCAGCTCCAGGCTCCCGAGGCGGCTTCCAGCCCACCCGGACCTGATCTCAGTCAATCAGGGGAAGGTAATCCATCCGGACCTTCAATCCCTGCACCTAATGGCCTGGTTCCTGAGCGGCTAGAGTTCCAGGCCTTGGGTCTTTCCGACGAGGTCCTCAACATCGTTGAGGCATCCCGTAAGGAGTCGACCAGAAAATGCTACGCCTTCAAATGGAAGAGATTCTCCATTTGGTGTCAGGGCAAGGGCCTGGACCCTTCCTCCTGTTCCTTGGCAAGCATTCTGGACTACTTGTGGTCCCTTTCTCAGCAAGGGCTTGGTAGGCGACCCTTAAGGTGCACCTGGCAGCCATCTCTGCTTACCGGGCGCGGGCCGGGAAGCAGTCGGTGGTGCAGGAGAAGGTGGTAGGGCGCTTTTCCAAAGGCCTTGATCACATATCCCCTCCGGTGCGAGAACCTCCACCTTCGTGGGATCAACTGCTGGTATTGGCTAAGCTCATGGGCAGGCCATTCGAACCGATGCACAGGTGTGATATCTCCCACCTGTTGTGGAAGATCGCCTTCTTGGTGGCTATCACGTCAACCAGAATGACGGAGAGCTCCAGGCGCTTCCTTTGAGTCTCCCTATCTGGTCTTCCACAGGGACAAGGTTGTCCTGCGCCCCACCGGAAGTTCCTTCCGAAGGTGGTGTCAGGAGCTTCACCTTAACCAGGTATGACTCTGCAGGGTGTTCTACCCCAATCACACCTCGGAGGCGAATATAGGTTCCATACTGGACCCTAGTTGGGCGCTCGCTTTCCTAAGGAGCGTACGGCTGAAGTTCGGGAGAGGTTCGCCAGCTGTTTGTCACCTACGCTGAAGTCGCACATGGCAGACCTGCAGCCAAGCGGACGATGAGCTGGTGGGTCACCTCCTGCATAGATCTCTGCTATAGGTTGGCAGGCATGGAGCCTCCCAGAGGGATAAGAGCTCATTTTACCCACCATACCGCTGCATCGGTGGCTGCTTCCAGGGATGTCCCTATCCAGGATAGCTGCAGGACTACTACCTGGAAGTCGGCACATACCTTAATTACCCCCTACCACATCGACCTTGGGTCACGCCAGGATGCTGGTTTTGGGGCCTCGGTTCTCCAGTCTTTATTTCCCAAGTAAGTATCGGGGGTGTGCGCCTTGCCTCCCTTCTCCTGGAGAACTGCTAGGAGTCTGCCAATAAGTGTGGATGAACAACATATCCATGTCCCTAGAAATACAGGTTACTCACCTGTAACAGGAGTTCTAGGAATGGTATATGTTGTTCATCCTACTACACGACCTCCAACCCGACGCACAACCTGGCTTCCAGTGGGCTAGATCTGGCGCCATGGGGCGGAGCCGAGAGTTTTACCACCAGGGTGGGTGGGAGGAGCCAGCTTGAAGACCTTCCGGCAAGATTTAAAGCGGCAAGGAACCTGCCAATAAGTGTGGATGAACAACATATACCATTCCTAGAACTCCTGTTACAGGTGAGTAACCTGTATTTTTCTGCTCGCGAGAGCACACGCCTGGTGTTTTCTGGCCAGACGCATTGTCCATTTGTTGGGCAGGGAGGTTTCTTTACACCTTCCCTCTCCTTCAGAGAGTATTGTTGAAGGTACAGGCTGAGGGAGCTCGGATGATTCTAATCGCCCCACTGTGGCCTCGGCAGATTTGGTTATCACTACTTCAGCAGTTGTCCTCAGAACCTCCAATCCCGCTGCCAGTATGCTCGCGGTTGCTGTCCCAGGATAAGGGCAGGCTGGTTCATCCAGACCTCAGGTCCCTACACCTTCATGCTTGGCTCCTGCAGACATAGTCAAATCCAGGTATGGGGTTTCCCAAGAGGGGGCAGACGTCCTCGTTTCAGCGAGGAAGCCTTCTACATGATCCACTTATGCTAAGAAGTGGAAACGTTTTTGCTTATGGCCGTCATCCTACCATCTGGACCCCCTTTCCTGCCCAGTGAACTCAGCATTACAATATCTCCTCTCCTTATACCAGCAAGGCTTGAGCTATTTTTCTATAAAGGTGCATATGTGGGCTATCTCTGCTTATCACGTCCTGTTCGGGGACAGGACAGTAGCTCAACTGGATTTGGCCCGCACCTTTTTATGAGGCATTTTACATTTACGACCTCCCATCAGGGATCCTATCCCTCCCTGGGATCTCCTTTTTGTGTTGGAGAAGCTAACTCTCCCCCACCCCGAGCCTGCAGCGGTGTGAGCTGCGTTTTCTTTCCTGGAAGGTTTCCTTTTTAGTTGCTGTTACTTCAGCTCGAAGAGTTTCTGAGCTACAGGTCCTGGTGTGTAAGGAGCCTTATATTATTTTTCACCAGGAAAGAGTTTTCCTTAGAACAGATCCTAAGTTTTTACCGAAAGTGGTCTTGGAATTGACCCTCAACCAGTCGGTTGACCTTCCCGTCTATTATCCTACCACTACCAATAGGGGAGGGTCTCTCCTACAATTGGATGTCCACAGGGCGGAGCAGTTGTTTGTGGCCTTTGTGCCTCAACACCTGGGTAAACCAGTGTCTAAGCAGACTATTTCCCGGTGGCTTGTACAGTGTATAGTGTACTGCTACAACAAATACAACAAACCTTTACTGGGCACGGTTAGAGGTCATTCCATTAGAGGAGTCTCTACCTCTTTTGCCTCCTTGAAAAATGTCTCGCTTCAAGATATCTGTGCAGCTGCTACTTGGAATTCAGTGCACACCTTTGTTAGGCATTACAGTCTGGACATTGCTTCCAGGCAGCGAGCCGGTTTCGGCCTGGCAGCCCTTGAGGGACTCTTCTCCTAGCATGCTGACTCCAACCTTAGGCTTTATCATCTCTACAGTTCCTACCATCCTACCTCCTGGAGTTAGTCACCTTCTTGGTGCGGGACTGCTTGGTTATAGCCTGCTGCAAGAGCTCCCCCTTGAAGTAAGATAATACAGTTATGTAAGAACTTACTGTAATAGTAGATCTTTGAGAGGAGCTCTTGCAGCAGGTGCTGCTTTCCCACCCTCCTTCCCCCTGGAGAATTTTTCAGCATGTCTAGGGTAGACTTCACTCGGTTCACTTGCTAGGGTCCATTCACGGGTCTTTGGCGGGGGAACTGAGGTGGAGCCGGGGTCCGCCCCCTTATATAGCGTGACCGACGTTGGGGCGGAGCCAGTGTCAAGGGGCGGTCCCTGGTGGGTACTGCTAGCTATGTTTTTTCCAGTGGGTCCTAAGGCCTGCGGCAGTCCTAATGGTTATAGCCTGCTGCAAGAGCTCCTCTCGAAGATCTACTGCTATGGTAAGTTCTTACCTAACTGTACTTTCTCCAGTCCCTGTTCCCTAAATAGGGGGTGTGTGCTTTGCCCTTTCCTCCCAGAGAACTGCTAGGAGTCTGCCAGAAGTGTGGATAGTACACAATATCCACACCCCTAGAAAAACAAGATCTTACTTCAAGAAGGCGCTTGCAGTTGGTAATTACATATAGGACTGACCCGGCAGGCGTCAGGACCCCACGGAATAATTTCTAGCTAGCGGTCTGGCGAGGACCGCCCGCGTCAGTGACCGGTGGCGATCAGTATAAAGGCGGTCTCCACGCCGCCTTCCGTTCTTTCCCGCCATCGACTTGTGAAGTTCCTCGCGGTAGAGTTTCCATCACTTGTCAGCCTTCCATTGGTCAATTTTACTGAACTTTTCGACTATTTTTTGAATCAAACATCTGTGTATGTCATCCCCAACGCCTTCCAAATTGCATAAAAATAAGTGCGACTCATGCGGTTCCCAACTGCTGCATAAGGACGAACACTCCCTATGCCTCTTCTGCTTAGGCCCGGACCACCCTGTGGAGAAGTGCCAGCACTGCCAACAGTTCAGTTCAGCCACCCAGAAATGGAGGCAGCAGACCCTGGAGGCCCATATTCTCAAGAAAAAGATGGCTTCCATGGAGAAGGAGTTGGAAGAAGTTAAGGCAGGCTTCCACTTCCCCTGAAGGCCACAAGAAAAAGGACAAGCTCCGGGGACTCAACCTCCACGGTCTCCGCGACTCCAGCTGGAGTCACGGTTCTTAAGGTAATGTCCCCTCCAAGGGGACTGCTCCTCAATGACCATCTTGGTGGTGTCCAAGACAATGTCGCCCCTCCCGTCGGGCTCGTGCTCTGGCCCCCTCGGGTGCCTCCAGGGCAAAGGATGCTTCCGCTCCTTGGAATGCCACTACCGTGCGGCCCTCTAGGTCGAGAGGGTCTGCTAGATCAGATGCCGGTGTCACCGACTTCCGCCCGGACAGGATCGATAAGACACCAGCTTCTTCGGGAGGGTGCACAGTCCCTCATACGCCCGCCAAGGTTGCATCCCCAGCGCGACCTGCGTCTGGCCAGAGTTCCAATAAGTCGGACACTGGCTCCTCCGACGCCCGCCCGGATCCTGCTGATAAGCCGGACATCTGCCCCTCTGACGACCACCCAGCGAAAGAGCCTACATTGGACCCCTTAGACCAGCCCAACGTCCCAGGCTCACCGCAACGCTTGCCGTTGTCCTCTGAGGCTCCTGCGTCTCCTCTGCTGGACCCTGGGGATTTTAACCCTCCATCCCCAGTTGAGACAGAGGAGCTGGGCACGTTGACGTCAGGGCTCCCTCCTACAGGACCAGACTCTCTGATGACGGATCCTACAGGACCAGACTCTCTGACGGATCCTCAGACCGACGCTGGCCTACCTGACGCCAGCTAACGTCCCTCTCCTGGATGCTGCTCCAACGCCGGGCCCGACGCCCATGAGGCCACATTTACCTGGCCCACCTGCTGGGCCTTTCCCAGGACCTTCTGCTCCGTCAGAGCCCCTGGCACCTGGGTATCCGACACCACTTAATCCAGTGCCACCCTACCAGGTCCTGCAGTATCCAACGCCGCAGTACCTGGCACTACTTTATCCGACACTGCTGTACCCGGCGCCTTAATACCCAACACCAGGCTTCCTGCCATCGGGTTACAGATACTTGCCATACGGATATCCTCAGTATCCATATCTCCCTCCTCCTCCTCCTCCACCGCTCTTACCTCAGCCGCCGGTGGACTTGAAGGAGACTCTGGCTGCCTGGTGGCTGAGGCCAAGGCTCAGCTCACCAGGGAGGTAGAGAGCCGTCTTCCAGCACCAGACCCCACACACGATCCCCTACGCCGGAGACTGGAGACTCCTTCCCCCTTACCCGACACCAGAGGTGAACCCTCGGGCGCCGGGGTGGGGCGGGTACGCTTCCCAGAGGGCTTCCCAAAGGGACCGTTCCTCCCCCGCATTGGGAGGAGTCTTCCTCCTCTATGTTGGAGACCTCTGACTCAGACTCAGGGGGATACTCCAATCCTGATGACGAGCCTCGTACTCCAGATCGTCCCAGGCCAAGGACTCCTCCAAAGTCTCCTCCTGAGGATCCTTCCTTTTTGGACTTGCTGAGAAAGATCCAGGAAGTTCATCAGTGGCAATCTCTGGAGCCAGATCCACAGCACAAGAAGCTCGCTGCCCCCTTGGATCTGCCTGAGACCACTCTGACATTGCTTCCACCCTGGATGGAGCCTCACGCAGACCTTGTTTCCACTATTTGGAAGCAACTGTCCGCATTAGCCCCCCTTCTGCGGAAGGCAGATCGGCTTTGAATGTACACCATAAGGCGGACTCTGTCATGATTAGCGCCACTCACGGCCGTTCTGCCAACCCTAAACATCTCAGCTCGTCTCCACCTCACAAGGAGTCCCGGCTTCTGGACCAGTATGGGAAGAAGGTGTATGCTTTTCCTACCCTGGGTATTAGGGCCCTGAACTATGTTGCACATATGGGGGACTACCCAAAGACGATCCTGAGTCAGGTGGAATCAAAACTGAACTCCCTTCCTGAGTCCCAGACCAAACAGAAAGTGGCTGACCTTGTCTGCTCTGCTCGTTCGGCCAGTCGGCACATGCTTCGTGCCACCTGCGATGCAGTGGACGCAGCTGGACGGAGTTCAGCTTTCGCTGTAGGTCTTCGGCGTGGTGCTTGGCTCAGAGTGTCAGGATTGGTCCCTGAAGTGCAATCTGCCATTCAGGATGTGCCCTTCAGTGGTTCGGTGCTGTTTGGTGGCGATGTGAAGGACATCATCACTGACCTGCAGGAGAGAAGGGTACTGCACTCAAGTCCATGGACTCTCTGTACAGACCCCCTCAGGGACAGTGTTGCCCTTTTCGTCAATGTTCTCGACCAAAAGCGAAACCACAGGGCAAGCGGGCCAACAAGAATCAGGCCCCTCCAGCAACCAAGACTCCACCACACAAAAAAGCTGTGGGAGTCTCGGCCGCTGCTCTGCCCCACAACTCCTGACTCCTCCCCTCTCCCACGGCCTCTGGACACTCCAGAGGAACCAGTAGGAGGGAGGTTCTCCTTCCATCTACTGGGTTGGGAGAGGATTACATCAGATGCTTGGGTGCTCCAGCTGCTAGCAGCAGGACACTCAATCAAGTTTTTTCAGAAACCGCCCCAAGACCACCCCCCAAGTTGTCTTACTCCCCGGAACATCTTCCTCTGGTCCTGGAAGAAATTTCCTACCTTCTCGTGAAGGCGGTGATAGAACCAGTCCCCACCCATCTTTGGGGGACAGGTTACTATTCCCATTTCTTCCTAGTTCCAAAGAAGACTGGAGACGTGAGGCCTATTTTAGACCTCAGTTCCCTGAACATGTTCATGGAGTACAAATGCTTCAGAATGCTCTCCTTGCAGAGCCTTATGCCGCTTCTTCGTTAGGGACAGTGGCTATGTGCTTTGGATATGCATGATGCCTACCTGCACATCCCCATCCGCCCTTTCCACCGCAAATTCCTTTGGTTTTCTTTTTAGGGGGACCACTACCAATTCAAGGCCCTCCCATTTGGTCTTTCCTCGGCTCCCCGATTGTTTACCAAATGCCTGTCTGTGGTAGCGGCCCACCTGTGTACCCAGAGAGTGCAGGTATTCCCGTACCTGGGTGACTGGCTCCTGGTGGCCCCATCCAGGGAGGAACTTCTATGCTCTCTTACCTTTACCCTACAGGTTTTCACCAGCCTGGGTATCACCATCAGCCAGGCCAAGTTCCATCTGGTCCTTTGCCAAAGACTCCAGTTTATCGGGGCAATCCTGGACACGACCTTCGGCAAGGCCTTTTTGCCTCCAGACAGGATGGACACCCTCCAGACTCATGCACGTCTGTTGTCCAGTCGCAGAAGGGTTGGTGCCATCAGTTGTTCCCCTCCTCGTGCTCATGGCTGCTGCTATCCCGACAGTCCTTCGCGCTCGGCTCCATATGAGGATCTCTCAATGGACGCTCGGGTCTCAATGGGATCAAACACTTGATGACCTAGACCAGGAGGTTCTAGTCCCCCAATCCCATGGCCAGGGACTTGCAGTGGCGAATGGTGCATGAGAACCTTTGCCGGGGAGTTTACTTCAATATCGAACCCCTCCTCCCAGACATGGACAACAGATGACTCAGGAGAGGGCTGCGGAACCCATCTAAGGTCTCACAGGACGCAGGGCAGCTGATCCAGGCTCAAGCAGACTTTACACACAAATGTGCTCGAACTCAGAGCCGTCCTGTATGCTCTCCAGGCTCTGCACTCCTCCATTCTTCCCAGTCATCTAACCATCCAGACGGACGTGTGTAGTCTGGTACATCAACAAGCAGGGAGGAACTTGTTCCTACCCTCTGTGCAGGGAAGCAGTGAGAGTTTGGAGTTGAGCTGTTCAGCACAACCTTCACCTGATGGAAGTTCATGTTCCGGGAGTAGAAAACGCGCTGGCAGACCACCTCATTCAGTCTTCAGCCAGAGCCCACGAATGGGAACTGGATCAAGAGGTAGTAGACAACATTTTCCTGCTTTGGGGAACCCCTCACAGACATGTTTGCATCCCCTCAAAACGCAAAGCTTCCTGCCTTCTGCTGGCTTGCTCCAGGGCAAGACATTTTTTGGCGGGATGCTCTGTCTCTTGATTAGAGGGACAGATTCGTCTATGCCTTCCCTGCAATTCCCGTAATCCCGAGGGTCTTGCACAAGCTCAGAACAGAAGGAGCCCGGATGATCCTTATTGCTCCATTCTGGCCCAGGCAAATTTGGTTCTCTCTTCTGCAACAATTTTCAGAGAAACCTCTGCTTCCTCTTCCTATCACAGCACTTGCTGACCCAGGATCAGGGGGCTCTTGTTCATTCAGGTCTCAGATCCCTTCAGATCTTATCTGTGTCAGTCTTCACCATTCATCACCTTTGGGTACTTGGCCGGAGGTCATGACCCTGCGGGAGCTTTTTTTTTTTTTGGATGGGCGGGGTCGACGCACCATCGCCGCCGCCCTCGAGGCCGACGCAGTGCGTGGCACTCGCGGGTTGGCCGTTAGATGTTGTTGACTCTGCCCTCCCACCAGTTCTTCATCTCCCGCCGTCGAGGTCACCTCGTGGGAAGCATATGAAGAAAATCTCTTCTGAGAGGCCTACTTTTTGAAGCCTTTGTGTCATAGTTTCGACTAAGTTCATCGACTCCGTTTCGACTCCATTTCATCGACTCTGTGTCGAAGTCCGTCGGCTCCGAGTATCCTACCAGTTCTGTTCGCCCTACTCGACGACGCCTGGTAAGACTGTTCCTTATTTTCTTTTGTGATGTCAGGTCTTGTTTGGTATTCTTTTTTCGTAGGTCTTGTCTCGGTCAAGGGGCAAGAAAACTTTGAAGACAGAACAGCCCCCCATGGGTCGGTGCCCATGTGGCCATAAGTATTCCGTCACCGACCAGCATGGCCGTTGCCTCGCGTGTCTTGGCCCGCTACATGACATGGATTCGTGCGATGCCTGCTTTTCCATGGACTGCCGTGTCAAGTGGGAAAGTGGGACGAACTCCGCTGACTTTTGAAGTAGTAGCGCACTCGTTGGGCCAAGCCGCATTCTCTCGGCCTTTCCTTCGGGTCCCCTCCCAGTTCTATATGGACCGAGGAGGAGGGGCCTCTGCCTGTCGTAGCCTAGCCATGGCAGAGGCCTGTTCTGCGGTGCAGAGGGCCCAGTCTGTCCCCTTGGGGGACAGGCAGGAGGCACCGCTTTGGCAGTCACCCCTTCGGGGGTGAAGGCTCCCTTGGTGTCGTACTCGCGGCTTGGAAGGCCTGGATAGGTGCTATCCTTGACGCCATCTGTTGGCGCCATCTTGGGCCTCGGCGCCGTTCGCGGCACCGTGGGCCCTGATGACACTGTCGTCGGTGCCGGTCTGTCGCTCAGTGCTGTTGCTGGCACCGTTCGCAGCGCCAATGGTGCTAGTGGCGCTGTGGGAAGCTCTACGGCACCGTCGCTGACTGTCTCTCGCCCTGGCGCCGTGTCCAATTCTGGAGCCACTCGCGGATCCAAGCGGGGACCACGGTGCCATAGATTCGAGCTTGTGCCTGCAGCCGCAGCGAGCACGGTTGGAGCCATCGTCGGCGCCATCTCTCGTCTCTGCACTGCTTGCAGCACCATGGGCCGAGACAGCGCCGTGACAGGCTCCAGCTTCTGGGCTGCTGCCATTGTTGGAGACGTGTCTTCTTCTTCTGGCACCAGTCGCGGTGCGGCTAGGGACGTCGGCACAGACTCTGGTACAGTCTCTGGTTCTGGTGCCCTTTTCAGTCAGGATGGTAGTGGGCGTCCACGCACTGTTTGGCACAGAACATCGATTTCCACCTCTTTGGAGGAGGAATCGGACTCTGAGTCAGACAGGCAGTCTGACTCTTTGGAGTTGGCTGCTCACGTGGACACCTTGGTAGTGTACTCGACAGGCCGGGGCCAGCCTCCCTCTGAGGAGTGGACAGTGACTCTCTGGGCCAGGGTCGGGGTGCTGACCAGCAGACAGTGGTGCAGGCCTCCATTACTCTGCAGCCTGGTCTCTGAGGGTTCTCTGACCCCTCAGTGGTGGTACCCCCTCATGTGGTTTGCCTGGATCGCCCAACTTTGGGGCCGATCGGAGCACCCATGGAAGGGAAGGGTACTGCTCCCTGGATAGCTCCTTCAGGGGCCGACCAGGGCTGCCAGCTGCCTAGACTGGCTCTCTTGAGGAGGAGGGCACTCTTGGATTCTGAGGGGTCGAGGGGTATGGGGTCCGTGCGGCAGCCTTTTTCCGGGGTCCACCCGGGCTCTGGGAGAGGCCGTAGCGCAGATCTCCGCCCTTCCCTTTTGGTTTTCTCGAGAGGGCCCCATTCTTTGGAGGTAGGGGACCGTCCTTTTGGACTTTCATGGCACCGGTCACCTCACGGGGGATTCTTCAGGGCGCAGCCTAGGCAGTTCCAGTTTGGTTGATAAGCTGTGAGCTGTGGA
This sequence comes from Neoceratodus forsteri, assembly GCA_016271365.2. Taxonomy (NCBI): domain Eukaryota; kingdom Metazoa; phylum Chordata; order Ceratodontiformes; family Ceratodontidae; genus Neoceratodus; species Neoceratodus forsteri. The sequence continues at coordinate 1,414,751,769 of CM028129.1, forward strand.
GTTTTCCAGAGCTCCTTCTTAACTTAGGGCTCCTGGTGCGCTCCCTAGCCCAGGCGGAGGTCAGCCAATTGCTGTTGTCAGCTCTGTCCCCACTCCTCTGCCGCATTCTTCTGCGCTCCCAGGTATTTGTGGTCCTAGCGGTCCTCTCTCCTGGGAGCAGTTCAGAGCGGTGGCTGCTCACTTTCCCTCTTATGTTAGGGCTATGGACAGACAGGTTTTTCAACCTCCCCCTGAGCAGCCAGCTTCTGAACCCTTGAGGTCCTCTAACTCCTCATCCCCCTCTTCTGGGGGAGAGGAGCCGTCTGTCCGCATCTCTCCAGCTGCTGATCTCACAGAGTATCAGCGATTCCTCGTGAGGATGTTGGAGGACCTGCACATCACCCGTCCCACTCAACACAGTCTAGAGCACTCAATGCGCGCCTTCCTAGGCGATTTCAGTGTAGACATCCTTGTGGTGCCCCCCCCCCCCGGCCTGTTCCCTTTCGGGAGGTGTCGTTGCATTCCTGGCAGAGGCCCTTTTCTGGAGTCCCAGCCCCTAGGGATCTCTGCCAGCGATATTGTGGCCCCCCTGGGAGGTTCCATGCCTTATCCTAGCTCAGGATTGACACATTTGGATACTTGCGATGGGCTTTGCGCCCCTCACCGTGACCGGCCCCCAGATCAAGATTCCTTGGATTTTGACTTCTGGGGGAGGAGGACATTCTACTCGGCATGGTTGCTGCTTTCTATTGCAGCACATCAGGCCCACTGTGCATCCTATGACAGGTTCTTGTGGTCCAGGCTAGGTCAACTCCTAGCTTCGATGCCTGACACGGAGCAAACCAGACAAGCCATTGCACTCTCTGCACGTGGCCTGGAGCTAGCAAGGCACCAAGCAAGAGCATCGTATGATGCCAGTGAGGTAGCTACCAGGGTCGTAGGGACAACTATCTGCACTAGGCAGACGGCATGGCTGTGTCTCTCCCGGTTATCACCCTTGGCCCGGCGTAGGGTGATTAACTCCACTCACCAGAGAACCCATCTTTTCTCCCATAGGGTGAGACAATGTCTGTCGGGGCAACTTCCTACCCCCTCCGGGGTGGTCCCCATCTCACTCTCCAGCCTCCCCAGGCCCGTGAAGGTTCTCACTCTTAGTGTGTCACCCACTGAGAGCTAAGGGACTCGATCCCTTAGGGTTAAACCCCCCTGGGGGGCTCGGCACTCACCCAAAGGTGATGAATGGTGAAGATTGATACAGATAAGATATGGAAATGACATACCTGACATAATTTTGATCTTTCTGTGTATCTTCACCATTCATCACAATCCTGCCCTCCATTCCCCTGGGGCCTCAGTCTCTGGGTCCCCTCCTCTCTGTGCCCATCCTCACCCCCCTCCTTTCTGTTAGTCAGAAGTGGGGTAAACTGGGGCACATGGGATAATTTTCTTTAGGGGGGCAGAGTGGTCAGGATGAGGGGCACTAATTCTTCAGTGCTTTGGCTCCACCCCTGTGGGGTGGGGGTTGGCAGTCCCTCCTTTCTTTCCTTCTCCCCGTCAATCCTTTGATTTCTTTGTCCTTTGGACATAACCTCAATTAATTTAAGAAACTATGTTTTCTACACCAAAATCTCCTTTTGAGAGGGGGGAGATATCCCTGTATCCTGTCTTTTCTTCCAGAATAGCCGATTCTGCTTGTGGGAGTTATTGCCAGTGATTCTGTGCCTTGAATTCTGGCAGTTAGCCTCTTGGCTACTCCTTCGCAGTTCCTATACAGACTGGAGACAGAGCAAGGTTACAGGGTATGTTTCTCCTGTTTTTCTCCCTCTCACTCTTATCCTTAGTTCTAACAATCCTTAACCCACCCTCCTTCCTCCTTTTCTACTTCCAGAGATTGAGACCCCTACCCAATCCTCTTAGCCTTCAGACTTGTTCGGTCCTCTCAGTCGTTTATTTCTCCTTTTAGTTTATATATCTTTTCCTTTGTCTGTTCCTTGGACTTCCTTGTCCCACCCTCCCAACCCTTCTTCTCACCTCTATGGCGACTCAGAACTGGCGGGAGGGCGGAGTCGACAACACGTAATGGCCAACCCGCGAGTGCCACACAGTGCGTCGGCATAGAGGGCGGTGCCGATGGTGCGTCGACTCAGCCCATCCAAAAAAAAAAGCTCCCGCAGGGTCATGACCTCCGGCCAAGTACCCAAAGGTGATGAATGGTGAAGATACACAGAAAGATCAGAATTACGGTAAGTACGTAATTTCCATTGGCATTCGTGGCTCCTGCAGACGTAGCTCAAGCCCGGTTCAGGGTTATCTCCGCTCATAGCAGATATTCTGGTGGAGGCCAGAAAGCTTTCCACCAGGTCCACCTACGCCATGAAGTGGAAACGATTTCCGATTTGGGCCTCATCAAAGGACTTTGAGCCTTTCTCTTGCCCAGTTGAGAGTCCTGGACTACGTGCATCATCTTTTTGACCTGGGTCTCAGTCATTCCTTTCTGAAGGTCCACATGGCAGCAGTTTCGGCCTACCATGTCCCCTTTGGAGACGGGACTTTCACTCAGTTGGAAGTCTCTGAGACTTTGCTCAGAGGGGATCTCCATTTGAGACCCCCCCATCTGCATTCCTGCTCCACCTTGGGATCTGAACTTTGTTCTCAAGAAGCTTACTCTGCCTTCTTTTGAATCGGCAGCCTCAGCAGACTTGAAGTTCCTCTCTTGGAAGACTCTCTTCCTAGTGGCCATTACTCCAACTTAACGAATTTTCGAGCTTCAGGCCCTGATGTGCAAAATCCCGTATTTGATTTTTCACAAGGAACGTGTGGCTCTGCGCATCAACCCTAAGTTTCTCCCTAAGGTCGTAGCGGAACCTACACTGAACCAATCCATTGAGCTACCTGCTTTCTTTATGCAGCACTCAAATCAAGGGGAGTACCTCTTGCATACTTTGGATGTTCATAGAATTCTGAGATACTATTCCACTAGGACTAAGGATCTCAGGAAATCGGATCAGCTTTTTGTCTCTTTTGAGTACAAAAGAGAGGGCAATGCAGTTTCCAAGCAATGCCTTTCTAAATGGTTGGCTCATTGTATCACCTTCTGTTACAAGTACCACAAGACCCTGCCGAGTCAAGTCAGAGGTCACTCCACCAGAAGAGTAACCGCCTCTGCGGCTTGTTTCAAGAATGTGTCAGCGCAGACATCTGCGCAGCCTCAACTTGAACTTCTGTCCATACCTTTACGAAACACTACAGTTTGGACATTGCCTCTCACCGTAGAGCAGGCTTCGGGTTGGCTGTACTCCAAGGTCTTCTTTCGTAAGACACGTTCAGCTGGAGGTTCCATTGGTTGGATAGTTTTCCTCCTCCCGAGTGCTTTTCCTTTTTTCCAGACTGCTTGGGATTCAGTCCTATATGTAATTACCTACTGCAAGAGCTCTCTCAAAGTAAGATAGTACAGTTACGTAAGAACTTACCGATCAGTAGATCTTCAAGAGAGACTCTTGCAGTAGGCAATGCCTTCCCACCCTCCAGCCCCCTTAGCTTTTCAGCTCCTTTTCCAGGAAGGGAAATATCCGCTTCTCTCTCATCTTGCCTTTTTTGGCCTTTGGCGGGAAAGAACTGGAAGGTGGGCGTGGGGAACTGCCCCTTTATACTGATGTCGCATGAGATTGGTCTCCTAACGTGGGAGCGGTCCCCCGCCAGAGACTGCTAGCTAGAAATTTTTCTTTGGGGTCCTGACGCCTACCGGGTCAGTCCTATATGTAATTACCTACTGCAAGAGCCTCTCTCGAAGATCTACTGTCACAGTAAGCTCTTACGTAACTGTAGTTTACTCACCTGTAACTGTAGTTCTAGGAACACAACCCACCTGACCTCCCCTGGCAAGTGGCACAATGGGTCTTACTTTCCGGGGGTAAGATATGATGTCACTGGGCAGTGCCAGTGGGCCACCTGGGTGGGTGGAGGAGCCAGCTTGAAGACCTTCTGGTTAGATTTAAAGGGGGAAAGAATTCTGCCAGAAGTGTGGATGTACACCATATACCACTCCTAGAACTGCAGTTACAGGTGAGTAACTTGTTTCTCCATGCCACTGTTTCAGCCAACTTTCAGTAATGGAATAGATTAGCTGGCCCTGGGGTGCAGCAGCAGTGCATCACATTGCCACCTGAGAGATGTGGCTTAGCATGCAGTCCTCGGAATCCTACCCTTGGACTGGATGGGGCTGCGTGTGTCATGGAGGAGTGGTGCTCTAAACCCATGGAAGGAGACAGGGCACATGTCACTCTGTGTTTGCCCAGTCACTTCTGTGCAATCACAGAGCATTATTGGTGTCAACTGTGAAAGCAGCAGCTCTCCAGCCCTCACGGCCGGAGGTAGGTTACATCCTCAGTGTCACTGATGTTTGAGACAGAGAAAATGGGGGTATACTGGGAAACTGCTGAAACCAAAACAGAATGGATTTTGGCAGAGAAGGTAACAGAACAGTAGTTGTGTTACACTTGTACTGAAGTCAAGATTGATCATTGCAGATACTGAAATTTTGTGACATGTCACGGGTCAAAATTAAGGTTTGCACAATGTTATGGGAAGTATTGGTTTTTGGCCTCTGATTATTTTAGTAAATGTTCAGGCAATATTTGTAGTGGGAGATAACCTAAGGATTCTTGAAATTATTTTTATAGGTATGGATGCAGTGTGCAGGTAATGGCTTTGGCTAACAGAGAAAGTGGGTCACTGTCCAGAATTGTTAGGAACCACTGATCTTCCAAAAATCAGTCTTCTCCATAGATTGAATACAGCAAAAAGAGACCCCGCACCTATCCAAAAACCCTAGAAAACGATCAGAGACTTGCTTCATAATTACTGGAGTTAAAAGCATACATTTATTCAGCTCAAAATCTTACAAAAACATGGCAAAAAAGTACATATAAATTACCCCACAGTGCAAAAACACACTCCCAATGGCGTTTCACACCCCTGCGTGTGCTTTTTCAAGGTTTTTTTGTCCTCCATAGATTCCCTTTAATGGGTATATGCTGAAGGTGCTAGGACCCTGTTGGAGCCAGAACTTTTCTGGAGGTTGGCTGCGAGAGTAGGCCCTGCACATCACCACATGCACCTGCTGGTATACAGTGGCGCCAACCCCCAACCGCCTCAGTTCCTTTTTTCCTGCTGTCAAGTGTGCAACAGAAGCATCGCCACTCTTCACGTCCGGGCCAGAACTTGACCGTCTACATGATGACAGCATTCAGTTTTTCGGTTGTAGATTAAAATTCACTATGTTTTATTTTTGTGTCTGTTTAATTAATTTAACACAAAAATCTACTGTTTTTCTCTCAGCCCTACCTCATGCAAGTGGTTGACCATGGAAGATGGTAGGGAGCCTGAAAAGGCAAGCTGTTCAGGCACCCGGGCTGTGTGTGACCACCACCTCTCTCTGGGTAGCTGCTGTGGAAGTGGGCAGTCTGGCAGTCCTCTTGGAGTTGCAAAAAGAAATGGCCCAGATCCCACATACGCTTTGCGTCACGGTCATTGCACGTTTTGGTCTTGACCTCTTCCCGCAAAAAGCATAGAGGGAAGAAAGGGCACCGATCGAGGTTGTGTTGCTGTGAGAATCTTGACATCTGCGAACCTGGCTACCAAACCATCATCACAGATGACACTGGGGATGCCTTGGCCTTTGAGGTCAAGGTCTCCACCCTGGAGCCCTTCTCTGTTCAATAGTAGGGACTCCGGTGGACAATTTGGCCATTGGGCAGCTTCTGTGTAATGGTGGGTGCAACATATAAGTCAAGCAGCACCGTTATTAGTGCCAGATCCTGACACCTTGGGGTAGGTTTAGCTGGTGCCATCTTTGATGCCACTTGACTTAGGTGAACAGCTGACTCTGACTCCAGCCTCCAGGCTGGGGTTGCTGTTGGCATTGCTGACACCTGCCCCACACGTGGTGCCATCTCTGTCCCCGCCTGGGATGGGGATAGCCATGGTGCTGCCGCCAGTTCCTTTGGGGCTGATGGGTTCTTAGGCACCATAGGTGGTGCTGTATCCAATGCCAGGGTCAGGCTCTTCAAGGCCTACTCTGGTGCCGACAATGCCGCATAGACCTTTGGTGCCAGGATCATTCCCTTCAAGGAAGTACCCAGGGTCGTCCTTAGTGCCACTGCCATTCCCGAGTCCCCATCCAGTGCCGGGTCCAGTGTTGCTGAGACCATGGCCTGCTCTGTCACCCTTTCAACTCTTTCCTCTATACTACCCTCAGAGTATGGGGGGAGTAGAGGAAGATAAGTCAGATCCTGACCTTGTCATCTCCCAGTGGTGAGGAAGACTACTCAGACTATAGTCCAGAGAGCCTGGAACTGGTTCCTGTCACCATACCTCAGAACGATCTGTCCTTTTAAGCTTTGCTCAGAAATATGCACTCTACACTGAATTTCAAGTCAGCAGCCATAGACCAGGCTAGGTGTCCCCAGCTGGAGTTTCTAAATGTGTCTAATATCATGGTCTCTCTAATACCTCCCATCCAGCCAGCCCTGGAGACACTCCCTGAGGTGGCTTGGAGGAGGTCTGCTACTGTTGCAGCTGTCCCTAAGCAGGTGGACAAGAAATATGTGGTGCCTAAATCGAGGCCCATGTGTTTTACTCAGCTAATAGCAGATGCCAGTGTTATTCTTGCTGACAGTGACAATGTCAAAGTGTCCAAGGAGGTCACCACGCACCACACTAACAAGGAGTTGCACAAGACAGATACCATGAGCAAGTGGGTCTGTGCCTCGGCTACCCTTAGCATGAGGCTAGCTAGCTACCAGTGCCATTTCTCGAAGTATGAGTACACCTTCTGGTGCAAACTTAAGTCTCTGGCAGAGGCTCTTCCAGACACAGAGGCAAAACAAGAGATGTTGCTAGCTGTTAAACAAGGTATTGAATCCAACAACCACCAGCTTAAAGCTTTTATGGATGCCTTTGATGCAACAGCTCTCCGTGCGGCTGCGGGTATTTGCATCAGGTGGCACTCCTGGCTGCTAACTGCTAGTTTCACTCCAAACCTTCAGCAGCAGATCATGAATGTCCTTTCGATGGTACATATCTGTTTAGATAGCAGGTAGAGCAGTCTCTTAACGAATCTAACAAAACCAGAACCGCTCTTAAAGGAACACTGTCAGCTTTTTGTATCATTTTTTTTGCCCATTACAAAACGGTCCCTGCAGACATCTGTATGGTTTGAGATAACAGTTTATGGTTCTTGATACCACTGTTTTATTAATTTAGTTGAGTTTTTATAAGATTTCCATGTACTGTCATCCCAGCCTTAATCCCGTCCCCTGGAGCTCCCAGCGCATTCACATAACGTGGCACCAGAGTGCTGTCAAACTCGTGCATGGATGAGTTGGAAAAATTTTGTTCAGCATTAGCCAAGAGTGTGCTGTAAAACCAGGTAGTGAGCTGATACAAGTGAAGTATGTCCCTTTGAAAACCAAGTGCTATAAGAGGATTTATTGTGTAATTGAAATCGCAGGCCATGATTCTGGGCATGCGCATTTGCATCAGCGCTGATGCACATGCCTGGAATCAAATCTTGCAATTTTATTTACTCAATAAACCCTCTTTATAGTGCTTGGTTTATCTGCTTGTATCAGCTTACTGCCTGGTTTTACAGCGTACACTTGGCTAAATTGGGACTGAGGACCATAATTTGTGATCTCAAGCCATATAGAACCCCCCAGAGTTAGGAATAGTAAACCTACCCACCCATCCCCAGTCGTGTCCCCACCGAGTTCCATCCCCGGACACTGAATCCTATCGGGGGTTTCACTGTCCTTGCTCAGCTGTTTTTCTATCGCTGTTATTAACCAGTGCAGTTTTGCGGGCGCAAGTTTCACATGGAACTGCAAAAAGTGAAGCAAGAAGCTGATAGTGTCCATTTAAGACTTCCAAACTGGCTTCCTATAACCTATCTCAGCTGCATGAGGTAGACCACTCCTCCCAAGTAGGGGACTCCTAACCCAGTTTTACCATCAGTGGAAATCCATCTTAGTGGACAAATGGGTTCTAAGGATCATTTAAGAGGGGAATTCCCATGGAATTGTTGGAACCCCCCCCACCCCAAAAAAAAAATCCACCCAGAAGGCAACTCCCCTTTTCAGCTCACATGGCAGAGCTTCTAGCACAGGAGATTGTGAGTGTTCTGAGAAACAGGACAGTGGAAATAGTGACAGAGTCTGCACGGAACACAGGGTTCTACTCTCACTACTTCCTGCTACCAAAGAAATCAGGGAGCATGTGCCCCATTCTCAACCTCAGAAGTCTGAACAACTACATGGATCACGATTCTTTAAGTACATCAGGGAGAAAAGGAGCTGTAAGGACCACATAGTAAGGATTAGGAAGGAGGGGGGTTGGGGTGGAAGCAGGTTGCGATAAGGCAGAAGTACTAAATGAGTACTTCTGCTCAGTATTTACTAAAGAAAAGAGGGGGTGACACCCAAGGTGGGAGAAATGGCAGAAACGGGGGGAGTGGTGACAGATGGGGAAATCATGGAGAGCAGAGTTCGAGAGGGTTTGAAGGCGTGAGGGTGGACAAGGCACCAGGCCCAGATGGCATCCACCCCAGGGTACTGAAGGATAGCAGAGGTCCTTGCAGACCTTTGGCAGATCTATTTAATGCCTCACTACATTCGAGGTGTGTACCTCAGGACTGGAGGATTGCTCATGTGGTGCCCCTCCACAAGAGTGGCCCCAAGGATGAACCGGAAACTACAGACCAGTGAGCCTCACATCCATCATGGGTAAGCTTAATGGAGACTATCCTGAAGGAGAGGCTGGTGGCCTCCCAGAGGCCAAAGGACTACAGGACAGCAGACAGCATGGCTTCATACGTGGCTGATCCTGCCAAACCAACCTGGTCGAGTTCTGTGACTGGGTAACTAGGCAACTGGACAGGGGCCATGCAGTGGATGTCCTGTATCTGGACGTCAGTAAGGCATTCGACGAGTGCCACATGGAAGGCTGGGAAGGAAGTTAGTAGGGGGCGGTGCAAAGCTGGTGAGATGGGTAGGAAACTGGCTGCAGGGAAGGCAACAGAGGGTGGTGGTGGGTGGGGAGCTCTCACACCCAAGGGCAGTGACGAGCGGTGTTCCACAGGGCTCAGTGTTGGGACCAGTGTTGTTTGGGATATTCATTGCAGACATATCATGGGACATCAAGAGCGAGATCAGTCTGTTTGCTGATGATACCAAGGTAGGCGCGGTGGTGGATGACCTAGGGGGATGGCAGGGGTTGCAGAATGATCTGGCAAAGTTTGAAACCTAGTCAGACACCTGGCAACTGGGCTTTAATGCCAAAAAGTGCAAGGTGCTGCATTTTGGGATGAAGAACCCAAGGAGGAGTTACCAGCTAGGGGGAGTGCAGCTAGCCCAGACAGAGGAGGAGAAGGATCTGGGTGTGCTCATTACAGGGTCAATGAACAACTCGCACAATGTAGGAAGGCAGCTGCAAAAGCCAACAAAATGCTGGGTTGTATTGCAATGGGTATATCCTTGAGGAGGGAGGAGGTGATTCTGCCACTGTATAGGTCATTAGTTAGACCACATCTGGAGTACTGCGTGCAGTACTGGCGTCCGTATCTGAAGAGGGCGTTAAGTTACTGGAGGGGTGCAGCGCGGGGCACAGATGATCAAGGGCTGGGGACTTATCATACAAGAGGAGGTTGAAGGAGTTGAACATGTACTCACTGGAGGAGAGGAGAGACAGGGGTGACATGATTGAAATCTTTAAATACATGAAAGGAATAAACAAGACGGGTACAGAGGGGCTGTTCAAAGTAAGGGAGGAGGCCACCAGGGCCATGATATGAGACTGGAGCGAGGAAGGTTCAGGAGGGAGATGAGGAGACACTTTTTACAGAGAGGGTGGTGGCTGGGTGGAATGCTACCTGCTGAAGTGGTATGCAGTAGAACAGTGGACTGCTTCAAACAAGGATGGGACAGGACAAGGGGGAGAGTTAATGAAGGGGAAGGGTGGAAGGAAGGGGCAGCTTCAGAATAAGGGGTGCTAGCTGCACATTCGAGCAGACTTGATAGACCTCTAGGCCTTTATCTGCTGGCAAATTTCGTATGTTCGTAAGAAGAATTCTACCCCTGGCTCTCACTCGTTCCCTATTAACTCTTCCTGCTACACCCAGCCTTTCCTGCCCACTCCAGCCTGGCTAAAATCCCACCCCATCCATAGTAGTTTCCCAGTTATCTACCCCTCCTCCGTCATTATCATAATAAACAAGTACACGACAGCCATAGTCACTTTCTGTGTTTTTTAGCTCAATTTTTCCCCCAGTCGTCTGTATTATATCCCTCCTCTTCTTTACCTCTGTAACCAGCCACCCCATACATGGCCTCTTTCCCCCTATATATGTAGTTGCCAGCTGCCTCACTCAAAAGATCCCTGTATGCCTATGGTTGATTGTACATCTGCCGACTTCTTCAATTGTAAAATAATGCCTTTTTTTAATTTATTTCAACCTTGTATTGTACTGTATACACTTTTTCTTCCTCGTATATTATTGCTTTTTGTATACCTGCTTCTGTACTGTACTTCGATGTATTCATGACCAGGTCCACCCTGCAAATGAGCCTTGCTCAATGGTGCCCGCCTGGATAAATAAAGATTTTGATTGATTGATTGATTGAATTCAGAATTATTTCTCTGAGATCCTTGCTACCTTACCCGAAACATCAAGATTTGCTTGCATCACTGGTTATGCAGGATGCATACCAGCACATACTGGTACATCCCAACCACAAGAAGACCAGTGCCTCCAGTTCTGTGTTAAAGGGCAGTGCTACCAGTTCAGAGTCCTACCCTTTGTGCTTTCCTTGGTGCTACAAGTATTAGTACTTTGCAGTACTCGCAGCACACCTCAGAAATCTCGGACTTCAGGTCTTCCCATGTGTGGATGAATGGCTAATTGCAAGCTTATCCAGATAGGAGACAAGCAGGCAGTGGCCACTGCCTCTTAATTCTTAGCATCCATGGGAGTCCTGATGAACCCCTTAAAGTTTCAGCTGGAGCCCTCCCAGGAAATGCTGTTCATAGGAGCTGTTCTGGACACAACCCAAGCGTGGGCCTTCCTCCCATACAGCAGACTGGCAGCTTTACAGATTATTTCAAAAGTTTCCCCAGGAAAGACGTACTGAGCTTGTAACGGACCGTTTCCACATTACGGAACACAAGACTGTGCCAGCCCATTCCATGCAGTTCATACTAGACCTGATGGCCACCACAGTTTTCACAGTGCTGTGGGGCAGCAGTCTTCCGGGAGTCTTTCTGGAGGCTGAGATGCTGCCCTGTTTGCAGACAACTATTTGCCCTGAGGGAGGAAGTTGCCCGTCTTCAGGCCGCACTGGACAGTAGTAAGGGAACCTCCCCCATCCAGGGAGCACCAGAGCCACCACCACTACCTCAGAGGTTGAGAAGAAGGCACAGCAGTTGGACCACAGTGGGTTCAGGGAGGGTAGGGGTGGTGGAACAGAGGCACACCCAGTCAGTTGTTCCACTCCATAATCCATACACCATTCTGGGGGAGCATAGTTCCCCTATGGATGCACCCACAGAGAAGACTAAGGAGGGTGCAGACAACTGTCACGGGGGAGGCCCTCAGGAAGGAGGCAGAGGGCACCAGAGGGAAAGGAAGAAGCTTTTGGTGGGGGACTCAATTATTAGGAGGATAGAACTGGGGGGAGCAGGGAAAACTGAATTAAGGTGCCTGCCTGGTGCCATGGCTTGGAGGGACAGGAAGTGCATCCTTAGGATCACGAGAACAGTTGCACGGGAGTATGAGCTGGACGTCATTGTCCACCTAGGGACAAATGACTTGGCTCATCATGAGATTAGAGCAGTGCAGAAGGACTTTGTAGAGTTGGGGAGGGGCCTAAGACAAGTAGCACACACAGTATCCTTTTCAGAGGTGCTGCCTGTCAGTGGCATGGGTGAAGCGAGGGTACTTTGCAGCATGCAGTTTAACGAATGGTTGAAAAAATGGTGTAGAGCAGGGGTTTGGCTTCATTAGGGTCTAGGTTCCACCTGAGGGACACCAGCCTATACTGGCAAGATGGTCTGCATCTGTCCAGGAAGGGAACAAGTCTTTTGAGCAATTGGTTTAAATGCTTCATTGGCAAGCTTTTAAACTAGTCAAGGGGAGAGGCACTGATAAGCAGCAGGAAAATCCCAGCCTCCCCCTACAAAACAAGGTACTAAATGAGAAAAAGACCAAGGTAGAAAGGTCAGTGGGGGGTGCTGCTACAGAAGGTAAAGCCATCAAAAAATGGAGAGCAATGAGTAGCAATGCAGTGTGCCAATGCAGTATGCAATGTCGGTGTCAGTGGCTCAGTAGGTAGCACACTCGCCTCTGAGGCCGGGAGATCAGAGGGCTGTGGGTTCAGTTCCCACATCTGGCACTTGGGTTAATATTCTAGTACTGACACTGTAGTGCAGCATGAGAGGGGTGCAGTACTCCTGAGGTGCCGTCTTTCGGATGAGACGTTAAACCGAGGTCCCATCTGCCTAGATTGGTGGTAGTTCATGTGGATGTTAAAGAGCCCATGGCACTTATCGAAAAGAGTAGGGGAATTTCCCCGGTGTCCTGGCCAAATTTCCCTCATTCACTAAAAATACCACCAACAGCTTAATCTGGTTCAAAGTCAATTGGCATTCATCTGTATCCCCCTCCCCCGGGTCGTGCCTGAAAATAGGCAGGAATTGTCTAGTGCACTTTACCCGGTCAACAAAAACGAAATAAATAAATAAATCATGTCCATAGTCTGGGTAACAAGCTTCCTGAATTAGTGGTCTTGATGGAGGAGGAACATCTGGATATCGTGGCAGTCACAGAAACATGGTACACACAGAACCATGACTGAGACATAAACATACCAGGATACACTATCTACAGGAGGGACAGGGAGGGTAAAAGAGGAGGAGTAGCTCTCTACATAAGAGAAGGAATCAAAGCAACAGAACAGAAGGGTAAACAGGGAGGAGAAGAAGCACTGTGGGTCAATTTGGAGACAGGCAATGGCACCACAATCCGCACAGGGGTTGTATACAGACCCCCCTCTCTGGGGAGGAAATGGACAAGGAAATGATAGAAAGTATACTTAGAATGGCAGATAAAGGGGAGATATTGCTGATGGGTGATCTGAATATACCAGATGTTAACTGGAGTGCAGTTGTAGCAGCCACTTCTAAGAGTGGGGTTATTCTAGATGCCCTACAGGGGGCATGCCTTAGACAACTGGTATTGGAACCCATTCGAGAGGGAGCAATCTTAGACCTGATCCTCTCAAATGGAGATGGAGAGAGGATCACAGATGTAGAAGTGGGTAGACATCTGGGAACTAGCGACCATCGAACAGTATGGTTCACAATAAACACAGCAATAGAGTCAAGCCATACAAAGGTAAAAGTACTGGACTTCATTTTGCCAAAATGGGTGAGTGCCTAAGGAATGCACTAACAAATGGGCAGGAAGGAGGGGTGGAAGAACAATGGGGAATAATAAAATCTGCCATCACAGAGGTAACAAGCCTTTGTGTGAAGCAAATAAACAAAACAATGTAAGAAACCACTATGGTTCTCAAAGGAGGTGGCAGTGAAGGTTCAAGAGAAAAAGAAAGCATTCAGAAAGTACAAGGTATCACAGAAGGAGCAGGACAGAGAATTGTATCAGTTAAAGCAAAAGGAAGCTGGGAAGGCAGTCAGAACAGCAAAGGCCCGAACTGAGGAAAAGATAGCCAACTCAGTTAAGAGGGGATAAAACCTTTTTTAGGTACATCAGGGAGTGTAGGAAGACTAAGGGAGGGATAGTGAGGCTTAATAAAGGGGAGGGGTGGGCAGAGGGTGATGGTGAAAAGGCAGAGATACTAAACAAATATTTTTGCTCAGTATTTACAAATGAAGAGGGGGAGGTACCTAATACAAACAATAGAAACACTCTGGATACAGAAGTTGATACCAGCCGATTTACAGAAGAAAGGGTTCTGAAAGAACTCTTAAAACTGAAGGTGGACAAAGCAATGGGGCCTGATGGGATTCATCCCAGAATTCTAAAAGAACTAAGGGTAGAACTAGTGACACCACTGACTACCCTCTTTAACAAATCATGGGAGGATGGGGTGGTACCTGAGGACTAGAGGAGGGCAGATGTGATTCCTCTTCACAAAAGTGGGAGCAGGGCAGAAGCAGGAAACTACAGACCTGTTAGTTTAACCTCAGTGATAGGGAAAATTATGGAATCACTTCTGAAGGAAAGAATTGTTGAGTACCTAGAGGCCAGAGGGGCACAGGACCCAAGGCAGCATGGATTCACAGCAGGAAGGTCATGCCAGACGAATCTAATAGATTTCTTTGACTGGGTGACCAAAGTAGTAGATCAGGGAGGGGCTGTGGACTTGGCCTACCTCGACTTTAGCAAGGCATTTGACTCAGTCCCACACAAAAGATTAATATACAAGTTAGCCAGCCTGGGAGTGGGTCACAAGATGATATCCTGGGTAAAGAATTGGCTGGAGAATAGGACACGGAGGGTAATAGTAAATGGAGTCCACTCTGAAGAAAGGGGGGTTACTAGTGGGGTGCCGCAGGGTTCAGTATTAGGACCGGTCCTCTTCAGTGTCTTTATAAGCGACATTGCAGAGGGACTGGAAGGAAAATTATGTCTCTTTGCAGATGACACAAAGATCTGCAACAGAGTTGATGCACAAGATGGGGTGGAAAGGATGAGAAGGGACTTAGCAAGGTTAGAAGAATGGTCAAATGTATGGCAGCTTAGGTTTAATGCTAAGAAATGCAAGGTAATGCACCTTGGAAACAAAAACCCAGGGGAAGAGTACACAATGGGGGGTGAGATACTAATAACAACAAAAATGGAAAGGGACCTGGGGGTAGTCGTATCAGATGATTTAAAGGTGGGTAAGCAATGTGAGAGGGCAGTAAGGAGGGCTGGGGGGATACTGGGATGCATAGGGAGAGGCATCACCAGTAGAAAACAGGAAGTTGTTATCCCTCTGTACAGACAGCTGGTGAGACCCCATCTGGAGTACTTTGTGCAGTTCTGGAGACCCAGTCTCCGCAAGGACATAGACAAGATGGAAGCTGTCCAGAGGAGGGCAACTAAAATGGTGCAGGGTCTGCACCAGAAGACATATGAAGAGAGACTAAAGGAGCTTAATATGTATAGCCTCAAGGAAAGGAGGGAGAGGGGGGACATTATAGAAACTTTCAAGTACCTCAAGGGAATCAACAAAGTCAAAGAAGGAAGCATCTTTCAAAAAAAGAGGTGTGCAAGAACAAGGGGGCACGATTTGAAGATAGAGGGGGGCGGCTCAGAGGTAATGTAAGGAAGTATTTTTTCACAGAGAGGGTTGTGGATGCATGGAACGGAGGTTGTGGAGTCAAAAAATAGTGGTTGAATTCAAGCATGCATGGGACAGCCATAAGGCAATTCTAGGGGTTGGGGGTAGAAAAAAGTAGGCTGCTAGTTAACTAGTATCTGCAGCTTATCCATTAGGTAGGGAAATGGGCAGACTGGGTGGGCCAAGCGGTCCTTATCTGCCGTCAAATTCTATGTTTCTATGTTAGCAAGGCTGCACATGAGGACAACTCAGTTGATGCGATGTACCCCATGGTCACAGGCATCGCACCATCAAAACTATCCCATTCAGGTGACCAAACCCCTGATGATGTCCCAGATGTGGTGGACAGTGCAGGACAACCTCCTCCAGGGCTTCCCCTTTCCGCCACTGGAGCCAGAGGTCACTCTTACCATGGATGCCTTCCTTTAGGGGTTGGGAGCCCACTGCCAGGGTTTCCAGGCAGAAGATGTCTGGGACTCATCAGAAACACATCTGCACATCAGTGTGCTGGAGATGTGTGCAATTTTGTATGGTCTGAAAGCCCTAGTGGACTTGGTCAGCCAAAAGATCATTCTCCAGATGGGCAACAAGTCTGTCTTGTATTATATCAACAAGCCAGGAGGAGCTCACTCTTACCCTCTCTTCATGGAGGCATTGGGAGTGTGGGAATGGTGCCTGGAACTGGGGATCTTACCCAAATCAGTCTTCACCATGCATCACAATATGAGTTTCAGCCTGAGGTGCAAGCCAGTCGCAAGAGCTTTAGCTTTAAGAGTTTGGAGTGGGGTAGCTGACTTCTGAGATGGTACCGCCCACGAGGCAGACGAACTATGTGGCGCTTGTGGACAGGCCAGTAACAGACGCCGGGCCCCCCCTCCTCAGTTCTGTTTTTCCCACTATTGGGGCAGCATCTGTTTGTGGGTGCAGCACAGGATTTTCAATTGCGTAGTTCTGTTCACCATCATTTCTTCACTCAACACTGTACAGTATTCCACGCTGTAAGTTCTCTGCAACACGGCGCAGATATCATTGCAGTGCATGTTCCCGGAGTGGACAACACTATTGCGGACAATCTAAGCCGATCACAGGCCAGAGTCCACAAATGGGAACTGCATCAGGAAGTCGCAGAGGACCTGTTCCGCAGATGGGGACACCAGAATTAGACATTTTCGCGTCCCCATCAAACGCAAAACTGCCCAATTTTTGCTCGCTAGATCCAGGGCCTGGTGTTTTCTGGCAAGACGCGTTGTCCCTCTCTTGGATGGTCAGGTTCCTCTACGCTTTCCTGCCCTTTCTTTTGATCCAGAGGGTTCTATTGAAGCTCCAACAAGAGCAGGCACATCTTACTCTAGTAGCGCCCTTTTGGCCGAGGCACATTTGGTTCCCTCTCTTACATCAGCTGGCCCAGGAACCTCCGGCCCCTCTGCCATTCAGCTCTCATCTTCTGTCCCAAGAGGCATGCTCCTTGGTCCATCTGGATCTTCGGTCTCTGAACCTGCATGCCTGGCTCCTAAGGACATAGCAGTCCTGAGATACGTGGTCTCTCAGGAAGTTGCAGACGTGCTGGTAGCAGCCAGAAAACCCTCCACTCACGCCACTTATGCCATGAAGTGGCGCAGATTCTGTATTTGGGCTCAAGCTCATGGATTGACCCCGTTGGATTGTTCTGAGAGGTCTGTTTTAGACTACCTCCTGTCCCTCTACGAGGCAGGTCTTGCCTACTCCTCCGTTAAGGTTCACCTATGCGTCATTTCGGCGTATCATTCTCCGATAGGTCACAGTTCTCTAGCTCAACTAGAGGCTTCTCGCGCCTTTTTGCGGGGCACCCTGCACTTGAGACCTCCTATCAAAGACCCGGTTCCACCTTGGGATCTTCCCTTTGTTCTAGAGCAGCTTACGCTGCCTCCTTTTGAACCAGCCGCAGATTGCGAGCTGCGTCTCCTTGCTTGGAAGACGCCCCTTTTAGTTGCTGTTACTTCCGCCAGAAGAATTTCTGAGCTTCACGCACTTATGTGCAAGGATCCTTATTTGGTTTTTCACAAGGACAGGGTGTCCTTAAGAAAAAAATTCTAAGTTCCTTCCCAAGGTGGTCTCTGCTGTCACACTCAACCAGGATATAGACCTGCCGGTGTACTACCCAAATCACTGTAACAGGGGGAAGCTCTGTTGCACACTCTGGATGTGCATAGGTGTCTCAGATATTACCTGTCCAGAACCAAGACACATCTTAAGTCGGACCAGCTCTTTGTTTCCTACGCACAAAGGATGCCTGGTACTCCTGTTTCCAAACAGTCGCTTACTCAATGGCTGGTAAAGTGCATTATATTCTGTAACCAGAAGCGCAACAAACGTTTACCGGGACCGTTAAAAGGTCATTCTACGAGGGGAGGTGTACTACCCTTCGCACTCAGAAATGCGTCCACTTCAGCCATATGTGCAGCAGCAACCTGGAGCACTGTACACACCTTCATCTGGCACTGCAGTTTGGATATTGTCTCTAGACACAGAGCTGGTTTCGGCTTGCCGGTCCTTCAAAGACTTTTGTCCTAAAGTCTGAGACATCTCTCCTGTCCTCTTCCCGATAGCAAATTGTTCCCTTACTGCTTGGGAATCAGTCCTAATGGTGTATCCAGCAAGAGCTGTTTCTCGAAGTAAGATAGTACAGTTATGTAAGAACTTACCTTAACAGTAGATCTTTGAGAACAGCTGTTGCAGCAGGTAGTTTCCCTCCCACCTTCCCCTCTGTAGGTTGAATCTTCTGACCTAGTTTCTATGCTACTGCATCTTTCGACGCCTACTACAAACCTTCCTTTGGAAGCGGATCCTCGGTCACCCCTTCAAATGTCACCTTTGGGCCAGGAATCTCTGGTGGAAGAACTGGGGATGCTGCAGGACCGCCCCCTTTTATGTGATGCCTGACGGGAAGGGGCCGACGTCGACGGCGGTGGTCCCCCGCTGGATACTGCTAGCTAGAATTTTTCAGGTGGTCCTGGCTCCTGCCAGTCAGAACCTATTTATGGGGACCTGCTGCAAGAGTTGTTCTCGAAGATCTACTGTTACGGTAAGTTCTTACATAACTGTACTTTACGTAAGAACTTACCGTAATAGTAGATCTTCAAGAGGAGCTCTTGCAGCAGGTGGCTTTCCCACTTTCCATCCCCCAGGAACATGTTAATTTTTTTCTTCTCTTGTGGCATGAGAGATCCTCCTCGGTTCTCCCTTCTGTCAGCCGGGTCTCTGGCGGGAGAACTGAGGTGGCGCTGGGGGACCACCCCCTTTATACCACGTCTGACGTTGGGAGGAGCCAACGTCAGGGGTGATATCCCCAATCACAGACTGCTAGCTAGAAGATTTCTGCGTGGGGTACTAACACCTGGTGGCCTTAGTCCTGTTGGTATTACCTGCTGCAGGACCTCCTCTCGAAGATCTACTGTTACGTAAAGTTCTTACATAACTACTTTACTCTGCATTGCTCACAGTGGACTACCCAGACAAATGTTTGTTAAAGTGCTGTATTTTATTAATGTGTGTTGTCAAGGCACAGGTCAGGAAGCATATGGAAAACCAGGAGCATTTGTAAAATTCAACAAAACTGTTTATTTGTAGTTGCAGTAACAAAAAAAGTGTAAACTTGTTTATAATAACTATGTACAGAGGCAAAAAAAATCTTTCTTGCAAATTCTCTTGTTCTTCCAAAACAAACCTCTATCTAAAACCACTGCAGCTCAGCTCTTTTATGTCTTTTCCACCCCCATGGTCATAATATACCTTCTGCTGGTTTTGAGCCTCTTCCTGATTACCATGGGCAATTTCAACATATTTTGCCAGTTTCTTTCTTAGGGCACACATATAAGAAAATATAGATTGTTTCTGAGTGGGGTTATCTTTCCACGTTTCCTTTATCACGTCCAGTGGCCCTCTTGGTTGCCTACCACACAGCATTTCAAATGGTGAAAACCCTGTTGGTGCCTGTGGCACTTCTCTGTAAACAAAAAGCAAGTAATGGTCCCAATCTTTCCCTTCCCTTTTTACAAACCTTTTTAACATGCGTTTTAGGGTTTGGTTGAAACGCTCAACAAGACCGTCTGTCTAAGGGTGATGGGGGAGGTTCTTATGGCAGTGATACCTGGCAGTCTGTACAGCTCCTTAAGCAGTGCAGCACCAAAATTACTACCCTGATCAGTAATTATTTAGGTATGCCCACTCTGCTGAAAATTTTGAAGCTGTGACAGTATGCATTGGAACTGCTTCTGGGTATCAAGTGGCATAGTCGCATACTACCAGGATAAATCTATTACCCTTTTTACTTTTGTCTAAAGGACCAACCACATCCTTTGCAGTTCTCTCAAAAGGCACATCTCTTAAGGGTAGGGGCACCTTGCCTTTTCTAGTGACCTGGGGCTACTTTCTGACACTCAGCACAGAAATTACAGTAGGTATCAACATCTTCATGAATTCCAGGCCAGTAAGATCTATACAGCAATCTGGCAAGGGTAGAATCCCTCCCTGAGTGACCAGCCATAGGACTATCATGTGCTATCTGTAACAACTCTGTTCTATACTTCTGTGGTGTAACCAATTGTTCTGTCTGTTTCTGTGTCTGAGGTTTAACCCAAACTCTGTACAGTAACCCATTACATTTTTTAAACATTGGTCCACCCTGTTTTAGTTTCATCCCCAGCTGCCTAAAATAACCCTGGAGAGAAGCATCGTTGGCTGGTTCTGAAAGAAAATCACAATCAGTTATCAATTTAGTTTCAGCATTTTCACATTTTAACCCTTTATGTCCATCAGTCATTTGTTGCCACATTTTTTTTCAGGCTTTCTTTCCTGGATTTCCGGATCTTGGAGCTATGCTCAAACAAGTCCAAATCAAAATCACTGAAAGGAAAAGTGTCCCCACTGTCTGAAATGTTCTTTGCCTGAGCTCTTGTCACTACAGCTGCTGAAACATCAGGATTTACTTCCTCTTTGATCAGTTTGGTAAATCCTGGAAAGTCATTTCCATTAATCACAGATACAGGTAACTTTGGTACTACCCCCACTTTCATTTGGTGCGACACACCCTTAATGGTCAGAGTCACTTGGGTGGTGGGATAGGATCAAGTGTCCCTGTGGATGCAGATAACACCAGTACCTGGTCCCTTTGCACAGTGTTTTCCCAGCACTTTAACGTGCACTAAGGTCTGTCTGCTTCCCGAATCAGTGAGTCCCTTTACAGTCGTATTCCCCACCTTCACATCTGTTAGGTACTTGCCCCAGTTTGCCAAGGACAAATCTGCTCCAGTACCACTCTCCTTACTACAGCAGTTTCTTGCAAAATGTCCTGGCTTATTACAGTTATAGCAGATAACGTCTTTTGGCACAGATTTGTTAACCCCACCAGAGTTCTTATCAGGCTTGGAGTTTACATGGGAAAACGAGTTTATTACCGGTGATTGGCTGTTACCTCGCTGCTGTGGTGTCTGTCTGGCCATTTGGTAGTCCTCAGCCAAAGAAACAGCCTTTTTCCCCCATTCTCTGGTCAGTGTTCCTTTACCCACAGCTGCACATCTGTAGGCAAGATGTTGAATTGCTCAGACTGTTTTGCTCTCTGGTTGGATCCACTTCATCAGGAGTTCTCGGAGTCGGGTGAAGGCTTCTCAAGGATTGTCAACCGAGTTGTACTTCAGAGATCGAAGTCTCTGCCTGTAGGTCTCTTTGGAGATGTCGAACTTTTTCAGGATTTCGCTTTCCACCAGGTCATAGTTTTCTGACTGTGCAATGTTCATACTGCTGTAGGCAAGCTGGGCTTTCTCTGTCAGATAGGGTACCAGTCTGATTGTCCATTGCTGCTTTGGCCACTGGCAGGCTGTGGCAGCTCTTTCAAAGGTTGTCAGGTATGCCTCAATATCATCTGAGGGACACAACTTTGTAAGTTTAATGGCCTTTAAGTTGCATGCATTTTGTTGCTCGTCTGGATCTGTGCCGGATCCTCTGCCTTCGATAGCTTGCAAGGCATCCAGCAATCGCTGCCCTTGTCGCTGCATCTCTTCTCTCACCTGCTGCCCCTGTCGCTGCATCTCTTCTCTCCTCTGAGCTTCTAAACACGGAATCTCTTTTTCTCTCTGCTTCTCAGTCTCTCTTTGTTGTATAGCCCACCATTTGAAAAAGTCCATCAGGCTTTCAGGTTCTGTGACTGCCTGTTCTTTTTCCATGACTTGTGCTGGCTGTACAATCTCAGACTGGACTTCTGTCTCTGCTAGTTTGGCTGCCATTCTCCTGGTAACCACTCCTGGACTTGCTGCTGCAGAATCCATACTCTGTGCTTCCCTGGTACAAGGCCCAGTACCCACGCACACATCTCCTGTCTTAGGGTATGCACGGCTTAAATCCCACGGCTGATACCATCTGTCATCGAGGCACAGGTTAGGAAGCATAGGGGAAACCCAGCAGCAGTTGTAAAATTCACTAAAACTTTGTTTATAGTAACAGTAACATAAAAAAAACTATGAATTTGTTCATAAGAACTATGTACAGAGGCAAAATAAAATCTTTCTTGTAAATCAAAATGTCTTGCAGTAGCAGCTTAACCTTTTTATATGACATTTTCCACCCCCATCTCAGCAAACATCCTGTCTTTGTAAATTTCAAGAGCTGCTAGAATAGGGTGTGCTTGAGGCCCCTTTTCCAAAAGGTTCAACATTTGCACTCAAATAACCTCTGGCTTTTTACAGTTATCTCAAATTATAAATATATACATTTCAACAGTAACACAATTTTCTAAACAAAAGTGATCCCATTATCAGTTTCATTCCATACATTGATTTGCACATAATTTTATATTAACAGACATAGATATGCAAGGAAGAAAAAACAGCAAGAGAAAACAGAGACAGTGAGAGGCAAAGTATTGCAAGACTGTTTGGGTTATCAAGTCCAAGGTCTCACAGGAAAATTTGGTTGCGCAGTCAGACAGAAGAGAGAAAAGGAAAGAATACAGATCCTTGCATTTACACACTTTCTCTGTAACAAATGGGATAGGGTCCTATTCTACCCTGTCACAACGTGCTTCCATTATCAGTACAGTGAGTGCAACAGATAACAAGTACTCCTTAGAAAAGCTTAAATTTTGCAGATGCTCACACTACACAAAGCTCCCTTTCTGGTTACTTTATCGTGGGTGGTGGGCCATGCTCCCACAGTGCTTGAATACAGGTGCCTCTGTTTGTTTTATTGATTTATACTGGGAAAGTCCATGGGCCAAAGACCTGTTTACATGGTCAACCAGTTTACATACAAACAGTACAGACAATAAAATAAAAGGAACAATGCCTCCCACTCGGTTTAAAGGTAGTAAAGGCCAGGGCAATATATTGGGCCACCTAACCAGCTTTGCCAATAACTAACAATTCCACCAATTAAAGTGCTGTGCAATACAATAGAACTGTAATTATACTCACCAAGAAAGAATGTCCACTGGATCTGAATCGACAGCAAGTACTAGCAAGGAAGCACATTGTTTGAATGAATTTGTATTATGCCCCATCAAGAATGCCAAATCCCTAGCCGGGCCGGTGGTGCTGAGGGTTGAGGCACTGGACGCCACACCTCACGTTACACCTCAAACCGAGTTCGGGAGCGAGCTCGGGCACCGTGGTCGGCAGGGGTGGGTTGAGGATTGAGTGCCCTTCAGGGTGCTCTCCTCCTTGGGGAGGGAGGGTTGATGGCCCAGCGTGCCAGCGGCTCCCGGTGGAGACCGGGGCACTGCAGCACGTAGGGCAGCAAGTGATCAGCGTAGCCAGTGCAGGGCAGGGTTGCTGTGTGTCATTGTGTCGGGAGTGCACCATGCATGGGGGTCAGCACTAGAACAAGGAAAAACCCAGTTTACGGGGTAGGCGACGGCGCCTGCCCCCATGCCCACAGCCGAGTCCATCTTATCTGGCCTTCCAGGTTCCTCTACCAGGGCCCTCACCCGCAGTTGGAGTCTATGAGTAAATGCGCCCAGAGAGGAGGGGTGGCCCCACCTGGAAGGGTTAAGCTGGGGGTGCCAGCTGCAGGATGAGGGGGAGGCTCAGACAGGAGGACTTCAGGCAGGGCAGGATCGGGCTGGATGCCCAAGAGAGGCCCCATGGACCGCGACCAGGAGGGAAAGATAATTTAAAAAAAAAAAAAGAATGCCAAATCCCTTTTTATAGCCACAGCAACTGAATCTGTGCAGAACCCAGAAGTAACAGCTGATCCAGTGAATTTAAAAAATGCCTTCTCGCAGTTTGAGTAGATGGCTCTGAAAACACAGCAAAATTACTCGGAACAGGCATCTATAAAAGCATATCTTGCCATGGAGCGGGTGCTGCACGAACAGAGACTTAAAAAGAAACCATCAGTAAATAAATAGTTGACAGTGGCTGATAACAGAAAACCACAGTAATATGTGTTGGCTTTAATAGGACTTATCAGTTAATTATACTGTAGCTGTTGTCAGTCCAAGAAAGGAAGTCAGCCAACAAATATTGATATTTAATGAGTTGTTCATGGTGAAACCAAAGTAGAAATGTAATAGTTTGTTTAAATGTTTCTATGTAACCACTTAATGAACTAAAATAGTCACATTCTGTTTGCATTTTTATTAGTAGTGGTCTCTGCATTGCACACTAATTTGTAAACTGTAGCTAGATTAATTAACGTGCGCCTTGGCATAATCTGGTCTTCAAGTAAGAGCATGCTCTGATTGGGTTGTAGAATGCTGTCATCGGCTGATTGTGTTGGTGCACTTTAATCTCCATTAATCATGAAGGACCATAATATATTCATGCAACATGCATCACTTTTTAATATTAGTTTATGCCCTTTCATACTGCTTTTGCAGCCTTGTGCTTATATCTGTATAACTTCTGTTTTCACTCTCTGCACTCTTGAAAACTGCCATTTGATTTCAGACGTGTACTCTTCTTACTGAAAAAGTAGTTGATAAAAAGTGCTTGGTGGGAAGGCTGTCTTGATGACCCAGTAACAGCACATGGCTGTGCTGTACCGGTGACCTGAGTTTGTGAGGAAATTCAAGATGTAGCACTGGGAGGCTTGTCAGACTGAGGCAGGTGCCACTTGGCAGTGCACCTAAGCTAGGGGAAGACTTGGGAAATTTGGGCACCACAGCAACCCCTGAGGCACACTGTGGGTACACAGAATTAACATACGCTATGCCCCTTGCTAGGGGGAGTTGAGTGCACTCAGGGAGAGACAGTGTGGAGTGTCAAATCCCTGTCGCCATCTGAATGACCATTACCAGTCCACTTGGGACCCCATGCCATGTAGATCGCTACCCACAACCAGTGCCAGATCAGGTTGGGGTGAGAATGGCCCTCCATTGGCCTCTCCTGCCATGAAAGGTCGGCAGTGGTGAGTTAGTGGTAGATGTGACTGGGTGGTTGCCAATGACAGCCTAAGGGAAGACGTGAGACTGGTGGGGAGAAAATGTACACTAACATTTTATTTTTTTTTAAAGTACTTAATGCAGAACATTTTTTTTGTAGTGTGACTTCATTTGCCTTGCATGGCCAGCGCAGTGTTGTTGCCACAGGAAGACCAAGGTTCAGCAGTAGACTGACCCCCAGATCCCAGGATGATGGAGCCAGGGTGCATTGTGGGAGGGTAGTGGTTTGCTCTCCAAGATGGATATCCCTGGCTTCCTGACATAAGGGTGCCATTGGCAGTGAAATTGACTGCAAGTTTTCTTCAGGAACAGGAAATTAATGATCTCAGGTGGTTGCTTAAAAAGGAAACATTTCACCAGTACAGCATAATTGTTCTATCATATAATTGTATACAGTATAATAAAAGGCATTTTGTTGCATCATGTATTTACTACAGTCAACATGAACATAGACATGAAAGCAGATATATGAGGGCAAGTCATCACATAAATGGGTAGAAGGGAACAAGTTACTGTAGGTACAGTTCCTTTTTGAAAACAACAAGCACTGAAAGTTCCTACCAGTATTAGTTTTCTCAGTGCCTTTGATTGTATCTCATGTGACTGTTCCAGTGCCAAGTGAAGTTTCTGCCAAAATGGATTAATTCCATTATCCAGACTATTGTGGTGTTCCCTCTAATCATATGCAGACTCTGGGTGACAGCTATTACCTGGGTCTGCTTTAATAACCTCAGTCTCGGTTCTTTGTCAGATCTGTCTCTTTGCCTTCATGCGTTGGAAACAGTACCTTGCCGGTGAGACTTGCCTCATCTTTGATGGCTGTGATCCAAACTCTTAATGTAATTAATCAATAATTCTTCAGTTGTACTTCTTGCATACTCTGCTGTTCTTGGATGGCTGTCCGTGTGGGTCTGTGATGTCGAACTTCAAAAGGTGCATAACCTTTCGTGATACAGTATAGTTCAGTGGCTAGTATGTGTATTGCCATCAGTGTCTGTGTTCGGACCACAGTGTCCAGTCGTATTAGGATTGCCAGGCATGTGTACTGGGTTGAGGTCCCTTTTGGAGTCCTAATTCAAGCAGTGTGTGTGTGTGGGGGGGGGGGTTGAGAATTCTGCTGCTGTTATGGCTTCTCATTTTCCTCTGGCTCTGGCCTAGGGTCTGCCTTGCTGACACAGAAGGCCCGGCCCAGCAGTCTAGACTTTCAAAGTGGGTGTTGCTCACTGGAACCATAACTCTTGTCATAACGTTTTTGTCCAACTGGCTTTCATACTTCCTGCAACAACTCTCTCCCAGACCCCCTTCAGTCTGTTCACAAGCTTCCTCTCCCCGCTCCCCCCAATGATCCTGCCCAGGAAGGGCATCCTGTCCTCAACTGGAGGGGCCTTCCTCGGGGCTGGCGTTCATATCCTCTTGAAGCAGTCAGAATTGTGATGGGGTAGCAGGTGGAGTAGAAAACACAGGATGCGAATGCACGCTGCTCACAGCCGGTGCCAAGACCAGTAGATATGTTCAGTGGTTAGTTAGCTGTGGACTAGCACTCAAGAAAAGTTGAGCAGCAACTTGCTTTATTGTAATAAACTATTTGTTCAAGTATCGTGGATATGTTGTTCATGTACACTTATTGGCATGTCCCTTTCCCCTTTAAGGATCGCCTGAAGGTCTTCAAGCTGGCTCCTCCCACCCACCCAGGTGGTATAGCCCTCGGCTCCACCCCATGACATCAGATCTTCCTTTCTGCTAGAAGATTCAGGTTGCCTCCTCTTTGCTTTTGCCTTTTGTAGGCCCTGGCGTCAGAACTTTCAGTTATCCCAAAACTTCGACTCGTTCGAGTTAGCATCAGTGATTCTCATCATTCCATCATGAAAGATGAATCTTCCCCCAGATTCCTCCAGTGCCCGTGTGGCCAAAAACTGTTGCGCACTGATCCGCATACCGCGTGTGTTTACTGTCAAGGTGTCGGCCATGACACCAAGACTTGCGAGATGTGTCTCGCTTTCCACCCGAATGTCCTCAGCGATCATCTTGCACGCCTCAAATTGGGCCAGCCCGAAAAACAGAATCCTCCAGTGAAATCTAAAGAGGCCTGGTGGCCGATCTCCACGGCTGCAGGATCTGTCAAACAGCTGGAGCGAATGCAGGCCTTCGAAGAAGAAGCATCATGGGCTGCAGAGTCTTCCTCTCGGTTGTTTTTCGTTCCTCTCAACTTGGGCTCTACCTTTTTGGGTTCCTTCCAAGAGTTGTGCCGATCTCTCCCCGCTAAGGGCAAGGGAACTACAGGCTCTCAGTCCTCTCGGTCCCGTAAGAGGGATAAACATCCGAATCAGTCTTAGTCTGTGTGAAGACGCTCTTGGGATCATGAGCAATCTCGGTCCCAGGAGCCAGCAGTATCGACTTGGCCTTGCTGTGTGACCAGTCGACCGAGGTCTCGATTGACGAGGTTCAGATGTTTTTCGATCCCATTGATCAGTTGTCGCCCGTTCCGGTTGACGACTCTCTCAATAGGACCCCGGTCCTGTCTTTTCCCAATGAGGAACCGGTCCCACCAGTGTGTCCCAAGCGACCAACTCTGCCAGTCCGATCCAGGTCGAGATCTCGGACCCCCTCGACCGACAGGCCGAGGAAGGCACACAAGCGCTCCAAAAAGAGGCGACGCCATCGGTCATCCTCGTCCACTCTCAGGGTTCACAGAACATCCCTTGGCCAAGAGCCTTGTGACCACCTCTGTGTTCAGATGTGCAGGCAGTTCTGCCGACACTGATAGACCCCCGGACAAGGAGTCCAAGAAACTGGAACACCCTGCCAGCGAAGTCTATGTGGCCTTCTCTCTAGGCCTCAGTCAGGCAAGCTTGGCCGTCATCATGGTGCACTTCTTCCATGCCCTTCTAGGGTCCTTGGATGAAGTTCTCCCACATCTCCGCATGGACCTTCAGACTATGATCAAGCAGGTCCCAGACTAAGGCCATGCTGTTGCCAAGCAGCAGCTTCAGATGGCTCTGGGCATTGGGGACTCATTCGCCCGTTCGGTGGCAGCCGCGGTTGCCTCATGCCACAGGGCTTGGCTGAGGCTTTCCACCTTCACAGCAGATACCCAGCACAAACTTGCTGATGTTTCTTTCCTGGGCACCAGTCTCTTCGGTCCAAGTGTGGATGGTCACCTTCAGCAAATCGAACAGTCCAGTGCCACCTTGGACTCTGCTACTTCTCTGCTCAAAGTGCTTCTGGCCCTAAGAAGAAGAAGCCTTTTCAGCATTCTGCTTCTGTGGCCCAGCAGTCTTCCTTTCAGGGAGCACAGCATCAGCAGGCACGGGCTTGGTGCCCCCGGCACAAGCCCGGACCTCCCCAGGCCCACAGAGGAGGTCGGGTTCATGCCTCCTGCAGAGCCTGTGGTCAAAGACCTTTCCATTAAGTCTCTGCTCAAGAATATAAATTCTACCCTTTCTCTTCAGACCATGGAAATCGATCTTGGGAAGCTTTTACGTCTCCAGTGTCTGCATGTTCTGGAAATCTCTACGGATTTAACCCCTCTGGTGCAGCCCTCTTTTGAAACCCTTTCCCAGATGGCGTGGAGCAACCCAGCTCTTATTCCCTCGGTGGCAAAATCCATAGATAGGAAATATGCCCCTCCCAAGGATTGTACCATCCTGGCCTCTCAAGCCTTTGCTGATGCCATGGTGGTCCTGGCAGAGAATGACAAGGCTGTCCTTCCTGAGGAATCCGTAGCTCATCCTATAAACAGAGAATCTTGCAAGATTGACACCTTGGGTAAGTGAGTCTTTGCTGCTTCAACCCTAGGCACGCGTGTTGCTAGCTACCAGGGTTATTTTTCTCAGTACAAGTATGTGCTCTGGCATTCACTCAAAGCAACAGTAGAAGCTCTGCCCGAATCAGAAGTTAGTTCAGAGCTACTAAAGACCATTACTAGAGGTATCGAGTCCAACAATCAACAGATTAAAGCTGCCATGGACGCTTTCGATACTGCCTCCAGAGCGGCGGCTGGTATTTACATCCATCGCCATTCTTGGTTGCGCACTTCGGGCTTCACGAATGATGCCCAACAAAAGGTCATGGCCTTACCTTTCAATGGTATGTATCTGTTTCAACCTCAGGTGGCGCAAGCACTAGAGGCTACTCGGAAAACTAGGTCAACTATTAGGACAGCTAAACCCCCTCCCGCTGCCTCTCGAGGAGGCGGGAATAAGCGTCAGTTTCATAACTATCAGTCCTTTCATGGCAAAAGCAGAGGAGGTTTCAATAGAAACCAAACCCCTCAGCTGCAAAAGAAAATGCAGCAAAAGGCACAGGGCCCAAAAGCGCCCAGTGCCACTCTCTGAGTTTCCGGCCCAGGTCGCACCTCAGCTGTCCGAGGGGGACTCTTCCTTGGCAGTAGGAGGACATCTGACTCATTTCTACGACCAGTGGAAGTCAATAACATCAGACAAATGGGTTCTTAGGATAATCCGCGAGGGGTACTCTCTCAACCTGTCAGAAACCCCTCCGGGTCATCCTCCCAAGCGACAGCCCAAGCTGTCTTCTGCCCAGTCAGACCATCTTGCTTCTGAGGTGCAAGGCCTTCTGAACAACAGGGCAGTAGAAGTAGTCCCGCTGGATCAGCGAAACACAGGTTTCTACTCCCACTACTTTCTTGTTCCAAAGAAAACAGGCGGTATGCGCCCTATTCTTGACCTCAGAAAGTTAAACCAGTTCCTCTACAAGGAAAACTTCAAGATATCATTACTCAGTACCCTGTTACCTTTGATTCATCAACACGATTGGCTAGCCTCCCTGGACATGCAGGACGCCTACCAAGTCCTTCCTGGACCCCTTTTCTTGCCCACCTAACAAAGACCTGGAGTATCTGCTAGACCTGTCAAACACAGGGCTACAATACTCAACCGTGAAGGTCCTTCTTTGCATGATTTCAGCCTAACACGAGCCTATACAGTCTATGTCCCCAGCTCAATTACCCTTGGTTAAGAAGTTCCTTAAAGGTATACTCCACACTAGGCCACCAGTCAGGAGACCGGTAGCCGCTTGGGATATTAACCTTGTGCTAGACATGCTCACCCATAAACCTTTTGAGCCCCTAGAACATGTGAGCTGAAGTTCCTGACCTGGAAGGCTTCCTTCCTCGTAGCCATTACCTCTGCTCACAGAGTGTCTGAAATACATGCGCTGGTCACAGACCCCCCTGTATACAGTATTTTGTAAGGACAAGGTGGTTCTCAGAACTCACCCTAAGCTTCTCCCCAAAGTAGTCTCGGAATTCCATCTCAACCAGCCCTTGGTTCTTCCAACCTACTTCGCGAACTTCCGGAATGAAGGGGAGCATACCCTGAATTCTCTGGATGTTGAGAGTTTTGCGGTTCTACATTGACGGAATGAAGGAGATCCGCAAATCAAAGCAACTCTTCATTTCGTTCAACATGGCCTGGCTGGGTCAGCCTGTAGCCATCAGGTGTATTTTGGCATGGCTGGTGGCATGTCTCTGCCAATGCTATTCGATGGCATAGTTAAGCTGGAAGGTAGGGTATACACCCACTCTACCAGGGCAGCTGCAGCATCCCTGGCAAAAATTCGGAACATGCCCATTGCAGAAATCTGCAGTGCGGCTACCTGGAGTTCTGTGCACACCTTTGTGAAGCACTGCGCTTTGGATGTCCATGCTAGAGAGCATCCATCTTTTGGCAGGACAGTCCTTAACGGACTTCTGTCCTGAGTGAGCTCCTCTCTCCTGCCACCCTTCTCGGGATTATTTTAACTCGGTACTCTCCCATCAGTGTGAATGAGTGGTGGGAACTTTATGTCCAGGAAGATATGAAATTACGTACCTACCGTAATTCTTGATCTTCTTGGACAAAGTCTGCACCACTCATTCACACGCCCCACCCTCCATCACCCGAGCTGATAGATCTGTTTTTTGGTCTCCACTTCCTCAGTGGCTGGGCTGTGAAGACTCTGTGGTGTTGACCCTTCTTACTCGGGTCATTCGGACCATCTTATGTCTGACTTAGGCTAGTTTAACTAGTTTAGTTTACTCTGCACCTCCTCAGTAAAAAAGGTACTGAGGCGCATGCACGGTCCTACCTCGGCACTGGCCCTCCTGAAGATTTTTGGCTCCCACTTGGTCCTAGCACCTCTGGTGTAGTTCCCATCGGTGTGAATGAATGGTGGAGACCTCATCCAAAAATATCAAGAATTAGGGTAGGTGTGTAATTTTCATATTTACTCCCTCTTTTATTAACTCAGTAAATCCTGGAAAGTCATTTCCAATAATCACAGCTACAGGTAACTTCAAACAACATAAAGTCTTGCTGTATTCTGACTATTGCAGTTAGCCCCAGCACTCAAACTGCACCGGAGAGTAGATGGTTAATTTTCTATGCAGAGCATAGAACGTTGAGCTCGAGTTCGGTTCAAACCTCTGTCTGCTGCACTTTGAAGCGCAACTGTCAGATTCTTTACTACGCCTAGCTGAACGGCCGCTCTGGAGAGTTCTCCTTTGCTCACGGTTCGTAAGTCCGTTTAAGTCCTCTGTTTTACCAATTATTTTTCGCAAGTTTCTGTTCAGATCTCTGTCTGTGGTACAGTAAGTACTAGGTAGTGAACTAGACACAGTAAACTTGTGGAAATTGTAAAATTGATTTTTCAACCGGTTCAGCTGAACCGGCCGTTTAGTAACTTATATATTCTGTCTTTGGTTTTTAAACTTAGAGTGCGGTTACCGGTCCTTATCGGTTTAAAAAAAACTGCATTTTCTTGTGTTTTTTTATGTTTGCTTGCACGCATGTGCAAGAAGCATAGTGCCATCATCCGAGTTTTCGGAGGTGTGTCACCCCCTCTTCCAGTTCAGTCAGTGTGTTGGCAGTCGCGGCCCCTGTCCGTCAATGCATGCTGGAGCTGTCTATGACAAGCTACAAAATGCAGTGGCATACAGTTGAAAGAGGGAGCTACGCTTCAGTGAGCAGCGATAAGATATCACCTGCTCATGCACAGCCCCCATACAGAAACGCATCACATGCATACTGCATGCTCGCTTCAACGCCAAGCATTACCCTATAGCCGACGGGGTGCCTAACTTCATCAGCTGTGCTGTGCTTCCCCCCAAAGCCTTCCAAATGCCATGCTGGGTGCCCACCCCAGCGGGTAACTTATTTGGTATAGCCGACGGGTGCCCAACTTCCGTCGGCTTCCACTGTCTCTCTCCCCACCCGAGTACAGGTGCCACGCTGGGGTGAATGCCTTGGCCGACGGAGGTGCCCAACTCTGCCGGCTCCACGCCCCCAGACGCCGCCCTGCCACGCTGGGAGCCCACGCCAGCGGCAAACGCCCCGTCTTTTTTTTTAAATACCTGAAAATTAAAAAGGTCCCACAGCGCTTCTCCCTGCCCCTCCCAGAACCCGCACCCACCCACTGCGCACCCCGCCCCCACACCCCCTCCACCCTATACTTACCTCCGAGTCCGGCGCGACGATCTTCGTGGACCGGAACACATATGCACTCTTCAAAGCCGACCGCGAACTGAGGAAATGCCGTAAGCTGTATAATGGGATAGATAGGGGGATCTTCCCGCTATCAGTCTTCACCATTCATTGCTTCTTCGGAATTGTAAGCCAGAAGTAGCGCGCGTGAGGCTTTTTTAAAGCTGGCTCTAGCGGCGCGCCGCCTCAGACCGACGCCCATCATGCGCGAGGCCGTTAGTAGCTACCGACTCCCTCCTCCATCTCAGTTCTATCTCCGCCGTCGAGGCTGCACCTGCTGGCCATGAGAGCTATAGTTCGTGAAGTACGCAGTAGCTTTTGCCGACCTCTGTTTCTCGATTTACGCTCGACGCCATACCACGGTAAGACTGTTCTTTTTCCTATCTGTAAGGCGTCGGTGTTTTCCTACTGTTTTTTATCTTAATTGTTTCACATTATGTCCAGTTCTGGAGCGAAGCATTTTTCTAAGACGGGCCGCGCCCCCATGCGTCGGTGCTCCTGTGGCCGGCATTTTTCCGTCTCGGACCGGCATGACGTGTGTCTTCGATGCCTGGGACCCAACCATGACATGGATTCGTGCGACGCCTGCTTCTCCATGGACCGTCGTGTCCTCGAAGTCTGCGCGTTCAAGCTCGGCAAGGCCCCGCCGACTTTCGGGGGACGGCATCGTTCACGGGACTCCCAGGTAAGGTGTTTAGGCCCTTCTCCTGGTCCCTCCCGGCCTATACTGGTCCGCGGAGGAGGGCTTCTCATCTTATCTTGCCGACGAGAAGCTCCTTCGTGTGTCGGGGAGCGTAGCGTCCCTTCCCGGCCGCGACATCGACACCGCCGGCAGTCACCTCCTCGGAGGTGCAGGCTCCCCCAGTGTCGAGGCCCATGATTTCTGGGCCAGACACCGGCGGACCCTCGACGCCGCCTCTCGGCGCCGTTTCGGATCCCGGCGCCGCTCACAGTGCCAGTGATCGAGACTGTGCCACTGGCGACGCTGCGCATTCTCTCCCAGGCGCCTAGCGGCGCCGCGGGCCTGGTTTCTCCTCGCAGTGCCGGGTCGGTTTCTGACACCGGAGCAGTGCTGTTGGCCTCGCTGGTACCGGCGGGGAGCTGGGACCGGCCTGGCTGTTGCTGATGCTCGGGGGTCAGCGGGCGCGCCTCTGGTGCCGGTGCTGCTCATGGCGCCACACGGGACCCCTGGTGGCCAGTATTGAGGTTCTGCTGATCTCGCCTCTCGGAGGCCGACGATTCGACGTGGACCCATCCTGGCACCCCCACTCTTCGGGGTCGGGGTCTCCTGTGGCACGAGGTACCAGGCGGCGAGCGGCCCTCCTCTGTCCCCCTTCCGCCCTCCCTGAGGGCTCTCCGGCTAGGGGTGGCCTTGAGGCCCAGGGGAGACGGGGGGCGATTAAGGGAGGCTCCTCCCGGGGACCGTGACAGCAGCCCTCCCGGTGCTGGTGCTCCTCTGGGGATGGGAACGCTGCAGTCGAGGAGGAGGGCGCCTGGAGTCTGGAGTGGTTGAGGGTCAGGGGGACAGGACCTTGGTCTTCTCTGGCCACCTCGGGGGGGGTGGCCAGGAGCCGTAGTGCTGAACCCAACCCTTCCCTCCAGGACTCTAGGGTGCCCTTCTGGATCCATGCAGTCCCGACTTCGTCACAGGGGAGGTTCTCCCCCTGGGCTCTTCCAGACTCCGCTTCCTCAGGGTTCCGTCTTGCGGCCTGGTTTGTTGTCCGGGACCCCGCCAGCTTGGGCTCCGTTCCCCGGATTCCAGAGCCCTGGCAGAGATCTATTGCCTCCTCGTAGGTGCCCCTCTCCCATATCTCTGCCTCCACCACCCCCGCTCCGGGCCATGTCGGTCCTACGGGTCCGTTATCCTGGGAGCAGTTCAGAGGTTCTGCAGCGGCCTTCCCCTCATACGTTAGATGTATGCATGAGCGGGTCTTTCGACTCTCCCCACCGCCGCAGGAGTCCTCTGAGCACTCCAGCTCTCCATCATCCTCGCCTCCCTCCTCTGAGGGAGAGGAACCCTGCTCATCTCTCTCCTCCGATGCTGATTTCACTGAATATCAGCGATTCCTTCGAGGATGGTGAGGACCTTCGATCTCTTACAACGGAGAGACAGTACTGAACGGAGACGCGTGAATTCCTTGGAGAATTCAGTGCCCAACACTTGGTGTACCTTCCTGGCCTATTCCTTCCAGGAGGCGCCTATCCGCTCCTGGCAGTTGCCAGCGCCCTCTTCTCCAGCCCCGGCTGATTGTCAGCGAGGTATTGTGCCCCTCGGGTCTCTAGGTACTCTCCCCAACCCCTTCTGGGCTTGGTCTACCTGGATACTCCCTCCGGTGTCGCTGCCTGGGCGACGCATCACCACTGGACCCGGACTCTCTTCAGTTCGACGTGGGGCGAAGAGTTCTCTTCTCATGCGTTGCTTGTATAGCATCACATCAGGCTCACCACGCTGCCTACAATCGGCACCTGTGGCGATGCTCTCTCAACTTCTAGCGTCGATGCCTGATACGGAGCAAACCAGACAAGCTGTTGCCCTCTCCGTTTAGGCCTGGAGCTGGCAAGACACCAGGCAAGGGCATCTTACGGCCAATGAGGTGGCTTCCAGGCTTCGGGGACAGCGATCTGCATTAGGCGACGGGTAGGCTTGCCTTTCAAGGTTGTCACCCCTGGCCCGGGCGTAGGGTGATGCGCTCCGCCCTGGGACCCGCCTCTTCTCCTCCAGAGCTAGAAGACTTTGCAGGGGCTTACTCCGCTCCACGCCCTCGGAGGCACCTCCTAGCTCTTCTCCCACTTAGGCTTTTCTCTGAACTAGCCAGGGTCTTCCCTTCTGTTTCTCACCAGCAGGAGACTGGGGTTCTTGTTCCCTCAGGGTTTACCTCTTCCCCCTTCCGGGGAAGAGGGGCTTAATACTCACCCAAGAAGTAATGAATGGTGAAGATTGACAAGGAAGATATGAAAATTACGATGCCTACCGTAATTCTTGATATTCTCTTGTATCTTCACCATTCATTACTGATCCCCCTCCGTCCCCTCAGTGGCCTCCTTCTGTGGAGCCTCCCTCCCTGCCTGCTCCTCCCTCTTTTGCCCTTATGCAAAAAAAAAAAATAAATAAATAAATAAAAATAATAATAAAAAAAATCTCTGTCCTTGCCATTTCTCTTAATGGTTTCCAGGAAATTATTTACTCTAAGATTCGTTGGCATTTATTGCAGGAGTGCTGGGTCGTGAGGGAGCTGCACGACTATCTCACCGCCATGTTTTCAGGCGAGGCACTCCTAGGGACGTGCCTGACTCTGTCTGTGCAGTGTTTGGTCCCGGAATCTTCTGCTAATCAATTACTAAGCCCTGGAAACCAACCCCCTTTTTTACAGAGTAAGAGGAACGGGTACGGTTATACAATTTCTCTCTTAAAGCTGAGGGAACTCTCTCCGACTGCTTTGAAGGCAATCCCTGCTTCTCAGGTCATGTTTTTCCTCATAAGCCTCGTGAGTCATGCTCTGTCTTGACCCCTTTTTCAAGGGTCCTTCTGAGAGCAGTGCTGCAGGAAAAGCAGTGCCAACTACGGGCACATCTTGCCAGTTTCAAGTCTCTACCTGCCTTGACATAGCAAGTCCAGTTGAGTTCCGCTATATTTCTTACAAACCGCCTTTAAAAGGCTAAGTTTCTTTCTATACCCTTTTGAGCAGCTCTTACATGCTGCCTGGGAACCAGTCCTTTCCTAGCTAGGCGCTCTTCCGGAACAAAGATCTGCTCAATCAGGCCAGGGGCCCTCAACTAGGATAAAGGACCATGGCATGTTGAGGTCAAAGACTATGCCCTCCTTAGTCTGTCTAGCAGGTTCGGTGAACCTTCTCTTCAGCACTACCAACGGGGATTCTTGCTCCCTTGTTAAGTCGAGCCTTAAGCCTCTCAGCTAACTATGCTCGTTGGGCATTATTGTCTCCTCAACATCCCATTTTCTTCTTCCTCTCTCTGCTTCTTTCTTTCTCCTTCCCTTTCTCTCTATCTGTTCCTCCTAGAGTCGCCTGGTAAGGAGGCCCTGCATCCCTTAGGGCAGGAATTCTTCCTCTGTCTGTTCTCCATCGGCTTATTCCTTTTCAGTTTATTTTCCTTCCTTTGCTATCCCTTGGCTATCTTGCCTCTTCTTTTTCCACAATATAATTTTTTGCCCTCCGGCTCACAGAACTGAGATGGAGGAGGAGTCGGTAGCTACTAACGGCCTCCCTCGCTGCATGACGCAAGGCGCCGGTCTCGAGGGCTGCGCTATAGAGCTAGCTTTTAAAAAAAAAAGCTCCGTCATGGTGCGCCCGGCTTACACCCAAGAAGTAATGAATGGTGAAGATACAAGAGAAGATCAAGAATTACGTAGGTACGTAATTTTCATTTTCAACTTTGTTGCATATCTCAGGCATTTTTGGAATTTTTGCACCAAATTTTCAACATGGGGTTTTGGGACCCTTCTCATGAATGCTGTCACTGTCATGGCATTATTCGGGCCCGAAGGGTGATTTTGCAGTCACTACAGAAATCACCTTTTGGGACCGATTAATAACGACACTGCCAGTGTTCATAAGGTGGGCCTCAAGAGCCTATTTTGAAAATTTGGTGAAAAATTCCAAAATTCACTGTTTTATGTTGCACAGTTCCTACGCACTTCGTAAGTTCTAAATTTTCAATATTTTCACTCCAGATTTTTAACATTGCCATTTTACCACACCTTCTTATGAGTAGTACAGCTGTCATTTTCACATCTCACCCAAAATGTGTTTCCCATGTAGCGACAATGGCACAGTCGGTGTCGTGAAACCAATGTCTGGGACAAATTAGGAAAACCACAGTGACACTGTTCATGAGCAGAGGTCTTAAAATGCTATGTTGAAAATTTGGTGAAAAAAATTCCTAAAATGACTGTTTTCTGGTCGCGTTCGCGCAGTTCCTATGCATGCTCATAAGTTTGCTGAATTTAATATTTTCACTCCAGATTTTCCAACATTGCCATTTTATTACACTTCCTTATGAACAGTACAGCTGCCATTTTTCATATACCGCCCAAAATGTGTTTCGTACATGTAGCGCGCAATGGTGCTGTTGGTGTCTGAAAGCAATGTTTAGGACAGATTAAGAAAATGACAGTGACACTGTTCATGAGCAGAGGTCTTAAAATGGCTATGTTGAAAATTTGGTGACAAAGTCCATAAAATGACTGTGTTACGAGTGAGCATTGCACAGTTTCCACGCACCCTAGTAAGTTCATGATTTTGTAATATTTTAAGTCCAGATTTTCACCAGTGGCATTTTCCACACTTCCTTATTTACAGTACAGCTGTCATTTTCACAACATGGCGAAGTTATTCCACTTTCAGCGCAGAGATGCGTGTAGTCGCTGTGGAAATCATTGTTCGGGACAGATAAAAAATCAAGTGACACTGTTTCATGATCGGAGGCACCAAAATGCCTGAGTTGACAATCTGCTGTAAAAAAATCCCCAACCTAATTATATTACGGGTGTGTGTTGCACAGTTTCTATGTACGCTCATAACTTCACCATTTCTTTAAATATTTTTACTGCAGATTTGCAACATTGCCATTTTTTACACCTCCCCATGAACAGTACAGCTGTCATTTTTTACATCCTGTTTGGAATGTTTTTGCACCTGTGGTGCTAAATGCTGTAGTCACTGTGCATAAGCAGCTTTCGGCTAACAAACTGATATTCCCCCTGTTCATGAGGTGGGGTCACAAAAAAACATGTTGAACATTTGGAGTGAAAATACCAGCGAATGCCTGAGGTATTTGGGTTTCCAACCATAACGCCTAACCCTGTAGAGAATGGCAGGCATCAGGGCTGTGACTTGGGATTCTTGCCTGTAATGCTCATATCTCCACACCCTGCAGCCAGTGAGAGCGTTGAGGTATGCCTTGGACTCTTGACCCCAAAGTTCACCCCATTCTCTATATCGCACCCATCTCAGCGTATTTCCTAATGGAATGGGGTGCGCATAAGGCCAAAGACCCAAGGAACACCGTGACACTTGTCAGTGTCTGTAGGGTGGGGTGTGGTGAAATGGGCGTGTGCCCGTTATGCCTGACTGACGACCAAAGGCACCCCAATGCCTGTCACTCTCTGCAGGGTGGTGGTGGGGTTGGCTTCAGTTCAATACTTCACTGCAATTCCTATTACGGAGCTCTGTAACTTCTACACTACCACTGCCAATGCCAGCAAGCAAACATTCGGCATTGACAAATGCTTGTTCCAATACCCGTGACACGGTTAGAAACTGATAAGGGCGTCTTGCCTGGTTGTTTGCCATAAAAAGGGTAAGTTTGTGGCTAGGATGGCTATGTCTGAGAAACCCAAAAGAAAAACCAGGCCCACTGGGTTTCAACACTGCAGAGTGTGTGGGGAGGTCTTTGCTAAGGCTGATCCCCACACCATCTGTGTTTATTGTCTGGGGTTTGACCACCTCGATTCAGACTGCCAAATCTGTAAAAATTTCCCTAAGTCTACCCTGGAAAAAGATTAGGTAGGCTCAGGGATAAAGGAGGCGTGAAATCCGCTGGCCAGACAACCAGCCGGTTCGGTTCGGCGAACCTGAAGTAGCCCTCTGACCAGAGTGATACTTCTTCAGGCAAGAGGAGAGCTGATCCTGAGGGATCGGTTCCTACAAAAGGAAAAGAAAAATCGGCCGGTTCGGTTCCAGAGACCCATTTTCCGACCGCTGAAGAGATTGCCAGTGCGATAAGGATTGTAGAATTGCTTCATTCAGTTCCGTCTGATCCGGCGCCTTCTGGCAGGCGCTCGATTTGGTTGGTTCCTCCGGTTCAAGATTATGCCCCTGAAGATTTCTATGAACCAGATTTGGAGGGGCTTGAAGATTATGATGATGACGATGGTGTGGGAGGTCTGGTTGAGCCCATTGAACCGGACATCTCCCCAGACAGGCCTTCTGGTGTTTCCCCTCCTAGGTTTTCTGAGATCTTACTTCGAGACACAGCTCTTGCAGTAGGTTACACCATTAGGACTGAAGCCAGCAGGCGTCAGGACCCCACGGAAAAATTCTAGCTAGCTATCTTCATCGGGGACGGCCCCCGATGTCGGTCCCGCCTCCGGCGTCAGGCGTAGTACATAGGCGGTCCCTTGATTCTGATTCTTTCCATGACATCGACTTGCATGCTCTCAACCCTTAGGTTCAGTCTCTAGCCTTGCGACCATTGGTTAGAGTTTTTCCTACTGGAAATTCGATTCTCTACAATCAAGTTTTTCTCTGATGTCCTCTCCGACCTCCGGTCACTCCTCAAAGTGTGCTTGTGGGAAGCAGATCCCCTTCAAGGACCCTCACTCGGCCTGCGTCCGGTGCCTAGGCCCAGACCACGACACCGGGCCTGCTACTTTTGCCAGGGGTTTAATAGCAGAACCCGGATCCGTCGCCAGAAAGCCCTTCAGGCATTTTTGCTGGAAGAAAAACTCAAGACCATGTCTTCCAGGGGACTCTTCAAAGAAGGCCCACAAGCACGCTAAGAAATGCAGGGAAAAGGCCCCTTCTAGGTCCCCGTCTAGGGCCTCAGACTCGCGCATCTCTGGTTCCAGGTCCGACCGCTCCCCTTCCCGGGCCAGCTCTCAGCCTCCCTCTGCTGCGGTCAAGAAGTCTTCATCCTCTTCTCAGGCCAAGACTGCCAGACCTTCCTCATCCTCCAGGACCCTGGTCAAGTCTGGGGATCGCCACCATCACCATAAGTCGGGTTCCCGCCTTTCTGAACCCGACGTCAGGTTGGCTTCCTTGCCTCCTCGCAAGACTATGGAGCTTACCTCTCTGAAGAAGCCGCAGGACCCGACGCGGTGCGCCCGTCGTCCTCTCACCACAGATCCCCGGAGCCGCCGTCGGCCATATCGACCGTCGCCGGCCAGAATAACGCATCATCGGACGCGGTAGGGGACTGGTGCCGCTCCTATTGAAGAGGACCGGCGCCTCCGACCGGCGTCGGTCAGGAGACCATCACCGAGGAGAATTGACTCAGTCCGAGGACCAGACAGGCGACCCGGTCCTGTCGAGGCGCCCAGGAACCCTCGCCATTACCCGAGCCCCCTGTGGAGCCGACGCCGGGACCCGACGACCGTCCACCGGCGCCCGGACCGTCGTCGGGCCTTTCCATGGTAGAAGTGAAGAAGCTGTTCACTTACTGGTGGGACACCATAAAGAAGGACATGGTCCCCATGCCACCTCCTCTTCCTCCTACACCGATTACTCCTCCGGTTCCTGTGCCCCCCTCTCCATCAGGGTCGGCAGGCCGACTACCTCCTCCCCAGGAGCACAGAACACCTCCAAGGGGGAGACCAGACAAACTGAGACCTCCGTCCAAATCCTCTTCCAGGTCACCCAGCCCTAAGAGACCCAGAAGACGCCGACGATCGCCTTCGATGGAGGACACGGAATCAGAGTTCTCAACATCCAGATCCCCATCTCCCCTCTCCATCCCTTCTCCAGATCCACGCAAGATGCCAAAGTCTCCTCCGGATGACCCTTTGTTCTCGGATATTATGAGCCACATCCAAGAGAACATGGGATGGGATGCGGAAGAGCTAGACCCGGAAAGGCTACGCCTTGCAAAGTATCTTCAGCAGAAGGACCCCAAGTCTGTGGTGGTGCCACCCTTGGTAGACACTTTCGTGGACGTCACCAAGGCAGCGTGGAAGCGTCCACATTCGCTCCCGGCGATGCCAAAGAAAGCTGATCGCTTGTACAAGGCTCCCAGGGAAGACCAGTACTTGATTCAGCATCCTCAGGCCGACTCTCTGGTCTTAACAGCCTCACATGACCGGTCCCAGAGACCGCAACATCTGAGCACCCTGCCACCGGACCCAGAGTCCAAACAGCTGGACGCTATGGTGGCGCACGTATGCTTCCGCTACCTGCGCCATCAGATCCCTGAATTACTTGACCCACATGGTGCAGTTCCAAAATGCCTTGTGGGATCAGGGTCTGGATGTGGCTGAGAAACTACCGGAAGGTGAGCAGAAGGAGGAGATGCTTCAACTCCTTCGTACGGGTTCGGACGTGGGAACCCAAGTGCTACGAGCCGCGTATGACTCCGCGGACTCCTCGGCCCGAGCAGCAGCTTCAGGCGTATGCATCCGGAGACACTCTTGGTTACGCGTCTCCGGTTTT
Source organism: Neoceratodus forsteri (assembly GCA_016271365.2). Taxonomy (NCBI): domain Eukaryota; kingdom Metazoa; phylum Chordata; order Ceratodontiformes; family Ceratodontidae; genus Neoceratodus; species Neoceratodus forsteri. Next base: position 1,414,793,203 of record CM028129.1, read on the forward strand.
ACCCCGGACGTCCAGAAGAATATCATGGACGCCCCATTCGAGGGAGAAGTCTTGTTTGGTAAGCCCTCAGAGAAGATTATTACCAAACTCCAAGAGGCCGGGAAGGCGGTGAGGTCGGTTCAGGCCATGTACCGACCCAAGCTTAGTTCCTTTCGTAGGAACCAAAGCCGATTTCGTGGACGGACGCAGAGGCAACAGTCCCGCCCACTCCACAACAGAGGGCTCCGGCTTTCACAGAGCCCAGGAAACAACCCGCGGGCCGTGAGCCAGCGTACTTCAGCCGGTCCAGCCAATGGGACCCTCAACTCCACAGTCCTGACTCCTTTCCGGGCCCGCCCCTCAGGATCAATGGGAAATCATGGTCAGGGGTCGCATTTGCGAACTTCCTGCCGGGATGGCAGGCTATAACCACCAACAGGTGGGTTCTTCAGTTAGTTGGAAAAGGCCACTTTATAGAATTTGCAGAAAAGCCACCCTGAGGCCTTCTTTGCTCTCCGGTACCCGGGTCAGCACAAGTCACTGATCTGGCAAGAAATACTCGCTCTTGCAAAGGGTGATAGATGCGTCGCGGAGAACCAGAGGACAAGGATACTATTCCCCTTCTTCCTGGTTCCAAAGAAACAGGGACCTCCGTCCGATTCTGGACCTCAGCGACCTCAGCGTGTCGATTCGCCTACAAAAGATTCGCATGGTGACTCTTCCAGGTCTCATTCCATGCTGAAGCAGAGCGCTTCTTAGCGTCTCTAGACATGCAGGGCGCATACCTGCACATCCCTATAGCTCAGGCGCTGAGAGGTTCCTGCGCTGAGGTTTCTCGACCACCACCTTCAGTTCGAGCCCTTCCATTCGGACTGTCATCCGCGCCAGGGTCTTTACCAAATGCATGGCAGTCATGGCAGCATCTCTAAGGAGACAGGGCCATTATGTGTTCCCTTACCTGGACAATTGGTTTCTCATGGCCGCCTCCAGAGAGGCGTTGTTATGAGCGATCCAGAGCACCCAGGACCTGTTCCGATCTCTGGGCATCCTAATCAACCACGAGAAGTCTCTCCTGGTACCATCGCAGAAGCTGCAATTTATAGGCGCAGTACTGGACACCGTTCAGGGAAGAGCATTTCTTTCAGACGACAGAGCGGAGCGCATCAGATCCCTCATCAGGGAGCTTTCTTCGAACAAGACCGTCCCAGCCAGGTTGGTCCTTCGCTTGCTCGGACACATGGCTGCAGCCATTCCTACCATCCCTTTTGCAAGGCTCCACATGCGAGTAACTCAGTGGATGCTCAAGGTGCAATGGGATCAAAGGCAAGACCACATGCAGCATCCGGTCAGAATCACGGACACCGTGATTCGAGACTGGCAGTGGTGGCTAGACCCAGGGACACTCTCCACGGCGTCCCATTTATAGCGCCGTCCCCGGAGGTAATCCTTACCACAGACGCCTCAGGTCTAGGATGGGGAGCACACCTGGACGGGGTGAAGTCCCAGGGAACGTGGACCCCTCTGGAGGCCCACCTCCATATCAACGTCCTAGAGATGAGGGCGGTCCTTTATGCCCTGCAGGCCTTTCAGTCAGAAATCCCGCCGAGTACCCTCCTGCTTCAGATAGACAACATGGTGGTGATGTATTACCTCAACAAACAAGGAGGCGCACACTCTTACTCCCTTTGCAGGGAGGCCATGAGGGTGTGGGATTGGGTAATCCGACACGGCGCAAATCTGATCACAGTACATGTTCCCGGGGTGGACAACACGATTGCGGATGGCCTGAGTCGCTCCCAGGCCAGAGTCCACGAGTGGGAACTTCTTCAAGAGGTAGCAGAGGATCTGTTTCTTCGATAGGGAACTCCAGAGTTGGACTTGTTCGCATCCCCATCCAACGCAAAACTGCCCAATTTTTGCTCGCTAGATCCAGGGCCTGGTGTTTTCTGGTGAGACGCGTTGTCCCTCTCATGGGCAGACAGATTCCTGTACGCTTTCCCTCCCTTCCCGTTGATCCAGAGAGTTCTTCTCAAACTGCGCAGGGAGCAAGCAACCATGATCCTTGTGGCCCCCTTTTGGCCCAGACAGATATGGTTCCCTTTACTGATTCAACTATCCCGGGAACCTCCGCTCCCGTTGCCGTTCAGCTCCCACCTCTTGTCTCAGGAGGAAGGTTCACTGGTCCACCCGGACTTAAGCACACTGAACCTGCATGCATGGCTCCTAGAGACACAGCCATCTTGCGTCATGGGGTCTCGCAAGAGGTTGAGGAAGTTCTTTCTGCAGCCAGAAAGCCGGCAACGCATGCGACGTACGCCATGAAATGGCGCCGTTTTTGTTTATGGTCGCGAGCACGCGATTTTTCCCCTTTAGGTTGCCCGGTGAGAGTGGTGCTGGACTACCTGCTCTCCCTTTTCCGTTTGGGCCTAGCCTACTCCTGTATCAAGGTGCACCTCTGTGCCATCTCTGCCTACCACCTTCCGGTGGGACATCGCACAGTGGCACAATTAGACGCCTCTCGGGAATGCCTGAGAGGGGTGTTACATCTTAGGCCTCCCATTAAGGACCCAGTGCCTCCATGGGATTTGCTCTTTGTCCTGGAACAACTCATGCTTCCCCCCTTCGAACCTGCAGCGGATTGCGAGCTACGTTTTCTGTCGTGGAAAACGCTGTTTTTGGTTGCTGTTACTTCTGCGAGAAGAGTTTCTGAGCTTCACGCTCTCATGTGCAAAGAGCCTTATTTAGTTTTCCACGGGGACAGAGCATCCCTGAGGACGAATCCTAAATTTTTGCCTAAGGTGGTTTCTACACTCACTCTCAATCAGGATATTGACCTGTCGGTCTACTTCCCGAATTACTCTAATAGAGGAGAGGCACTGCTCTTCACCCTGGATGTTCACCGCAGCTTGAGGTATTACCTCAACAGAACTAAACAATTTTGTAGTTCAGAGCAACTTTTCGTTTCCTTTTCTGAAAGGATGATGGGCCAACCAGTATCCAAACAGTCCCTGTCTCGCTGGCTTGTCCAGTGTATTTTCATACTGTTATGATATCAAACAAAAGCCCCTCCTGGGAACAGTCCGGGGTCATTCCACTAGGGGTGTGGCCACCCCTTTGCAGCACTCTGAAATGTCTCCACCTCTGCCATATGTGCTGCAGCCACTTGGAGCTCTGTGCATACATTTATCAGGCATTATAGCCTGGACCTCGCCGCTCGGCGAAGAGCCGGCTTCGGCCTGGCGGTGCTACAGGGTCTCCTGTCCTAGATTCAGGACCTGGAATATAATTCCTAGTTTCCTCCTCCCAGAATGTTGGCAGCGTTACTGCTTGGGAATCAGTCCTAATGGTGTAACCTGCTGCAAGAGCTGTGTCTAGAAGTAAGATAGTACAGTTACGCAAGAACTTACCGTAACAGTAGATCTTCGAGAACAGCTCTTGCAGCAGGTACCTTCCCACCCACCTTCCCCCTTGGAAGAGGCATGGCTTAGGCCTTTACTATCAGGGATTTTTCCCTTTTGACTTCTGACGGTGGATCCTCAGTCTCCCATTTCGATGTCAGCCTGTGGCCGGAAGTCTGCGGCGGGAGAACTGGGGAATCGGGACAGCCCCCTATGTACTACATTATGACCGGGCCGGGACGATGTTGGGCGGTCCCGCTGAAGATAGCTAGCTAGAATTTTTCCGTGGGGTTCCTGACACTCCCGCCTTCAGTCCTAATGGTGTAACCTGCTGCAAGAGCTGTTCTCGAAGATGTACTGTTACAGTAAGTTCTTATGTAACTGTACTTTCCCTTCCCACTACATGTTTTACAGGAAAGTGGCAGAAGCCCTCCAGCTCCCTGTGGAAGAAGCTGTAGAGGAACAAGAGGAACCTGATTATGTGGAGATGATGGGACATCCCAGAGTCCACGAGACTGTCTGTTCCCCTTCATGAGTCTTTTGGGAAACAGACACAAAAGATTTTAAAAACTCCAAATTCTGTACCTCCTGTCGACAGAAGGATGGACAAAAGGTACACCTTATCAGGTTCTGGTACAGAGTACTTGTAGCAACAATGCAGCTATGTTGGGGTTGTGCAGGTTTCACACACCCCAGATAAAGATTCTAGGAAACTGGATGCCATGGCAAAGAAACATTACATGGCATCCGCCTTGGGACTCAGGCAGGCTAATTATATGGCCTATGTAGCCAGGTACCAGAAGTCCAGATGGGACACTGTACTGGCACTGGCTAAGCAGGCCTCCCCCCAGCTAGCCTCAGAGCTGGAGGGGGTGACTGCTGCTGGGATTGAGGCATCTAAGGTACGGTTCCATGCTGCTGTGGACTCCGATGATGTGTTCTCTAGAGTCATGGCTGCATCAGTAGCTCTTCGGAGAATGGCTTGGCTCAGATGTACTAGTCTGTCACAGGACACCCAGGCTAAGGCCATGGATTTCCCTGTGGTGGGTAATTCTCTGTTTGGGGAGCAGACAGAGAATTACATGAAAAAGATGGATGAGTATAGGACCACCTATAGGAGTGCACAGGCCAAGGAAAGGCAGGCAGTTCCTCAAAGGCAGCAGGCTAGGGGCAGGCCTTTTCATAGGCCTTTCTACCAAGCACAGGCCTCTTCTCCCTTTCCTCAGAGGGTGTTCGTCAGAGGGAGAGGCAGAAGAGGGATGAGCAGGGCTGCATCCATCCTTCAACCTAAGGCTCCTGCCAAGCAGACACCCTGAAGGTTCAGCCTGGGTCGACTCCCCCATTCCTGTAGGAGGCAGGTTGGCTTACTTCGTCCAGGACTGGATGTCTGTTACCTCAGACAAGTGGGTCCTAGAGGTGGTAAACCTGGGGCTGTTTCTCGGCTTCAAGAAATTTTCAAAGCTGAGGGCCAGATCTTTTCCACCTACAAGCATCTCCAAAACCACTGCCCTAGAGGCAGAGGTTTCATCTCTGCTGGCTCTGAAGACTGTAGAGAGAGTTCCTAAATTACACAGGGGCAAAGGTCTGTACTCCAGGTACTTCCTTACCCCAAAAAAGACAGGGGAGTGGCGACCCATCCTAGACTTAAGATACCTGAACAAACATCTTTTAAAACCAAAATTCAAAATGGTGACTCTGGGTATAATCCTTCCCTCTCTAAGGCCGGAGGACTGGCTAGCCTCCCTGGACTTAAAAGATGCCTACTTTCACATTCCTGTTAGGTGCTCCCACAGAAAGTACCTCAGGTTTGAATTGCCTTCAGGCCATTATCAGTTCAAAGCTATGCCCTTGACCTGACATCAGCTCCAAGATTATTCACCAAATGCCTAGCAGTAGTAGTGGCCTTTTAAGAAGGAAAAATATTTCCATATTTCCATACCTGGACGACTGGCTCATTGTGGGTCAGTCCCCAGACCAAGTCAAGTCAGACCTTCAAGTGACTCAGCAAATGCTCACTTCCCTAGGATTCCTTCTCAGTCTTCCCAAGTCAGTTCTCAAACCTTTACAGCTCCTCACCTTCATAGAGGCAGAGTTGGATACAGTCAAAGCAAGAGCTTTTCTTCCCCTGGAAAGGGCAAGGGCTATTGTAGAGCTGGCTTCTTCATTCCACCTTCTGGTCTCTCGGCCAGCAAGGCACTTCCTTCAACTTCTGGGCCACATGGCAGCTTCTGCTGCAGTGGTCCAAGGGGCCAGACTTCAGATGAGGGACATTCAGTTTCACCTGAGGGTCTTTTGGTCTCAGAAGAAAGATTCTCTAACCAAACTAGTTCCAGTGACCAAGACCCTGATCCAGGCTCTCTAGTGGTGGCAGGATCAGGACAACCTCAGGCAAGGAGTCCCATTCGTCACTCAATCTCACTCTGTGGTCCTAACCACGGATGCTTCTCTATTGGGGTGGGGAGCCCATTTGGGGGCTCTTACAGCCGAGGGACTGTGGTCCCCTCAGGAATCCCTTCTTCATAGCAATCTCTTGGAACTCAGGGTGGTCTTTCTGGCCCTGCAAGCTTTCTCTGTCAGTGCAGAACAAGGTGGTTCAGGTCAGGACAGACAACACCACCACCATGTGGTACATCAACAAGCAGGGAGGCAGTCTGTCCACGGCCTTGTGCACGGAAGCCATGAAATTGTGGTCCCTAGCTTATTCTCTGCAGACCACTCTGATAGCAGTCCACCTTCCAGGGAAGGACAATGTGCTAGCAGATGCATTGAGCAGGATCTCCCAGGGCCATCACGAATGGTCCCTGGACCCTCTGGTGTTGAAAGTGATTTTTTCAAGGTGGGGCACTCCAGAGATAGATCTCTTTGCAGCCCCAGACAATCACCAACTTCCTCTGTTTTGTTGCAGATCCCCAGTATTGGGCTCAGTCCCTCTGGATGCTCTGATTTTGAACTGGGAAGGGGAAATTTCTTTATGCCTTCCCTCCCTTTCCTCTGCTATTCAAGGTTCTGGTCAAGATAAGGTCACAACCTTGCAAAGTGATTCTGATTACTCCAGACTGGGCCAGGTAGCCTTGGTACCCCCTGTTGCTGCCCCAGCAGTCCATCTTCCCCTGTCTCTTCCCAGGAATTACAACCTGTTATCCTCCTCTCAGGGGAGGATTTGGTACCGCAATCTTCAGTCGCTCAATCTCAAGGCATGGCTCTTGAAGAGTTAGAGTATGCAGATTTGCATCTGTCCCAAGGGGTTCTGGATATTCTGAAAGCCTCTCGAAAGCCTGCCACCAGAAAAACTTACAATTCCAAATGGAAAAGATTCAGCATTTGGTATTCCAAGAAGCATATATCCCCAGACACTGCTGAATTGTCTACAGTTCTGGATTTTATGGTTCATCTTAATGGCCTAGGCCTCAGACCAGCTACTCTCAAAGTACATTTGTCAGCTGTATCTGCTTTTCTGTCAGCGGGAAAGTCTTCCTCACTGTCATCTCACCCTGTATTCTGTAAATTTTTCAAAGGATTGCTTCATACCAATCCCCCCTTTAGGGATCCTACCCCTGCTTGGGATCTTAATGTTTGCATTGCTCAGTTTATGCAACCCCCTTTTGAGCCTTTGTCTTCAGCAGAGCTTAAGTACTTGACTTGGAAAACTGTGTTCCTGGTAGCTGTTACCTCTGCCAGGCGTATCAGTGAGTTGCAAGCTCTGTCAGTGGAGCCTGATTTTACCTCATTCCATAGAGATAAGGTGGCCCTTAGAACTAATAGGAGGTTTTTACCTAAAGTGGTTTCAGATTTTCATCTGAACCAATCTGTGTCTCTCCCTGTGTTCTTCACTGATCATTCTTCTTCAGGAGAAAGAAGTTTACACAGTTTGGATATTAAAAGAGCCCTTAGTTACTACATTGAGTGTACTAAGGCTCACAGGTTTGACTCCCTTCAGTTGTTTCTCACTTATGGGGAAGTGGGTAAGGGCAAACCTGTCACTAAGAGAACTATTGCCATGTAGATTGTCTCTTGTATTCAATTCTGCTATGAGAAGCTAGGCAAAATACCTTCCTCAGGCCTGAGGGCTCATTCGACTGGAGGTACAGCTGCTTGCCTGGCTGCGGCCAGGGATATTCCTTTGCTAGAGATATGTAAAGCAGCCACCTGGAAAACAGTCCATACATTTACCAAGCATTACTCCCTGGACATCCAGGCTAAGATTGATGCTCTGTTTGGTACAGCAGTACTGCAGAGCCTATTCCCAAGGTAGGTTCGATTCCCCCCTCCATGGAGGTACTACTTGGTAGTCTGCAATAGTCAGAATACAGCAAGACTTCATGTTGTTTGAAGAAAAAATTACTCACCTTAGTAATTATGTTTCTTCTAATGGAGTCTTGATGTATTCTGACCTCCTTCCCATCTCAGAACCTGTTTTTGGGAAGTGGGCTGGCAGATGCAGTGTTGCACCCCAGGGGTACATTTGGATACTCCCTCCATTTAGAGAGGGGGAGTGGGTTATAGTATTAATTTAACAGTCTTAAGTTGTTCACTACCTGGTTTTTGATTTTTGATTTCTTGACTTGAGTCTTTTGGGGATCCAAAATATTTGGTTGCCATTTGGCTAGTAAAAATTGTACAATTTCCACATAGTAGTTAGTATTAGCTCGTAAAAATCTGACAGTTGTGCTTCAAAGTGCAGCAGACAGAGGTTTGAACCGAGCTCGAGCTCAACGTTCTATGCTCTGCATAGAAAATTAACCATCTACTCTCCGGGGCAGTTTGAGTGCTGGGGCTAACTGCAATAGTCAAAATACAGCAAGACTCCATTAGAAGAAACACAATTACTAAGGTGAGTAATTTTTTCTTAGTTACTACCCCCACTTTCATTTGGTGTTCCACCCCATTAATAGTGAGAGTCACTTGGCTGGTGGGATAGTATCGAGTGTCCCCGTGGATGCAGATGACACCAGTACCTGGTCCTTTTGGACATTGTTTTCCCAGCAATTCAATATGCACTAGGATCTGTCTGCTTCCCGAATCTATAAGTCTCTTCACAGTCTTCTCTCCCACTTTCACATCTGTTAAGTACTTGCCCCAATTTGCTAAGGACAAATCTTCTCCAGTGCCACTCTTCTTACAGCAGTTTCTTGCAATATGGCTGGGCTTATTACAGTTATAGCAAATAACGTCTTTGGGCTACAATTTGTTAATCCCACTAGAGTGCTTATCAGACTTGGAGTTTAAATGGGAAAAATAGTGTCTTACCGGTGCTTGGCTGTTACCTCGCTGCTGTGGAGTCTGTCTAGCCATTTGGTAGTCTTCAGCCAAAGAAACAGCCTTTCCCCACTTTCTGGTCAGTGTTCCTTTACCCAAAGATGCACATCCTTAGGCAGGATGTTGATGAATTGCTCTATTGCATTTGTGTCGATCTGTCGGACTGTTTTGCCCTCTGGTTGGAGCCATTTTTGTCAGGAGTTCTCTTGAGTCGGGTGAAGGCTTCTCGAGGATTGTCGACTGAGTTGTACTTCCAAGAGATCGAAATCTCTGCCTGTAGGTCTCTCCTGAGATGTACCTTTTCAGGATTTCACTTTTCACCAGGTCATAGTTTTCTGACTGTGCAGTGTCCATACTGCTGTAGGCAAGTTGTGCTTTACCTGTCAGGTAGGGTACCAGTTTGATTATCCATTGCTGCTTTGGCCATTGGCAGGCTGTGGCAACTCCTTCAGAAGTTGTCAGGTATGCCTCAATATCTTCCAAGGGACACAACTTTGTAAGTTTAATGGCTTTTAAGTTGCTCATGTTTTCAAACAACATGAAGTCTTGCTGTATTATGACTTATTGCAGTTAGCCCCAGCACTTGAACTGCTCTGGAGAGGAAAGAGTTAAATTCTATGCAGGGCATAGAATGTTGAGCTCGAGCTCGGTTCAAAACTCTGTCTGCTGCACTTTGAAGTGTAACCGTCAGAATCTTTACTTCGCCAAACTGAACAGTCACTCCGGAGATTTCTTCTCTGCTCACTGTTCTCGGTTGGTTGAAGTCGTCCTTTTGTGTTTATTTTGGTTCAGATCCCTGTCTGTGGTACAGTAAGTGCGTAGGTAGTGGACTGGCTGTTAAAAAAAAAAAAAAAAACTTGTGGAAATTGTCATTTTAAAAACTCTTAACCGGTTCGACTGAACCGGTTACGTTGTCTGTGATTGTATTTTTTTCTTTCTTTCAGGTTGTGGTGGTACCGGTCCTTATCGGCTTACAAAAAAAAAGTGTTTTCTTACAGTTTTTTCAAATACCTGTAACACGGTTAGAAACCGATAAAGGGGTCTTGCCTGGCTTTTGCCGAGTAAAGGGTAAGTTTGTTGGTTAGTATGGCTATTTCTGAGAAACCCAAAAGAAAAACCGAGCCCACTGGGTTTCAGCACTGCGGTATGTGTGGGGAGGTCTTTGCCAAGGCTGATCCCCACACCACCTGTGCTTATTGTGTGGGGTTTGACCACCTCGATTCAGACTGCCAAATCTGTAAGAATTTCCATAAGTCCACCCTGGATAAAAGATTGGGCAGGCTTAGGGAGAAGAAGGCCGAGAAGTCCGCTGACCCGGATGGCCAGCCCGGTTCGGTTTAGACCGAACCAGAAGGAGTGCCCTCTGACCAGGGCGATACTCCTTCAGGCAAAAGGAGAGCCGATTCCAAGGGATTGGTTCCATCAAAAAGAAAGAGAGAAGAAAAATCGGCCGGTTCAGATCCAGAACCACATGTTCCAATCGCCGAGGAGATTGCCAGAGTGATTAGGATTGTTGAATCACTTCATCTAGTTCCAACCAATCCGACGCCTTCTGGCAGGCGTTCAGTTCGGTCAGTTCCTCCAGTTCAGGATTATGTCCCTGAAGATTTTTATTAAGCAGATTTGGAGGGGGGTGATGATTACGAAGGTGATGATTTTTTATTTAGTTTATTTAGTTTTTGTTGACTGGGTAAGTGCACTAGATAAATCCTGCCTATTTTCAGGCACGACCTGGGGAAGGGGGATACAGATGAATGCCAACTGACCTTGAACCAGATTAAGCTGTTGGTGTTATTTTTTAGTGAATGATGATGGTGATGGAATGGAAGGACTGGATGAGCCCATTGAACCGGACATCTCCCCAGACAGGCCTTCTGGTGTTTCCCCTCCTAGGCTTTCTGAGTTCCCTTCCCACTTTATGTTTTACAGGAAAGTGGCAGAAACCCTCCAGCTCCCTTTGGAAGAAGCTGTTGGGAAACGGACTCAAAAACTGTTAAAAACTCCAAATTCTTTACCTCCTGTAGACAGAAGGATGGACAAGAGGTGCATGCTGTAAGGCTCGGTTACGGAGTACTTGTACCAGCAATGCAGCCATGTTGGGGTTGTGCAGGCTGCAGCCTGTGATAAGGCTAACATACCCCTGGCTTCACACCCCCAGATAAAGTCCCCAGGAAGCTGGATGCCATGGCAAAGAAACAGTACATGGCATCCTCCTTGGGACTCAGGCAGGCTAATTACATGGCCTGTACAACCAGGTACCAGAAGTCCAGATGGGACACTGTACTGGCACTGGCTAAGCAGGCCTCCCCCCAGCTTGCCAGGGAGCTGGAGGAGGTGGCTGCTGATGGGATTGAGGCATCTAAGATCCAGTTTCATGCTGCTGTGGACTCCAGTGATGTGTCATCACGAGTCATGGCTACATCTGTGGCACTTCGGAGAATGGCTTGGCTCAGATGTACTAGCCTTTCACAGGACACCCAGGCTAAGGCCGTGGATTTCCCTGTGGTGGGTCATTCTTTGTTTGGGAAACAGAGAATTACATGAAAAAGATGGCTGAATACAGGACCATCTACAGGAGTGCACAGGCCAAGGAAAGGCAGGCAACTCCTCAAAGGCAGCAAGCTAGGAGCAGGCCCTTTCATAGGTCTTTCTACCAAGCACAGGCCTCCTCTCCTTTTTCCCAGAGGGGGTTCTTCAGAGGGAGAGGCAGAAGGGGGATGAGCAGGGCTGCATCCACCTCTCAGCCTAAGGCTCCTGCTAAGCAGACACCCTGATGTGTCACCCGGGTCCACTCCCCCATTCCTGTAGTAGGCAGGCTGGCTTACTTCTTCCAGGACTGGAAGTCTGTTACCTCAGACAAGTGGGTCCTGGAGGTAGTAAGCCAGAGACTGGCTCTCTGCTTCAAAAATTTTCCAAAGCTGAGATCCAGATCTTTTTCACCTGCAAACATCGCCAAAACCATTGCCCTAGAGGCAGAGGTTTCATCTCTACTGGCTTTAAGGGCCATAGGGAGAGTTCCTGCAATGCACAGGGGAAAAGGTCTGTACTCCAGATACTTCCTTACCCCGAAAAAAAAACAGGGGAGTGGCGGCCCATCCTAGACTTAAGATACCTGAACAAACACCTTTTAAAACCAAACTTCAAAATGGTGACTCTGGGAATAATCCTTCCCTGTCTAAGGCCAGGGGACTGGCTAGCCTCCCTGGACCTAAAGGATGCCTATTTTCATATTCCCATCAGGTGCTCCCACAGAAAGTACTTCAGGTTCTAACTGCCATCAGCCATTACCAATTCAGAGCAATGCCATTCGACCTAACATCAGCTCCAAGGGTGTTCACAAAATGCCTAGCAGTAGTAGTGGCATTCCTAAGGAGAAAAAATATCTCCATATTTCCATATCTGGATGACTGGCTCATTGTCGGCCAGTCTCCAGACCAAGTCAAGGCAGATCTGCAAGTGACCCAGCAAGTGCTCACTTCTCTAGGATTTCTTCTCAATCTTCCCAGGTCAGTTCTCGAGCCAGTACAGCTTCTGACCTTCATAGGAGTAGAGCTGGATACTGTCAAAGCAAGAGCTTTTCTTCCCTTGGTAAGGGTAAGGGCCATCATAGAGCTGGCGTCCTCCTTCCACCTTCTGGTTTCTTGACCAGCAAGGCACTTCCTTCAGCTTCTGGGCCACATGGCAACTTCCACTGCAGGGGGCCAGATTTCAGATGAAGGACATTCAGTTTCACCTTAGGGTCTTTTGGTCTCAGAAGAAAGACCCTCTATCCAAGCTTATTCCAGTGACTCAGACCCTGATCCAGGCTCTCCAATGGTGGCAGGATCGGGACAGTCTCAGGCAAGGAATCCCATTCATCACTCAATCTCATTCAGTGGTTCTAACCACAGATGCTTCTCTCCTGGGGTGGGGAGCTCACTTTGGGACTCTCACAGCCCAGGGAGTGTGGTCCACTCAGGAGTCTCTTCTCCACATCAATCTTCTGGAGCTCAGGGCAGTTTTTCTGGCCCTGCAAGTCTTCTCGGAATCAGTACAGAACAAGGTGGTTCAGGTCAGGACAGACAACACCGCCACCATGTGGTATATCAACAAGCAAGGAGGCACTCAGTCTACGGCCTTGTGCACGGAAGCCATGAAATTATGGTCCCTGGCTTATTCTCTTCAGACCTTTCTGGTAGCAGTCCACCTTCCAGGAAAGGACAATGTGCTAGCAGATGCACTGAGCAGGATCTTCCAGGGCCATCACAAATGTTCCCTGGATCATCCCCAGTGTTAAAAGTGATTTTTTTCAAGGTGGGGCAGCCCCAGACAATCACCAACTTCCTCCCTTCTGTTGCAGACACCCAGTCTTGGGCTCAGTCCCTCTGGATGCATTGGTTCTGGATTGGGAAGGGAAATTTCTGTATGCCTTCCCACCTTTTCGTCTACTGTTCAAGGTTCTGGTCAAGACAAGATCACAGTCTTGCAAAGTGATCCTGATTGCCCCAGATTGTGCCAGGCAGCCTTGGTATCCCCCAGAACTTGCTTCGAGAAACAGATCTTGCAGCAGGTTACACCATTAGGACTGAAGCCGACCCCACGGAAATTTTCTAGCTAGCAGTATTCAGCGGGGACTGCTCCCGAAGTCGGCCCTGCCCCCGACATCAGGCATCATATAAAAGGGGGCGGTCTGCCAGAATCCCCAGTTCTTTTCCCGTCGTCAACTCACCAGCATCGGCCTCACGGTCCCACTCTAGCGTACGACGACTAGAACTTTCAAAGTTTTACCTAGTAAATGTCGGCATCTCCAACTCCTTCCTCAGAAGGACATCCCTTCAAGTGTGCCTGCAGCAAACAGACCCCTTTCAAGGATCTCCATTCATCCTGCCTGCAGTGTTTAGGCCCGGAACATGCAACCAAGGCCTGCCCCTTTTGCCAGGGGTTCAACAGTCACACCCAGATCCGCTGCCAGAAGAAAAGTTAAAAAGCATGGACAAAGACCCTGCCTCCAGAGGTGAGACTACCTCTAAGTCCCATAAGCACCAGGACAAGCATCGGGAGAAGGCCAGGTCCAGATCCCCCTAACAGGGCCTCGAACTCGCACACCAGCTCAGACACCATGCACTCAGACCGCTCTCCCTCCAGGGCCCGCTCTCAGACCCTCAGTAAAGGTTAAGTCTTCAGGCAGCACTTCGGCTTCTCTGCATCCCATCAAGACTTCCAGGCCTTCGGCTTCCTCAACACCCTCCCGGGCCTCCTCAAAGTCTTAAGACTGTCACCAGTTCCAAGTCCTCTTCAAAACAAGCTTCCTCAGAGAGACGCCAGGACTCCGATGCCAGATCGGCCTCCTAGCCTCCTAGGGGTCCGGATCCCCTTCCAAGGAAAACTAAGGATCTGACGGCCCTAAATCGGACAACTGACCTGAAGCAGGCTTCCGACCCTTCATTGGTTAAACGCCCGTCGGACCAGACGTCGGCTAAGCACCCGACGTCAGTGAGACATTCGCCGGAGCCAAAGACTGCCTCCCCGTCACCAGTGGACATCGGTCACCGGGACTCTACAGAGGAAGACCTGATGTTGCCTGATGACCAGGCAGGCGACAATGAGGACGTCGGGCTTCCACAGGAGCCTTTGCCAAACCAAGCAACGCCCTCGGACCTGACGCCTGATACCGGCGACAGACCACCGGCGCCAGGTCCGTCACCCGATATGAATATTCAAGAGGTCAGAGATCTCTTTACCTTTTGGTGGGACACAATAAAGAAGGATGTGATCCCAGTCAAACCTCCTCCTCCTCCTACTACTCCCCCTCCTCCACCGCAGGGGTCAGCAGGAAGGCCACCGACCCCCAAGGAACCTACTCCACCTCCTAGAGGAAGATCCAAAGAACGGAGAAGGCCCCCTTCAAGATCTCCCTCAGGGTCTCCCAGTCCTAAGTGACCCAGACGTCGACGGTCCACTCTGCAGGGGATGATTCTAGACCTGACACCTCAGATACCGCCAGGTCTCCTTCTCTGATCAGCATCCCATCACCTGACCCATGAGACCTGCCCAGGTTGCCTCCGGATGATCCCTCTTTTTCCGAAATCATGAGACACATCCAGGAGAACATGGGATGGGATTCGGAAGATCTAGACCCCGAGAGACAGCGCCTAGCTCGTTACCTTCAGCAGAAGGACCCAAAGCCTGTGGTGGTACCACCCTTAGTGGACACCTTCGCGGACGTCACCAAGGCTGCGTGGAAGCATCCGCACTCCATCCCCACACTGCCGAAGAAAGCTGACTGCCTGTACTGGGCCCCTGTAGAGGGACAGTACTTGGCACAACAACCCCTGGCTGATTCCCTGGTCATTACGGCCTCCCATGATCGGTCTCAACGACCACAACATCTGAGTACACAGCCACCGGACCAGGAATCCAAGCATGCCCTGGGGAGGCGCATGTATGCGGCTGCTACAAGCTGCATCAGGCCACTGAACTATCTGACTCATGTGGTCCAGTTTCAGAATGCCCTGTGGGAACAGGGTCAGGACCTGGTTGACAAACTACCGGATGGAGAGCAGAAGGCGGAGCTCTTGAACCTCCTCCTCACAGGGTCAGATGTGGGGACCCAAGTGTTAAGAGCTGCATATGACTCTGCGGACTCGTCTGCCAGGGGCGCAGTTTCAGGCGTCTGTCTCCAGAGACGCTCCTGGCTCCGTGTCTCCGGATTTACCCGGGACGTACAGAAGAGTATCCTGGATGTCCCTTATAATGGAGAGGTCCTGTTTGGTGAACCCTCTGAATAATAATGATAATAACATTTATTTAATTAAACGCCTTTCAAAGTTTCAAGGCACTGTACAGTATTAATACAAAAACAAACATATATTCAAATACATATAATATAAAATTAGGATAAAACAGGAAACGCCTTTCCCCATAAAAAAGTCTTTAGTGCCTACTTAAAACTCCCCACCGTCCTGCACTCCCAGAGCTGACAGGGCAGAGAATTCCAGAGGTTAGGCGCCACAAATCCATAGGCACGAGCACCAGATGACTTCGTTTACCCTCGGAATCTCCAGCAACCCCTCGTCAGCCAAGCGGAGGTGTCGCAGAGGGGTGTAAGTCACCAGGAGCTATTTCAAGTAATCAGGACCCAATCCGTGCAGGGCTTTGTAGGTCAAAAGACCTACCTTAAAGGTGATCCGCCACTGTATTGGCAGCCAGTGCAGAGCGTGCAGCACTGGGGTGATGTGAGATCTTCTGGATGCCCCAGTCAACAAACGTGCTGCCGCGTTCTGCACTGGCTGCAAGCGGCGTAATATCAACCCAGGAAGCCCTAGATAAAGGGAGTTACAGTAATCAAGGTGCAATGTCGAAGGCATGGACCAAAACAGGCAGGATTACTGGGTGGAACAAGGTGCCTAATCCTGGCAATGTTCTACAAATGAGAAAAAGACCAACAGCGACTGCCAACACCTGATGTCGAAGAGTCAGACCAGCGTCAAGCTCCACTCACAGATAACGCACCTGTTCAGAAGTGAGAATCTGGTCCTCCCCCAGGACTAAACCAGAAGGAAGCCCAGTCCTCAGTCTCTCAACCCTATGACCCGGGTCCACTACCAAAACCTCAGTCTTTCCTGGGTTCAACTTTAGACCGCTGGAATTCATCCAGTCTTGGATTTCTGCGAGGCAGTTGTTCAGTATCGAGATAGCACCAACCTGGTTAGGTGCAAAAGACAGGTAGAGCTGGGTATCATCAGCATAGCAGTGAAACCTCTGCTCATACTGTCTTACAATGTCTCCGAGGGGTAGCATATATACTGCAAATAACATGGACAGCACCGACCCCTGAGGTACCCCACATGGCAGAGAGAAGGCCCCGGATGAAAACAAACCCGAGACCACTCTCTGCATTCTCCCTGCGAGGAAAGATGAAAACCATCTGAGGACTGTACCCGACAGCCCACAGATGGACCTCAGGTGTTCTAGCAGAACCCCATGATCCACAGTATCAAAAGCTGATGATAGATCTAGGAGAACCAAGATAGAATGGTGTCTCCGATCTCTAAGTCATCAGGAGATCATTGAGCACCGAACAGAACAGTCTCAGTACTATACTCTTACGAAAACCAGATTGGACAGGTTCATTATAAACTATGGATGGTTAAATGGTTATCCAATTGAGCAGCCACAACTCTCAATAACCTTCCCCACAAAAGGGAGGTTAGAGATAGGCCTGCAGTTTGCTAGGTTCTCCAGGTCTAAAGCAGCTTTTTTCAGAAGGGGGATCACCACCCCCTCCTTCAGGGAGCTAGGGAACACTCCCATATCTAAAGAGCACAGGACAATCCGAGCTAAGACTGGGCCAATGATCTCACTACAACCCAAGATCAGGGAAGTAGGACCAGGGTCTAAACTACAGCAGGTGGGATGCATCTCCTGGACAATCCTCACAATATCTAGGAAATCCGATAGGTCAAAGGCACTCCAGGAAACTCCGGGCTCTGTGACAGGGCACCGATCAATGGCAACTCCCTTAGAGTGACATTGAAGGCACTCCCTCCTGATGTCTTCAACCTTATTCGCAAAGAAGCAAGCGATCTCATCACAATCAGTTTGTGAAAAAAATCGACGAAGCTGCCAACAGACTAGGTTGCACAGTCTGTCAACAGTTCTGAAGAGTTGGGCCGGTCGATTCCGTGTGACAGAAATTTCCCTGGAAAGGAATTCTGCCTTCTTATGGGAAATTTCTGTTTGGTAGAATTTATAATGCTCTAGCAAAATACGGTGGTCGACATCAGCGGCAGTCTTCCTCCAACGACAGCTCTAACCTACGCCCCAACCTCTGCAACTCTCTCAGAGCTCCATCAAACCATGGAGCTCCGGGGCGACGTGGAAGGGGGCGAACACGGACAGGCGCAGTCTGATCAAGTGCTGCCGATATGGCCCCATTATAGGCCACTACCAACTGCTCAGGATCAGTGCAAGACTTGTCCAACAGCGAGAGGTCAATAACCGCCATCAGGTCTTCAGGGACCACGTCCCGCAATGGGCCGTACCTGACCAACTCCACAGGGGCCGACCTACACAGGGGGGCCTCAAAATTGAACCCAACTGAGTAGTGATCAGACCTACCGACTGGTTCCACCATCAGATCGAGGCCTCGATCCCCAGGAGAAGACAAGGTCAAGAGTGACCTCCCTTGTGTGTGCAGAGAAACAACATGTGAAAAGCCCAGAGATGTCATCACCTGGAGAATGTTGACCAAAAAGCGAAGATTCATCGTCGACCCAGGCATTGAAGTCGCCCAGAACCATCAGTCTGGGCGACTCCAAGGCCATGTTGGCGGCGAAATCTGTTATTTCCTGCAGAAAAAGCTTCTCATCACCTGGTGGACGGAAGATGAGGGCAATCCTGCACCAGCTACCACAGTACACTCAAATGACCTAGCCTCCTCAACTGGTACACCAGTTAGGCCCAATTAAGTCTTGAAAGGACCACAGCCCCCCCCACCCCCGCGATCCATTCTCGGGCGATGTACAACCTAGTACCCGGTGGGAACAACGGCCTCTAAAAAAAAGGGGCTGCATTCCCATCCAACCAGGTTTTGGTAATGCAAGCCAGATTTGCCTTCGCAGCAAAGTCTGAGATAAGACCAGTCTTGTTGCAGACAGATCTGGCATTGCATAACAGCGCCCGAGTTGGACAAGGTTGGCGATTTGTGCCAATCACTTTCCCTGACAAACTGGAGGTGCCCTTGTGTATGGGAACCAGAATTGAATCACCACATTCTAGATACCATTTCGCCCCAGGGCGTCTTCTGGGCCTAACCACCCCTATGGGAGAACCCCGCTCACTCCTCTGTCTGCAAACCCCCCACCCCCGACTCCCCCCTCGAGCAATCCCAATGCCCGGCAGCGGTGATAGGTAGGTCATCACCAAGCGTCAGGATGCCGGGAAGGCAGTAAGGACTGTACAGGCCATGTACAGACCCAAATCTGGTTCCTTCTGTAGGAACCAGAACCGTTCTCACGGCCGACGAGAGCAGCCACGTTCCGGCCAGCAGCAAAATGGCGCCTTCCACTGTAAGGCCCAACCTAAGCCTCCCCCAGGCTGAGATCGGTGGTATACCAGACTGGCCCAGCCTGCGGGGGGGTAATGTCGCCACAGCATGACCCCTTTCCCGGCCCCCCGCCCCTCCTATGGATCAACGGGCAGCAAAGGTTGGGGGTTGCATTGCGTGCCACTTTTCAGGGTGGCAGTCGATTACCTCCGACCGGTAGGTCCTTCAGCTGGTCAAGAGGTCACTTTATAGAATTCCTCGACCACCCAGTCAAGACCTCTCCTGCTTTCCTGTTATTCAGGTCAGCATGCACTGCTCATACAGCAGGAAGTGCTCGTGCTTCCTGGAGGAGAAAGCTATAGAGCATGTACCGAGGAACCAGAGAGGTGCAGGTTACTATTCCTACTTCTTTCTGGTTCCCAAAAAGACTGGGGACCTCCGTCCAATACTGGATCTCGGCGATCTCAACGCTTCGGTCCTTTTACAAATGCTTCCGCATGGTGACCCTTCCCGGTTTGATACCCATGCTCATGAAGGGCGCCTTCCTAGCGTCCTTGGACATGCAGGATGCCTACCTGCACATACCCATTGCTTGAGCACACAGGAAGTTCTTGCGCTTCGAATTTCTAGGTCACTATTATCAGTTCCAAGCCCTCCCTTTCAGACCGTCATTGGCACCTCAGGTGTTTACGAAGTGCATGGCAGTCGTAGCAGCGGCTCTAAGAAGACAAGGCCACTACGTGTTCCCCTACCTGGATGACTGGATCCTCATGGCAACCTCTCAGGAGGCTCTGATGTCTGCAGTTCACTGTACTCAGTCCCTGTTCGGGACGTTGGGCATCATTATCAATCAGGAGAAGTCATACCTGGTTCTGTCACAGAATCTGCAGTTCATAGGCGCAGTTCTGGACACCGTTCAGGGGAGAGCTTTTCTGCCCCAGGACCGAGCGGAACACATCAGATCCCTCATCAGGGACATCTTGGCAAAGAAGACTGTCCCAGCCAGACTGGTCCTTTGCCTGCTCAGACACATGGCTGTGGCCATTTCAACAGCCCCGCTAGCCCGTCTCCACATGCGGGTGACCCAGTGGATGTTATGGGTTCAATGGGATCAGAAGCAAGACCATCTGCAGCTTCCAGTTCAGATCACGAATGCCGTAATCTGGGATTGGCAATGGTGGCTAGATTCACAGAACCTGTCAGCGGGGGTCGCCTTCATTGTGCCATCTCCGATTGTGATGCTGTCAGAGTTCAGTTGGGGAGCACACCTCGACGGGGTCAGGTCTCAGGGTTCGTGGATACCCCAGTAAGCTCATCTCCACATAAATATTTTGGAAATGAGAGCAGTTCTTTATTCCCTGTAGGCCTTTCAGTCGGAGATCCCACCGGGTACTCTCCTGTTACAGACAGACAATACCATGGTGATGTATTACCTCAACAAACAAGGAGGCACCCATTCCTACCCGATTTTGCAGGGAGGCCATGAGGGTGTGGAATTGGGTTCTATGACACAGTGCAAACCTCATTGCTGTTCATGTCCCAGGAGTGGACAACATCATCGCAGACAGCCTGAGCCACTCTCAAGTCAGAGTCCACGAGTGGGAACTACTCCAGGAGATAGTAGAGGATCTGTTTCACAGATAGGGCACACCAGAGTTAGACCTTTTCACGTCCCCATCCAACACAAAACTGCCCAATTTCTGCTTGCTAGATCCAGGGCCTGGTGTTTTCTGGCGAGACGCGTTGTCCCTCTCTTGGACGGGCAGATTCCTCTACACTTTTCCTCCCTTCCCGTTGATCCAGAGGGTCCTTTTGGAACTCCGCAGAGAGCAGGCGACACTGATATTTATCATGCCTTCTTGGCCCAGACAGATTTGGTTCCCTCTGCTACACCAGCTGTCCCAGGAACCTCTGGTGCTGCTGCTGCAAATCAGCTCTCACTTATCGTCCCAGGAGGCAGGTTCGTTGGTCCATCCGGACCTTCGCTCTCTGAACCTGCACGCCTGGCTCCTAGAGACATAGCTACCATGCAGTACGGGGTCTCGCAAGAGGTAGCAGATGTTCTAGCGGCTGCTAGAAAACCGGCCACTCATGCCACATACGCCATGAAATGGTGCAGATTTTGCCTCTGGGCTCAAGCACAAGGACTTTCCCCAGTGGATTGTCTGGAAAGGTCAGTCCTGGACTACCTCCTGTCTCTCTTCCAGGCAGGCTTGGCCTGCTCCTCTATTAAAGTACACCTTTATGCCATCTCAGCCTATTATACAACTTTAGGCCAACGTCCCATGACTCAGCCGGACTCAGCATGAGCCTTCCTGAGAGGTGTTCTCCACCTTAGACCTCCGATCAAGGATCCTATTCCTCCATGGGATTTACCCTTTGTCCTGGAGCAGCTCACACTGCCACCTTTTGAACCAGCCGTAGATTGCAAGCTATGTCTCCTAACATGGAAGACGTTATTTTGGCCAGAAGGATTTCTGAACTTCACGCACTGATGTGCAAAGAACCTTATTTGGTTTTTCACCAGGACAGGGTGTCCCTAAGGACAAATCCAAAGTTTCTACCCAAGGTGGTCTCAGCTCTCACCCTCAAAGGGACATCGACGTACCAGTGTATTTTCCTAAATACTCCAGTAGAGGAGAGGCCCTGTTGCACATTCTAGATGTGCATAGGTGTCTAAAATATTACCTGACCAGAACCAGGCACCACTTTAAATCTGATCAGCTTTTCGTCGCCTTCGCCCATAGGATGGTGGGAGCTCCGGTTTCTAAACAATTGCTGTCCAGGTGGCTCATCCATTGTATCACGTTCTGTTACCAGAAATGTAACAAACCTTTACCGGGCTCAGTTAAGGGTCATTCCACAGGGGGGTGGCTACCTCCTTTGCGGCCATGAAGAACGTGTCCACTTCAGCCATCTGCGCAGCAGCTACTTAGCACCATGCACACCTTTATCAGGCATTATAGCCTGGACGTTGCATCACGGGCAAAGAGCTGGTTTAGTCTAGCAGTCCTAGGCTTCGGTCCAACTCGCGATCTCTACCTAGCCTCCTCCCACCTGCGAGGGATTTCCAGTATTGCTTGGGAATCAGTCCTAATGGTGTAACCTGCTGCAGGAGCTGTTTCTCAAAGTAAGATAGTATAGTTACGTAAGAACTTACCTTAACAGTAGATCTTCGAGAACAGCTCTTGCAGCAGGTAGTTTCCCTCCCATCATCCCTTCTGGAGGTAGAGTTCTTCTGATATCTCTTTTCTAGGATTAGGTGTTTCTAACACCGCTTTGAATACCTTTTGATGGTGGATCCTCAGTCTCTGCTTCTGATGTCATCTAGCGGCCGGGAGTCTCCGACAGAAGAACTGGGGATTCTGGGGGACCGCGCTCTTTTTTATGATGCCTGATGGGGGCAGGGCTGACGTCGGGGGTGGTCCCTGCTGAATACTGCTAGCTGAAACATTTCCGTGGGGTCCTGGAGCCTGCCGGCTTCACTCCTAATGGTGTAACCTGCTGCAAGAGCTGTTCTCGAAGATCTACTGTTACGGTAAGTTCTTACGTAACTGTACTTTGCAGTCCCTAGCAGTCCATCTCCTCCTGTCTCTTCCCAGGAATCACAACCTGTTAACCTCCTCTCAGGGGAGGATCTGGTACCCCAACCTTCGGTCTCTCAATCTCAAGGCATGGTTCTTGAGGAGTTAGAGTATGCAAATTTGCATCTGTCTCGAGGGGTTCTGGACATTCTCAAAGCCTCTCGAAAACCTGCCACTGGAAAAGCTTATAACTCCAAATGGAAAAGATTCAGCATTTGGTACTCCAAGAAACATATACCCCCAGATACTACTGACTTGTCTACAGGTCTGGATTACATGGTTCATCTTAATGGCCTAGGCCTCAGACCAGCTACCCACAAAGTACATTTGTCAGCTGTTTCTGCTTTTCTGTCAGTGGGAAAGCCCTCCTCACTGGCATCTCATCCTGTTTTCTGTAAATTTTTTCAAGGGATTGTTTCATACCAATCCCCCCCCTTTAGGGATCCTACTCCTGCTTGGGACCTTAATGTTTGCATTGCTCAGCTTATGCAACGCCCCTTTGAGCCTTTGTCTTCAGCAGAGCTTAAGTACTTGACTTGAAAAACTGTTCCTGGTAGCTATTACCTCTGCCAGACGTATCAGTGAATTACAAGCTCTGTCAGTGGAGCCTGATTCTATCTCATTCATAGAGATAAGGTGGTCCTTAGAACCAATAGGAGGTTCTTGCCTAAAGTGGTTTCAGATTTTCATTTGAACCAATCCATGTCTCTTCCTGTGTTCTTCACTGATCCTTCTTCTTCAGGAGAGAGAAGATTACACAGTTTAGATGTTAAAAGGGCCCTTAGCTTCCACATTGAGCGTACTAAGGCACACAGGTTTGACTCCCTCCAGTTGTTCCTCACTTATGGGGAAGTGGGGAAAGGTAAACCTGCCACTAAGAGAACTGTTGCCAGGTGGATTGTCTCTTGTATACAATTCTGCTATGAGAAGCTAGGCAAAAGACCATCCTCAGGCCTGAGGGCTCATTCGACTAGAGATGCAGCTGTTTCCCTGGCTGCTGCCAGGGATATTCCCTTACTAGAGATGTGCAAAGCAGCCACCTGGAAAACAGTCCATACATTCACCAAGCATTACTCTTTGGATATCCAGGCTAGGAGTGATGCTCGGTTTGGTACAGCAGTACTGCAGAGCCTATTCTCAAAATAGGTTTGAATCCCTCCTCCATGGAGGTACTGCTTGGTAGTCTGCAATAAGTCAGAATACAGCAAGACTTCATGTTGTTTGAAGAAAAAATTACTCACCTTAGTAATTGTGTTTCTTCTAATGTTGTCTTGCTGTATTCTGACCTCCTTCCCTGCCTCCCCTCTCAGAACCTGTGTTTTGGGAAGTGGGCTGGCAGGTGCAGTGTTGCACCTCAGGGGTGCATTTGGGCACTCCCTCTTTTTAGAGAGGGGGAGTGGGTTATGTTTTATTTTAATAGTCATAAGTTGTTCACTACCTGGTTTTGATTTTGGATTTCTCGACTTGAGTCTTTTGGGGGATCTAAAATATTTGGTTGCCATTTGGCTAATAAAATTTTACAATTTCCACATATTGGGTTTAGTTGGTTAGTATTAGCTCGTAAGAATCTGACGGGTACACTTCAAAGTGCAGCAGACAGAGGTTTGAATCGAGCTCAACGTTCTATGCCATGCATAGAATTTAACTCTTTCCTCCCTGGAGCAGTTCAAGTGTTGGGGCTAACTGCAATAAGTCGGGATACAGCAAGACTCCATTAGAAGAAACACAATTACTAAGGTGAGTAATTTTTTCTTGTTGCTCGTCTGGATCTGTACCAGATCCTCTGCCTTTGATAGCCTGCTAGGCATCCAGCCATTGCTGCTCCTGTCGCTGCATCTCTTCTCTAATCTGCTGCTTCTCTCCTCTGCTGCTCCTGTCGCTGCATCTCTTCTCTTCTCTGTTTCTCCATCTTTTTGTTGTATAGCCCACCATTTGAAAAATGCAGTCAGGCTTTCAGTTTCTGTCACTGCCTGTTCTTTTTCCGTAACTTGTGCTGGCTGTACAATCTCAGCTTGGACTTCTGTCTCTGCTAGTTTGGCTGCCATTTTCCTGGTAACCACTCCTGGACTTGCTGCTGCAGAATCCATACCTTTCTCTATGCTTCCCTGGTTCTAGGTCTAGTACCCACGCACAAAATTCCTTGTTTAGAGTATGCATGGCATAATCCTAGTTTTTACACCATCTGTCATCGAAACACAGGTCAGGAAGCATAGGAAAAACCAGGAGCAGTTGTAGAATTCACAAAAAAAGTGTTTATTAGTACTAGCAGTAACAAAAATAAATTGTTCAGAATAACTATTTACAAAGGCAGAATAAAGAGAGATCCATCTGAGTTTTGCTTCAATCTCTGTGTGTCTCCCAAAACATTGCAGCTCTCTCTTTAAGTCTTTGCAGCCTCCCTCCTTAACAAGCATCCTGTTTTTTTGTAAAAGGTTCTTGTAAGTTTCAGGCAAGTGCAGCAAGAACACAATGTCCCAGAACTGAAGCCCCTTCTCCACAGCTTCTGAAAAAGAGCTTAAAAACTGCTCTCAGGTTGACCCCTTGAGTTCCCAATAGCTTTTTGCAGTCATCTCAAACTATAATTATATACATTTCAACAGTAACACTATATAATTTCTAAACAAATGTATCCCAGTATCAGTTACATTTCCATATAATGATTTGGATATATTTTTATACTAGCAGATATGCAAGGGAGGAAAATACAGAAACAGCAAGGGAAGACGGAGAGACAATGAGAGGCAAAGAATTGCGAGACTGTCAGAGTGATCAAGTCCTAGGTCTCAAGAGAAAATTTGGTTGTGCAACCAGACAGACAAGAGACAGGAAAGGAAAGAACAGAACAGATCCCTGCATTCAGAGACTTCGTATCAACTGGGACAGGGTCCGATTCAACCCTGTCACAGTGCATTGTGTCACTTGTCCATGTTCTCATATCCTGATGGTTCTGTGGTCAAGAGACAGTTTGAGAGATGTTGCACAATTTCTATAGGTTGGAACTTTTTGTTTGGTTCACCTGCCTGGAAGACTTCATAGCCTCTTCAGGGATTTCTCACTCCAGTGATCCACGCCTATGGAACATAGACACCACCGGGTTTGGTCCTATCTGAAAACCTTTGCCTAATGGGCCCCCCATGATGACACACGTCGTTGGCACTTGTATATCATGGGCAGCCCCAAACCTCCTTAGTTCTTTCTTGTCCACCCTTGATTTAACATCAGACTGATGGTACTCACTCCTCGGACTACATTGCTTTATGCTTTGCAAGCATTCATCTCCTTTTCTTTGCCTGTATTTCTACTCCAGCATGAGCCTTGTCTCCTGTGCTGCCTGCTACCCTGTTGCCACTGGCTGTCGGCTGTTGCATCCCTTCTGTAGATCCCTGCTGGTCTCCCACTCCTGGCTTTGTTCCCACTACTTGTTTGTTGTCCTGCCCTGTCTTTCTGTTGGTGGATGTGTTGCTTCATTAAGGTGGTGAGTGCTGGTCATGTACTTGGCATTATCAGCTATTCCAGCTGTCTTCAAACACCAAGGTAATTTTCTGGCTTGAAAGCCCAGCCCCCTGTTACCACGGGGCATGTAGCTCCCTTATCATTTTTGCCTGGCTTTGCCTTATCAGTGGCTTAGCTGTTTGGGTTTAGTTAAGCCCCTTTTGTGTCAGCCGTCTCTTTACTGTGCCTTGTTGATGATGGCACTCCTTGTCCAGTCCCCTTCTTTATGCATGGCCATGTTCACATTTCCATCACGGCTCTGCCTCCATGTTGGCTTTCTGGTTGGTCCAGCTGTCTCCTGGGATGCCTCTGTCGGTTCCAGGGTTCTTGACCGGACCCCCGGTTCTGTGGGGCTCATAGCTCCCTTCAGCCCCATCAACACTTGTCATTGCCTCATTGGCCGTCT
The DNA here is from genome assembly GCA_016271365.2 of Neoceratodus forsteri. Classification (NCBI taxonomy): domain Eukaryota; kingdom Metazoa; phylum Chordata; order Ceratodontiformes; family Ceratodontidae; genus Neoceratodus; species Neoceratodus forsteri. Next base: position 1,414,819,345 of record CM028129.1, read on the forward strand.
CATTGCTGGGTTGGGGTTTGTCATTTACCAGCGCTCTCCTTTCTGCTTGTTGGTACCTGTCTTTGCCTTGTCACCATCCCACTTTGTCTGCAGCCCTCTGCTTGTCCATGGGTGTTTCCACATCTGTCATTGGTTTTGCTGTCGACTGTTTGTTTTGCCATTCTTCCCTTTACGTTGGTGTGGTTGGCTTCTCACCTCGAACTGGATCCCAGTGATTGTAGGTTCTGTGGCTGTATTGGGCCCTGTTGCATGGCTCTGCCTTGCTTCCTGTTTGTTTGGGTGCCATTTTTTCAGCACCAGTCACCACTTGACTCTGCCTCGCTGGTGTTCTTGGTTTCATCTTTGGGTTTCCTGTCGACATTGTAGTTTGTTCGCAGGTTCTAGCCCCATTGACTTCCCCTTTTCTGGATGTTTGTGTCCATACCCAAGTCGTCCTGTTGGTCGCCTGTCTGCACTTTTGTGCCATTGTCTGGTTCTGGGTTCTGGGCTTGTTGCTTCTGTGCCCAGTCCTGTGCTTTGTTGGTGTTGCCCTATTACAGTTCCCATCTTCCTTGTCCTAAGGGACATTTTGGCCACTGGCAAGTATGCCTTCCTGATGGCTTTCCCATTATTGTTTGGGGCACTGCTTGGAATCATTTCATAAGTATTGCTCACTGCAAAGGGACATCCCCAGAGAAGATAGGAAAGTTACTTAGCAGTAACAGTAGAGCTTTGAAGGAATCTACTCCAGTGAACTACAGTGCACTCACCGCCTTCCCCTTGGTCTGAGGTGGTACACTGGGGGTTCCAGAATTGTTTCACCTTGCTTTATGCTACACTGGGTTTTTCTTTTCTGGTCCAGCAGTCTGGATTTGAAATGAATACCATCTTGCAGAACTAAAGCTAGGTTAGTACCTGCTCTTCTGTGTCATAACGCAGTCAGTATCAGCGCCATTGGCTTTCAGATGAATGCAGAAGTGCAGGGTGCGAGCTGCTAAAAGAACATGCTGCTCAGTTTGTAACAAGCATCAACCGAGCTCCAGTATGAATGAGCATATCTTCAGATCCCAGACCCACTGCTGGCTTCAGGTGTTACTGCAGTGTTTTGACAAAGTGAAAGGGAAGAGGGCAGGGAGTAAATGTTCGGAATCTAGGAATAGTAAAACCAAACTACCTTTAGGTCAGATAAAGCTATTGTGCTTTAAAGTGATTTTAAACTGGCCATCTAACACAGCAGTAGTGTCTTCAAGAGTAGGGTACTCTAAATATCCTGTGCATTTATGTAAAGCCCAAAACTATATGGCATTCTTAATGTTTTAAACATTGAAAAACATTTTGTTTGTATACTTTTTTGCAGGTGATCCCAAGAGCTGGCAGAACAAGTCCCTTCCTGGTGATCCTAACTATCTTGTTGGCGCAAACTGTGTGTCTGTTCTTATTGACCACTTCTAAAATTGTACACAACAGATTGGCTGCCGGATATGAAACGGATGGGCCTGCGGCAGGGACTGAACCACTTTTATCAAGTATTATCTGTTATCAAAGTGATATATTGGACTCTGGGACTCCTTGTGGTGGTAAATGTGCTTTGAGAGCTTACTGTTGCTTGGTTGTGGACTTTTGAACCATGGTCAAAATACATGCCAAGGGTCTCGACTAGGGTCATCAGCACTGAAACATAATGGAAATTCTGTAAGATATGCATCTCCTCAAATTACCAGTACACAGTAACTTTTAAGAAAATGTGGAACTGTAGCTAATCAAGCCCTGTCAACTGTTAATCTAATTACAGAACTTTATATATTGGCATTTTACCAATTGTAAGATGCTTAAGATGCTACTTTCAACATGTTTGTTACGCTTTTCAGATGATTCACCTTCAGAATGCCAGCTGTGTTGAGTATTTACTGTAAATAAACTAATAGCAACCATCAGGAATGGTTACTGCTAACACATACTTTAGAAACTTATATGTAGATGTACCTTTATATTGGCATAAAAGTTATTGCAAGTGTAGCTCCTTTTCCCTGAATAAATGTACCCCCTATTTATTTCCTAGTAGCACTGCAAGACGCTCTCTTCTGGAAAGGGTACTAAGCATGTGCTATGACCGTGGTTCAGTTACCCGTTCTGATATGTAGTTTCTTCAGTTCCCATATTAACCAGCAGGGATGCCTTACTCTTACCTTTAACATACTTAGCTCTCTTCATAAATAGTTTTTTTCCCTGTATTTAACTACTCTGAAGTTACTGCAGCTTTTTATGCCCATCAAGGTAATATGAAAAAAATGGAAACGGTGGACTTTTATGTATAAGAAGCCACTGGTTTGGAAAAAGAGACCAGAGGGGTGTTTTTTACAAGTGAAGAGAATTGCGTGAGAGCAGAGGATTGGTGAAGGTCATCTTTTCTGCTATGCATTTGAAATTTTAGAAGATGTTTAAAGAATGCCTGTACATACTGCGTGCATACCACGTTTGTTCTTGGTTTGTAAATTAACTTTTTTATGTCTTTACTATTTTGTATAAAACAAAACTGAAAAATTTCTAAAGAAAGGATATCTTTGTATTCTAGTATGCCCTCAAGCCTTGGAACTTAACATCTGCAGCAATAAACCAACATTTCTATATTACACACAGAAACATAGTAACATTTTTTTAAAATATTCACAAAGTTTATTATCTTTTTAACATGTTTGATTTAAAAGACAGTGATTGAGAATTTTGTTTGGTAAATTCATGAAAGTGTCCCTACTGTGACTTATGATGCAAGATGATGTACTGTGTGCCCTAAAGTGTATTTTTTTACTAATAGACAAATTATTCTGGCACAGCAGTACTGTTCTCAGATATTATAACACTGCTTTCTGTTAATCAATTTATAGGTATTATTCACGTGTGGCTGATTTTTTTTTCTGCAGTTAATAAAATAAATTACACATTTCGAAGTATACCACTATATTACTGAATAAAACTGTTTATAAAAAGCTGTCTTTGGTCTTGCTTTTATAAGGACAGTGTCAATTGTTGATGCACGCCCCTGACTACATTAGGAGTCTGATCCAAGGAGCAACTCTAGAGATGGCCCTTGACATGAAGCATGATTCTGTGTTAACACGTTCTTCAGTCATGTATTCTTTGACATCATAAACACATCAGTTCCATAAAAAACTATTTCTAATTATGAAAGACTCATTGTCTAACAACACAGGTTCATCCATTCCCAGGTCCATGCAGATTCTTACTGATAGAGCCATACCTATTCAACAGGGTTTGAACCTCGTCACGTACATAGCCCGATGCCTCATGCCTAACTTTATCCAGTTGTCAGATCTTTCTTTTGGATTGGTCACTCCCTTATCCACTCTGTGCTGTTTTGGTTCCATGTGTTTTTTTGCTTAATCACTATACTATATCACGTTACAATCTATTCGATTTCAGCACCGCTCCCTATTTTTAATTTATGCACATTTTTCCTACATATTGGGGCTTCCTCTAGCACCACGGTGCCCATGTGATAAAACCTTCAAGCAGCTTCAAGACCTGTCCAGCCTGTGAGAAGTCCATGATCATGGCAGATGAGTTGGGCAAGTGCCTAGAAAGTCTGAGTTTAGAAAACCTAGTTAAACATTGTCCTGTTGTGGAAGGATGAGTAAGAAGTTCCTGGATTCAAGAACAACTAAATTAGAAAATTAATCCTTGATCTTCTAAGGATTAATTTTCTCCGTAGATTCCCACTAATGGGTCTGAGCCGGAGAACCCTGCAGAAGCCAGAACTTTCCTGGTGTGTGCAGGTGATGCAGGTAGTCCCCACCCTGCACATATGCTGGCAGATACTCAGTGGTAAACAGTGGCATCAGCCCCCAGCTTCATCAGTTCTTGATCTTGTCTGTGTCAATCTTCACCATTCATCATTGGTGGGTAGTGAGCCAAAGGATCAGGACACCGCGGGAGCTTTTTTTTTGTTGAAAGAGGAGGAGTCTATGTCGAGGCCGACGTAATACGTGGTGCTCACGAGTTGGACAGTAACCATCGTCGACGCCTCCTCAGCCCCAGATCTGCTTCTTCCACCGTCGAGTGAGCACGGCTTTGCGTTGTGTGCTATTATTTGTGCAGCCTAGTCCGTCGGTTAGTTTTCTGCAGTCCTAGTTCTGCTTCATCCTCAGTGTCGACTGGTAAGACCTTTCCTGTTTATTTTTCGTCGATGTTGAGTGCTGTTTTGGGTTTTTGTTTTTCCATTCGGTCATGTCTGGTTCAGGGGACAAGACAAAATCTTCGAGGGCGGGTCGGCCGACTTTACTTTGTCACGGATCAGCATGACCGTTGCCTTACCTGTTTAGGACCAAACCACGATCTGGACAGCTACGACGCCTGTTTCTCCATGGATCGCCATGTTCTGGAGTTGCGCACACTGAAGGTCAGATGTACGCCGCTGACTTTTGGAGGACAGGCACGTACACGGGTTGCCAAGAGCAGGGTTCCTGGCCCTTCCTCCAGGTCCCCTCCCAGATCTATATGGCCCACGGAGGAAGGGGTTTCTGCCAGTTCCAGCCTTGCCGTGGCAGGAACTCCTTCCACAGTGCAGGAGATCTGGCCCCCTTGGGGGTCAGGCGGGAGGCACCGTTCAGGCAATTGCTTCCTCCGGCATCGCAGTCTGAGGCACCCAGGCTGATGCCATCCTCTGCACCGTCTGCCAGTGCTGCCTCTGATTCGGCGCTGGGGATCGTGGCGGTGGCATGGGGCCAGTCTCTGGCGCCATCTCTGACTCCAGCGCCGTTCGCAGTGCTGGGGATGAGGGTGGTGCCATGGGCAGCGCGGGACCAGTTCACGGTGTCCCTCGTGGCACCGTGGCTGAGAGGGATCGGGGAGTAGTCTGGCTTCGGGCCTCCTCTGAGGAGGACGATTCTGAGGCTGACCCAGACTGGCTCCCAGATTCTCAGGAGTCCACCGATTCCTCTATCTCCAGTGCAGTGGCTCTGGTTCAGCCCCCTCCCGCGTAGCAGATGGCTTCAACTGATTCCAGGGTCGGTGTCTCCGACCAGTCCTCTGGTGCCCTGGGTATTGCCTCAGGACAGCCTATAGTTGATGCTCCATCTGTCACCTTGGGAGGCGTACCCCCTCCAGTGGTTGTTCTTATTAACCCTGCTTCTGGGTTGGTTGGAGCACCTCCGGTAGGGGAGGGCACTACTCCTTCAGCTGTCTCTCAGGAGGTGGCTGTGGGGTGTCAGTTGCCTCAGCTGATAATGAGGAAGTGGTCTCTCTCAGAGTCTGAAGGGTTGAGGGGGTTGGAGTCAGGGCGGCGCCCTTTCCTGGGAACCCGTCAGGGTTCAGGGAGGAGTTGCAGCGCTGGTTCGACCTTCTCCCCTGAGGTCTCCTTGAGAGAGACCTCATCTTCAGAGGTTAGGGGCTGCCATTCTGGGCTTATGCGGCCCCAGTCGCCTCATGGAGGAATTTCTTCTTTTGGGCTCAGCTCTGGCCGCTCCAGTTCAGTTGAGTGGCCTTCATCTGCAGCAACCACTGGATCTCCTCCTCCTTTGAGGTCTCACAGCAGGTCTCCTACTCCGGGCAGAGGTCATGCCCCTCCTCAGAGGTGCCTGGTCCCTTTGCCTCTGCCAACTCCACCCCCCCTTTCTCAGGTCACTCTGGTCCTACAGGGCCCCTCACCTGGGAACAGTTCAGATTCACCACAGCTGCACTGCTCCCTGCCTGTTATCAGTCCATGGACCAGGAGGTGTTTCACCACTCCCCTGTGCAGCTGGAACCTGGCTTTCCGGACTCATCGACTCCCTTGTCTTCCTCGGAGGGAGAGAACTCTTCTGTCCACCTATCCTCAGCAGCTGATCTGTCCAGCTATCAGCGCTTCCTATCAGGGTTGCTCGACAAGCTCCATATTTCCACCCTTGGTGAACACAGTACTGCCCGGTTGGCACGCGCCTTCTAAGGCGAGTTCAGTGCGGCCAACCTGATGGTTCCCACCTGGCCTAATCCCTTTCGGGAGGCGTCGTACCGGGCCTGGCGATGTCCCTCAAACCAACCTCCAGCCCCGAGGGACCACCGTCTGAGGTATTGTGCCCCCCCCTTGGGTCTCCAGGAGCCTCACCCCCGTCGGGCGTGATTCTCCTGGACACACCCACTGAGCATAGAAGCCCACGGCGTGATCAACCCCCAGAATCTGACTCAGCTGAGTTAGATTTTTGGGGGAGGAGAGCTTTCTCTTCGACACGCCTCCTTTTGTGTATATCTTCTCATCAGGACCACCATGCTGCCTACAACAGGCACTTGTGGTCTCTGCTAAGTCAAATCCTAGCATCTTTGCCTGATTCAGAGGCAACTAGACAGGCCATTGCCCTCTCTGCATGGGGCCTGAAGCTAACGAGGCACCAAGCAAGAGCATCGTATGATGTCGGTGAGGTAGCTTCCAAGTTGGTGGGGACAACGATCTGCATTAGACTGACGGCGTGGCTTCGTCTCTCCCGGTTGTCAACCCTGGCCCGGAATAGGGGATTTCCCTCTCTTTCTGGGGAACCCCTTTTTTTTCCTGTAGGGCGAGGCGAGGTGAGTTTTAGGGGCGCCTTCCTTCTCCTGCTAGGAGAACCTCGTCTCACCCAGACCAGCCTCAGGCCTGCTAGGGTTCCCTCCTCTAGTGTTTCCCCCACTGGAGGCTGAGGGACTTTTGTCCCTTAGGGAGGTCCTGGGCCCCCTTCAGGGGGCTCGGTAATCACCCACCGGTGATGAGTGGTGAAGATTGACACAAAGAAAATATGAAAATTATGTACCTACCGTAATTCCTGATCTTTCTGTGTATCTTCTGGTTCAAGGCCAGTTGGCATTCATCTGTATCCCCCTCCCCTGGGTCGTACCTGAAAATAGGCAGGATTTTTCTAGTGCACTTACCCAGTCAACAAAAACTAAATAAAAATAAAATAAATAAAAATAAATAAATCTTCACCATTCAGCACTGAATCCCACCCTCCTTCCTCTCTGAGGCCTCAGTCTCTGGGCGATTCTCCTCCTCCTCCCGGTTTGTCTCCCATTTGGACCTTAGTCCATTTCCAGCACCTCCTACTCCCTCCCCTTCGGGGTTGTTTTTTTCCCCCTCTGGGTGGGCAGACAGGGAGCTGCTGCTGTTGGAAATTACCAGAACCCCCTCTCAGCCCAGGTAGCTCCTTTTTTTCCCGGCTTCCTCTTGTACCTCTTGAGGGAGTCTGGTAGCAGAAGGGGACTCTGGTGGTTTCCTCAGTTATCCTCCAACCTCTTGTGCCTCCTTGTACGTGGTTTTTACCCTCCTTCAGGAGAGTATGTTATTCATCCCCGTCAAAATAACTAAGGTCCAATGACCTGGGATTGTTCTCCAGAGCCTTTTAAACTGGTTATTCTGGCTCATTTCTTTGCAGGAGGAGGAAGAGACACCAACCCATTTTTAGCTCTTACCCTGTCTCTGATCCCTAAATAAGTGCTATCCTCTTCAGGGCTTGCCTTCATCCTCTGTCCTGCCTCTTCGACCTGTGACATAATTTCTCCAGAGCAGTCCAGGGTGGTGTTTCAGAGGCGGTGTCTCCTCTTCCTCCTTCCTCTATCCTCCTGTCCCTCCCTATTCCACTCATTCCTTCTCACCCAGATATTGGGGCCCTACTCTCCCAATCCCTTAGCTTCCTCCGTTCCTGTCCTCTCTTCAGCATATTCCTACTTTGGTTTACATCCTTTCCTTTTGCTGTCCCTTGGGCTGCCTTGCCCAACCGCTCTCCTTATTCTCTGTCTCTCTCCAGTGTGCAGAACTAGGGCTGAGGAGGCATCAACAACAGTTACTGTTCAACCAACGAGCACCACGTATTAAGTCGGCCTCGGGGGTGGCGCCATCGCGATGTCGACTCCTCCTCTTGCAGAAAAAAGAGCTCTCGCGGGGTCCTGATCCTCCGGCTCACTATTCACCAGTGATGAATGGTGAAGATGCACAGAAAGATCAGGAATTACAGTAGCTACGTAATTTTCAGTTTTCTGTACCGTCAAGTGTGCAGTGTCTCTTCACTGTCCTCGAGAGGGCCAGAACTTCGCCATCTGTATGTTGGCAGTGTTCAGAAAGAAAACAGATTTCTTCATAGCCCTGCCTTGCAAGATAGGGAGCCTGACCAGGCTAGTTGATCTGAAGAAGAAAAAGAAGAATAATAATCAGCATTTATGTAGTGCTTTTTATACACAATGTATCCCAAAGCAACAGGGCTGTGTCTAGCCAGTACTCCTGTCTGGGTACGTGTACTGGTAATGGACAATCCAGCACCTGGGCAGAAGGACAGGACAGTCCTTCCGGTGTCACGAAAAGTAGTAGTCCAGATCTTTTTCAGAGATGTCTCTTTCAGCAGGTCACACCTATGGAACTTCTGCCGTAGGTGCTATGGTCACATGGAAGCTTTTTCTGTAGCAGTCTACTAGGGGCCGCCCAGTCCAACGTAACACGTTGATGTCGCCTCTGCTATATATACATGGGTGGCCCCGCTCCTCAGTTCTTTCCTGTCATCGACCTAACGAGCACAGACTCCACGGAAGCTTCGTTCTTCAGTCGACTGCCAAAAGTTTACTTACCTTTATTTTTTATACCTTTGAAATCACTTTATTTAAAAATGATTGCCTTTCCTTTTTGAATGTCTAGAACTACTGATCTCAGTTCAAGGGGGAACTCTTGCAGCAGGTAATACCATTAGGACTATGCTGCCAGGTGTTAGGACCCCATGGAAAACTTCTAGCTAGCAGTCTATGGTGGAGGACGGCCCCTGATGTCTGCTCCGCCTCGAAGTCAGACATGGTATAAAAGGGGCAGTCCCCCAGCACCATCTCAATTCTTTTCCTGCCATCGACTTGCTAACATCGGATCCATGGACGCCATTGTTGCAGTCGACTGCCAATTTGTGCCTCGCACAGTTTACTCATTTTCTTCAGCGTTTTCCTCAGAAAAGTGCATGTCTTAATCGACCTCTCAGCAGCAAAAGTCAGAGTGCGCGTGTGAGAAGCAGATCCTGGCAAGGGATGGCCACTCTGCCTGCCTGATCTGCCTAGGCCCAGACCACCGGCCTGATGACTGCTTGCATTGCCAAAAGTTTAATAGTAAAACCCGCATCTGCTGCCTCAAGATGTACGCTCAAGGCCTACCTGCTGGAGCAACAAGTGGCCGCCATGCAGAGGACCCAGTCGGGACATAGTTCTTCCTCCTCAGCCAGGGAGTCTCTTTCTTCCCCCCCCCCCAAAGGAGAAAAGATTGGTCGGGAAACACCATCCCAGGGATAAGGAGAGAGCTAGGTTGGAGTCACGCCCAAAGTCCCCTCACAGGACTTCTGCTTCCTCCACCTCCGGTGGGAGGTCAGAGCTGGTTCCCCCAGGTACCACAGCCATTTCAGGGGTTACTCAGAAGAAGACTACCACCTCATCACACTCTAAAGGTAGGGAGTCTTCATCCCAGGGGCATTCGTCGCCCAAGTTCCCTTGGCACACCGACCCCACAAGACTTTGCATGGGTCGACCGAAGAGGAACAGGCATCTGCTTTGGGCAAACCTTTGAAGCCCATCGCCTGTAAGCACTCTGGGTCGTCCGACAGGCATAAAGGATCTGAGGACTCCACTAGATGCCAGGAGGTCATCAGGTACCAGACTCCTCCTCCACCCGAGGAAAGGGTGACGTCAGCCTCCGAAGGTAGGCAGACTACCGGCCACTCCGACTTTGCATTGGAAATGGATCAGGCACCTTTGGCCCCGGAGGATCTGTCATCAGCCCTGGTGCACAAGGCCCCAAAGGACAAAACACCAGAGCCTGTGGACAGCCAGCCACCTCCCTGCCTCCTCCTAAGGAGCTGGATGCCAGACCACAGGGGGGCTCAGCTCTGCCAGACGAGACCCCGTCAGGTCTGACACCAGAGGCACCAACCGATAAGGTGCCCCAGGACCAGACGTCGGCACCCGAAGGACCACAGGGTCCAACGCCTGGCCCTTGTAGCGTACCAAACCCGATGCCTCTGCCTCCAGTCATACCATTGGCAGAGGTGGGAGCACTTTTCAATGTATGGTGGAACACCATAAAAGGGGATTTACTCCCAAAGCCCAGGGACCCATTCCCGGTCTGGCCACCACCCAGGGAACAGTCACCTAAGCAACCTCCCCAGCCGACTGAGCATCTGCAGCCCGATGATGATGATAGGCGGATGCCCGGTTCATGTGGCAAAAAGAGGTACCCATTGTCCATCCCATCCACTAGCAGACGCCCGCCATCTTCCTCCAAAGAGGACGCCAGAGACTTCTCCTCGGTGTACTCCTTCAAGAATGAGTTACCTCTACCTTCGGATCCAAGAAGAGACTCGCCAAGGTCACCTCCGGATGACCCATCGTTCTTGTACATTATGAGGCACATCCAAGCCCTATACCAGTGTAATACAGAGGAGCTGAATTCTGAACAGCGCCATCCGGCAAAATTCCTGGGTGGGGGCTACTGACCCAAAACCCTTGGTCATCCATCCCGTTAGTGGAGCCCCTTCCAAGATGTCACCAAATTGACATGGAAGCATCCAGCTACCACAACAGCAGTGCCAAGAAAAGTAGACGGGCTCTATAAAATGCCTAAAAGGGAGCCTTTCGTAAGCGAGCGACCAAAAGCCGAATCTTCCTGGACATAAAGTCTCCACCACTCATTCACACTAATGGGACTACGCCGGAGGTGCTAGGACCCAGTGGGAGCCAAAAATCTTCAGGAGGGCCAGTGCTTAGGTAGGGCCGCGAGGAAGTAGCACATAAGCTTGGCTCGCGTCGTATAAGGCTACCTTGGGGCCGACCCTCCAACCGCCTTAGTTCCTTTTTTCCCGTCGTTGAGTGAACTTCAGTGACAATGTCACTCACCCTCCGGGAGTCAAAACTTCATGTCTGTACGATAGCAGCTTTAGTCTTTTCAGTTTTGGTTAGTTTTATTACTTTATTATCAGTTTAAGGAAAAATAAATAAGTAAAATTTAGTAAGTGAATTTTCGTCAGAAAAAGTCTTCAGCCATCCTTTGGCGAAGTCGACCATGAATGGGGCAGGTGACAGTAGGGAGACTTTGCATGAAAGCTGTGTTGTCTGCAGGGCTGGGTCTGGTCCACCGCCCTCTATGGAGGGGAGGTCAGACTACATGCAGTGCAGTGCTCGGGGGTAATGGGCGGTCCTCCCGACAGCACAAAAAGAAGAGGTCCCATTCTCGATCCTCATGGAGGACTCGGCACTACTGTGCCTCGAGTTCTTCTTTGGCCTCCCAGTCGAAAAAGGAACAGCACTGCTGAGGTCGCCTTCTGGTACGTCTGCGCGTCGATTGTTGGTTACCAGCAGCAGGGGCCTGACTCTGTTCCTTCTGGGGTTTATTCCAGCTTCTGTTTCTGGTGATCAGCTTCCTTGACTCCGAAGTCCCTCCCCACTCCTTGGGGGTCCTCCAGTGTGCAGTTTCACCATTGGGATACTTTTATGGAGCAATGGGTTCAGCGGTTGTCCCATCTGCCTGAGCCGGCGAGTCCATCACCAGGGCCCTCGGACCTTTTGGTTTCGGACCTGCGATCAGGACGTTGGGGCTTCCTAGTCACGCAGCACCTCCTTCGGCATAGTCGACACTGCGCTCTGGTGTTTTTCCCCCCCTCATACGGCTGTGGCGCAGGGGTCTACCCTGGTGCCTTTATTTTCTTTTGAATTTCTTTGACTTTCCTCAGCAAGTCAGGGGTTGAGAACCTCTGGTTTGGTGCTGACTCCGGTGTCGCGTCCTGTGCCGACGCCACCTGTGTTTTCGGTGCCACCTTCTCTTCCAGTGCTGGGAGCACCTGCGATGTCGCATCGACACCGGGGCTTTCAACTCCGATTCGCAGTGCTCCTCCTCTTTCTTTTCCTCACTTTCCTAGCTATACAGTCCCTTTAGGACTAGTAGGAGATGATATTGAGCCTGACCCTGATCTTCGATTGGAGGACAACTTTGACAACGATTCCTCCATAGGGGTGGTGAATAAACTTTCTCTTACAGCAGAGCCTCTGGTTGAGGACCTTTCCTTTAAGTCTGTGCTTAGAAATGTGAATACCATACTCTCTCTCTCTCTCTCTCCAGACTTTGGAGATCGATCCTGGGAAATTGCTGCATCTGGAGTACCTGCAGTTCCAGACATTCCTATGGAATTGACTCCCCCCGTGCAACCCTCTTTCGAGAGACTCGCTCAAATAGCGTGGGATAATCCGGCACTTATTCCCTCAGTGGCTAAGTCCATAGACAGGAAATATGCCCCTCCCAAGGATCGACCCATTCTGGCCTCGCAAGCCTTTGCTGATGCCATAGTTGTCCTGGCAGAAAATGACAAGGCCGTTCTTCCGCAAGAATCTACGGCATGTCTGATGAGGAATCTTGCAAAATTGACACTTTGGGAAAGCAAGTCTTTGCTGCATCCACCCTGGGCATGCACATTGCTAGCTACCAGGGCTACTTCTCTCAGTATGAGTATACATTCTGGCGTTCACTCAAGGCCACAGTAGAAGCTCTCCCAGATTTGAAAGTTAACTCAGAGCTTCTTCAAACCATTACTAGAGGCATTGAATCTAATAACCAGCAGCTCAAAGCCACCATGGATGTCTTTGACACTGCCTCCAGAGCAGCAGCGGCCGTTATATGCACCCGACACCACTCTTGGTTGCGCACGTCGAGTTTCACAAATGATGCTCAGCAGAGAGTTATGGCTTTGCCCTTTGACGGTACATACCTGTTTGGTCCTCAGGTCGAGCAGATGCTAGAGGCCACACAGAAAACTAGAACGGCTATCAAAACGGCCCAACCACCATCCCCAGCCCCTCAAAGGGCCGGGAATCAGCGTCAATTAAATAACGGTCAGTCCTTTTGTGGTAAAGGCAGAGGGAGCTTCAACAAAAACCAAACCCCTCAGCCGCAAAAGAAAGCGCAGCAGAAGGCACAGGGCTCCATAGCACCTAGTGCCACCCTGTGAGACATCGGCTCAAGTCCCGCCTCAGCTGTCTGAGGGGGACTCTTCCTCGGCAGTAGGAGCGCATCTGACTCAGGTTTACGACCAGTGGAAGTCAGCCGCATCAGACAAGTGGGTACTCGGGATAAAATGCGAGGAGTATTCTCTAAATCATTCAGAAACCCCTCCAGATCACCCACCAAGTGACAGCCCAAGCTGTCTGTCTCTCAGTCAGACCTTCTTGCTTCTGAGATTCAAGGCCTTCTAAACAACAGGGCAGTAGAAGTGGCCCCACTGGATCAGTGGAACACAGGTTTCTACTCTCGTTACTTCCTAGTTCCAAAGGAAACAGGCGGCATGCGCCCAATTTTCGATCTCAGGAAGTTAAACAGATTCCTTTACAAGGAAAAGTTCAAGATGATATCACTTTGTACACTCTTACCCCTGATTTATCAAAACGATTGGCTAACCTCCTTGGACATGCTGGATGCCTATCAGCACATTCTCATACACCCAAACCACCACACATACCTCAGATTTGTAGCATTGGGTCAACACTACCAGTTCAGAGTCCTGCCCTTTGGGCTATCCTCTGCGCCTCGGTTCTTTACAAAGTGCTTTGCAGTTCTCACAGCACACCTCAGGAAGCTCAGAATTCAGGTGTTCTCGTATCTGAACGATTGGCTTCTAGCAAGTCCCTCCAGACAAGAGACTCAGGAAGCCATAGCTACGGCTTCAAAATTCCTCACGTCCATGGGAGTCGTGCTAAATTTGGGAAAGTCACAGATACAACCCTTCCAGTGGCTCCTCTTCATAGGAGCCCTTTTAGATACCTTCAGCTCAAAAGCCTTTCTTCCGGAGGACAGAAAGAACAACATCTTTTAGATGGCCTACTTCATCAAAGAGAACGACTCAGTTCGAGCTGTCTCAATGCAACGGATGCTGGGTCTCATGGCATCCTCAGTTTTCACTGTGCCTCTGGCTCTTCTTCACATGAGGATTACTCAGTGGATTTTCAGCACTCAGTGGTCACTGACCACGCACCCACAGGTCTCCTACATCAAGGTGACGCAGCATCCAAAACGGTCACTCACCTGGTGGACTCAGGAGGACAACCTTCTGCAAGGTTATCCCTTCACCCCTCTAGAATCCCAGATCTCCATCACCACGGATGCATCCTTTCTGGGATGGGGAGCTCACTGCCAGGATCTCCACACCCAGGGTCGATGGAGTCAGGACAAGTCTCAGCTTCAGATAAATGTTCTAGAAATGAGAGCCGTCCTGTATGCAGTCCGAACCTTGAAGGACATAGTCTGTCACAAGATCATTCTCCTTCAAACGAACAACAAAGCAGTGATGTACTACATCAACAAACAGGGCGGAGCACACTCTTACCCCTTATGCAGGGAAGCGATGAGAGTGTGGGAATGGTGCCTGGAGCTCAAAGCACTGATCCAGGCGGTCTGTGTGCCAGGTGTACAGAACGATCTGGCAGATCATCTCAGCAGAACAGAGACAGACTCTCTCGACACAAACGTCGTCCAATCACGCTTTGAAGGGTGGGGAACTCCAGACCTGGACCTTTTTGCATCCACACTCAACGCAAAACTGCCTCTCTTCTGCTCCGGAAATCTAGGACTTGGCGTTGGATGCATTCAGACTGCGGTGGACAAGACTCTTTCTGTACGCAATTCCTCCTCTTCCCTTAGTTCAGAGGGTGCTGCTCAAAGTAGAGGCATTGGGGGTAGAATGATCCTCATTGACCCATTCTGGCCTCGTCAGATCTGGTTTCCATTAATCAACAGATTATCGGAAACTTCTCCAAGACAGCTTCTACTTCTTATGAACCTACTGACCCAGGGCCCTGTGGTCCATCTCAGCCTGAAGTCCCTTCACCTCCATGCCTGGCTCCTGAAGAGATAGAGGTGAATAGGTTTAACGTTTCATGTAGGGACTCAGATATTCTGTTAGCTGCGTGCAAGCCAGCTACCCGAAAAACTTAACATGGCTAAGTGGAAGCGGTTCTCCATCTGGTGTGCAAAATTCTCCTGGAATCCATTTTCCTGCCCACCAAACAAGGTCCTAGAGTATCTTCTAGAGCTCTCGAACACAGGCCTGCAATACTCAACCATGAAGGTTCACCTTTGCGTGATCTCAGTGTACCATGAGCCTGTACACTCCGTGTCTCTGGCTCAGCTACATGTGGTCAAGAGGTTTCTTAAGGGCATTCTGCATACTAGGCCACCGGTCAGATGACCTGTAGCCGCCTGGGACATTAACCATGTGCTAGACATGCTCACCTGTAAACCTTTTGAGCCCCTAGCTACTTGTGAGCTGAAGTTTCTGACTTGGAAGACCGCCTTCCTTGCAGGCATCACTTCCACCTGCAGAGTGTCTGAAATACATGCTTTTGTCACAGACCCTCCGTGTACTGTATTTCACAAAGACAAGGTGGTTCTTAGGATCCACCCTAAGTTTCTACCCAAGGTTATCTCAGAATTTCATCTGAATCAGCCCTTGGTCCTTCCAACATACTTCGTGAACTTCCAAAATGAGGGAGAGTGTACCCTGCATTCTCTGGATGTGAAGAGAGCTTTGCGGTTCTGTTTATAGACCTAAAGAAATCCACACGTCAAAACAGTTGTCTCCTTCAGCACGGCCCGGTTGGGTCAGCCTTTTGCTATCAGATGCATTTCTTTGGCTACTGGCATGCCTTCGCCAGTGCTATTCCTTGGCATAGGTCAAGCTGGAAGCCAGAGTATATGCTCATTCTACCAGAGTAGTTCCGGCATCTCTGGTAGAGATCTGGAACATGCCTGTTGCGGACATCTGCAGTGCGGCCACTTGGAGCTCTGTGCACACTTTTGTAAAGCACTACGATTTGGATATCCATGCCAGGCAGCATCAGTCCTTTGGCAGGACAATCCTTAATGGACTTCTGTCCTAAAGTGAGTTCCTTTCTCCTGCCTCCCATCTCAAGATTATTCTAGCTCGTTACTCTCCCATTAGTCTGAATGAGTGGTGAAATCTTTATGTCCAGGAAGATATGGAAATTATGTACCTACCGTAATTCTTGATCTTCTTGGACAAAGTCTCCACCACTCATTCACACGCCCACCCACCATCTCCCAAGCTCACTCATCTTGTACTGGTCTTCACCCCCTCGGGCTGCGAAGACTCTGTTGAGTTGACCTTTCTTACACTGGTCATTCGGACTATCATGTCCAATATAGGTTAGTTTACGCTGCACCTCCTCGGTAAAAAAGGTACTGAGACGGTTGGAGGGTCGACGCCAATGTAGCCTGTACAGCACGAGCCGAGATCGCGGTGCCGCTTCTTCACAGTCCTACCTATGCGCCAGCCCTTCTGAAGGTTTTTGGCTCCCGCTGGGTCCTAGCGCCTCCGGCATAGTCCCATTAGTATGAATGAGTGGTGGAGACTTCATCCAAGAAGATAAAGAATTATAGCAGATACGTAATTTCCATTTCTATGGTGCTGACGGCTGCACATGGCAGGGCACAACAACTGAGGCACATGAACACCCAGCTCCCAGATCCAGAGTCCAAAAAGCTGGACCTGATAGGCCGCAAAGTATATTCATCGGCTGCCTGCACAGTTGGGTCATTGAACTTCCTCATCCACATGGTTACATACTGTACTAGAAGTCATTGTGGACAAAAGTGATGGATCTGGTTAAGGCTCAGCCAGACTCAGAGGGTAAGGCAGAACTCCTAGCTGTCATCCAGTCGGGTATGGATGTGGACAAACACGTGCTGAAGAGCTGTTACGACTCTCCAGGCACGGCAGCAAGGGCAGCAGCAACAGGTATTTGCATGAGGGGGCATGCCTGGCTGAGAGTTTTGGGTTTCCACCAGGATTTGCAAGATGCCATCTTGGACGCTCCCTTTCAGGGGCCCATCCTCTTTGGTCCAGAAATAGAGAAACTCATAACAGGACTGCAAGACTCTGGCAAGGCAGTGTCTGACGTCCATTGTATATATAGGTCGGAACCGCAGGCAACCCGGCGACGTCCCTTTTGGAAGAACCAGGGACAGCAGGGAAGACAACAGCCACAGCACAAGGGAGGCTTTAAAAGAAGAGGCCCCCCCCATTCCTTCAGGCACCCAAGGCCCCAAAAATCCCAAGGCGCCCAGACCTCCCCTGCCCACCCCCTCCACAACAGCATGACTCCCTACCTGACCCCCGTCCTCTGGAGGAAGTGCAGGGGGAGGCGTTAAGAGGGAGAATCTCCCTTTACCAATCAGGATGGTCTAATATCACATCAGAGCAATGGGTCCTCCAGATAGTAGAAGATACTCCTTGGAATTTACCCAGATTCCACTGGACAACCCGCTAGTTCCCCTCCCACTTCTTCCCCTCCCACATGGCTCTCCTGCAGGCAGAGATACAGGCCCTGCTAGAAAAGAGAGCTATACAGGAGGTCCCCTATACCCAAAGAGGCAAGGAGTTTTACTCCCACTTCTTCCTAGTCCTGAAGAAGATGGGAGACCTCCATCCCATTCTGGATCTGAGCCAGCTGAACACCTTCATCGAATACAAAAGGTTCAGAATGGTGACCTTAGTGAGCTTGTTGCCTATGCTCAGTCGCGGAGACTGGCTCTGCTCCCTGGATATGCAGGATGCTTACATTCACATAAAGATCCTGCCATCCCACAGGAAGTACCTTCGCTTTGCCTTCCAAGGAGGGCACTACCAGTTCAGGGAACTTCCATTTAGTCTGTCATCAGCACCAAGGGTTTTTATCAAGTGCCTGGCAGTAGTGGCGGTGGCCCTCAGGAGAGGGGGTCACTTTGTCTATCCCCACCTGTATGATTGGCTCCTCACAGCTTCATCAGAAGAGCAATTAAGCAGGACAATGGAGGAGACCGTCTATTCCAGACTTTGGGCATTACCCTAAATCTGCCCAGGTCACACCCATGGCCTCCTCAAAGGCACATAGGAGGTACATAGGAGCAGTCCTGGACACCGTCCAAGGGAAAGCCTTTCTTCCAGTAGACCGGGCAACCAGGCTAAGGGAGGTCACTCACAAGGTGATGGACTCTGATCAGGTCCTAGCGAGGGTGATTTTGCAACTTTTAGATCATATGGCCGCAGCCATAGCCACAGTTCTCACACGTTTGAATATGAGGATCCTGCAGTGACACCTCAGAGTACAGTGGGACCAAGGCACAGATGAGCTCGAAGAGCCCATCATGATCTCCAATGCGGTCCATCAGTCCCTGACTTGGTGGGTCACCCAGGCCCATTTGGACAAAGGGGTTCCCTTCCAGCAACCCAACCTACATCAGATCCTGACTACGGATGCCTCGGGACGGGGAGCACATCTTGCTTCACATCAGATAGGCTTTTGGAATTCAACAAAACTGTCCACCCACATAAACATTTTGGAGATGAGGGCTGTACTATATGCCCTACAAGCCTTCCAAGGGGTACTCCTTCCTGGGCCCCTTCTGATCCAGTAGGACAATACCCATATAGTCTTTCATCTCAAGCAAGGGGACACCCACTCATCCCCTATGCTGAGAGGCAATGAGGGTATGGACCTGGGCAGTGGATCACAGGGCAGTCTATGTTCCAGGGATCCACAATGTACTCACAGACAGCCTAAGTCGCTATCAGTCTCAGAGCCATGAATGGGAACTACAAAAAGAAGTCACAGATGACCTCTTCGAAAGGTGGGGTTGACAGGAGCTGGACCTCTTTGCGTCCCCACACAACGTCAGACTGCCCAATTTCTGCTTGCTAGATCTAGGGCCTGGTGTTTTTTGGTGAGACATATTGTCCCTCTCTTGGACAGGGAGGTTTATGTATGCCTTCCCTCCCTTTTCCCTTCTTCAGAGGCTTCTGCTGAAGTTGCAGGCGTTGGGTGACTGGATGATCCTGATCGCACCCTTCTGGCCTTGACAGATTTTGGTTCCCGCTATTACAACAGCTGGCATTGGAACCACCGGTTCTGTTGCCCCATCCACTCACTTGCTGTCCCAGGAGCAAGGGACACTGGTCCATCTGGCCCTCCAGTCCCTGCATCTCCATGCATGGCTCCTGCGGACTTGGCTAGGGATAGAGTTGGAGTATCCCTAAGAGTGGCAGAGGTGCTCATGGCAGCTAGAAGACCCTCTACCAGTGCAACATATGCCATGAAGTGGAAGTGCTTCTGCTTGTGGGCGTTCCCCATTCTCTGGATCCCCTCACTTGTCTGGTGTATCTTCTCTCCCTATCAGACTTGGGCCTTAGCTACTCATCCATTAAGGTGCACCTCTGTGCGATGTCAGCTTATCATGCGCCACTAAATGGGAAGACTCTGGCATAGCTGGACCTATGCAAGACCTTCCTAAGGGGCATCTTGCATATCAAACCTCCCAGGAGAAATCCCATGCCACCTTGTGACCTCCTGTTTGTTTTGGAGAAGCTTACCTTGCCCCCCTTTGAACCAGCTGCAAGTTGCGAGCTACGCCTTCTCTCTTGGAAGGCGTTTTTAGTTACTATTACTTCAGCTCAGAGGATTCCTGAGCTGCAGGCTCTGATGTGTAAAGAGCCTTATCTTATCTTATTTTTCACAGGGACAGAGTAGCCCTGCGTACAAACCCTAAGTTTCTTCCAAAGGTAGTGTCTGAGTTCACATTGAACCAAGACGCACAACTACCTTTTTATTATCCAGAGTACTCAAACAGAGGGGAGGCCTTGTTACATACTTTGGATGTACATAGGATTCTTCGTTACTATTTGGCCTGAATCAGTTCCTCCAGAAAGACAGACTAGTTTGTCTCATTTGCCCACAGAAAGGTTGGGGCACCAGTGACAAAGCAGACACTGCAAGTGGCTCGTGAATTGTATCACATTCTGTTATCAGCAGTACATCAGACCCTTACTAGGACCGGTTAAGGGTCACCCCACCAGAGGTATAGCGACATCCTTCGCTTCTCTTAGGAATGTTTCCTCAGCGGACCTCTGTGCGGCCGCTACTTGGAGTTCAGTGCACACCTTCATTAGGCGCTACAGTCTGGACGTTGCTTCCAGAAGGAGAGCAGGTTTCAGCCTAGCAGTTCTTCAGGGACTCCTCTCCTAATTTGCCTGTGACTCTGCACTACTATCCTCCACCCGTCTGACCTCCATCTCTTCTTCGATATTGTTTGGGACTCGGTCCTAATTTTACTACCTGCTGCAAGAGCTCCCCCTCGAAGTGAGATAGTACAGTTATGTAAGAACTTACCGTAACAGTAGATCTTCAAGAGGGGCTCTTGCAGCAGGTGGCTTTCCTATCCACCGGCCTCGGGGAATAATATTACTA
Organism: Neoceratodus forsteri; assembly: GCA_016271365.2. Taxonomy (NCBI): domain Eukaryota; kingdom Metazoa; phylum Chordata; order Ceratodontiformes; family Ceratodontidae; genus Neoceratodus; species Neoceratodus forsteri. The sequence continues at coordinate 1,414,839,580 of CM028129.1, forward strand.
TTTTCTCTTTGGGATAGGAGATCCTCCTTTGTTCTCCATCTGGTCTTCCTGGACATAAAGTCTCCACCACTCATTCATACTGATGGGATCTTCGCCGGAGGCACTAGGACCCAGCAGGAACAAACATTTTCCAAGAGAGCCGACGCTAGAGATGGAGCCACGAGAAGCGGCGCCACGAGCCTCGGCTCGTGCGGCAATGACTATCTCGGTGTTGACCCTCTAACTGCCTCAATTCCTTTTTCCCCACCGAGTGCTCTTCAGTGACGACGTCACTTGCCCGCCGTGAGTCAAACTTCAAATTAGCAGCATAGTTTTCAGTTTGTTTTGTAATTTATCTATGAATAAGTACCGCTTACTTTTAAATTTTACTTATAAAGAAAAAGAAGTCTTCAACCCTCCATTGACGGAGTCGACCATAAGCGGGTCGGGTGACGGTAGGGAGACTTCATATGAAAGCTGTTAAGTCAGCCGGGCTAAGTCCGGTCCGCCACCCTCTCCGGAGGAAGGGTCTGATGTTTGGGGGGATGGGTGTTCCCCCCGGAAGCATAAAAGAATACAGTCACACTCTCGGCACTTTTCGGCCTCGAGCTCTTCTTCGGCTCACAGGTCAAAAAAGAGAAGGCATCACTCGAGGTCACCTTCTGGTGTGTCTGCGCGTCAACAGTCGTTGGGGTCAGATGCCGGTCTCCTCCCCCGGAGTCACCGGTTTCTGACTCCAGTGACCGACCTCTTCGATATTGGAGCCCTTCCCCACCTATTGAAAGAGCTTCCGATGAGCAGTTTCATCTGTGGGCCGTTCTTATGGAGCAATGGGCTCTGAGGTTGGTCCAGCTGCCTGGCCTGGTCACTCCGAGGCCTTCGGGACCTTCAGGGGAGCGGGTAGGGTAGTGGAACTTTCCTAGTCGCGCGGTGCCATCTTCAGTGCCGTCAACTCCGTGCTCAGGTGTTTTCCCCCCCTCACATGGTTGCGGCGCAGGGGGCCACACCGATGCCTTTATCTCCCGGTATTCTTCCTTCTTTTTCTTCAAATCGGAGTCTTCGGGGCCTTGGATAGCATTCGGCGCATTGGGAGCTCTCTCAGCATCGATGGGTCTCTCGGCATAGTCTTTGGTGCTGATGCACCTGTCAGCACCGTCATCGGTGTCGATGCACCTGTCGGCACTGCTGGGGTTGGCGCTGTCCTCGGCGTCGATGCACCTGTCGGCACCATGTGCTGAGTTGTTTCCAATGGTGCCGTCTACCTTGCCATCGGCGCCGTGTTCTTCGGCGCCAAGGCTTGCTGCGGCGCGCTTTCCAACCTTCAGGGGTTCTCGACTCCGAATTCTTTTCCTTTTTCATTTCATTCTGATTTTCACTCCTTTCCTGTCCATATGGTCCCTCCTGGACTGTCAGGAGATGATATTGAGCCTGACCCAGATCTTCGACTGGGTGGTAATGATGTTGAAGGAGCAGGGATCAATCCTGCTGCAGAGCCTGTGGTTGAAGATCTGTCATTTAAGTCTCTGCTGACAAATTTAACTACTACTCTTTCTCTCCAGACTACTGATATCGATCCTGGGAAGCTCTTAAGACTCCAATATCTTTATGTCCCGGAGATCCATATGGATTTAACTCCGCCATTACAGCCATCTTTTGAGACACTGTCTCAGATGGTATGGAATAATCCCGCTCGCATTTCTTCTGTGGCTAAGCCCATAGACAGGAAGTATGCTGCTCCCAAGGATCGACCCATTTTGGCCTCCCAGGCACTGGGGACCCTATTGTAGTCCTGGCAGAGAATGATAAGGTCGTTCTTCCTCAGGCATCTACAGCCTGACCTGTAAACAAAGAATCTCGCAAGATAGACACCTTGGGTAAGAGAGTCTTTGCTGCCTCTACCCTGGGTATGCGTATTGCCAGCTACCAGAGCTAGTTCTCTCAATATGAGTATGTTCTTTGGCATTCACTCAAACAAATGGTGGAAGCTCTGCCCGAGTCAGACGCTAGTTCAGAGCTACTTCAGACCATAACCAAGGGTGTCGAGTCCAACAACCAGCAGGTTAAAGCAGCTATGGACACTTTCGATACTGTTTCCCGAGCTGCGGCGGCGGGTATTTGTGCCTGCCATCACTACTGGCTACACACTTTGTATGTATCGGACCTCAAGTAGAGCAAGCTCTGGAGGCCAAGCAGAAGACTAGTTTGGCCATGAAAACGGCTCGACTTGCTTCCACCCTTTCTCGGGAAGGGGGTGTTAAGCGTCAATTTCACAACCGTCAGCCTTTCTGGGCAACGGCAGGGGAGGTTTTAACAAAAACCAAGCCCCCCAGCCTCAAAAGAAAATGCAACAGAAGGCACAAGGGCCCAAAGCACCCAGTGCCACCTTCTTAGTTTCTGACCCAGGTCCCACCTCAGCTGCCCGAGGGGAACTCTTCCTCAGCAGTGGGAGGACGTCTGACTCAGTTCTACAACCAGTGGAAGTCCATAACATCAGACAAATGGGTCTTCCGGATAATCCACAAGGGGTACTCCCTCAACCTTTCGGAAGCCCCTCCGGATCGTCCTCCCAAACGACAGCCCAGGCTGTCAACAATACAGTCAGACCTTCTTGCCTCAGAGGTACAAGGCCTTCTCCACAACAGGGCAGTAGAAATAGTTCCGCTGGATCAACGAAACACAGGATCTTACTTCGAGAGGGTTCTTGCAGTAGGTAATTACATATAGGACTGACGTCGGCAGGCGGCAGGACCCCACAGAAAAATTTCTAGCTAGCAGTCCCTGGCGAGGGACCGCCCCCACGTCAGGAGGACCAGCGTCTGGAGACGTCGGTATAAAGAGGCAGTCCTGGCGCCCGCCTCCAGTTCTTTCCTTGTTAGCTCATACAGCGCCCTCGGCGGAAAGCGTTTATTAACCGTCAGCCCTACCTTCCATTGATCTTTTACCGAAAAACTCTGTTATTTTCAACTAAGACGTCAGTATTGGCGTCCAGTATATGTGTTCCCTACACCCTCCGAGCACAAGAATAAGTACATTTGTGCGGCGCCCAACCTACCGCTGGACAAGGACGGCCACCCTGTGCCTGTTCTGCCTAGGCCCCGATCACCCAGTTGAGAAGTGCCAGCTCTGCCTCAGCTTTAACGCAGCTACTTGGAAAAGGCGGCAGCAATCCATGGAAGCCCATCTTCTAAAGAAGAAAATGAGTTCTATGGAGAAAGAGCTCAAAAAACTGAGGCAGGCGTCCACTTCCCCCGAAGGACATAAGAAGGAGAAGGAGAGGCACTGGGACAGGGGCTCCTCCACCGCGTCTCCCTCGGGAGTCGCTGGGATGCAGGTAACATCCCCTCTGGGGGATCGCTCCTCGTGGCCGCCTCGGAAGTTTCTGGCGGTTGTGCGCGGCCCACCATCTGGCTTCTCCGCTGGCCTTGCGGGCGCCCCGGCAGTTGGAGGCTTCCGCCCTGGTTTGGCCGCAGGCTTGTGGCTCACCACTGTGGGCGACTCCGTAAGCCGGGTGGCTGCTTCTCTGACGTCCGCCTGGAGAGGGCCGGTAAGCCGTCCGACCCTCCGGGGCGACGCGCAGCCTCCTCACCACCGGACCAGGCCGATCACTCTTCTCGGCCTACCTCTGGTGACGGCTCTCGTAAGTCGGACGTTGGCTCCTCCGGTGCCCGCCGAGAGCTCGCCTCTAAGCCTCACGTCGGTTTGTCCAACATCCGGCCGGCGGAGGAACCGACGGCGGACCCCCATCCGCTGATTCTCGGTTCCCGCAGCTTGCTGCCGTTCTGAGGAATCAAGAGTCTCCCCAACCTGACCCTGGGGACTTTTCCCCTCCATCCCCGGGCGAAGCTGGGGATCTTTTGCCTCCGTCAGTCCTTCCTCCACCTGGAGCCCCAGACCTGACAGCTCCCCGGACACCAGCTCCGACGCCGGCCCCTCCGACGTCGGTACCTCCGGCGTCAGGGCCTCACCGACTCCGGGAGATATTCTGCTCCCATCGGGCCCTCCGGGCTCTCCACTATGGACCCACCCGTGAGGTTCCCGGCCGGGCCATCTGCTCTGGCAGCCCCCGGCTCCTGGGTATCCTCCGTCTTATTCACACCAGTGTACCCGAGCGCGGTATCTGGCACCACAGTACCCAATGCCGGGCTTCCCGATGCCGCAGTACTCGGCCACAATACCCGGCCTTGAATTACCCGCGGCGGGTTTTGGATCACTTCTATATGGTTATAACCCGTATCCTTTTCCCTCCTCCTCCTCCTCCGCCCCCTTCGCAGCGGCCGGTGAACCTGCAGGAGACTCTGGCCTCCTGGTGGGCTGAGGCCAAGGCTCAGCTCACCAAAGAGGTCGAGAGCCACCTTCCGGCGACAGGGCCTTCCCAGGTTCCCGTACACCCAAGGCAGCACACTCCCTCACCACCTCCGGACTCCAGGGTTCTTCTGTCTGGATCCAGAGAGGGGCAGGACACGCTTCCCCGGGGACTTTCCAAGGGGTCCATTCCTCCCCCGGGTTGGGAAAGGGAGTCTTTCTTTTCTTAATCCTCCTCTGCGCTCTCGGACTCTTCCGATGGCTGCTCCGAGAGAGACGACGAGCCTCGCTGTCCGTCGGAGCCCCGGCCAAGGACTCCTCCGAAGTCTCCTCCAGAGGATCCTTCTTTTATGGAGTTGCTTAGGAAAATCCAGGAGGTTCATCAGTGGCACTCCCTGGAACCAGATCCTCAGCGTCTGAAACTCGCTGAACATCTGGATCTGCCCGTGACAGCTCCTACCTTGGTGCCACCCTGGATAGAGTCTCACGCCGACCTTGTTACCACAATATGGAAACAGCCGTCAGCCTTAGCCCCACTTCCTAGGAAGTCGAACCGGCTATATCAGGCTCCAGAGGGTGCTGATTTCCTGGATTCTCACCCTCGTGCTGACTCTGTCGTGATTAGCGCCGCTCACGGCTGGTTGGCGAACCCTAAACTTCTTAGCTCATCATCTCCTGATAAGAAATCTCGCCTTCTGGACCAGTATGGGAGAAAGAGTTATGCTTCCTCCACACTGGGGATCAGGGCCCTGAACTATGTCGGCCACATGGGGGACCACCAGAAGGCCATCCTGACTCAGGCGGAAGCCAAACTGGACTCCTTGCCTGACTCCCAAGTCAAGCAAGAGTTGGCTGATCTTGTCCACTCTGCTCGTTCGGCCAGTCAGCACATGCTACATGCGACATACGATGCAGTGGACACTGCTAGGCGGAGCTCAGCTTTCGCTGTAGGCCTACGGTGTCATGCTTGGCTCCGCGTGTCAGGTTTGGTCCCGGAAGTGCAATCTGCTGTCCAGGAAGTACCCTTCTGGGGGTCAGTGCTTTTCGGGGGTGATGACAAGGACATCATTACCGATTTGCAAGAGAAGGGGATGGCTCTGAAGTCAGTGGATTCCATGAACTGTCCCCATCAGCAGCAGCGCCGTCCCTTTCACAGACGGAATCGACCAAAGGCGAAACCCCAGGGAAGGCAGGCCACAAAACGCTGGGCCCCCCGGAGCTGCCAAGCCCCCCCCGCCCAAAAAAGCAGCGGGTGCTTCAGCTGAGGCACTGCCCCACACCACCTGACTCCTTTCCTCTCCCACTGCTTCCGGACTCCCCGGAGGAACTGGTAGGAGGGAGGTTTTCCCTCCACCTTGCGGGATGGGAGAGGATAACCACAGATTCTTGGGTGCTCCAGCTCATAGCAGAAGGACACTCCATAGAGTTTCTTCAGAAACCACCCTGCCACTCCCCCCTGAAGTCGTCGTATTCATGGGAACATCTTCCTTTGGTCCAGGAGGAAATTGCGGCTCTTCTGCTGCAGCAAGCAATAGAGCCTGTCCCCCTTCATCTGCAAGGGACGGGTTACTATTCTCATTTCTTCCTGGTCCCAAAGAAGACAGGAATTCTCAGATCAATTTTAGATCTCAGTTCCCTGAATCTTTACGTAGAGTACAAAAGGTTCAGGATGCTCTCTTTGCAGAGCCTTCTGCCCCTCCTCTGGCTGGGTCAGTGGCTTTGTGCTGTGGATATGCAGGATGCTTATCTGCACATTCCCATTCGCCCATCTCATCGCAGATACCTTCGTTTTGCATTCCAGGGGGACCACTACCAGTTCAAGGTGCTCCCGTTTGGTCTATCCTCAGCCCCCCGAGTATTTACCAAATGTCTGGCAGTGGTGGCAGCCCACCTGCATACCAAGGGAGTGCAGGTTTTCCCTTACCTGGATGACTGGCTCCTGGCGGCCTCGTCCTAGGGAGGAACTCCCATGCTTCTCTCCCTTACCCAGCAGGTTTTTGCCTGCCTGGGTATCTACCATCAACCATTCCAAGTCTCATCTGGACCCATCTCAGAGGCTACAGTTTATTGGGTGATCCTCACTATGACCATGGGCAAGGCCTCCTGCCTCCGGACAGGGCGGCCACCCTTAGACCCAAATAAGTCTGTTGTCCGGCCCGCGGGTTGGTCTCTCTTGGTCGGTCCTTTGCCTTCTCGGGCTCATGGCGGCTGCTATCCCGGCCAGTTCGCGCTCCGACTCGCATGAGGATCTCAGTGGACTCTCACGCCTCAGTGGGATCAGCTAGTGGACGACCTAGATCACGCAGTTCTGATCTCCTCACCGATGACGAGAGACTTGCAATGGTGGATGGTTCGAGAGAACCTGTTTCAGGGAGTTCCTTTCTTTCATCCTCCCCCCTCCCAGACTCTAACCACAGACGCCTCAGGCGAAGGTTGGGGAGCCCATCTAGGCCCTCATCGGACCCAGGGCTCCTGGTCCAAGCTAGAACAAGCTCTCCACATCAATGTGTTCGAGCTTCGGGCAGTGTTTTACACTCTCCAAGCCCTTCACCAATACGTCCTTCCCGGCCACCTAGCCATCCAGACGGACAACATGTGCGTGGTGTGGTATATCAACAAGCAGGGAGGGATTCGGTCCTACCCTCTATGAAGGGAGGCAATGAGGGTTTGGGATTGGGCAACACAACACGACCTTCACCTCACGGCAGTTCACGTTCCAGGAGTCAACAACACCCCAGCAGACAAGCTAAGTCACTCTTCTGCTCTGATTCACGAGTGGGAACTGGACCAAGGGGTCCTAGACAGTATCTTCCAACTTTGGGGAACACCACGGGTCGACCTGTTCGCATCCCCCTTAAACGCAAAACTTCCTGTCTTCTGCTCGCTGCCTGCTCCAGAGCGAGGCACTTTGAACGACGCTCTGTCTCTAGACTGGAGGACAGATTAGCTCTGTCTCTCCCCAATTCCACTTATCCCACAGTCTTGCGAAACTAGCTTCAGAAGGGCCTGAATGATTCTGATCGCTCCTTTCTGGCCCAGGCAAATCTGGTTCTCTCTTCTACAACAATATTCAGAGGATCCTCCTCTTCCTCTATCTCGAGGTTTGTTGACCCAGGATCAGGGATCCTGGTCCATCCAGGCCTCAAATCCCTTCAACTGCATGCATGGCTCCTGCAGACCTAGCCCAATCCCATTTTGGAGTGTCTCCCAAAGTGGCGGAGATTTTAGTGGAGGCCAGAAAACCCTCCACCAGATCCACTTATGCCATGAAGTGGAAAAGATTCACTATTTGGGCTGCTTCCAAGAATGTGGAACCTTTCTGCTGTTCAGCGGGGCTTCTGCTGGAGTATCTATGTCATCTGTTTGACCTGGGTCTCAGCCATTCCTCTCTGAAGGTACACATGGTGGCCATTTCGGCCTATCATGTTCCCTTCGCAGACGAGGCTTTTGCTCAACTGGAGGTCTCCAAGACCTTTCTCAGAGGGGTCCACCATCTGAGACCCCCCATCCGTACTCCTGGTCCCGCTTGGGACTTGAACTTTGTTCTCGAGAAACTTACTCTTCCTCCCTTCGAACCTGCAGCTTCTGCGGATTTGAAGTTCCTTTCGTGGAAGACGTTCTTCTTGGTGACCATTACTTTGGCTCGAAGAATCTCCGAGCTCCAGGCCCTGATGTGTAAAATCCCCTACTTGATTTTTCACAAGGAATGAGTTGCTCTTCACACGAATCGTACGTTTCTACCTAAAGTAGTAGCTGAGTCTACCTTAAATCAGTCCATAGAGTTACCTGCTTTTTTTATGCAGTACTCTAATCAAGGGGAGTACTTACTCCATACTATGGATGTTCACCAGATTCTGAGATACTACACCAACAGGACAAAGGATCTCAGAAACACTGATCAGTTCATCTCTTTTGCTCACAAAAGGGAAGGCAATGCTGTTTCCAAGCAATGTCTGTCTCAGTGGTTGGCTCATTGCATCACTTTCTGTTATGACAAATACAAGAAGACCCTCCCGGGTCAAGTTAGAGGCCACTCCACAAGAGGAGTAGCTGCCTCTGCGGCTTGTTTCAAGAATCTGTCTGCGGCAGACATATGCGCTGCCGCCACCTGGACTTCAGTCCATACCTTCACGAAACACTACAGTTTGGATGTTGCCTCTCGCTGTAGAGCAGGCTTCGGGCTGGCTGTTTTGCAAGGCCTCCTATCTTGAGACTTGCACAACCAGTACTACCTTTTGGAGTAGATTTTCTCCTCCTGGTGCCTCTCTTTGTTCCAGACTGCTTGGGATTCAGTCCTGTATGTAATTACCTACTAGAAGAGTCCACTCGAAGTAAGATAGTACAGTTACGTAAGAACTTATCGTAACAGTAGATCTTCGAGAGAGGCTCTTGCAGTAGGTAATACTTTCCTGCCCTCCATCCCCCTAGGCTTTTTCAGCTCCTTTTCCATTGAAGGAAATATCCGCTCCTCTCTTGTCCGGCCTCTTTTGGCCTGTGCGGGAAAAGAACTGGAAAGGCGGGCGTCGGGACTTCGCCCTTTACACCGACATCTCCTGGCGGTCACCCTGATGAGGTGCGGTCCTCGCCAGGGCCTGCTAGCTAGAATTTTCCGTGCAGTCCTGCTGCCTGCTGGCGTCAGTCTTATATGTAATTACCTACTGCAAGAGCCTCTTTCGAAGATCTACTGTTATGGTAAGTTCTTACGTAACTGTACTTTTCTACTCCCATTACTTCCTGGTCCCGAAAAAGACCGGTGGCATGCGTCCCATTCTGGACCTCAGAAAGTTAAACAAGTTTCCTTTCAAGGAAAAGTTCAAGATGATATCGCTCGGGACTCTCTTACCCTTGCTTCATCAACACGATTGGCTAGCTTCCCTGGACAGGCAGGATGCTTACCAACATATTCCTATACACCCAAAGCATCACAGATACCTACGGTTTGTAGTACTGGGCCAGCATTATCAGTTCAGAGTCCTGCCCTTTGGGCTATCTCGGCGCCACAAGTTTTTACAAAGTGTTGTGCAATTCTCACAGTGCATCTCAGAAAGATCGGAATACAAGTGCTCCCATATCTGGACAACTGGCTTCTAGCAAGCCCTTCCAGGCAAGGAACCCTCCACGCCGTAGCCATGGCCTCAGACTTTCTCACGTCCATGGGAGTCCTGCTAAATCTCAAGAAATCGCAGTTGCTGCCCTTCCAGAAGCTCCTTTTTATAGGAACTCTTCTGGACACCTCCTGTGCAAAAGCTTTTCTACCAGAGGACAGAAGGAGCGATATCCTACAGATGGCCCGATACATTAGAGAGAACAGCTCAGTTTGAGCTATCTCGATGCAACGGATGCTGGGTCTCATGGCATCCTCGGTGTTCACTGTATCCCTAGCATGCCTCCAGATGAGAACCTCTCAATGGTTGCTCAGTACTCAGTGGTCCCCAACCACTCACCCTCAGTCCTTTCTCATCAAGGTGACAGAACCTCTGAAGAGGTCACTCATCTGGTGGCCGCAAGAGGACAACCTTCTGGAAGGGTATCCCTTTGCTCCTCTGGATCATCAGATTTCTATTACCACGGATGTGTCCCTGATTGGGTGGGGAGCTCACTGTCAGAATCTCCACACCCAAGGTACATGGACTCTGGACGAGTCCCAGCTTCACATAAATGTCCTGGAAATGAGAGCCGTCCTTTATGCAGTCCGGGCTTTGAAGGACATTCTCTGTCACAAGAATATTCTCCTTCAAACGGACAACAAAGCAGTGATGTATTACATCAACAAGCAGGGTGGTGCACACCCTTACCCTTTATGCAGGGAAGCGATGAGAGTGTGGGAATGGTGCCTAGAGCACAAGGCTGTAATTGGAGCGGTCTACTTGCCGGGAGTGCAGAATGAACTGGCAGACCGTCTCAGCAGAACAGAGATCCTCACAAGTGGTCTCTTGACTCAACTGTAGTTCAGTCACTATTCGCAGAGTGGGGAACTCCATACCTGGACCTTTTTGCATCCCCACTCAACACAAAACTGCCTCTCTTCTGCTCCAGAAATCCAGGGCCTGGCATTTTCTGTCAGGATGCGTTCAGGCTGCAGTGGACAAAACTCTTTCTATATGCCTTTCCGCCTCTTCCTTTAATTCAGAAAGTACTTCTCAAATTTGAGTCCCAGGGGGACAAAATGATCCTCGTTGCTCCCTTCTGGCCTCGACAGATATGGTTTCCGCTACTCAACAGTATGTTGGAAGCTCCTTCAAAACCGATTCCCCTTCAGACGAACCTTCTGACTCAGCGGCCTGTGGTCCATCCCAACTTGAAGTCGCTTCACCTTCATACTTGGCTCTGAAGAGATAGAAGTGAACAGGTTCAATGTCTCTCGGAGGGTTTCAGATATTCTTCTGGCTGCGCACAAGCCAGCCACTTGGAAAACTTACACAGCCGAATGGAAGCATTTTTCGCTCTGGTGTGCAAAATCTTCTTTGAATCCTTTTTCCTGCCCACCAGATAAAGTTTTAGAGTACCTCTTAGACCTCTCAGATTCAGGTCTACAATTCTCTACAGTTAAGGTTCACCTTTGTGCCATTTCAGCTTATCATGAGCCAGTACTTTCCTTGTCACTGGCTCAGTTACCTGTGGTTTAGAGGTTTCTTAAGGGAATTCTGCATACCAGACCTCCTATGAGATGTCCAGTCACAGCCTGGGACATTAATCTTGTGCTAGACATGCTCACTCGAAAACCCTTTGAGCCTCTAGCTATCTGTGAGTTAAAATTTCTCACTTGGTAGACGGCCTTCCTAGTGGCCATTACCTCGGCTCGCAGGGTCTCTGAGATACATGCCTTGGTCACAGACCCTCTGTATACTGTTTGATAAAGACAAAGTAGTTCTTAGGACCCATCCTAAGTTTCTCCCTAAGGTTGTTTCAGAATTCCATCTAAACCAACCTTTGGTCCTTCCTACTTACTTTGCGAGCTTCCAAAGTGAAGGAGAGCGTTCTCTTCATTCCTTGGACATCAAAAGAGCTTTGCGTTTCTATCTAGATAGAACAAAAGACTTCTGCAAAGCTCAACAACTGTTTGTTTCCTTCAGCGAGACCCGGCTGGGTCAACCTGTCGTTATCAGATGTATTTCAGCATGGCTGGTGACATGCCTTTGCCACTGATATTGCATGGTGCAGGTTAAGCTGGAGGGCAGAGTGTACACTCACTCCACTAGAGCAGTCGCGGCATCCCTAGTGGAAATCTGCAACGTGCCTATTGCAGGTATTTGCAATGTGGCTACCTGGAGCTCATTGCATACTTTCGTCAAACACTATGCCCTGGATGTCCATGCCAGACGACATCTTTCTTTTGGCAGAACCATTCTTAATGGGCTCTTGTCCTAAAACTGTGCGCTCTTGGTCTCTCCTGCTGCCCTTTTGGTGGGTTATTAGCTCGGTACTCTCCCATTAGTGCGAATGAGTGGTGGAGACTTTATGTCCAGGAAGATATGGAAATTACGTACCGTCCGTAATTCTTGATCTTCTTGGATGAGTCTCCGCCACTCATTCTCACGCCCACCCTCCATCCTCCGAACTCACCTCTGTTGTTGGTCTTCACTCCCTCCGTCTTTTGGCTGTGAAGATTTCTTTCAAACAACATGAAGTCTTGCTATATTATGACAAGTGCAGTTTGTCCCACCACTAGAACGGCTCCGGAGGTGAAAGAGTTAACTTCCATGCAAAGCATGGAGCTTAGAGCACGGGCTCGGTTAAAGAAGCTCTGTTAGGGTGGTTTCAAACCGAAGCGTGAGATTCTTCTCCGCCTCACTGAACAGTGTCAGATTCCTCCTGTTGCTCGGTTCATTTCCTCGGTTTAAAACGCTATTTCTCGGTTGATTTTAACCGCGATTTATTTTATTTTAACCGCAAACCGATCGGTTCAAGCTCTGTCTATGGTATTGTAAGTAATAGGTTTTTCTGTGTGGAACTTGTAAATTGTTATCGGTTCGGTTTGAACCGATCGAATTGTACTTAAACTTGGTTTTAAAGCCTTTTAAGGCTTGTTAGAGATCGGTTCTAAAAAAAAAAATGGATTTCATTACGGTTTTTTCCATGACCCGTGACACGGTTTGGAACCGATAAGGGTGTCTTGCCTGGCACTGCCATTAAAAGGGCAAGTTTGTTGGTTAGGCTGGCATCATGTCTGAGAAACCCAAAAGAAAAACCGGGCCCACTGGGTTTCAGCACTGTAGTGTCTGTGGGGAAGCCTTTGCCAAGGCTGACCCACACACTACATGTGTCTATTGTCTGGGGTTTGACCACCTCAATTCAGACTGCCAGATTTGTAAAATTTCCTGCAGCCACCCTGGACAAGAGAGTGGGCAGGCTCAGGGAATGAGAGGCCAAAAAGTCCGCTGACCCGGATGGCCAGCCCGGTTCGGTGCCAACTGAACCGGAGGGAGTGCCCTCTGACCAGGGCGAGACTTCCTCGGGCAAACGAAAAGCTGGTTCTGAGGAGCCAGTTCCAGCAAAGAAAACTAAAAAATCAGCAGGTTTGGAGCCCAAAATTCCTTCTCCAACTGCTGCAGAGATAGCCAGGGCAATACAGATTGTCCAGTCTCTGTCCCCGGTTCCCTCTGAACTGCCACTATCTGGCAAAAGGTCGGTTCGGTCGGTTCCACCGGTTCAGGAATATGATATAGAAGAGTTTTATGAACCAGAGGAGGGGGAGGAGGATTATGATCAGTGTGAATGTGACTTTGAAAGTCTGGATGTGCCCATTGAACCGGACATCTCCCCAGACAGACCTTTAGGTGAATCTCCCCTAGGCTTGCTGAGTCCCTTCTCATTTTTGTTTTATAAAAAGTTGCTGAGACCCTCAGCTTCCCTTTAGAGGAGGCTTTGGATGAACAAGAGGAGCCTGACTATGTAGAGATGATGGATATCCCAGAGTCCAGGAGATTGTCCATCCTTTGCATAAATCTTTTAGAAACAACAAAAATTTTAAAAGCTCCTAATTCTGTGCCTTCTGTAGATAAAAAGATGGACAGGAGGTACACTTTGTCAGGTCCTGATACAGATTTTCTTTCACAGCAATGCAGTCATGTTGGGTAGTTCAGGCTGCAGCCTGTGATAAAGCAATATTCCCTGGCTTCACATCCTCCTGACAAGGACTCAGGAAGATTGATGCCATGGCACAAAAACAATACATGGCAGCATCCTTGGGACTCAGACAAGCAAACTATATGGCTTATGTTGCGAGATACCAGAAATCTAGATGGAATACTGTCATGGCCTTAGCCAAACAGGTCCCTGGCCAGCTTGCAAAGGAGCTGGAGCAGGTGGCTCTTGATGGTATTGAGGCATCTAAGGTGCAATTCCATGCTGCGGTGGATTCTAATGATGTATCCTCTAGAGTCATGGCTACATCTGTGGCTTTTCGGAGATTGGCTTGGCTCAGGTGTACTACTTTGTCACAGGATACCCAGTCTAAGGCTATGGATTTTCCTGTGGTGGGAAAATCTCTGTTTGGGGAGCAGACAGAGAATTATATGAAGAAAATGGATGAATATAGAACCACTTATAGGAGTGCACAAGCCAAGGAACGGCAAGCCACTCCTCAGAGGCAGCCCCCGAGGGGTAGGGGCAGGCTTTTCACAGGCCTTTTACCAGACCCAGGCCTCCTCCTCTTCAGCCCTATGTTCAGAGGGGTTCTTCAGAGGGGAGGCAGGCGGGCAGAGCAGGCCTGCTCCCACCCCTCAGCCTAAAGCCCCTGCCAAACAGGCACCCTGATGGGATGCCCAGGGTCGGCTCTCCACTACCTGTAGGGGGCAGGCTGGCTTACTTTGTCCAGGACTGGGAGTCTTTAACATCAGACAGGTGGGTCCTGGAAGTAGTGAGCCAGGGTCTGGTTCTCAGCTTCAAAAAATTTCCAAAGATGAGAGCCAGATCTTTTCCACCTGCAAACCCTTTAGAGACTCCTGCTTTGGAAACAGAAGTCTCAACCCTCTTGGCTCTCAGAGCTGTAGAAAGGGTTTCTCCCCCACACCAGGGCAAGGGTCTGTACTCCAGGTACTTCCTTACCCCAAAAAAGACAGGAGAGTGGCGGCCTATCCTGGATCTAAGATATCTAAACAAGCACCTTTTAAAACCAAAGTTCAGAATGGTGACACTGGGAATGATTTTACCCTCCCTAAGGCCAGGGGACTGGCTAGCTTCCCTGGACCTCAAGGATGCCTACTTCCATGTTCTTATCAGAAGCTCCCATCGAAGTACCTCAGATTGAACTGCCCTCAGGCCATTATCAGTTCAGAGCAATGCCCTTGGCCTCACTTCTGCCCCAAGGTGTTCACAAAATGTCTGCAGTAGCAGTTGCTCATCTAAGAAGGCAAAGATTGCCATTTTTCCTACCTGGACGACTGGCTCATTGTGGGTCAGTCTCCAGACCAGGTCAAATCACACCTGCTAGTTACCCAGCAGCTGCTTACCTCTCTGGGCTTTCTTCTCAATCTTCCAAAGTCAGTTTTGGAACCTGTCCAGGTACTCACCTTTATAGGCGCAGAACTGGACACAATGCAGGCCAGAGCCTTCCTTCCCTTGGAAAGGGTAAGGACCTTAGTGGCCCTGGCCTCGTCCTTCACTCTGCAGGTTTCTCGACCAACAAGGCATTTCCTGCAGCTCCTAGGACACATGGCTGCCTCCACAGCTGTAGTGCAAGGAGCAAGATTTCAGATGAGGGACATTCAGTTCCATTTGAGAGCTTTCTGGTCTCAAAGAAGAGATTCCCTATCCAAGTTAATCCCAGTGACTCGAACCCTGATCCAGGCCCTTCAGTGGTGGCAGGATCAGAGCAATATGAGACGAGGGGTGCCTTTCATCCCTGTGTCCCACTTCTTGACCCTTACTACAGATGCATCCCTCTTGGGATGGGGAGCTCACATGGGCGACCTCTCCACCCAGGGGTTATGGTCCCCTCAGGAATCTCTGCTCCACATCAATCTGTTGGAACTCAGAGCTGTTTTTCTAGCACTTCAGGTTTTTTCTGCATCTGTTCAGAACAAGGTGGTACAGGTCAGAACAGACAACACCACTACAATGTGGTACATCAATGAACAAGGGGGCACTCGGTCTTCGGCCTTGTGCACCGAGGCGATGAAGTTGTGGTCTCTGGCTTATTCCCTGAACACTTCCCTCATAGCAGTTCACCTCCCAGACAAGGACAATGTCCTGGCAGATGCTCTCAGCAGGATTTCCCAGGGCCATCACGAATGGTTACTGGATCCCCTAGTACTGGGGATAGTGTTTGCCAGATGGGGCACTCCTCAGATAGATCTTTTTGCAGCCCCAGACAATCATCAACTTCCACTTTTTTGTTGCAGGCCCCCAGTGTTGGGCTCAGTCACCCTGGATGCCTTTCTCCTCGATTGGGAAAGGAAGTTTCTTTATGCCTTTCCCCCCTTCCCTCTCCTGTTCAAAGTACTAGTCAAAATCAGGTCTCAGCCCTGCAAAATGATCCTGATTGCTCCAGACTGGGCCAGGCAGCCCTGGTACCCACTCCTTCTGTCCTTAGCAGTCCATCTTCCCCTGTGTCTCCCCAGGAACCACAATCTGTTAACCTGTGCTCGGGAGAGTTTGGTATCCGAATCTCAAATCCCTCAACCTCAAGGCTTGGCTCTTCAGCAGTTAGAGTTTGCTGATCTACAACTTTCTCAAAGTGTTCTCGAAATCCTGAAGGCTGCTAGGAAGCCTTCCACCAGGGCTACCTATAACTCCAAGTGGAAAGGTTTTCCATATGGTGTTCTGGGAAGCATGTTTCCCGGAATCTGCTGATCTACCCACTGTATTGGACTATATGGTCCATCTTAATTCTTTGGGACTGAGACCAGCTACCCTGAAAGTGCACTTGGCAGCTGTCTCTGCCTTCATTTCAGCAGGAAGCCCTCTTCTCTCTCTCACACTGTATTTTCCAAGTTTTTAAGGGATTGCTTCATACCAATCCTCCATTCAGGGACCCTGCCCTGCTTGGGATCTTAATGTATGCATTGCTCAGCTGATGCAACCCTTTGAGCCTCTGTCTTCGGCAGAGCTTAAGTATTTGACTTGGAAAACTGTATTTCTAGTAGCCATCACTTCTGCCAGGCGCATAAGTGAGTTACAGGCTTTATCAGTAGAGACTGACTTTATTTCCTTTCACAGGGATAAAGTAGTCCTCAGGACTAACAGGAAGTTTTTGCCTAAGGTGGTTTCAGATTTCCACCTTAACCAATCTATTTCACTTCAGTGTTCTTCACTGACCATTCCTCCTCTGGTGAGAGGAGGCTGCACACAGATGTTAAGAGGGCCCTAAGTTACTACATAGGCGTACCAAGGGTCACAGGTTTGACTCCCTCCAACTGTTTCTCACTTATGGTGAGGTTGGAAAGGAGACCTGCCACTAAGAGATCCATTGCCAGGTGGATCGTTTCTTGTATCCATTTTGCTATCAAAAGCTGGGTAAGGTTACCCCCTCAGGCCTGAGGCTCACTTCACCAGAGGTACAGCTGCATCTCTGCTGCTGCTAGAGACATCCCTATCTTGGAGATATGTCAAGCAGCTACTTGGAAAACAGTACACACTTTCACAGCATTACTCCTGGATATTCAGGCCAGGAGGATGCTCGGTTGCTAACCGTGCTTCAGAGCTTATTCCTAAGTAGGTTCTGTCCCTCCTCCATGGAGGTACTGCTGTGTAGTCTGCACTTGTCATAATATAGCAAGACTTCATGTTGTTTGAAGAAAAAATTACTCACCTTAGTAATGTTTCTTCTAATGGAGTCTTGCTATATTATGACCTCCCCCCCAGCCTGCCCCTCTCAGAACTTCCACTTTGGGTATGGGGTGGGCAGTCCACTGTTGGCATTTATTGATGCCCTCTTTCGTGTTTGGGTGTTGTGTTTATTTAGTTATTTTATCTTATTTTTCTGGTCCACTGACTTGAGTCTTGGTGTTGGGACCAGGAAAATGTGTGAATATGTTAGTAGCCAGTTGGCTAGTGTAGGTTACAGCTTCCACACAGAACCTTAGTGAGTTTTTTGCTCGTAAAGATCCGACTGTTTCGGTTTGAAACCACCCTAACAGAGCTTCTTTAACCGAGCTCGCGCTCTAAGCTCCATGCTCTGCATGGAAGTTAACTCTTTCACCTCCGGAGCAGTTCTAGTGGTGGGACAAACTGCACTTGTCATAATATAGCAAGACTCCATTAGAAGAAACAACATTACTAAGGTGAGTAATTTTTTCTTGTTGGCCCTTCTTATACGGATTGTCCAGACTATCTTATGTCTGTTTTTTTGGTTAGGCTATCCTTCTAGGTTAGTTACGCTGCACCTCCTCGGGGGGGAAAAAAAGGTACTGAGGCGGTTGGAGGGTCGACACCGAGATAGTCATTGCCGCACGAGCTGAGGCTCGTGGTGCCGCTCCTCACGGCTCCATCTCTGGCACCCTCTAGCAAAAAAAAGTTGGCTCCCACTGGGT
This sequence comes from Neoceratodus forsteri, assembly GCA_016271365.2. Taxonomy (NCBI): domain Eukaryota; kingdom Metazoa; phylum Chordata; order Ceratodontiformes; family Ceratodontidae; genus Neoceratodus; species Neoceratodus forsteri. The sequence goes on from CM028129.1 coordinate 1,414,857,333, forward strand.
CCTAGTGCCTCTGACGCAGATCCCATTAGTGTGAATGAGTGGTGGAGACTCGTCCAAGAAGATAAAGAATTACAGTAGGTACGTAATTTCCATTTATGGTAAGTTCTTACGTAACTGTACTTTTCTTCTGCCCTCTTCCATCACTGCAGAAAGGAGATTGCTTCGACAGACGACTATGATCTTTGTGTCTGCTGCATCGGGCCTAGCCACAACGCCCTTGCCTACAAGCTCTGCCTGAAATTCAATCTCATTACCCGGTGATGCCGAAAGAAGGTCCTGCAGACCTTCCTGATGGTACAGTAGCAGCCAGCTCAGAGCAGGGACTATCAGAGGCTCCCCCTCAAAGTCACCGGCTTCTTCGTTAGGCTCTCAGGCATCCAAGGCCTGGGATAAATCTTAAGGGAAACACTTTCACCAGGACAAGGAATGTTGCAAGGACTGTTCCCCTGGTGGCACTCTTGGTCTCTGCCCTCTTCAACCTCCTTAACTGGGTCAGCACTGTTGCCAGGTTTAGTGACCACCTCTCCTGCTGCCCAGGCCTTGCTTTCCTCCAGGCCTTCCCTGGCAGCAAGTTCTCCCAGCCCTTAGTAGGCTGGTGAAAGTCTGTCGATCTCTGGGTTGTCAGCACCGGCTCCGTCGCAGTGACCTGCACATCAAGGTCCTTGGGCACTGGGCTCTTCCAGCTCTGTAGTGCCAGGCACTGAGTCGATGACGCTGGGCTGCATGTCCCCACCATCATAGCCATTGACGACTGTGATTCCTATGCCTTCTGTCGATACCAATACGATACTTACCTCCATTACCATGGCCCTTATTCTGCAGTTTGTTCCACCGCCAGAGTCTTTGTCGTCACTGCCATCAAGTGCTGCCTTGGGGTCAATGCCAGTTCGACCCTCTCGCTCGACACTCTCCCAGGCAACGTCGGAGTCTTTGCCATTGGTCCCTGTTCCAGGACAGGTGGAAATTGAGGAGGAGTACCACCCTGACCTTATCCTTCCTGATGAGGATGATGAAGAACCTGATACGGAGGCTGTTTCCTCAGATGGGTCCACTGTCTCTTCAGGGAGCAAGGACTCAGTGAAAGACATCCCAAGATCCCCCCCCCCAAGGACTTCTCCTTCAGTACCATGAAACAACTCCAGGCAACTGTGGAGTTCCAGACTGAAGCGAGGAGGACTTCAGCAGAAGGATCCTGGTGCACTTTCTGAAGATCCCTGAATCTCCACTTAAAGTTATCCCTCCACTTTTGCCAGCCTTACAGGATGCTGCCACTGCTGCCTGCCATAGGTCCAGTATGATTTGGGCTATGCCAAGGAGGGCTAACAAGCTATACCTGGCGCACCCCTTCTATGTTGCCTGACCAGACAATCACTCAGTGGTTATAAAGACAGCTTATGATGGGTCTAAGGTGCCCAGGCACCTCAGTTCCCTCTCCCCCGACAGGGAATCCAGGAGGCTTGACCTTTAGGGTAAGAGGACCTTTGCTTTGGCCACTTTAGGCCTTGAATTGCCAACTACCTGTCCCACATGGTTAAGTACCAGAATACCCTCTGGAAGAAGGGCAAAGCTGTGGCACAGGTCCTTCCAGAAGGTCCCCAGGAGCAAGAGCTCCTCAAGTCTCTCCAGGTCACAGAGGATGTCGGCAAACACCTCCTCAGAGCCATTTTTGATATAGCGGATATCACTGCCACTGGCATTTGCCTTAGACGGCACTCCTGGCTGAGAGTCTTGGCCTTTCCTTCTGACGTCCAGCAGAATGTTCTAAGTGCCCCTTTTGTGGGCTTTGGCCCTGATGTGCAGGATATTATGAATGACTACAGGCCTCAGGCAGGGCCATTAAGTCTGTCCAGTCACTGTATTACACTCAGCGCAGGAGTCGGCCAAGACCTTCCTTTCGTATGGTCTCTCATAAGTCTGGATCAGGGACCACACCATAGGGTAAATGCAGGGCCAGCTCTGCCTTACTTACCCCCTCCTCCACCACCTATGTTCCAGCCAAACTCCCCAGAGGTGGAGATGCGGCCTTTGCCACAGACTCTACTTCAGCCTGACTCCTGGCCAGACCCCTCTCCCTCCTGTTCCAAGCCAGAAAGTGGTCAGGGGTCATTTTTCCCTTCACCTGAATCAGTGGAGGGCCATTACTATAGATGCTTGGATCCTGCAGATAATACAACAGGGTCTCACACTCTAGAAATTCTGAAACAGCCTCCGGTTGTTCCCCCTGTTCCCTTCACCCCTCCCCCAAATCACCTTGCAGTGCTCTGGGCAGAGGTCACTTCATTGCTGAGAAAAAGGGCTATAGATCAAGTACCCAGGCAGCAATTGAACAAAAGGTTCTACTGGTTCTTCCTATTTCCCAAGCACACTGGGGATTTGAGGCCTATTCTAGACCTCAAAGAGCTAAATAGTTACGTCCAGTACAAAAAGTTCTGGATGGTCACCCTACCGGGCCTTCTCCCTTTGTTGAAATATGGTGATGGGTTATGCTCCCTGCATATGCAGGATGCCTATCTGCATATCAAGGTCTGCCCCCCCAAAGCAGGTTTCTCTTCCAGGGGGAACAGTACCAGTTTAGGATTTTACCCTTTTGCTTATCCTCTGCACCATGAGTATTTACCAGATGCTTAGTGGCAGTAGGTGTGGTCCTCAGGCACAATGGCCTGTACATCTTTCCATACTTGGACAACTGGCTGCTGAAAGCTCAGTCCCGGGACATGCCACTGCTGACCCTGGAGCGTACCCTTCAGTTGTTCCAGTCCTTAGGGATAACTGTCAACTTGCACAAGTCTGTACTGATCCCATCCCAATGACTGCAGTACATAGAGGTGGTTCTGGATTCTGCTCAGGGAAAGGCCTTTCTCCAGCAGGACGGTGGAATGTTTAATGGCTCAGGCCCAATTCGTGTCCCAGAACTGGTATGTTACGGCCAGGGAATTTCTGAAGCTGTTGGGTCTGATGGCTGCTGCTACTGTGACCATACCTCTGCCCAGACTGCACATGTGGGTTCCCCAGTGGACATTGAGGGTCCAGTGGGACCAACGTACCAGCGGTCTGGATCAGCAAATCCTGGTCTCTTTACCGGTGCGCAAGGTGATTCAGTGGTGGGAACCCAGCAACCTCCAAAAAGGGGTTCTCTTCCTTATTCCGTCCCCATAGCAGATCCTTACCACAGATGCCTTGGTCCTCAGTTGGGGAGCGTACCTGGGTCCTTTTCGGACTTGGGGGGGGGGGAGGCCTGGTCCATGATGGAGACTCACCTCCATATAAATATTCTAGAGATGCAGGCAGTCCTGTATGATCTTCAGGCCCTCCAGAACCATCTCTCTTCAGGTCCCTTGCTGGTGCAGTCAGACTACTTCAGTGTAGTCTGTTACATCAAGCAAGGGAGGACTTCTTCATACCCCCTGTGTCAGGAGGTGGTGCGAGTCTAGTACTGGGCTCTAGATCACGATCTAGACCTGTCAGCCGTCCATATTCCAGGCAACCAAAATACCTTGGTGGACAGCCTCAGCCGATCGCAGCCCAGAACACATGAGCGGGAACTGCTGTCCTCTGTCATGGAAGACCTGTTCAGCAGATGGGGTCATCTAGTGCTGGACCTTTTTGCATCCCTGCTCAATGCAAAACTGCCATGTTTCTGCTCACTAGGTCCAGGGCCTGGGATTTTATGGTGAGGTGCATTGTCCCTCTCCTGGAAAGGGAGGTTTCTCTATGCCTTCCATCCTTTTCCTCTGATTCAGAGGGTGCTCATCAAGCTCCAGATGGAAGGGGCCAGTCTGATTCTAGTAGCGCCATTCTGACCACATCAGATGTGGTTTCCATTACTGCAACGATTGACTGTGGCACCTTCAGTTCCCTTGCCCCTTTGACGGGACCTGTTGACACAGGCACAGGGAATCCTGGTCCATCCTGACCTCAAGTCCCTCCAGTTGCATGCATGGCTCCTTTGGGGTCTACCAGAAGGTGGCTGATGTCCTGTTGGCTGCTAGGAAACCTACCGTCCACCAGAGCCACTTACTTGAAATAGAAGAGATTCATTATCTGGGCTACTTCCCGTCATCGGGACCCTTTTTCTTTTCAAGTTAACCAGGTTCTGGAGTACCTCCTGTCATTGTCCAAGGCAGGTCTCCAATACTCTTCTGTTAAAGTGCACCTGTCTGCCATTTCGACCTTCCATGAGCCCATTGAAGGGAGCACCTTAGCCCAGCTGGAGGTGACCTGTACTATCTTATCTGTCAGTCTTCACTATTCATCACCTCTGGGTATAGTGGCTGGAGGTCATGACCCCGCGGTAGCTTTTTTTTGGATGGGCGGAGTCGACGCACCATTGGTGACACCTGTGAGGCCGACGCACTGCGTGGCACTCAAAGGTTGGCCATTAGGTGTTGTCGACCCTGCCCTCCCACCAGTTCTTCGTCTCCCACTGTAGAGGTCGCACCTCATGGGAAGCTCTTCGCAAGAGGCCTGCTGTCTTCTCTCAAGCTTTTAACGCCGTTTTCTTGACACCGAATCTGTCGACGCCAACATAGTTCGTCATTTTCATAGCCTGCCAGGTTCCATTGTTCGCCACCACTCGTCGCTGGTATGACTGTTCCTTTTCTTTATTGTTAGCGACTTTGAGTCTTTGTTTAGCTGTTTTTCCGTAGGTAATGTCTCGGTCAGAGGGCAAGAAAACTTCGAAGATGGGATGGCCCCCTATGCGGCGGTGCCCGTGCGGCTGTAAGTACTCCATCACCGACCAGCATGATCATTGCCTTGCGTGTTTTGGCCTGCTTCATGACATGGTTTCGTGTGATGCCTGCTTTTCCCATGGACCATCGTGTCATCAAACAACGCGCATGGAAAGTTGGACAAGCTCCGCCGACTTTCGGGGAATGGGCACGCTTGTCAGGTCAAGCCATGGTCTCTCGGCTTTTCCTCCAGGTCCCCTCCCTGTTCTATACAGACCGCGGAGGAGGGGGATTCTTCTCCTAGTAGCCTCACCATTGCAGAAGCCCCTTCCGCGGTGCAGGAGGCGCAGTCTGTCCCCTCTGGGGGGCGGGTGGGAGGCACTGCATTGGCAATCGCCCTTTCGGGGGTGAAGACTCCCCCGCTGTCGTCTCCTTGGGCTGGGTTGGTGCCATCCTCAACGCCATCCGTCGACGCCATCTTGGGCCTCGGCACCATTCGTGATACCATGGACTCTGATGGCGCCATGGTCGGCGCCGATCCATCACTCAGTGCCGTCTCTGCTGTCGGCATCATTCACAGTGCTGATGGTGCTGACAGCACCGTGGGAGGTTCTACGGCACCATTCTTGACCATTTCTCACCTCGGCACTGTTCGTGGCGCCGAGGTTGAGCTCAGCGCCATGTCCAGCTCTGGTGTGCTTGTGGTGCCGAGTGAGGACACGGGACCATGTGGGTTACCGCTCTCGGTGCCGTTCACAACACCGAGGGAACTGTCTGAGTTGTCATCTGCGCTGCCTCTGATCTCGACGCCGCTTGCTGTGCCGTGGGTCGGGATGGTGCCGTGACAGGCTCTGGCTCCGATACTGCTGCCACTCTCGGTGCTGTTCGAGGTGCAGTTGGGGGCTTCGGCGCCGACTCTGGTGCAGTTCCTCGGACTGGTACCCCATTCGGTCGGGATCGCAGAGGGCGTCCACATACCATCTGGCACCGGACTTCGATCTCCACCTCCTCGGAGGCGGGAGTGGACTCTGAGTCAGATAGGCAGTCTGACTCTTGGCTGCTCACATGAACACCCTGGTAGTGTCCTCAATGGATCATAACCAGCCCCCCTCTGAGGAGTGGTCGGTTGCTTCTGGGTCTAGAGTCAGGGGTTCTGACCAGCAGGCAGTGGTGCAGGCCACCGTTGTCCTTCAGCCTGGCCTTGGAGGGTTTTCCAACCCCTCAGTCATGGTACCCCCTCAGGTGGTGTGCCTGGATCGCCCAACTTTGTGGCTGATCGGAGCACCCATAGATGGGGAGGGTGCTGCTGCCTGGATAGTCCCTTCGGGGACTGACCAGAGTTGCCAGCTGCCTAGGCTGGTGTTTTTGAGGAGAAGGGCTCTTTCGGACTCCAACGGGTAGGAGTTCGACACAACGACTCTTTTCTGGGACCCACCCGGGTTCCTGAAGGAGTCATAGTGCGGACCTCCGCCCTTCCTTTTCAGTCTCCTGGAGAGAGCCCTGTTCTTTGGAGGTAGGGGACTGGACTTTTGGACTTCCACAGCCCCAGTCACCTCAAAGGGGGAAATCTTCAGGGCACAGCCTAGGCAGTTCCAGTATGGTTGACCAGCTGTCGACTGTCGAGTTTTCCGGAGCTCCCTCTTCCCTTGGGGCTCCAGGTGTGCTCTCTTGCCCAGGCAGAGGACAGTCTATTCCTGTTGTTGGCTCTGCCCCTACTTCTCTGCCACTTTCTCCTGCTCTCCCAGGCATTCTTGGTCCGAGTGAACCCCTCTCCTGGGAGCAGTTCAGAACAGTGGCTGCTCATTTTCCCTCTTATGTTAGGGCCATGGACAGGCAGGTTTTCCAACTTCCCCCTGAACAGCCAGCCTCTGAATCTTTGAGGTCCTCCGCTTCTACATCCCCCTCTTCAGGAAGAGAGGAACAATCTGTCCACATCTCCCCAGCTGCTGATCTTGTGGAGTACAGTGATTCCTCGTGAGGATGTGGGAGGACCTGCATATCACCCCACCCACGCAGCACAATCCGGAGCACTCGCCTTTTTAGGCGATTTCAGTGCGGACACCCTTGTGGTGCCCCCCGGCCTGCTCCCTTTTGGGAGGCTTTGTTGCATTTCTGGCAGAGACCCTTTTCCAGAGTCCCAGCCCCTAGGGATCTCCACCAGAGATATTGTGCCCCCTCACCAGAGTCTCCAGGTTGTATGCCTCATCCTCAGTCAGGATTGACGCAGCTGGACACTCCCAGTGGGCTTCACATCCCTCCCCGTGACCATTCCCCGGATCAAGATTCTATGGATTTTGACTTCTGGGGGAGGAGGCCTTTCTACTCAGCGCGGTTGCTTCTTTCAATTTCAGCACATCAAGCCCACTATGCTACCTATGATAGGTTCTTGTGGTCCAGGTTAGGTCAACTCCTAGCCTCGATGCCTGATATGGAGGTAGCTTCCAGGGTTGTAGGGACAGCGATCTGCACTAGGTGGACGGCATGGCTGCATCTTTCCTGGTTGTCACCCTTGGCCTGATGGAGGGTGATTTCCTCCCCTTACCAGAGAACCCATCTTTTCTCCCGTAGGGTGAGGCGGTGTCTGTCAGGGCAACCTCCTACTCCTTCCAGGGAGTCCCCGTCTTACTCTCCCCACTCTCAGGCCTCTTCAGACCCGTGAAGGTTCTCTCTCTCTCTCTCTCGGTATGCCACCCACTGAGAGCTAAGGGACTTAGTCCTTTAGGGGGTCCAGGGCCCCCTTTGGGGGGGCTCAGCACTCACTCAGAGGTGATGAATGGTGAAGACTGACACAGATAAGATATGAAAATTACGTACCTACTGTAATTCTCATCTTTCTGCGTATCTTCACCATTCATCACAATCCCACCCTCCATCCCCTTGGGGCCTCAGTCTGTGGGTCCCCTTCCCTTTGTGTGTCCTCCTTCCCCCCGCCTTCCTTTCGGTTGGTCAGGAGTGGGGTGACCTTGGACACACAGGGATGTTTTTACATTTCTTTGGGAGGGGGAAGTGGTCAGGATGGGGGGCTCTTCTTTCCTCAGTGCCTCGGCTCCACCCCTGTGGGGTGGGGGTTGTGGTTGCCCTCACTCCTGTTCTCTCTGTCTCTCTCCCCCCCCTTCAGCTATTCTTCCTTGTTTTTTTGTACTTAATGACTCAACCCTCAAATTGATTTAAGAAACTAGTTTTCTAGGAGCATGGATATGTTGTTCATCCACACTGTTTGGCATGTCCCCTTCCACTTTAAATCTTGCCGGAAGTCTTCAAGCTGGCTCCTCCCACCCACCTGGGTGGTGTATACCTCGGCTGCACCCCATGATGCCAGATCTTCCTTTCTGCTGGAAGATACAGGTTCCCTTGTGTTCTTAACATTTCGTAGGCCCTGGCTTTCAAATTGTCGGTTTAACCGAAAATCAAACTCGTTCGAGTTAGCGATTGTGCTTTTGTCGCATCGACTATGGAGGAAAAATCTTCCCCAGGATTTCGCTGGTGCCCCTGTGGCCAGAAGATGTCGGGCACCGATCTCCACCTCACGTGCGTTTACTGCCTGGGTGTCGGACATGACAACTTGTCATGCGGTTTTTGCTTGGCCTTCCATCCCAATGTCCTGGACGACTGCAAGGCACACTTGAAGCTGGGGAGACCAGAAAAAAGAAACCCACCAGTGAAATCGAAGGAGTCTAGGTGAGCGGTTTCCATGGCTGCAGGCTCCGCCGAACAGCTGGAACAGATGAAGGCATTCAGAAGGAAGCAGCTCGCGCTTCGGCCAATCAAAGCTTCTTTAATCCCACTGAACCTAGACTCTACTTTTTCAGGCTGCTTCAAGGAGATGTGCCAGTCTCTCCCCACTTGGGGTGAGGCGCTCTCATGCTCGCACTCTTCCCACTCTCAGAAGAAGGAGAAGGACCCGTTGTCTTCGTCTCGACGGAGACGCTCTTGGGACCGGGAGAGATCCGAGTCCCAAGAGCTCGCGACCTCGATCGAGATCGCATCCTCGGCTGCTGGCTTTTCGGACCTTCCGTCTGGCCAAGGGACCAAGGAAGTGGCCAACGAGGTCGAAATTATCCTCGACCCGATCGACTCCTTGTCGTCGGCTATGCCTGATAACTCATTGGAATGAACTCTGGTCCTGGTCTTTTCGGATGAGGAGACCCAGCCTGCTGGTGTCCCCATCAAGGACCCAGTCCCAGACCCTCGGGTCTCACCAATCCCAGTGTCTCCTGATCAATCGAGTTGGCTTCCCCAGTCTCGGTCTCGGTCCAGGACCCCTTCGGACGAACAACCGAGGAAGAGCCATAAGTGATCAAAAAAGAGGCAACACCACAGGTCTTCATCCTCCTCGGACGAGGAGAGGCTCCGGCGGAAACTCCGCGAGTGCTATGAAGGTCTTATGTGGCAGCAGCTGATCTTGACTGGGCAGAAGCTGGTTCCGCTGCCTACCACAGCCATCACTGGCTCACCTCCTAGGCTGAAGCCAACCCTTCCAGAACCGAAGCCCTTGGTTCCTCCATCCGTGGGGCCGGGCCGTCTCCTGGTTAGGCCTACTCCAGTCTCTCCACCGATATGGGTGGAACCATTGCCTAAACAGCCCGAGAGAGGGGCGTCCTCAAAAGAGGACTGACAGGACACCGGGCTTCCCCGACGTCTGTCGATAACAGTCACCCCAGACAGCCCTCGGCAGATCGAGGGTGACTTAGGCGATAGACCGCTGTATCATGACTCTTTGGACTCTGACGTCACCGTCTTGCACTCACATCCCAGGGATTATGTCGTCGGTTGGCGCAGGGATGGAGGAAGGCCTTTCTTCTTTCCAGGGCATTCTCCGCCTCATCTCCTGTTCCACCGGAATGCCCCTGGAGTCTATCCAGAAAAAGGTGGAGTACCCTCTCACTGACATTCTTGAGAGGGGATACCCCAACGGAGGCCTTTCCAGTGGCTGAGGCCATTGTTGGCCCGGCCTTTGAACTTTGGCAGCGTCCTGCCTCCTGCCCAGCACCATCTGCCTGCATGGCCTGCAAGTATGCAGTGCCCATGGGGTCCCTTGCGGGGTTCACAAAGCACCCTTCGGCCAAGAGCCTGGTGACCGCCTCTGTGTTCAGGCGTGCTGGTAGTTTAGCTGACACTGACCGACCCCCGGACAAGGAGTCCAAGAATATGGACTACACTGCCCGTAAGGTCTATGCGGCCTCTTCTCTGGGCCTTATTCAGGCCAGCTCAGCTGTCATTATGGCACACTTCTCTCATGCCCTTCTTGGGTTATTAGATGAGGTCCTTCCTCATCTCCCACTGGACATGCAGACCACGGTCAAGCAGGTCCGTGACCAGGGCCATGCTGTTGCTAAACAGCAGCTCCAGACAGCCTTGGATATCCGGGATTCTTGTGCCCGCTTGCTGGCAGCTGCAGTGGCCTCTTGCCACAGGGATTGGCTGAGGCTTTACTCCTTCCCGGCAGATACTCAGCATAAGCTTGCTGACGTGCCATTCCTGGGTACCGACTTGTTCGGTCCAGGAGTGGCCAGTCACCTTCAGTGTATAGAGCAGTCCAGTGCCACCTTGATTGCTACTTCTGCCAAGGGTTCTTCGGCCAAGAACCAGCAGAAGAGAAAGAAGCCATTTCAGCACTGTTCCCCTGTGGTCCGGCAGCCCTCCTATCAAGGAGGAGAGCAACATCAATAGCAGTAGCAGGCTCAAGCTTGGCGCCCTCGGTCCAAGCAAGGTCCTCAGCCGCCCAGTAAAGGAAGCCGAGGCTCAGGTCCTGGAGTCTTCTCCTCCTCTTCTAAGCCTGCTCAGTGATGGGTTGGGGGTGGCCACCCCTACACCCGTCATGCCAGCTCTGGGTCCTCCTGTGGAGGGTCGGCTCTGCCACTTCCTTTCCGCCTGGCCTGCTATCACTTTGGACAAGTGGGTTCTCGAAGTGGGCGGTCAGGGACTGCCTCTAGAATTTGAGTAGTACCCTCCCAGCCAAGCCAAGCCCCTCGGGAGGAACAGATTTCTGCATGCACCCAGTCGGCTCTTCGAGACGATGTAGCCCAGCTCCTCCGCAAGGAGGCAGTAGCTCCAGTGCCGGATCCTCTGACATACCCAGGCTTTGTTTCCAGGTACTTCCTGGTGCCCAAGCGGACAGGGAGGTTGGCACCCCATCCTAGATTTCCATGACCTGAATCAGTATCTCAAGTCCCACACCTTTCGGATGGTCACTCTGAACCAGATCATACCATCCCTGGAGGGAAATATGTGGTTCTGTTCACTGGATCTACAGGACGTGTTCTTTCACATCCCAATCCATCCATCCTATCAGTGAGTTCCTCCGCTTCTGGGTCAAGGGGACCCTGTACAAGTTCTGAGCCATGCCGTTCGGCCTGTTATCGACCCCATGGGTCTTCACCAAATGCATTGCAGTGGTGGCGGCCCACCTTCGACGTGGAGGGGTCAGAATCTACCCTTATCTCGATGATTGGCTCTTGGCAGGTTCCACCCAACAGAAGGTGGAGAGGTCCAGGGATCTGGCCCTCAAAACCTGCTCCCAACTCGGCCTCCTGATCAACGAGGCCAAGTCAGAACTCGTGCCTTCTCAGGTGATGGGCTTCATTGGGGCAGAGCTTGACTCTTGTCAAGCCAGAGCTTGGCTTCCAGTGGACGGGGCAGAGGTTCTCTCCTCCTTTGCCTGATCATTTTTGGTTGGGCATTTGCGCCCTGCCCAGGACTTTCTGCGCCTTCTGGGTTACATGGCGGCATGCACCTCTGTGGTCCACTGGGCTCGGTGGCACATGCACCCCCTTCAGTGGGAGCTGGCCGCCCAGTGGACTCAGCGATATGGTCACTTCGACCAGCTGATCACTGTAACCCAGAAGATGTGGGACGCTCTCCAATGGTGGAGCGCCCCAGACCGGTTGCAGGAAGGGATCCCGTCTGTCCGCCCTGAGCCGACAGTCGTCCCTACGACCAATGCCTCTCTCATGGGCTGGGTAGCCCACATGGGGGACAACAGGACCCATGGGTTCTGGACCCTTGGGGAGTCATGATGCCACATCAACCTGTTGGAGCACAGAACAGTCAGACTGGCATTGTCAGCTTTCGCTTCTCAGCTCCTGGGTCAAGTGGTTCAAGTCCAGATGGACAATACCACAACCATATACTACTTCAACAAGCAGGGCGGCATGCACTCCCATCTGCTGTGCAAGGAGGCGCTCCGCATCTGGACCCTCGTAAGCTGGCTGGAGGTGGATCTCCTAGCCATCCATGTGGCAGGAGCCTCGAACCAGCTGGCAGATGCTCTCAGTCGCATAGGCCAGACATCCTACGAGTGGTCTCTCCATCCAGAGGTAGCTTACAGCCTCTTCTCCCATTGGGGAAAACCGATGGTGGACCTGTTTGCCTCCAGGGAAAACAAGCTGAGGTTGTATCATGCCTGCCCCCCTCAGCAGGGCTCGCTGCAGGGGGATGCCTTCTCGAGGCCGTGAACCCAAGGCCTCCTCTACACCTTCCCTCCATTTCCCTTGATCCACAAGGTGTTACTCAAGGTGAGGTGGGACAAGGCGAAGGTGATTCTGGTAGCCCCAGATTGGCCCTGCCAGTTCTGGTACCCAGATCTCCTCAGCCTCAGCTGCAAGCCCCTGGAGCGGCCTTGTACACGCCCGGACCTGATATCTCTGAACCAGGGGAAGGTATTCCATCCGGACCTTCAATCCTTGCACCTCACAGCCTGGTACCTGAGCGACTAGAGTTCCAGGCTTTGGGTCTTTCCGAAGATGTCTACACTGTAGTGGAGGCATCTAGAAAGGAATCGACCAGGAAATGTTACGCCTTCAAATGGAAAAGGTTTTCCATTTGGTGTCAGGGCAAGAGTCTGGACCCCTTATCCTGTCCTGTGGCTAACATTCTCGACTACCTTTGGTCTCTTTACAAAGGGGGTCTACGGTCATCGACCCTTAGGGTGCACCTGGCAGCCATTTCTGCTTACCGGGCGTGGGCCGGCCAGCCAACATTGGTGCAGGAGACAGTGGTCAGGCGCTTTTTCAAAGGCCTAGATCACATTTCCCCTTCGGTGCGTGAACCTCCACCTCCATGGGATCTGTTGCTGGTTTTGGCAAAGCTCATGGGCAAGCCATTCAAACCCATGCACAAGTGTCACACTTGTCATGGAAGATGGCCTTCCTGGTGGCTATCACGTCAGCTAGAAGGATGGGAGCTCCAGGCGCTTTCGGTGGACTCCTCTTATCTGGTCTTTCAGAGGGACAAAGTTGTCCTGCGCCCCCACCCAAAATTCCTTCCGAAGGTGGTGTCAGAGTTTCACCTTAACCAGGTGTTGATTCTGCTGGTTTACTACCCTAATTACACCTTGGATGCCAAGTACAGGCTCCATACTCTGGACCTGAGACCTGCTCTCTCCTACTACAAGGAGAGGAAGGCGGATATTCGTGGAGAGGTTCGCCAGCTGTTTGTCACCTATGCTGAAGCTGCTTCTGGCAGACCTGCAGCCAACGGACCATAGCAAGATGGATTACATCATGCATAGGTCTGTGTTATGAGTTGGCAGGCAAGGAACCTCCCAGAGGGATAAGAGCTCTTTCTACACGCATACTGCTGCTTCGGCGGCTGCTTCCAGGGACATCCCTATCCAGGAAATATCTTGGGTTGCTACCTGGAAGTCAGCAAACACCTTTATCACCCACTACCACATCAACCTTGAGTCATGCGGGGATGCTGGTTTTGGGGGCTTGGTTCTCCAATCTCTGTTTCCTAAGTAAGGGGTGTGCACCTTGCCTCCCTCCACCTGGAGAACTGCTTGGAGTCTACCAAACAGTGTGGATGAACAACATATCCACGCTCCTAGAAGAACAGGTTACTCAGCTGTAACAGTAGTTCTAAGAGTGGTATATGTTGTTCATCCACACGCACTCACCTGACCTCCCTGGCTTCAGGCGCACAACCTTGCTTCCAGCGGACTAAGATTTGGCATGATGGGGCAGAGCCAAGGTATATACCACCGGGGTGGGTGGGAGGAGCCAGCTTGTAGACTTCTGGCATGATTTAAAGTGGAAGGGGACATGCCAAACGGTGTGAATGAACAAACATATACCACTCCTAGAACTCCTGTTACAGGTGAGTAACCTGTTATTCTTACCACTAAAGCTTGGTTTCGGGGGTGGGGTACTGCCCTGTATCCTGTCTTTTCTTCCAGAATAGCCACTTCTGCTTATGTTGGAGTTATTGCCAGTGATTCTGTGCATTGAATTCTGGTGGTATAGCCTTCTGGCTACTCCTTCACAGTTCCTATACAATCTGGAGACAGGTCAAGGTTTCAGGGTGTATTCCTTATCCCTCCCTCGTAACCTTATTTCTAATTCTCTCCCTCCCTCCTTCCTCTTCTACTGCCAGAGATTGGGGCCCCTTCCCAATCCCCTTAGATTTCCAGCTCTCTCTCTGTCCTCTCAATCGTTTATTTCTCCATTTAGTTTGTGTATCTTTTCCTTTATCTGTCCTTTGGACTCCCTTGTCCTTCCCTCCCAACCTTCTTACTCTGCGGCGACTCAGAACTGGTGGGAGGGCGGGGTCGGCTGACACAGAATTCAACCCATGAGCGCCACACAGTGCATCAGCCTCGAGGGCAGCGCCGATGGTGCATCGACTCCACCCATCCAAAACCAAAAAAAAGCTCCCACGGGGTCGTGCCCTCCAGCCACTATACCCAGAGGTGGTGAATGGTGAAGATACACAGAAAGATCAGAATTGCGGTAGGTACGTAATTTTCATTTTTTGCGAGGCATTCTCCATCTGAAGCCTCCTATTTGAAGTCCAGTCCCAGCTTAGGACCTGCATTTTGTACTAGTGAAACTGACACTGCCTTATTTTGAGCCAACCGCATCTTGTGGGCTACACTTTCTGTCGTGGAAAGCATTATTTTAAGTTGCTATTACTTCTGCTTGAATGATTTCGGAGCTACAGGCACTCAGGTGTGAGCAGCCTTATTTGATTTTCCACAAAGACAGGGTGTCTTTTCGGACCAACTCTAAATTTCTTTTTAAGGTAGTGTCTGAGTTTGCTTTAAATCAATCTGTCCACCTGCCTGTTTAACTACCATCTGGAGCATATCAGTCCAGGGGAAACATTGCTCCATACTTTGGACTTGCACAGAATTCTCAGGTACTTAACACACTGCATGAAGAACTGCAGGAAGTCCTCCCAGTTGTTTGTTTCTTTCACCCCTGGGAAAGAGGGCATTCCAGTTTCTAAACAGTGCCTGTCCAGATGGTTGGCCAGCTATATTACTTTTTGTTACAGGAAATACGGTAAGGAACTTCCTGGAGTTGTTCATGGCCACTCAGCCAGTAGCGTGACCACTTTGGTTGCCTGTTTCAGGAATGTATCAGCCACAGAAATCTGTGCTGCTGCTACTTGGAGTGCTATCCACACTTTCACAAAGCACTAGTCTTTACATTGCCTCTAGAAGGCGGGTGGGATTTGGCCTAGGTGTTCTACAAGGCCTTCTTTCTTAGGCTTTTGGCCTCCTGCCACCCAGACAGCCTTGCTATCAGAACTATTTGGAACTCGTTCCGTATGTGTGACCTGATGAAAGAGATATCCCTGAAGAAGATAGAACAGTTACATAAGAACTTACCATAACAGTAGATCTTTGAGGGAATCTTTCATCAGGTCATGCCATCCCACCCTCTGTCCCCCTTCTGTCTCTGTCTCTTGTCTGGCTGTCTGGTTGCTCCAGCCTATGACAGGGTAGAATACGACCCTGTCCCATTTGTTATGGAGATGGTGTTTAAATGCAAGGATCTGTATTCTTTCCTTTTCTGTTTCTTCTCTGGTTGCGCAACCAAATTTTCCTGTGAGACCTCGGACTTGATCAACCTGAACAGTCTTGCAATTCTTTGCGCGCCTCTGTCGATCAGTTTCCCTTGCTGTCTGTTTTTCCTCCCTCGCATATCTAGATCTGCTGATATAGAAATATGTCAAAATCAATATAAGGAAATGAAACTGATATTTGGAATCCCTATTGTTTAGAATATGAATATATATATATATATATATATATATATATATATATATATATATATATATAGCATTACTGTTGAAATGTATATAATTGTATTTTGACATATCTGAAAAAGGTATTGAGAACTAGAGGCTACTGAAGTTCACATTTTTGAGCCTTTTTTCAAAAGGGGCCTCAAGCATGCTGTTCATCCTGCCTGAAACATACAAGGACAGGATGTTTGTTTAGAGTGGGGGTTGAAGTGACTTATAAGAGGAGCTAAACTTGAACTGCAGAAGAGATTACAAGAAAAAGGGACATAGACTGAAGGAAGATTTTTTTTTTCCCCTCTGTACATAGTTATTCTGAACAGGTTTATTTTTTTTATGCGTTACTGCAACCACAAATAAAGAGTTTTGTGGAATTTTACAACTGCTCCTGGTTTTCCCTATGCTTCCTGACCTGTGCCTCGACTACAACACCCTTTTTGCAGCTGGGCACCTTTTCTCTCTCCTCGGTTCCCATCAGGGAGGCCTAACTTGTTTGAACTGAGGAGGGAGCGGGGCTGCATATATATATATAGTAGAGGTGACATCAATGTATGACGTTGGAGTGGGTGGCCCATAGTAGACTGCCACAGAAAAAGCTTCCATGTGGTCCTGGCACCTACGATGGTAGTTCCATAGATGTGAAGCCGATGAGATTCCTTCGAAGATCTACTGTTGCGGTAAGTTGTCACACACCTGTTCTATCCCACACAAGCTCTGCACTGAGGTTTTCAAACCCCAAGAATCTCTCACTAATACATTAGCACTTTATGCACTCATATTTGGCAGAGTGCCGCTTCAGAGCTAGAACCTCTGCAGCTGTTCAGATTTGGAATATAGGTTCAAACTGTGCAACCGCACTGCACTCTGGCTGTTGCTTAGATCTGTTTCTTCACCTGATGAGAACAGTCACATCGTAGTGAACTCCGGTAACAGCTGGTCCTCCAGTCAGGTTTTTATTTTGTAGTTCTATCAAAAACGTGCATTTGAGGTAGTTTTCTCAGTTACTCTGCCTTTCACTAGGGTTTTCTATAAATTAATATTTATCTGGTTCCTAGGAACCGGAGAATATCCTACTTGGCTACTGTGACTATTTTGACTAGTAAACCACATTCCTTTTATTACATTTTTAGTGGTTTACTATTTTTAGCTACAGCAGCAACCAGAAATGACTGCCAAGCTCTGGGCAGAAACTTTAACCAAGTGCACACAAAAGTTTGTGCTAGGGTGTCACAGGAGTGACTTAATCCATGCTGTTTTTCTGATTCCAGAGTACTTTATTTGAATGGGTACTGGCTTGCAGTACTCCCCACACCGCCAAGCACTTTCGAACACTACCCCGTGTTCTTTCTCAAAGTGTAAAGAGGAGGCTGCCACCTGTTCCCTATTTTAGGTGAGCATTTAAGGGTACAAACATATATTCAGAAATCCAATATGTCATATTAAAATCACAAACAACCTCCTGTATACCACATAGCTAACACATTTAATCCTAACAATGTGGAAAAAACTAAAATAAGGTGTTGACTCTGGTGAAATGTTGCAAGTCAAATTCCAATTGTGAACACCAGGAGGTCGGTGACCCTGCTTATGGTCAAGGAACAAATCGTGTTTGGGGGAAGGGGGGAGAAGAAGATGGAAGGGATATATCATGTAAACAATCTCATATAGTAGAGTAAATAATAATACAGATTCTTGTGTCTTTGGAATCTGCCAAGAAACATTCGTAGACAAGCAGGGAGTACTAATAAAGTTTATTATACTACTTACGCCAAGCATGTGTCAGAGAAAATCACAAGGGAGATGGATTTCTCACCACTCTCCTGAAGAATGTACATAATCTCCAGAATTGCTAAAACTATCAGGTTCTACAAGATCTCATTGGGTCTCTGTGAGCTCGTTCTCTCTGTGTGTGAAACTAGGTTACAGAAGGCTAAATACTACAGATAACAGTATAGTAACAGAGATGACAACATAGTTACGGATATGAGAAACATTATGTATTGGATAATGACTTAGGAGACATAATTACTAAGGAGTATCATATGAGACAGAATATGCTCCCATTAGCATTATAGCTTGGACAAAGAAATGCTGACTGGGCTCTATTACATGTGGCATTTCTTGCTTATGTATAATATAAGACGTCAAGGATTTCTCTCTGTCAGCTTGCTTAGACAAAGAGAATTGCTGACAGGGCTCTATTACAAGTGGCATATCTGCCGGAGTGTAAAACACACACTACATATAATTATATGAGAATAGAAGTATACAGTAATCACTGATGATCCCTCAGAGTCATCTTATCAGTGATTAGGTAGATTATATATGGAATATATGTAAAAGACAAACATAATGCATTATAGTGAAGTATAATAGTCATGCATGATCTAATCCTATGAAAGGATGTAAACATTACCAAATATTAGCGGCAAAGCACATTCCTGGCACTCATGCTTATATGATGGATGCCTAAATCTATATGTTAGTGGAAAATAGAAGTATCACAGTACGATAGACCAGGAATACCGTGTGAGGTGTATGTGAGGTATATGTCTGATGATAGGGGGCATAACCCAGGTGTAACAGGATAGACATTATGTGACCAAGATAATAGTTAAAATGTATATAGACACACTTTGATGTACAGGATAAAATTCATATGTTGAATAAATATCAATTGCATATAAAAAAAAAATCAAAGAGCTTATTCAAACCCCAGGAACCACTCACTCTGCTTAACTAATGCAGTTATCCTTCAGTGTTGAACTGCCCCAGAGAGAATGGAATGTGTGTAAATGATGGAACTCTCATTGGCTCACGCCAGTTTCAAACTGCTGCCCCTAGTAACTGCTGCACTCTGAAGTGCTCAGATTCATTTCTCCGCCTGCTCCGTTCGGTCGCCTCGGAGAGCGCTCCTTAACTTATCGTAAAAAAAAAAAACATTTATATTCAAACTAGTTTATCATTATTTTAAGATTGCGGCCCCTATTCGGGTATTTTTGGTATAGTTTAGTGGGTTTTTTAAGTCTTTATCGGTACTTGACGTTTCTGTGGAACTGTGGGGAACCACAGTTTCTGCGGTATTTTTTTCCCACAGTATTTGATTTATTTCATATATAACTCTTGGTTCCTTCTTAGAAGTGTAGCACTATTACTTTTTAGCTTTTAAAAGCTTTTCACTCGGTTCCTTTCCCTCAGGTTCATCAGGAACTGAGCATTTTGGACCGTTCCACTTTATTATTATTCCTGTTGGAAACCTACCATTTACAGGGTATATTTTAAACTGTATTTTACGATTTGGGAACTGACT
The DNA here is from genome assembly GCA_016271365.2 of Neoceratodus forsteri. Taxonomy (NCBI): domain Eukaryota; kingdom Metazoa; phylum Chordata; order Ceratodontiformes; family Ceratodontidae; genus Neoceratodus; species Neoceratodus forsteri. The sequence continues at coordinate 1,414,876,341 of CM028129.1, forward strand.
GTTTTTCACTGTGTTTGAGTTGTTCCTGACACTAATGTCAGAGACACCTAGAAAAAGAAAATGACAGAACCAACTGGTTTTAAAAACTGTATTAGTTGTGGGAAGTTAGTAGCCAAAGCGGATTGACGTGATTTGTGTTATTTCCTGTTTGGGAACCAGTCACATTTTCATAAATTGTGACATTTATAAAATGTTCTGCTCTAAAACTCTGAAGAAAAGAGCCAAGAAACTTGAAATGGCTACCCTGCCTTTCCTTCTAAGCCCTTGGAAGAGTCCTCCTCTTCAAAAAAAGGTAAAGAACCGATGGATCCACAATCCACTGGTAAGCCTAAGGCAAAAGACCAGTGGAATGGACTTCAGAGCCAGTTCCAGCAAAAAGAAAACATAAAGAAAAACATACCACTGCACTTCCTGCTGAAAAAGCAAAGAAGCTCTCAGCGGGCAGACAGGCTATACCCTCAGCAGAGGACATTGCCAAGGACCTGCAAGTATTGCAGGCTCTTCAGGCTGCCATTCCATTGGTTCCTCCACTGGTCCCTCTGGTTCCTAGCTCAGTTCAAGCTTCACAGGTACCGGCATATTTATATGAGGAATTAGAGGAGATGGGGAAAAGGGGAACATTTTTTAACCAGGAAAGGCACACTAAGCCAGAGCTTGTTTCCAGGTGTGACCTGGGAGCACAAGGAAGTTAAGTGACTTACTCAGGGTTAAATAGTATGCAAGTGGGGGATGACAGGATTCAAACCCAGGTCTCCAGGTTTGCAGCTCATTGCCGTAAACCACTACGGTATACTTTCTCCAGGAGGGAGAACCCATTGAGCCAGAAGTCTCCCTGGAGCAGGAGTTTGGTTCCCCTCCCAGGGGTTCAGAGGACTGTTCACCTCACAATTCTCTTCTGAAGCAAATGGTTGATAACCACAACCTCTCTGTCCAGGAGTCGGTTGAGGATGAAGAGGAATCTGATTTCCTGGACATTTATTTATTTAATTTTGGTAACTGGGTAGGCCCACTGAGTCCAGTAACAGTCCCTTTTTCAGGGGCGTACTCTAGGATTAATTACAGGTACTGCGAAATATAACATATGCAGGGTACAGAGACAGTATTTTACAAATAATAAAGTAGGAGAAACATTTAGCAGTGCATGACAATTTGCAACACTTGTTAATACACTTAAATACATTTGTGAATACAGCCACTCACTGATCTGTTTATATGCATTGTGAAGTACAAGATGAATATCAGTGGTGACAAGTGCATTGGTTTAGCTCCAGCAGGTGGGCCTTAAGCCCCCTCTTTTGAATTCCCCAAGTTACACTCCTGGAGATTTGTTGGAAGCATGTTCCAGAGGGGAGGGATGAGGGCCGAGAAAGCACGGGACCCTTGGGCAGACTTTATTCTGGATACCATAAGGAGCCCTCTACTGGATGACCTTAGTGTTCTGCTATTCTTGTTTGTTGTCAGCACCTTAGCCAGACTCCGGGGGGGGGGGGCGCACTGGCCTGCCTGAGCTTACAAGCTAGGCAGAGTGTTGGATATTTCAGTCTGCCTTCTAAGGTGGGCAAGGATGGGGATTGAAGAACCTGACAATGATGTTCCCTGGAGGGGGCCCCTGCTGCAAACCTGCAGATTCTATGGTACAGGATTCTCAGCTTCTGCATCTGTGTTTCTTTTTTTTTTTGTTTGTTTAATCTTTTTATTGTTTCCAACAAAAACACACAGTACAAGAAAGTGACAGACAATACTTAGACACACACGCACAAAAACAACACATACAACAGAGTGGTACAATCCCTTATTCCTATCAGTTATACATTTAAAGTAAATTGACCTCTTAATAATTGACATCTGATCCATCTATTGAAAGACAGAAAAATACAGGTGTATAAATATAAACTTAATTATAAGTATAAAAATAAATAGGCAAGGTACTGTTATTCCAAGTGTAGTTCCAGCATACATCATCTACTTCTTGTCCCCGGACCCCTCTCTAGGCCTTTTCTAGTTTTACCCCATGCCTTGTTTCCTTAAGCGAGGCCCATTCACAGTGCATTGTCCGCCACTGCACTAAGCGAGGACATGAATGGAGTCCATTCTCTATAGAAGGTCTCTTCCCTATCCCTGAGGACCAAGGTCAACCTTTCCAGGGCAAGCATCTGAATGCACAGATTACGCCATTGCGGAATAGTAGGCACCTCGCAGCTCACCCACGTATTCTGTATGCAGTGTCTAGCTAACATCAGGAGTACCCTACCCCATCTTGGGAGTATTTCCCATTCCCCATCCTCCCCTGTGTCACACACAAATAGGCCCATGATCGGGTCCACACTCACAGGAAGCCCTCATGTTTGAAATCTCACCATCTGCACCCAAAATACTTGCAGCACCTTACATGTCCAAAAGCAGTATATATACGTTCCCCTTTCCTCTTTGCACCTACCACACATAGGGGAAACTGATGGGCGGGCCTTATGTACAACCACAAGTGGATAATAGAGCCTGTGTAAAAATTTATAGAAGGCTTCCCTGAATCTGTTACATATCAGTAATCCCCCCTCGTCCCTCCAGCAATAATTGCCAGTTCTCTTCTGTGATGCTACGGCCCAAGTCCCTCTCCCATAGCTTTTTGACTTTAATGGTGTAATCTGGATACCCCTGCTTCCCCAGCCTTGCGGCTTTCCAGATAAATCCCTTGGAGTCCTTTTGAGCCAAATTAATCAAGGCCTCAATCGATTCCCATCCCTGTGACTGAGCCCTGTTTCATCCCATTTTTTTGTATAAAAGCACTAATCTGCATATAGCGGAATAATTGATGTCCACCTAATCTCAGCCCTTTAACAATATCCCCCCAGAGGATACAGTACCCCATTCCTCAGAAGGTTTCCTATATGCTTTACCCCATTGTTCTCCCATTCTCGAAAGCCTCTGTCCTCCAAGCCTGGCAGAAAAAAGGATTCATCACCACCGGAAGCAAGAATGTTTCTCCTGATGTCCTTTTTTTACCGAAGACCTTCCCATGCCTGTAACACCATTCGCACCAGCGGATTTTCACCCCCCTGATTAAGATAGGCTTTAAAGCCCTTGCTATGCAGGTATGCTGATAGCCTACCCTCACATCCCCACTACTCTAGATCCACCCAACTTGCTACTGTAGGGCGATTCACCCAGTCAGCAACATACCTTTGCTGAATGGAAAGATGATAGTTTGAGATATCAGGAAAATTGAGCCCTCCCTGTGTCGACTCCACCTTTAGCCTCTGAAGCCTTGCCCTTGGCACGCCAAATAAATCTAGAAAATGATTTCTCCAGTTTATATATATCTCCCTTCACCAATCCCATTGGTAACATCTGCATAGGGTACAATATCCTGGGGAGGACATTAATTTTGAGGAGGTTTATACATCCCAACCATGAAATAGGTAGCTGTATCCACCGCCTCAAGTCTGCCTCCACTTTTTTAATTAGTGGTGAGTAATTCAGCCCATATAAAGATTCAACTGTCTTTCCCACCTTGATTCCAAGATATAGGATGCCCTTCTGAGCCATCCTCAATCCCCACTGCTCATCCACCTGCTCTGGTTTAGGGAAGCACAATATCTCTAATTTAGAGATGTTGATCTTATACCACGAAAACACTGCAAAAGAGTTTATCAACTCCAATGGAGGGGACATTGAGTTCAGGGGCTCCCTCAAAAAAAAGGGGCATATCATCCACATAAAGGGTCACCTTGCTGCTCCTCCACCCCCTCAACCCCCCGTACCTCTGAGCATTGTCTAATCACCGCAGCCAAAGGCTCAATGGCAAGCGCAAATAACAACGTAGAGAGAGGACAACCCTGCCTTGTTCCTTTGCCCAGCTCAAAATACTCCGTGGAGGACCCATTGACCAGGATGCAGGCCCTGGGTGCACGATACATGGCTCGAACCCACTGAATGTATGTGTCACCCAGACCAAACCGGGCCATAACCTCAAAGAGGTAGTCCCATTCTACCCTATCAAAAGGTTTTTCAGCATCCATGGATAGGATGTATGTTTTCCCCTGCATCTGTCCCTCTCTCCATATCACATTTAGTAGGCGACGCATATTATGATAAGAAGACCTCCCCTTAATAAACCCGGTCTGGTCTGGGTGCACCACCACAGGTAGCAGGTCCTCCAGCCGCGTAGCTAACACTTTTGCCAGTATTTTTAAGTCACAATTTAGCACACTCTGCCTCGTCTTTACCAGGTTTTGGGATCAGGCAAATCATAGCCTCACCACATGTTCGGGGCAAGCACAAATGTTCCTCCCTGCCCACCTTACAAATTCCAACCAGACCCTCTGCCATCTGGCCAGCCAATGCTTTATAATATTACGCAGGGAACCCATCAGGGCCACTTGTCTTTCCCCTTTGGAGTTTCCCTATGGCCTTTATAATTTCTTCCTTCGTGATGGGTTGATTTAATTGTGCTTCCTGGGTCCCATTAAGCTTAGGGAGTACCACCTTATCTAAAAGGTTTTTTGCTAAGGAACTCCTATCAGTATCTTCAGCTTGATATAATCTACTATAAAAGTCCAAAAAACACCTCTCAATTTCCTTCAGTTCCCTCTGCAGTACCCGCATACTATTCCTAACCCCCAGTATCCTAGTAGGGCACCTACCCCCTTTCATAAGTCGTATGAGTAACGGACCCGGTTTATTGGACCACTCAAATACGATCTGCCTACTATAAAACCCTGAAGTTTTTGCTTCCCCTCTTACCAACTCATTCAATGCTGCCCGTGTGATCATAAGGAGCTGTATAATTTCACCCTTCTCTCCCTGAGCCATAAACTTCTCCAAATCCTTTAATTGTTGTTCAAGTTCCATCCTTTTCTCCCTTTTAACCTTTTTAACCCTAGCCATATATCCTGTAATAGCGCCTCTCATGAAGGCCTTCCCTGCTTCCCAATACGTTCCTCTTGAGACCTCACTTCCCTCATTAGTTTCCTTATACAACTGCCACTGATTCCCAAAAAACTCTCTACATTCCTTATTATGAAGCATATATGATGGAAACTTCCAGTGTGATGGCTGGTCCCTTTCCCCTCTCATCCGTATTCTGGCTATTACCATGGCACGTTCTGAAATGTGAACAGGACCGTGTGAAACATCTAAGATACACTCATGACATCCCCGGGGTACATATATGTAATCAGCTCGAGACCATGTACCATGGGGGTGGGAGAAAAGAAAAAATTACTCACCTTAGTAATGTTGTTTCTTCTAATGGAGTCTTGCTATATTATGACATATGCAGTATAACCCCAGGTTAGAACTGCTCCGGAGGTGAAAGAGTTAACTTCCATGCAGAGCATGGAATCTTGAGTGCGAGCTCGGATGAACACTCTGTCTGTTGAAGCTCAAACTTAAACTGTCAGATCTTTTCGAGCAAAAACTCACTAAGGTTCTGTGTGGAAGCCGCAAACCTACACTAGCCGTTGGCTACTAACTACAAAAACACCTTTTTGATCTTGATCCCAAAACAAAGACTCAAGTTGGGGAATTCAAGAAGAACTTAAGCATAACACCTAAGCACCCAAGGAGGGTGAAATAAAATGGGCATCAAAGAAGTGCCAACATTGCATTGCCCACCCACCTCCCAAAAACAGAGGTTCTGAGAGGGGCAGGCTGGGGGGGTGGTCATAATATAGCAAGACTCCATTAGAAGAAACAACATTACTAAGGTGAGAAATTTTTTCTTCAAACAACATGAAGTCTTGCTATATTATGACATATGCAGACTACACAGCAGTACCTCCATGGAGGAGGGACAGAACCTACTTGGGAAATAGGCTCTGAAGCACAGCTGTGCCAAATCGAGCTTCACTCTTAGCCGGATATCCAAGGAGTAATGCTTAGTAAAAGTGTGAACTGTTTTCCAGGTAGCTGCTTGACATATCTTTAGGATAGGAATGTCCCTGGCAGCAGCCAGAGACGCAGCTGTACCTCTGGTAGAGTGAGCCCTCAGGCCTGAAGGCGGAACCTTACCCAGTTTTTCGTAACAGAATTGGATACAAGAGACAATCCACCTGGCAATGGATCTTTTAGTAGCAGGTTTCCCTTTACCAACCTCACCATAAGTGAGGAACAATTGGAGGGATTCAAACCTGTGACCCTTGGTACGTTCTATATAGTAACTAAGGGCTCTTTTGACATCTAAACTGCAATCTCCTCTCACCAGAGGAGGAATGGTCAGTGAAGTACACAGGAAGAGACATGGATTGATTAAGGTGAAAGTCTGAAACCACCTTAGGCAAAAACTTCCTGTTAGTCCTGGGGACTACCTTATCTCTATGAAAGGAGATAAAATCAGGCTCCACTGACAAGGCTTGTGGCTCACTTATGTGCCTGGCAGAGGTGATGGCTAGCAGAAACACAGTTTTCCAAGTCAAGTACTTCAGCTCTGCTGAAGACAATGGCTCAAAAGGGGGTTGCATAAGCTGAGCGATGCAAATATTAAGATCCCAAGCAGGGGCAGGATCCCTGAACGGGGGATTGGTGTGAAGCAACCCTTTAAAAAACTTGGAGAACACAGGGTGAGCTGATAAAGAAGAGGGCTTACCTGCTGACAAGAAGACAGACACAGCTGCCAAGTGCACTTAGGGTAGCTGGCCTCAGCCCCAAGGAATTCAAATGCACCAAATAATCCAGGATCGTGGGCACACCAGCAGATTCTGGGGAAATACGTTACCAGCACACCATATGGAAAATCTCTTCCATTTTGAATTATAGGTAGCCCTGGTGGAAGGCTTCCTAGAGGCCTTCAAGATATCCAATACACCTTGAGAAAGGTGTAGGTCAGCAAACTCTTAACTCTTCAAGAGCTAAGCCTTGAGATTGAGAGATTTGAGGTTCAGATACCAAACTCTCCCCTGAGCACAGGTTAACAGGTTGTGATTCCTGGGAAGGCATAGGGGAGGGTGGACTGCTAAGGACATGAGGAGTAGGTACCAGGGCTGCCTGGCCCAATCTGGAGTGATCAGGATCATCTTGCAGGATTGAGATCTGATTCTGACTAGCACTTTGAAAAGAAGGGGAAGGGGGGGAAGCATAGAGAAACTTCCCTTCCCAACTGAGAAGGAAGGCATCCAGAGGGACTGAGCCCAACACTGTGGGTCTGCAACAAAAAAGGGGAAGTTGGTGATTGTCTGGGGCTGCAAAGAGATCTATTTGCGGAGTGCCCCATCTGGCAAATATTACCTCCAGTACTAGGGGATCCAGTGCCCATTCGTGATGGCCCTGGGAAATCCTGCTGAGAGCATCCGCTAGGACATTGTCCTTGCCTGGGAGGTGAACTGCCATAAGGGAGGCGTTCAGAGAATATGCCAGAGACCACAACTTCATTGCTTCGGTGCACGAGGCCGTAGACCGAGTGCCCCCTTGCTTGTTGATGTACCACATTGTAGTGGTATTGTCTGTTCTGACCTGAACTACCTTGTTCTGAACAGCTGTGGAGAAAACCTGAAGTGCTAGAAAAACTGCTCTGAGCTCCAGCAAATTGATGTGGAGCAGAGATTCCTGAGGGGACCACAGCCCTTGGGTGGAAAGGTCGCCCATGTGAGCTCCCACCCCAAGAGGATGCATCTGTAGTAAGGGTCAAGGAATGAGACTGGGGAGTGAAGGACGCCCTGTCTCAGATTGTTCTGATCCTGCCGCCACTGGAGGGCCTGGATCAGGGTTCGAGTCACTGGAATCAATTTGGTTAGGGGATCCGTCCTTTGAGACAAAAGGCTCTCAAATGGAACTGAATGTCCCTCATCTGAAATCTCGCTCCCTGCACTACTGCTGTAGAAGCAACCATGTGCCCCAGGAGCTGTAGAAAATGTCTTGCTGGTTGAGAGACCTGCAGGGTGAAAGAGGAGGCCAGAGACACCAGGGTCCTTGCTCTCCCAGAGGAAGGAAGGCTCTGGCTCCTTTTGTGTTCAGTTCTGCGCCTATAAAGGTGAGAAGCTGGACAGGCTCTGGAACTGACTTTGGAAGATTGAGAAGGAAACCTAGAGATGTAAGCAGGTGCTGAGTTACTTGTAAATGAAGTTTGACCTGTTCTGGAGACTGGCCTACAATGAGCCAGTCGTCCAGATAAGGAAAGATGGCAATCTTTTGCCTTCTCAAATGAGCAACTGCTACTGCCAGGCATTTTGTGAACACCCTTGGAGCCGAGGAGAGGCTGAAGGGCATTGCTCTGAACTGGTAATGGCCTGAGGGCAGTTCGAATCTGAGGTACTTTTGATTGGAGCTTCTGATGAGAACATGGAATTAGGCATCCTTGAGGTCCAGGGAGGCTAGCCAGTCCCCTGGCCTTAGAGAGGGTAAAATAATCCCCAGGGTCACCATTTTGAACTTTGGTTTTAAAAGGTGCTTGTTTAGATACCTGAGATCCAGAATGGGCCGCCATTCTCCTGTCTTTTTTGGGGTAAGGAAGTACCTGGAGTACAACCCTTGCCCTGGTGTATGGGTAGAGACCTTTTCCACGGCTCTGAGAGCCAGGAGGCAGAAACTTCTGCTTCCAGGGCAAGTGCCTCTGATGGGTTTGCAGGTGGAAAAGATCTGGCTCTCATCTTCGGAAATTTTTTGAAGCTGAGAACCAGTCCCTGGCTTACTACTTCCAGGACCCACTTGTCTGATGTTAAAGACTTCCAGTCCTGGACAAAGTAAGCCAGCCTGCCCCCTACCGGTAGTGGAGAATCGGCCCTGGTTACCCCATCAGGGAGCCTGTTTTGCAGGGGCTTTGGGTTGAGGGGAGAAGCAGGCTTACTAGAGCCCTTCTGCCCTTCCTCTATAGAACCCCTCTGGGCATAAGCAGAAGAGGAGGCCTGGACTTGGTAAAATGGCCTATGAAAAGGCCTGCCCTGCCCCTGACATGCTGCTTTGAGGAGTGACTTGCCTTTCTTTGGCCTGTGCACTCCTATAGGTGGTCCTATACTCATCCATTTTCTTCATATAATTCTCTGTCTGCTCCCCAAACAGAGAATTTCCCACAACAGGAAAATCCATAGCCTTAGACTGGGTATCTTGTGACAGGGCAGTACATCTGAGCCAGGCCATTCTGTGAAGACACAGATGTAGCCATAACTCTAGATGAAACATCATTAGAGTCTACAGCAGCATGAAACTGCACCTTGGATGCCTCAATACCGTCTGCAGCCACCTGCTCCAGCTCCCTGGCAAGCTGTTCAGGGGCCTGTTTTGCTAGGGCCAGGACAGTATCCCACCTGGTTCTGGTACCTAGCTCGTAAGCCATATAATTTGCCTGTCTGAGTCCCAAAGATGCTGCATGTACTGCTTTTTTGCCATGGCATCCATCCTCCTGGAATCCTTTTCAGGAGGGTGAGAAGCTAGAGGAATATTAGCCTCGTCACAGGCTGCAGCCTGCACTACCCCCACATGGCTGCACTGCTGAGATAGGAACTCTGTATTAGAGCCTAATAAAGCATACCTCTTGTCCATCCTTTTATTCACAGGGAGATAGAATGAGGAGTTTTCAGAATTTTTACTGTCTGTTTCCTAAAAGATTTATGCAAGGGAATAGACAGTCTCCTAGACTCTGGAATATCCATCATTTCCACAAAATCAGGCTCTTCTTGATCATCAACAGCTTCCTCAACAGGGATTTGCAGTGTCAGCAACTTTCTTGTAAAACAAAAAATGAGAAGGGGACTCAGATAGCCTGGGAGGGAATACTCCTGAGGGTCTGTCTGGAGAGATGTCCCGGTTCAGTGGGGACATCCAGACTGTCAAAATCACACTCACTCTCCTCGTACCCTCCTCCCTTCCCGGTTCATAAAATCTTCAAAATCATAATCTTGAACTGAGGAACTGACGAACCGGGTGCTTGCCAATGGTGCAGTTGGGACAGAACTGGGGAAAGAGACTGGACAATTTGGATAGCTTTGGCTATTTCCTCAGCAGTTGGAGAAAGAACTTTTGGCCCAAACTAGCTGACCTTCTAGCCCTTTTAGTTGGAACCGGCTCCACAGAGCTGGCTCTTCGTTGGCCCGAGGAAGCATCGCCTTGGTCAGAGGGCACTCCCTCAGGTTCCGTTGGAACCAAACTGGGCTGGCCATCCGGGTGAGCGGACTTTTTGGCCTCCCTTTCCCTGAGCCTACCAACTCTTTTTTCCACGGTGGAAGCAGGAAAATTCTTACAAATCTGGTAGTCTGCATTGAGGTGGTCAAACCCCAGACAATATACACAAATGGTGTGTGGGTCAGCCTTGGCAAAGGCTTTCCACAGAGGCCACAGTGCTGAAACCCAGTGGGTCCAGTTTTTCTTTTGGGTTTCTCAGACATAGTGCCAGCCTAACCAAAACTTGCCTGTTAATGGCAATCCACCAAGCAAGACTCTCTTATCGGTTCCCAACCATGTCACGGGTCGTGGAAAAAAACGTAATAAAATCCATTTTTAGAACCGATAAGAACCGGGAACCGCACTCTAAAGGGCTAGAAAGTAATTTTTAAACCCCTCTGATCGGTTCAAACCGAACCGAAAAAGACGTTTACAAGTTCCACACAGAAGAAAAAAATAATAAATAAGCCTATCTATTACTTACAATACCACAGACAGAGCTTGAACCGACGATTGCGGTTAAATTTCGGTAAAATAAACCGAGAATTACACTTTAAAACCGACAAACAAACCGAGCAGCAGGAGGAATCTCCGGAGCGACTGTTCAGTGAGGCGGAGTAAAGAATCTGACAGTTTAAGTTTGAGCTTCAACAGACAGAGTGTTCATCCGAGCTCGCGGTCAAGATTCCATGCTCTGCATGGAAGTTAACTCTTTCGCCTCCGGAGCAGTTCTAACCTGGGGTTATACTGCATATGTCATAATATAGCAAGACTTCATGTTGTTTGAAATGTAAATTCTTTAGCTCCAAGGCTTAACACCCTCCAGCTATCAATCATGTCCAGATCAGACAATCCAACCTGCCATTGTTTAAGGCCCTCTGGCATCCGGCCGCTTTCCTCAGAGTGGTCCAACACCGGATCCATCGTGCTGTTCATATCACCCCCCAGTATTAGGCCCGGGAATTGCTCATTTATAAGTATATCTAAAATTGAGGGAAAAAGCTTAGGGTCATATACAGCAGGCACATATAAATTACCTGTAGTGATTTGTTCTCCATATAAAGAACACACCAGGAAAATATACCGCCCCTCTTTATGGTCCTTCACCACTCTAGTAATTTCCAATGGCAGGTGTTTACTCACCAGAATGGCTACCCCCCGTTTCTGAGGGGAGTAGGAGGCCGCAACACATTTACCAACCCATCCCCTAGTGAGTTTATGTTCCATATCTGACAGATGGGTCTCCTGGAGAAGTGCTATCTGTGCTCCCTTTCTTTTAAGGGCTGTGAGCAACATAGCATGTTTAATTGGGTTACCAACCCCACGCACATTCCAGGAGCTCACTGTCAATTCCTTCACCTTAGCCATATCCACTCCTTTGTTGGTCCTGTGAATGGGCCTCGCTATTCCCACCCCCTCCCATTAAATCAGCATATTGTATCTTTTGGCATTAAGATGACTTCCATATCATACTTGCATTTTGAGTTGCACCACATAAAACACACAAACAATCTATAACTATCATAGAAATTTTAATCTTAACACCCTCACCCCCCTTCCACACCTTCACCAATTATATTTCCCCCCACACTCCATTACCCTCCCTTTACACATACCCTTACTTTGAAACAACATATATTAAAACTATTTACAGCCTTCAACCTGGCATATCCCTATACCCCAATCCCGCCCTCCTTTCTCTCTCACCCTCATCTCTTCCTCTGATCTCTGTCTCCTGGATCTCTCCTTCCTCCAGCCCCCTGACACCAATTGCCAGTCAAGCAAGAGTGTCTCCTTTCCCTTTGCAGATATTGGTGCCACGTCGCCCCCCCCTTCCTGGCCGACTACCTTCTATCAACCTTCTTCCCTAGTATATCATCTACTTGTTATAACCATTTATCACCTACGTATCACAACACAAACATAGGGACTGAGACAGCAAGAAGAGCAGCAGGGTAATCCTTATGGAACCCTTGACTGTGAGCCTGTTAATATAGATAAAAAAGAAAAGAAGGACAGCCCTTCCCCCCCTTATCGCACTATACATATTATTTTCCTGCCCCTTTAAAAAGAGTAAAAAAAATATAAACAATGCTCAGACCAGGGCCCCCTTGCTCCAATAAGGACCCTTCTCCTCTTCCACATCATTCTTGTGGGTATCCTGCTGGAGGGTGCGGGCCACACTCTCAACTTACGCGCTAGGCCCTTCCCCCTGCAGAGTCCGTATTTAAAACAGCGTGCGTGCCAGCTCCTTTAATCTCAGGAGAGGCGCCAAGCGGTGACATAACTGTTCATGTCCATTCATAAATCCTCATTGTATGCATTTTCTGCCTCTTCTGTCCTTCATTAAAACAATAAAGTCTCGCTACATGCAGATAAGGGAGAAACCAAATAAGCAGATCGTCTTCCTTGAAACTGATTCTCCGTATTAATGTCATATGACCAGAATCCCGCCTTTCAGCGCATCTCTAGTAGAAGCTCTTCCCAGATTAGGCCCCACAGTCATAAATCCCACTGCTCTTCTTCAAAAACCATCAAACTGGAACTATAAAGCTACGATCTTGTAATCATAGCAAGAGCTCTCACAAACAGATTGATGCCAACTGCCTGGTTCTGTCTCATTATACCCCCAACTTCTTCTGCAATTCTCCCATGAATTTCTCTGCTTTTGAAAGCTCCCAAAAGGAATACGATGCACCTTCATGTCGAATCTTGAGAGTAGCAGGGTATACAAGAAAATTCTCCACCTTCCAGTTCCTCAACTGAGTCATGAGGGAGTTAAATAATTTCCTCCTTTTCAACAGCCTTGCGGAATAATCAAATTCCAGCCTACCTTTCTCTCTATATGCTCTCAGTACTCTCTCCCTATCCTGAAATGCATGGAATCTCATTATTATTTGTCGTGGGGGCTGATCTCCTGATGGACGAGGAATAACAGCTCGATGAGCCTGTTCTAGTTTGATCTGTTCATTTTTAAATTTAAGCCCCAATAACTCAAGTATAGTTTTGGCACAGAATCCCATTACATCGCCCTTCTCCCCATCTTCTGGGAGTCCTCTCAGTCATAAATTCAGGCATCGGTTATCATTTTCCTGATAATCGAATGCTCCTTTCAGCTCTTCCATCTCTTTCTGCAAGGCCGCCATTTGTCCGGGAATCTCGAGGGTTTCATCCTCTATCCTGGATATACGATCCTCCGCTTCAGCGATTCTATTGGCACGTGAGGTTTGTTGTTCTAATACCTCCTGCAGCTTGAGATCTATTTTACTCTCCATCTTAAGGAGCCTGGGTTCCAGCACCGCTATCACTTGCCCCGTCACCTCGCGGCCCATCACACTCACTTCTGCTGCCGATACCGAGATGACCCCAGTGCTTTCGCTCGTCACTGAGGCTGCCGCCTTCTTCCCTGCTTTCCCAGCCGTTCTTTGGCCTTTTCCAGTATTTGATGATAGAAATTCGTCCATATCTGTTTCATAAAACACTATACTTTAGATATGGTATTCAAAATTTGGTTTTAGTATCTTTTAATATTAGTTTAGTCGACCGATAGTGCAGAGCGATGTTCAGGCACGTCTGTCCTGGTAAGCTGCTCATTAGCACCGCATCTCAGTGTTTTTAACAGACAGCAGCACAGGGGAGCCATAAAATAGGGTGGGCAGAAGAGTGCCTTGTGTAACGTGCGCCAGGAGTCTTGTAAGAATGGGACCAAGGCGATATAGAAGTCTGAGCTTCTGGTTCAGTGACTTAGTGAGCAGATCAGTGTGAACCTTGAAGGTGCAATCCTGGTTGAGGGTAATTCCTAGGTACTTCAGGGATTCAACTACCTCGACCCTAGCCCCATTTGCTAGTGAGAGTGCCAATTTGTTAGACCTGTCCAGTCCAAGATTTTTAGGGCCGAATACCATAGTTTTTGAGTTTTTGCTATTTAGGACCAGTTTATTATTATTCAGCCATCCCTCCAGCTCCCAGAGGTCTCTGGTAAGCAACTTGTTAAGGGTGTCAGTGTCATTTGTGGACCTGTATAGTACTACATCATCTGTGTACATGGTGAGCTTTGCCTCACCACAAAAAGTAGGCATTTCATTTATAAAGAAAATAATAGATGCCCCAGGATTGATCCCTGGGGGACCCCATCTCATATTGGTCACATATCAATAAGGCGCCCTGTAATCTGACTAGTTGGGATCTTCCCCGAGATAGTCGGTAAACCATTGCACTGCCAGACTATCTAGGCCGATATGTTTTAGTCTTGCAAGAAGTAGTTGATGATCTACCAGATCGAATGCTTTGATGAGATCAGTAAAGACCACGCCAGTGAGCATTCCCTTATCCACAGCAGAAAATATAACCGTGGTGAGATTTACTAAGGCAGTATTTGTTCCATGGTTCTTTCTAAAACCATGTTGTGTGGCTGTAAATAGGTTATGACACTCAATGTATTCCACAACCTGATTATATAAAACCCTCTCCATTACTTTACTGAGGATGGACAGGACAGATATTGGAAGGTAGTTTTCTACCAGTTCTTGTGAACCACCTTTATGGATAGGTGAGACCAGGGCCACTTTCCAGAGTGAGGGATCTGTTAGTGGTGCAATGACTGGGCTGCAATATTTAGTAGCTTGGGTTCTAGTTTATCATGATGGGTCTTGCACCCCAAAAAGGCTGTTACTGCCAATCCACAAATCCCTTAGAAAGGCAGTACTGAAAATTCTGCAAATCCCCACTTCTGTGCCGGGGTGAACAGAAAGGTGGATAAAAAGTACCAATTAGATCTAACACAAACTTTTTATTTACACACCCTGACCATGAGGGAGTGGTGCAGGCTGCTGCATGTGATAGGGCTAGGGTGCACTTGCGATCACACCCCCCGACAAGGATTCTGGAAAGATTGATGCCATGGGGGAAAAAAGGGTACCTGGCAGCTTCACTACTAGTCATGCAAGCCAATTACATGGCTCATGCAGTTCAGTACCAAAAAAGCACTGTGGACTACAGTACTGGCTATGTCAGATAAAATTCATGGGGAAATGGCAGTGGATCTGGCTAAGACCGCAGGACAGCTTTAGATGCCACAAATTATCAGCTCCATATTTATTTAGTTTTTATTGACTTGGAAGGAGGATTAGACAATTTTTTGCCTAGTTTCAGTCTCGTCCCGGGGTGGCCGGGGGGGTTATGGGATACAGGTGGATGCCAACTGATGCCAAAAGACAAATGGAAGGAGGAGATAGGGACTTGTGAGGGGAGGCAAAGAAGTGGCAAAAGTCATGGAGTGGAAAGGAGAGAACAGGTTACTATGCAGAGAGAGGGAGCGGGCATTTGTGAAGGGTCTTCAGAAAATAGTTTTGCACTGCTAGAGAGGAGGAAGAAGGTGGAGGAGGGAAATGATGAAATTAGAGGAGTAATTGATAAATGCCTGGAACAAACTGGAGCAGGGGGAAATTCTGCTCATAGAATTGCAGCAGGGGTAAAAGGGGGAAATAATGTGCAGGAGGAAGAAGAGGAGCTGGAAATGAGAGAGGGGGATGAATGGAAGCAAGCAGGGAGTTAGAGGGGTGGAATCCTAGTGCTGGGGGACTCATTACTAAGAGGAGTCAGGTGGGGGTAGCAAGGGGGAGAGGCATAGTCTCATTTGGGTGGAGGCCATGCCAGGAATGACAGTGGAAAGGGTGGAACAATCTGTTCTGAAATATGCTAGAAGAGGTAGGTACAAGCCTCATTTAATTATACATCTTGGGACAAATGACCTGGCTAACAAGACAGTAAATATAGTCCAGAGGAGGTTTGAGGAACTAGCACAATTATGTGAGGGAGCAGGAAGATCAGTAACTTTTTCAGATATACTTCCCGTGCCAAAGGCAAGCACAACAAGAAAGCTGAGAAGAGGAATTTAACGGATGGCTAAGAACCTGGTGTTGTGCTAAAGGGTATGGGCTGTTGGGGGGAACCTGGGAGGACAGTAGTCTCTATGCCAAGGACAGACTACACTTGAGTGAGGAGGGAAAGAAAGTGTTGAAACAGAGGATGGAGGAGTACATAGAGGAAGTTGGGAATTTAAACCTAGGAGTGGGGGGTGGCAATTGGGGAAGAGATATGCAGAGACCACAGGTTGGGAAACCATATGAGCTTACCCCACATAACAGTGACAAAGGACAAATGGCAAGTACTATTGGTGATGCTAGGAAAGGGGGGCAGGATGCGAGGGGGGGAAAAGGATGGAAGGTGGTTACCCTTAAAGGGAAACAATGGAAAAGACAAAGCTTTCCTCAGACACTGCAGAAACTCTCAATTAGTGCTTTCAGACAGTAACAACTTTAATGATTTAGAACAGCTACCCACAACTTTCACTTCCTGTTGCTGGCAGCAGCCATTTCATGAGCAACCAGTGAGCTTCCTGAGGCTCACTGTATGCTAATATGCTTGTTTGACTTCAGCTATTGGTTGGCAGGACATATTAGCATAAAGTGAGCCCAGGAAGCTCTCTGCTATTCATGAAATGGTGGCTGCCAGCAATAGAAAGTGAAAGTTGAAGACCACTGTTTAAATCACTAAAAAATCAATTAGAGTTATTTGTTAAAAAATGTTACCGTCTAAAAGCACTAATCAGGCATTTTTGTAGTGCCTGGGTAAAGCTGTGCCTTTTCCACTGTTTCCCTTTAATGCTAGGAGCCTTGTGTGGAAAACTGCAGAGTTACAGGTTCTCATGGCAGAGGAGAGGTGGACATTGCAGCCATCACAGAAACATGGGCCACCCAATACAATGATTGGGACCTGTCTGTACCAGGGTACAGGTTATTTCGTGAGGGACAGGGTGATTGGGAAAGGGGGGGGTGGCACTATATGTGAAGGAAGGACTGAACTGTGTAAGGGAGGAAGGGGAGGAGGGTAGTACAGAGTCACTTTGGATGCAAATCCAGGATTCCAAGAATAGGATTCTTACAATGGGAGTGGTGTACAGGCCACCATCTCAGACGGAGGAGTTAGACAGGGAACTAGCGGGACAGATCAGCAGGACCTGCGAGAAGGGTAGTGTGGTGATTGTGGGGGACTTCAACATGCCAGGAGTGGACTGGAGTACCCCAACAACCAGGAACAGAAGGGAGCAGGCACTGCTGGATGCCTTCCAGGACAGCTTCCTGCTGCAAATGGTCAGTGAACCAACCAGGTTAGGGAATACTCTTGACCTTGTGCTGGCAAATGGGGACTTTGTGAGAGAACTTACAGTGGAGGAACTGCTGTCAGGGAGTGACCACCAATCAGGATGGCTCACATTGGATATGGGCAAGGAAGGAGTGGAATCTGGCACAAGAGTGCTGGACTTCAGGAGGGCCGACTTTGGGAGGATGGGGAAAGTGGTAAAAGGGTACCTGGCCAGAATTCAATCTAGTATGGACATTAACCAGAGGTGGGAGCTCATAAAGCTGGGGATAGTGGAGGCAACCAAAACCTGCTGCAAAGCCCAGAGCAAGAAGGCTAGGGCTAAGAAACCAAGTTGGTTGAGCAAGGAGGTCATGGAAAAGGTAGGAAGAAAAGAGCTGCCTTTGAAGTACAAGAAAACAGAGGAAGGAGGACAGGGAGAGGAGCTGACAGAATCAAAGGAGGTGACAAGGGCAGTAAGGGGAGCCAAAGCATCTATGGAACTCAGGCTGGCACAAGGCATTAAGAAGGGGGAGAAGGACTTCAAGTACATCAGGGAGAAAAGGAGCTGTAAGGACCACATAGTAAGAATTAGGAAGGAGGGGGGTTGGGTGGAAGCAGGGTGCGATAAGGCAGAAGCACGAAATGAGTACTTCTGCTCAGTATTTACTAAATAGAAGAGGGGGGTGACACCCAAGGTGGGAGAAATGACAGAAATGGAGGGAAGGGGTGACAGATGGGGAAATCATGGAGGGCAGAGTTCGAGAGGGTTTGAAGGCACTGAGGGTGGACAAGGCGCCAGGCCCAGATGGTATCCACCCCAGGGTACTGAAGGACCTGGCAGAGGTCCTTGCAGAACCTTTGGCAGGCCTATTTAATGTCTCACTACATTCAGGGTGTGTACCTCAGGACTGGAGGATGGCTCATGTGGTGCCCCTCCACAAGAGTGGCCCCAAGGATGAACCGGGAAACTACAGACCAGTGAGCCTCACATCCATCGTGGGTAAGCTAATGGAGACTATCCTGAAGGAGAGGCTGGTGACTCTCCTAGAGGCCAAAGGGCTACAGGACAGCAGACAGCATGGCTTCATACGTGGCAGATCCTGCCAAACCAACCTGGTGGAGTTCTATGACTGGGTAACTAGGCAACTGGACAGGGGCCATGCAGTGGATGTCCTGTATCTGGACTTCAGTAAGGCATTCAACTCTGTGCTGCATGGAAGGCTGGGAAGGAAGTTAGTAGGCACTGGGGCGGGTGCAAAGCTGGTGAGATGGGTAGAAAACTGGCTTCAGGGAAGGCAACAGGTGGTGGTGGTGGGTGGGGATCTCTCACACCCAAGGGCAGTGACGAGCGGTGTTCCACAGGGCTCGGTGTTGGGACCAGTGTTGTTTGGGATATTCATTGCAGACATATCATGGGACATCAAGAGCAAGATCAGTCTGTTTGCTGATGATACCAAGGTAGGCGCGGTGGTGGATGACCTAGAGGGATGGCAGGGGGTTGCAGATGATCTGGCAAAGCTTAAACCTGGTCAGACACCTGGCAACTGGGGTTTAATGCCAAAAAGTGCAAGGTGCTGCATTTTGGGATGAAGAACCCAAGGAGGAGTTACCAGTTGGGGGGAGTGCAGCTAGCCCAGACAGAGGAGGAGAAGGATCTGGGTGTGCTCATTACAGGGTCAATGAACAACTCGGCACAATGTAGGAAGGCAGCTGCAAAGGCCAACAAAATGCTGGGTTGTATTGCAAGGGATATATCCTCGAGGAGGGAGGAGGTGATTCTGCTGCTGTATAGGTCATTAGTTAGACCACACCTGGAGTACTATGTTCAGTACTGGCGTCCGTATCTGAAGAGGGACATTAAGTTACTGGAGGGGGTGCAGCGCAGGGTGACAAAGATGATCAAGGGGCTGGGGGATTTATCATACGAGAGGAGGTTGAAGGAGTTGAACATGTACTCACTGGAGGAGAGGAAGGACAGGGGTGACATGATTGAAACCTTTAAATACATGAAAGGAATAAACAAGACGGGTACAGAGGGGCTGTTCAAAGTAAAGGAGGGGACAGCCCCTGGCATGATATGAGACTGGAGGGAGGAAGGTTCAGGAGGGAAATGAGGAGACACTTTTTTACAGAGAGGGTGGTGGCTGGGTGGAATGCGTTACCTTCGGAAGTGGTATCCAGTAGAACAGTGGACTGCTTCAAAAGGGGATAGGACAGGACAAGGGGGAGGGTTAATGAAGGGGAAGGGTGGAAGGGAGGGGCAGCTGCAGAATAAGGGGTGCTAGCTGCACATTCGAGCAGACTTGATAGACCTCTAGGCCTTTATCTGTTGGCAAATTTTGTATGTTCGTAACTGAAACTGAACCAGATTTTAAGCTGTTGGGTGATATCTTTTAGTGAATGGCATATGGGAGTAGAAGCCAGTGACACAGCTGCTAGACTCGTGACCTTCACAATCTCTATGAGGAGGTTTGCCTGACTTAAAGCCACAAACCTCTCTCAGGATACCCAAACTAGGGCAATGGATTTTCTCTGTGAGAATCTCTCTCTTTGGGGACAAAACAGAGACCTACATGAAAAAAGTGGAGGAGTACAAGGCCACCTACAGAAGTAGTGCAGCCAATGATAGACCCTCCAACCTCGTACAGGTCCCAGATGAGGGGAGGCACTGGTAGGGGATCCTACTCCAGGCCTTTTTTCCAGGCCCAAGCCCTTCCAGACTACCAGCAGACCAAGGTGTACTTCAGGGGCAGAGGGGCAATGAGATGGGCAGAGCCTATCCCCCCCAGGCCAAGACTGCACCAAAACAGAACCCCCCTGATATATTTGTACAGGTCCTCTCCCCTCTACAAGTAGGTGGCAGGCTGACCTACTTCCAGCAAGCTTGGCAATCCATCACCACAGACAAGTGGGTCTTGGAGGTAGTGAGTCAGGGTCTGTCCCTAAACTTCAAAACACTCCCCAAGTTAAGAAGCAGAAACTTTCATGTAACCACCCCTCCCCAGAAAAGGTGCTTCTGGAAGCAGAAGTAGCCAACACATTGCTCATCAGAGCAGTGGAACCTGTCCCTCTGTCTCAGAGTGGCACAGGATTCTACTCAAGATATTTCCTAACACAAAAGAAAAATTGGGACTGGTGGCCCATGCTAGATCTCAGACTCCTGAACAAACATGACAAAACTAAAGTTCAGAGTGGTCACCCTGGCTATGGTAATCCCCACTCTCCAGCAGGAAAACTGGCTGGCATCCTTGGACCTCAAGGACGCTTACTTCCGCATCCCAATCCGACCCAGCCACAGAAAGTACCTGAGGTTCAGACTGCCCTCAGGCCACTATCAGTTCGCAGCCATGCCCTTTAGCCTAACCTCAGCACAGCACCAAGGACATTCACAAAGTGCCTGGCTCTAGAGGTGGTCCATTTGAGAAGGCAAGGGGGGTCACAGTATTTTCTTACCTAGACAACTGGCTAGTCATAGGACAGCCCCCTCAGCACACCAGAGACTCCCTGGCTCTAGTTCAGAGCATTCTGGAATCTTTGGTATTCTTGAGAAATGCCCAGAAGTCCCAGGTGGAACCTGTTCAGGTACTGGGCTTCATAGGAGCAGAGCTGGACACCCTGCAATGGAAAGCATTCCTCCCTCAGAACAGGGTAAACCATATTCTTCAGCAAGCAGAATCCTTCAAACTGAACAGACCTAGACCAGCAAAACACTTCCTGCAATCGCTTGGCTACATGGCAGCAGCCATGGCTGTGGTGCCAGGTTCAAGATTCCAGATGACAGACATTCAGTTCCACCCAAAGGCTCCCTGGTCCTAGAGGAGGGATCCTCTGGCCAAACTGGTACCTGTCTCAAAAACCTTGATACAGGCTTTGCAGTGGTGGATGGATAGGGAATCTCAGAGAGGGAATTCCCTTCCAAAAGAAGAATCACTCACTAGTACTCACTACAGACCCCTCCCTGCTAGGGTGGGGGGCACACATGCTCGACCTAACGGCCAGTGTTACATGGTCTGCCCCCCAAGGATTCACCCATGTACATCAATCTGTTAGAGCTCAGAGCAGTATACCTGGCTCTTCAGTCATTTGCAGCTCGGAGGGCAAAGTGGTGCAGGTCAGAACAGACAACACGACCACCATGTTTTGCATCAACAAGCAGGGAGGCAGCAAGTCGACCTCCCTGTGCACAGAGGCCATGAAAGTCTGGAACCTGGTCTACTCATAGGGGGTGTCCCTGTCTGCCATCCACTTACCAGGAAAGGACAACATTCTGGCACACTCCCTCAGCAGGATCAGCCAGAACCATCACGAGTGGTCCTTAAACACACAGGTGCTACAAGTGGTGTTTGGTAGGTGGGGCACACCAGAGATACATCTCTTTGCCTCCCCAGACAATCACCAGCTGTCACAGTTCTGCTGCAGACCTCCAGTCAAGGTCACTGTGCCAGTGGATGCCATGGCATTGGATTGGTCAAGCAGATTTCTTTACGCCTTTCCTCTCTTGCTCAGGGTCCTGATAAAACTCAGGACACAGCCAGCAACAATGATCCTGGTAGCACCAGATTGGGCGACACAACCTTGGTACTCACTACTGCTATCCCTGTCAGTGGCACAGTCAATTCACCTCCCTCAGAGGTATAATCTGCTGATGTCCTTGCAGGGCAGGATAATGTACCCCTGCCTGAAGTCCGTTTGGCTCTTGAAGACTTGGAGATTGCCAGCCTTCACCTCTCCGAAGAGGTCCTGACTGTCCTTAGAGGTTCTTGGAAACCATCAGGGCATCCACTCTGCTACTGCTGTTTTTTTTTTGTTTGTTTGTTTTTTTATGCACCCACCCAACACACCCTGGCCGATCCCTCATTCAGGCCTTTCAAGGACCTGCTCACCCGGCAGCTCCCGACTCCAGTGCCCCACATCGCAGCTAGCCCAGGTAACCCCGATGTATCCCTTCATCAGTAGGGTCCCTAACCTTTGTAGGGAATAAGCCTTCTGGCCATACCAACGATCCTGGATACTGCTAAGGCAGCAGATGGAGGTCCGGGAGCTCGGTGATGAGGGTCCAGTGAGGCCATCACCCAATCGGCTAGGCTGCCATTTTCGCGTTTTCTCCTCAGGGGAGTAGCATGCCACAGACATCAAGGCTTACACCGATATCCACCACTCTCCAGTCATCTGAGAGCCTGATGTCTTACTGTGGGCCGGGCCGCATCCCCTCCCTCCCCCCGGAGAAGGTGTGCTGTTGCTGGACGCTCCAGTCTTCTCCCCTCGGCTGGCCCTCCAGCAACCCAGGACTGTTCCCGAATCCAGGTCGCCAGCATCACAGATGGAAATCCAACCGCTGTGCTGACGGGCAGGCATTTTTTTGTTATTGAACTAGCTGACTCACCTAAATTCACTAGGCCTTAGGCCTTCTACCTTGAAGGTGCACCTGTCCGCAATTTCTGCCTACATCTAAACTGGTAAAGACAGATTTCTGGCATCTCATCCTGTCTTTAGAGAGTTTTTTAAAGGTCTCCTTGACCTCCACCCTCTCTTGAGAGAACTGGTGCCAGCCTGGGATCTGAACATCTGCATTGCCAAACTTATGGACATCCCACCCCTCCTTTTGCACTAGTGGCAACTGCAGATTTAAAGTATGTTACCTGGAAAGCTGTTTTCCTAGTGGCCATTACTCGGCTAGGCGAGTAAGTGAGCATCAGACCCTGTGCCCAGATCTGATCTATATTTCTTTCCACAGGGATAAGGTGGTTCTCAGAACTAATAGGAAATTCCTCCCCAAAGTTGTGTCAGATTTCCACCTGAACCAATCCATCACATTGCCAGTCATTTTCACTGCCAACTCCAGCTCAGGAGAGTGGAGATTGCACAGCCTGGATGTCAAGAGAGGGCACTTGGCCACTATCTTGATGGGACCAAGGCCTGCAGGCCAGAGGTTACTCAGTTGTTCCTTACCTATGGGGAAGTGGGTAAGGGTAAACCAGCATATAAAAGAACCATTACACGCTGATTAGTGGCCTGCATTCAGTTCTGCTACAGCAAAGTTGGTAAGCAGCTCCCTCTGGGCCTCAGGGCACACTCTACCAGGGGCACAGCTGCATCAGTGGCTGCACCAAAGGATATACCCCCACTGAAGATTTGCAAAGCAGCTACATGGAAAACTGTCCACACATTCTCCGAGCGCTACTGCTTAGACATAGTCTAGAAGTGATGCCAGGTTTGGCACAACAGTTCTGCAGAGTCGTTTTCCCCAAATAGGTTATCTGCCCTACCTCCAAAAGTACTGCTTGGTAGTCTGCATTAGTTAAGCAGACTGAGTGATTCCTGGGGTTTGAAGAAAAAAAAATTAAATAGTAATTATGTTTCTTCCAGGGGATCACTCAGTCTGCTTAAGCTTCCACCCTGCCTCCCCTACCAGAACCAGGAAAAAGGGATCTCTTATTTTGCTTTTTTTGAACTTGCTTAATTTTTATTAGGAGTTTAAAAGAACTTCCATGAATTCAGTGTACAGTGTACAGTGTACATTCCATTGAAGGATTATTATACATCCAATAGTCATTATTTAAAAAACACTTCAAACACTCTGCAAGTATACGACTTTCAATATGACTCCAAGGAGTATTTCCCTTTTGTCTCTACCCTAACTTAAGGTACAACTATCTCAGTAGCACTCAAACAGTACCATGGGGAAATACATTCCCATTACCCCTGCCCTTTCAATCCTTCTTTGTATAAACTGTTTTAAACTATATAACAGTTACATAAGCTCTACTTGATTAACCATATTTATAATGATCCGATCTCAGTTATTTGATTTCTCCATAAGTGCTCTAATCACATTCTCACAGAAACAATAAAGCCAAAACCAAAACAGAAGGAGCAAAGGAAGAAAACAGAAAGGAAAAAAATATTTAAAAAAAAAAACTTTTCTGGTCGACATGGGTGCCAAGTGTCTCAAGGTAGCAGATATTGAGCTAGTATGGGAGTACCCTCCAGATTCTCGATGTATTTATAAAATGGAAGCCATCTAGCATAGAATTGGTCTGTTTGTATTCTTAACCGGGCCATTATGGCTTCCATTTCTTTAATTCTGTTAATATTGGCCCTCCACATTGAGAGATAACTGGACCGAACTTAACCAGTGTTGGGTAATCACTTTTAGTGCAGCTGCCACTAATATGTAGTATAAATATCTCTGTTTTTTGGTCCTCCCTCACTAGGTAGAAGACCCAGGATCAAATGGGAGCTAGTTAGCACACAACTCCATTGAAAGATGCTCTGTAATGCCTGAGCTACCTGTTCCCAGTAATTATTTATCTGAGGGCAATCCCAAAATATGTGGGCATAAGAACCGACTCCTCCGCATCTCCTCCAACATTCCTGGGATTTGCCCTTTGAATAATGAGCTGAGACCACTGGGGGAATAAAGTACCTAGTAACCACTCTCCACCTAAAATCCCCCCAACTTGGAGAGCTGGAAGTGCTAAGGATCCCTGCCCAAACTCTTGCCCATTCCTCTTCTGGAAGATGCAGACCTAGCTCCGCCTCCCATTTTTGTTCAATTTGTTGAGTCAGTACTTTACACCTCATCCTGAAGTTATTTGTAAATGAAGGATATGTAACCCCTTGAGTCTGTCCCTTTACTTTTGAAGAAGGTGGTTTTCACTGGAACTGGCAGGTCTGCCAGAATCTCTCCCACTCCCACGTTTGTTAAAATGTAGTGTCGGCATTGTAGGTATCTATAAAAATCCTGTCTTGGAAGGTTATATTCACCCTGTATTTCCAAAAAGGATTTCAGTGTGTCCCTTTGAAAGAATTGGGTAAGGAACAACAATCCTCTTTCCTGCCACCTGCTGAAACAAGGGTCTCCTGAGGAGGCTGGAAATCCCGCCAAAGAACAAAGGGGAATATACCTCCAGACCGGGGTCACCACCCATCAGTGTAGCCATACCTCCAGCCATATTTTAAGGGTATGTTTAGTCCATCTGTTATTGATTAGTTTAAGATCCGAGTGTGTGGCAACCCAGGGTAGCAACCCCAACGGTATGTTTTGATGTGCTCCTTGCTCCATCAGAGACCAACCCCCCCTTCTGACCTGGATTTAACATGCTTAGGATAGGCACCACTTGAGCAGCTTTATAATAACTATATAAATTGGGGACTCCCCTGCCCCCCCTAGTCTTTATGTCTGTGAGGAGATCCCACCGCTTTCTGGGTTTCCTTCCTGCCCAAATGAATCTTGAAATTTTCTGTTTTAAATCTTTCCATTCCCTTCTAGAGAAAGCCATGGGCAAGTTAGTGAACAAAAAAGGGTATCTAGAGAGCACATTCATCTTCACTATATCTATCCTATGAGTAAAAGTAAGGGGTAGAGAGTGCCATCTGTTTATGTCTGCAAAAAACGCTTTCTGGAGTGCGCCATAGTTAACTTGATATAATCTTGATAATTTAATCGGAATCTGAATCCCCAAATACCTTACCTTCTCTCTGACCCAGTTAAAAGGGATCAGCTCACGCAAACTCTGTGTAATTCTCCCCTTTATTGGTAGAATCTCAGATTTATTCCTATTGATTTTAAAGCCAGAGATCTTCCCAAACTGGTCCAAAAGGGCCATCAATGGTGGGATCGACTTCCCAGGGTCCTGCATATATATCACCGTGTCGTCTGCATGAAGTGACACTTTATTCTGGGCCTGAGCTATATTAATGCCCTGTATTTTGCTTTCCTCCCTTATGGCCTGGGCAAGGGGTTCCATGGCTAGTGCGAAAAGCAAGGGCAACAGGTGGCAACCTTGCCTAGTGCCCCTCCTAATCGGAAAGGCCTCTGACAAAGTCTCATTAACCCTGACCCTAGCCGAAGGGTTCTGATAGGCCAAAGTGGCCCACTGTAAAAAGGTACCTTCGAACCCCATCCTTGTGAGGACTGCCTATAGGTATAACCAATTTAGCCTATCAAAGGCCTTTTTTGCGTCCAAAAAAATAGCAATCTGGATATTCTGGGGGGCATTCTTGTAGTCCAAGATATTTAGCAAATGCCTAATGTTATCAGACATATGTCTGTTTGGTATGAATCCGGTTTGATCCGGATGTATCAGATTTTCAGTATGCTTTTGTAGTCGGTTAGCTAGGATTTTTGTGAGGATTTTATAATCTTGGTTTAACAGGGAGATGGGCCTGTATGACTCACAAAGCTCCGGGGATTTCTCCTGTTTCGGAATGACCGTGATCATAGCTTCACTCCAGGAACCTGGGAGTTCATTATTCTGTAGGATAGCATTCAGCACCATAGCTAACTTGGGTGCTAGTGTTTTTTTTTATTTTTTATAGAACTCGGATGGGTAGCCATCAGGACCCGGGGACTTACCTGAAGGAAGCTTATCTGTAACTGCTGTTATTTCCTTCTCTGTAATGGGGGTGGACAGCTCCTGCTGCATTCCTGGGAATAGCTTGGGCAGCTTCAGGGTCCACAGAAAGGATTCTGCATTCTTTTGTACCTCTTCTGGATTTCTCCTTTCACTATATAAATCCCTATAATAATTTTTAAAAGCTTTGGCTATTTCTCTAGGTTTCTCTTTCCGGGGTGTATTCCCTTTGCTACCTTGGAGAGATGAGACATATCTGCCTGCATGTTCCTTTCTCAGTCTCATGGCAAGGAGCTTTAAAGCCCCCCCATAATATTTATGATTTGTGTAACACAGCATCCACTCCACCTTGTCCGCTTCTAACTTATAGAGTTCTTTCCTGCTTTCCATTAAGTCCCTCCAGATTTTCTCCTTACCTTTTGGATTACTTTCATGTTCCTGTTCTAACCCTCTTATGTTAGTTTGCAGTTCTTCTATCTTTTTGTTCTTCAATTTCTTCCTGGCTGAAGCTAGACTGATTAATTGTCCTCTTAGATGGCCTTCATTGTGTCCCACCACACCATTGGGGTACTGTCCGAGATGGGGGAATCTGTCACAAGATTTTTTATATCCTCTGTAATTTGTTGTGTGATATTTTTATCATTAAGTAATGAGATATTTAATCTCCAATTCGTTGTCCTGGGTTCCCTCTCCCAGACAAAATCTACTGAGATTGGGGCATGGTCAGAGATGGTCATTGGGTAGATTACAGAATTGGAAAATAGGTGGACATCTGTGGTATATGTTATAAAAAAATCTATACTAGAGTATGATTTCTGGGGGACTGAGTAGAATGTGTAATCCCTTTCTTTTTTGTGATATAGTCTCCAAACGTCTCCAAATCCCCCCTCCTGCATTAATGTATTCAAACATTTTGTGGCCTGTTTAGAAGTCTCCAATTTTCCAGATGATCGGTCTAAAACTGGACACAATGTGGTATTGAAGTCACCTCCAAGTATTAACTGACCCCAGGGAAGTGAGACCACCCTCTGAAAGACCTCCTGATAGAAGGTAGCTGCCCCACTATTGGGGGCGTAAACATTTACCACATGGATTAGGTTACCCTGAATTAGCCCTGAGACCCTAATGCACGTACCCTGAAGTATAACCTCTACCTCCTGAATACAGAATGGGGAATTTTTTTTTATTAATATCACCACTCCAGCCTTTTTTGTCTCTTTGCCTGAGGTAAATAGCACTCTGCCCACCCACTACCGTCTTAGTTTCATGTGCTCCACCTCAGAGAGGTGGGTTTCCTGGAGGAGCGCTATGTCACAGCCCCTCCTATTAAGTTCCATTAGGATTTTGGCTCTTTTAATGGGTGAATTAAACCCATTAACATTATAAGAGATAATCCTTAGGCGCATAGCCATAATCTATCCCTGTAAGTTATCTTCTCATTCATACTGTTCCCCAGGAATACCCATCTCGACCCTATAGGCTCAACAAAACCAATCCAGATCCCTCCTTCCCCTTTGAACCCACGTCGACTTACTATAACCAGAAACATTTAAAACTGATAAACTAATAACACCAATCAATTAACTGAAAAAAATCAGATCCCACCTGGATCCACAATAAAAAAACTTTTTTTCGAATCAAAGCAAGTGTCTGTTAGATTGACTTCCTAGGAAAAGTAACTCTGGTAGTGAAAAGCCACCCACAGTTGTCACACATGACACGATCAATATCCCTTTGATGTTTAGGGGCGTTGTCGCCTTGGCCAGCTAAGTGACTTCCCGGGCTGACAAAGGTTAGTCTAATAGATGTCACTCTGTGTATATGGAAAGAGCCACCCAAACCCCAACCACCCCTCTACCCCCACTCTCTTATGCTTTACTGTGTCCTACAACAAAATTCCCTCTGTGACTTACAGTAATTTCCTCCTACCCCCGCCCCTGAAAAAAAGGGGAAGAGAGCAAAAAAAAAAAGGAAGGAAGAGAGTAAAAAGAGAGCGGTCCCCAAAGCAACCTCCAAAGGGGGAAATCGCTGCCCAAATCAGAGCCCCCATCCAACATTTATATTCTGTATAGCCCTTTACCGCCCTCTAATGGCTTCAACATATCAACACCTCTTCAGTACCAGTACCTAATAGGGCTAACTATGTAAAAAAAAAGAGATATAGAGGGAACCACCCCCCCCAAGCCCAGTGTCCCCTTGAGAGAAGGGTGTATTCATGGACCAAGGACAAATAGTCTGTATAAAGTCACTGTCCTTAGGTCTCCTCGATCAGTCCATATTTATGATCCGCTTGTGGAACCACTGGTGCATTCGCAAAAACGTCCACCGATTCCCCTTCAAGCGCCAACATTTATTCCACAAAACATTCTCTGTGTGCAAGTAAACTCAGCCTTTTGAGGATGGTGAGGTCGGTCTCTCATCATTCTGGGTCCTGTTTCTCTTCTCAGCGTGAAGCAGCAACTTAGCAATGTCCCCCACACTCGCCATCGCGATGGATCCTGGCAGGCCTCGTTTCCTTGTCTGGTTGCGAGATACTACATTCCAGGCTCCCCCTCTTAATTTTTTCTCTAAAATCTCCTGTTCCAAATCTGGCACCGCAACTTGAAGCTCTTTCAAGGTGGCACTCGCCTTGACCAGGGACGGGAAGGTCTTAATCCCTGATTCCAAGTGAATTCTCAGCCTTGCAGGGAAAAGCAACTGTGCCTTTATTTCTTTCTGCAGCCTAAGCTCCCTTATCACCCCCCTTACTTTTTGCCTTTCTTCTTGCAGGGCCGAAGAAAAGTCCTGGTCAAAGAAAATTATTGCTTCTTGATATTTTAAGTCTTTAAGCCTCACGAATGATCCATTCTTTAGTTTGAAAGTGTAACATTCGAACTATCAGGGAGTGGGGCCTTGCATTGGGATCTGTTGGTTTCGGGATTAGCGATCTGTGGGCCCAGTCAACCTCTAAACTCAGGTCGGGAGGTGGAGAGAGCACTGCCCACAGCACTTGATGCATGAAGTCTGCTGTCATTGGAAAGCCTTCCTCAGCCCCCTCGGAGATGCCATGAATTCTGAAGTTGTTCCTACGGGAACGGTTTTCTAAATCTTCTAGTTTAGCTTGGGTTTCTCAGTCTCTCTGAAGTAAGAATAGCAGCAATCACTCTGTAGTTTCCTGCGCCTCAGACAGGTCTCCGATTCTGGCTTCCGACGATGAAACTTTCCTATCTAGAGCTTTCACATCTTGTCTCAGGTCAGCCAGTGCTGAATCAATTTTGTTTACTGTAGCTAGGATCTTTTTCAGGATTTGACTACTTTCCGATGGTTCAGTATCATCCTGATCCCAGTCTGCCAACGATTCTGAGGGGTGTCTTCTACGTTGTGGAAGCCGCTAGGCTCTCCTGCGGCCTACTCAAGGTTGTTTGCTTCATTTTACTTGTCGAAGACGGAGGTAATCAGTTTCCTTTTGCCTTCTGTGACTTCCCTGCCATGTATAGTATCAGCCTGGCTGTTGAAAAAGTTGTATTGGAGTATTTTCCGTGTTGAATTTTCAGGATTAGGGTGAGGTGGTCGGGGAGCCCTTAGAGTTAGCTACCCACCATGTCCGTGACGTCACCGGAAGTGGACCGAGATCTCTTATTTTGCATCCCTGCTAGTTACTATATGTAGTACTACTTTCTAGGCTTAATGTTTAAAAGTTTTTTAAACCAATTGTGTTTAATTGTTGTCTCTTCTTACAGGGACCATTTCTTTTTAGGGGTCCCCATATAGGGAAAGGGTGTTTAGTAGAGTTTCCTGGACTAAAAGTCTCCACCACTGATTCACACTAATGGGACTATGCTGGAGGCACTAGGACCCAGCGGGAGCCAAAAATCTTCAGGGGGATTGGCGCTGAGGTAAGACCACGCATGCGCAGCACCACAAGGCTGGCTTGTGTCCATATAGGCTATCTCCGTGTCTACCCTCCAACTGCCTCACTTCCTTTTTTTTCCGCTGTCGAGGCGTTTAGTGAACGATGTCGCTCGCCCGCCAGGAATCAAATCTTCACATCTGAGCTGGCCCGATAGTGCTGAGGGTTGAGGCACTGGATGCCACACTTCTCGCGCGGCGCCGGGTTGAGAACGAGCTCGGGTCACTAGGGGTTCGGCCGGGGTAGGATAGAGCGTCCCAATGGATGCTCTCCTCCTCCTCCACGGGGGCGGGGGTTAAACAGGCAGCAATGCCCACACACGTTACCACCTGTGGAAGCACGGATGGTGAGGTGAAATGCCGGCTTCTTATGAGGGGCTAGGGAGGTAGGGAGAGCGCTGTGGATGCTTGCCGGCAGCGTGCATAAGCACGTCGTTCGTCTGGATGTAAGTCCTCTGCATCAGCGCTCTCAGACGGCTGGGACAGGGAGAAAAATGAAAGGCAAAAAATCTCCCAGCCCCGAGCAGAATGACGCCGGGTTCGAACTACAGAAGTGGCCTGGCTGAAAAGACCAGTGGATAATATCCACTGGGCAGGGACCTGGAGAAAGTAAAAAAAAACAAAAAAATCTTCACATCTATGCAACAGCAGCTATAGTCGTTCAGTTTCGATTAGTTTTAGTGGTATTTTCATTTTATTTAAAAAAAAAGTAAAGAAGAATAAGAAGAATTCTTTCAGCCTGCCATCAACGGAGTCGACCATGAACGGTGACGGTAGGGAGACTTTATTTGAAAGCTGTTCTGGCAGCAGGACTGGGTCCAGTCTGCCGCCCTTTACAGAGTGGGGGGTCTGACCACAGGCAGTCTGGTGCTCGGGAGGAAGGGCAGTCATCTGGAAAGCACAAAAAGAAGCAGTCCTGTTATCAATCGCTATCGGGGACCTGGCGCCGCTCAGCCTCAAGCTCTTCTTCCTCCCACCAGTTGAAGAAGAAGCGGTACCGCTCAAGGTCACCCTCTGGTATATCTGCACAGGGATCATCTGTAGCAGGGAGTGGTAGGCCGACTCTCACTCTGGTGGGGTCTCCTGTGGTCTCCGTCCTTAGCGGCCACGATCTTCTGCTCCGGAGACCCTCTCTGCCCTCCAATGGGGCTTCTGGTGAGCAGTTTCATCACTGGGCCACTCTTATGGAACAGTGGGTTCAATGTCTGTCCCGGCTGCCTTTGGCAGTGGACCTGGTGCCGGGGTCTTTGGGTCTAGAGATCACTGGAACGCAGCCGGGCCAGTTGGGTCAGGATGAATGCGCGGTGCCTTCTCTGGTGCACCGTCGATGCTGACCCCTCCTGCCTTCCCCCTTCTGTTTCTTCACAGGGGCCGGCACAGGTACTGCATTCTCCTCCTCCTTTCAGCACTTGCAGGGAGTCTCCAGTGGTGCCGTGGCCTTTGGGTGTCTCGGCGATGCCGTTGGGGGCCTCAGTTCTCGTCTGGTGCATATTGACGTTAAATTAATGGAAATGCAACTGCAGGCACCGTTCCATCGTAGAGCCAAATTGGGTGCTGGGGTCCTTGATGCTGATTCCAGGGTGGCTTCGGTACTCCCTCCCTACCTATCTTTGGTGACCCCTCAGGGGTACAGGTGGAGCTTGATGAGTCTGATCCTGATCTACTTTTGTTGGATGACGTAGATGAGGACTCATTTTACGGGCTGGAGAGTAAGCCCTCAGTATCAGCTAAGTCTGTGATAGAAAATCATGCCTTTAAGTCTCTGCTCAAAAACATGGGGTCCACCTTAGCCCTTCAGACTTCTGCTGTGGACTCAGGAAAACTTTTGCACGTGCAATGTCTGCATGTCCCTGATATTCCTGTAGAACTAACACCACCAGTGCAACCCTCATTTGAGACCCTTTCAAAAGCGGTATGGGACAGGCCTGTGCTTATCCCTTCTGTGGCGAAGTCCATAGATAGGAATTACGCCCCTCCTAAAGACAGGCCTATCCTAGCTTCTCAGCCTTTTGCAGATGCCCTTGTAGTGCTTGTGGAGAATGACAAAGTTGTGCTCCCTCGGAAATCCATGGCGCGGCCCGTGAATAAAGAGTCTCATAAGATCAGTATGTAACCCCCTTCTAAGTGGGGTTTCTTAATAGATTCCCAGAGCTAGTTTCTATGCCCCATGCCTGGTTGGTGGTCGACATAAAGCCGTTTAAATTGGCAGTTGGCGAGTGTTTATAAAGCCTCCGTATGCTGTCTCTTTAAGGACTGCCTGTTGCAGTCATAATTAATTGAAATGGGAGGGGGGCTATGTGGTTGTATGCCTGAGTCCTGCCCGGGACGCTGAAAAAATAACTCCCTTCTGCCATCGCTAGTGGTGCAGAGGGAGTACGGTTGAGGATGCGATTGTTGGGTGGAAATGGTGTAAAATAATGATGATAATGTGGTGGTACTAACCTGCCTTCTTTTGTAGTAAGGACTGTTCGGTTGTCTCCGCCATTTTGGTCCAGAACTGTTGAATTGGTTCAATCCGTACCTCGGGACCCTCAGAGTCGGCTGACCAATGGGAAACTGCTTGCCCTTACGAGAAGTATTATGGGCTATGGCGCTTTTTCGCACCACTGAGAGCTGGAGAAAGTGACTGGCATGTTCGGCCAGCCAATAGGAGTGGGAAGTGCCTGGACTGAAGGAAGAGCCCCTGACTGTTGGGGGTCAGATGCGTTGTGGCTTAGGAGAGGAGCTCTGTGCTTCTGCGCTGGAGTAGTGTTCGCGCGGGAAGCGCGTGAAAGCCTGCGTCGGCCATTTTTCCTGCCTTGTGAAAGTTCGGATTAAATCCGCCGGTGTGCGGTCGGAGGAGGCTGGTGCCAGCCCAGCTACCTACCAGGCTCGACCTGAGAGGACTGGAGAGGATTGCTGAAGTGCGCCCGGTCCATCCGTGATGTTGAAGCTGCAGTTTGCTGCCTGAGTTTCTGCAAGTTATTAGAAGTCTGAAAGCAGCTGCCTGGTATGGTACCCCTCTGTTGTTTACCATATAAATGTGAAAGGAGGCTGGTGAACATTCAGGTGTAGCCCTGCAGTGTTAAATGAATCGTCATGTGCTGGAGTTGTGAGTACTGAATCGGGGTAGCTCCCTGCAAATGTTGCAAACAGTGGTCCCCAGTTGTATGATTATACCTCTGACTGCCTAATCAAACTTTCTGCTTATTCTGATTT
This sequence comes from Neoceratodus forsteri, assembly GCA_016271365.2. NCBI lineage: Eukaryota > Metazoa > Chordata > Ceratodontiformes > Ceratodontidae > Neoceratodus > Neoceratodus forsteri. The sequence goes on from CM028129.1 coordinate 1,414,910,012, forward strand.
CTCAGGATCATAGCTGTTATCTGTGTCAAGGACCCCAACCAGCTGCCACCGTGAACTAGGCTGTTAGGGCTTGGGTACCCAGGGACGGTAAAGACTAGGTTCAGGCCTGCTGCACAGAGCCCTAGGTAGACAAGTATAGTGATAAGCTAATCAACTTGATTCCCCCTGTCCTTGTTATCTCTCCCTTGAATAAATCAGATTGTTCTTTGTGCAACTACACCCTGGCTATTGTGTACATTACTGGTGAACGGCTGCCTGGTGACTGCAATATAACTGTGCCTTATTTTACAGGGGATCTCTGGAGGGAGTGGAGAGAGATTAACCGGGGGTGAGTGTATTGGTGAAAAGTGTTATTTGTACCCAGTGTGAGCCACTAGTGGGATGAACGGTGGGTTGCAGCAACCCAGAGGGCTGTGACCGAGGCCATCTCGACAATATTGACCCCGACCTCTGGGTGGAGGCACCCGTCAACAGATCTGGGCCCCTTACCCTGCCTCTGTGGGGCAGGCTGGGGTAGTAGCCTTAAGGGAAGCGCCCCTGGGGGTTACAAGTACTTTGGGGAAACAGGTTTTTGAGGCAGCAACTTTGGGTATGCGTATTGCTAGTTACCAGGACCATTTGTCTCAGGATGAGTACACCTGTTGGCGCTCACTCAAATCAATGGTCGAGAACCTACCGGAGTCTGATGCCAACGCGGAGCTTCTGCAGACTATCACCAGAGGAACAGAGTCCAACAATCAGCAGCTGAAAGCTGCCATGGACACCTTCGATACTGCCTCTAGGGCAGCAGTGGCTGGGATTTGTACACGGCAGCATTCCTGGCTCAGAACTTCGGGCTTCTCAAATGATGCTCAGCAGAGAGTTATGAACTTCCCCTTTGATGATGTTTATCTGTTCGGCCTGCAGGTGGAGCAAGCACTGCAGGCCACTCAGAAAACCAGAACTGCCATTAAAACAGCCAGACTGGCTCCTGCCGCCCCTCAGAGGGGCGGGAACTGCAGACAGTTTCATAACAGGCAGTCCTTTCGAGGTAAGGGCCAAGGAGCCTTTAACAGGAACCAAGCCCCTAAGCCACAAAAGAAAATGCAGCAGAAGGCACAGAGCCCGAAAGCGCCCAATGCTACCCTCTGAAAACCTGGCCCAGGTCCCACCTCAGCTGCCCGAGGTGGATAACGCTGTGGCAGTGGAAGGTCATCTGATTCAGTTTTACAATCAGTGGAAATCCATTACAATGGACAAATGGGTCCTCAGGATAATACGAGAAGGATACTCTCTTAAGTTCGCTGAGACCCCACCCCCAGATTTTCCACCCAAGCGGCAGCCCAATCTGTCTACCGCTCAGTCAGACCTACTTACTTCCAAATTCAGGGCCTTCTGAAAAACAGGGCAGTAGAAGCAGATCTTACTTCGAGAGGGCCCTTGCAGTAGGTAATAACCTTGAGGACTGCGCCCCCTGGTGTCAGAACTACATGGAAACTTTGGCTAGCAGTGTCTGGCAGGGGACCACCCACCCATCAGCGTGACACTATATAGCAGGCAGTCCCCATGCCCGCCTTCCAGTTCTTTACTGCCATTGACCTGTGCACGTCAGACCTCGCGAAGACTGTCGCTGCAGTTCGACCGCTTTTTTTGGATGAATATCCTTTTCTTTCTTGTTCAAATCTATGATTTTTGTGCATGTCTTCTCCGTCTTCCATTGAGTCGAATAAAAATAAGTGCGATTCTTGCGGTACACAGCTCCCACACAAGGATTCCCACTCCCTTTGCCTCTTCTGCTTGGGCCCAGAGCACAAGACTGAGCATTGTGAGGCCTGCCTGAGCTTCAGAACACAATATAGGAAAGCACCATCCAATGCTTGCAATCAGTTAATATCACTTTTATTGCATATTAATCACAAAATATTAAAAATGAACACAAAGTGCCATATAGTGCTTGACCCCAACTCCTAAAAGGCCTGACCAGTTTCGCTGAAACAGGGGAAACAATAAATGAGGAAGAAATCATACAAAGTGTGTTCTAGTGCAGGGGGTTAGCAGCATATGGGATCAATGTGGCAACAGATCAAGTAGTGCAGGTCCCCCTGAGAAACATGCTTACAACCAGAGAGATTAATGACCATGATGGAAAAGAAGCAGCAGAAGCTGAGGAGCGCTTCATCCACTCCTATGGACTCACACAAGAAGAAGATGGAAAAGGAGAAGCACAGGGACTGGGATGGGTCCCCCTCTCACCCATGGCTGCCCTCGGGTGATCATCGGCCCTCTTCCTCCAAGAAGACCGCAGCTGCTTCCAAGTCTGCCTCACCTTCCCAGGAGCAGCAGTTGGTTCCCCCTCCACCACTGGTCACAGTGGCCACAGATGCCTCGGCTGAGTCTCAGGCCTCCACCACTCTTCGGCCCATCTCTCCCTTGGGGTCTAAGCAGTTAGGTGGGGCCATTAAGCTGCTTGTCGGACCCACCGGTGAACACCTGCCCCAGGCTGATAAGTCTGGCACCAGGGACTCTGGTGTCCATATGACCAAGGTCAGTAACCCAGTCATCGGACCGTCTGACAACCACCCGACCAACTTGTTCACGTTGGGTTCCAGCACAGGACCTGATGATGTCCAGCTGGACTGCAGCCAGCTACCAGTCTTGACGTAGCCTTCCCCGGTTGGGTCTCCCCACTGGGTTACCCCCTTCTCTCCCTATGTGGGGCTTCCTTCACCCTCCCCAAATCAGCAGGAGAGGGGTGATGGGGTCATCCGTCTGGTGATATTATTGCTGTTACCTCTGGACCTCACAGGCAACCTTCCGGACCTCTCCCCACTGTTTTTTCCAATGGGGCCATCTGTGCTATGCCGGGCTTACCACCTGTTGGTCCCATGTCTGACTCTGTTCTCATGGGTCCTTCTGGGCCTTGTTTCAGGCCCCCTTAGGGTCCCCTGTTGGCTCCCACGGCACCACCATTGGGCCTCCATTGGGCTACCCTCCACCCGGTTACCTGGCACCTCATTACACATTGGGTTACCATTCATCAGACTACCCATCAGGCTTTACGATGCTGGAGTATGCGCCTACCTACTCCTTACCAGGTTACCCAACGCATGGGTACTATACATTAGGGTACCTGAAGCTGGGGTTCTCTTCAGGGTTTTAGCCTATCAGCCCCCTCTGCCTCCTGCTCAGCCACAGGTGGATTTCCAGGCCATCCTCCAGTCCTGGTGGTCGGAGACCATCACAGCTTGTTCGGTGCTGGACAGATGGCACCCAGCGAGAGCCTTGGTTCACCCAGATCAGACTCCCAAGTGCACCTTTCCGCTGGACCCCGGCCAGTCTACTTCGGGCCTGATGAAAGATCCTTCAACTGGACCAGCGGTGGAAAGTATCCCTCCTAGGGCTCAGGAGGTTTCTCATCCCATCATCAGGTCTTCAGATTCCTCAGATTCGGAATTCAAGTCTGGGTCCTCCTCCTCAGTTTCTGGTTTTGAGACTCCCTTTCCAGGGGAGCCCAAGCCCAAGGAGTCAGCAAAATTGCCTCTGGAGAACCCTTCATTTGCAGACCTCCTGAAAAAGATAGCTGAGGCCTACGAATGGAAGACTGACGCACAGGATCCCAAGCATCAGAGACTAGCTGAGCACCAGGATATATAGGAGACAGCACCCATCTTTACGCCCCCCGGGTTACAGCGCTCATGAAGATCTGGCTTCTACCATTTGAATGATGCCTTCCTCCATCCATACAGTAGCAAAAAAGGCCTACAGGACACCAGAGGGGAAGGATCACCTCAGTGTCCACCCAAAGGCAGACTCAGTGGTCATTACGACAGCTCATGGCAGGTCCTCCAAGCCAAGACACAAGAGCACCTCCCCTCCTGACAAGGACTCAAGGCAGCTGGACCAATTTGGTGGGTAAATTCTATTCTTCCTCCACACTAGCCATGCACGCCCTCAATTACATGGCACACATGCTAGTCTACCAGAAGTCTCTGTTTTGTCAACTGGAGCCTGTCATTGATGCCATGCCGGACTCCAAGTCCAAGACCATTCTGGTGGACACTATCAGGTCTGCTAAGGTCGCCTGTCAACACTCACTGAGGGTGACATGATGTGGTGGACTCTTTGGCCAGGGGCACCATTACAGTAGTTTGCCTCAGGAGATATTCCTGGCTATGGGTGTCAGGCTTGGCACCTGATGTCTGGGCAGCCATTCAGGATGCCCCCTTCTGGGGTTCTGTCCTCTTCAGGGGCAATGCCCAGAAAATGATCACCAGCCTTCAGGACAAGGGCAAAGCCTTACGGTCAGTCCATACTATGTACCACCCCAGGTTTAAGGCCAAACAGCCATTTTGTCGGCAGACCAAGTGGCAGACGAAGCAGCAGCAGCAAACAGTCAGACACCAGACCAAACGTCGGGCACCTTCAGCTGCAGCCACCCCTCCAGCCAAAGCTCAGAGTCTCTGGGGCAGCTCTCTCCACCACTTGACTCGCAGCCCACCCCCTCCTCTTTTTCCGTTGGGGAGCCAGTGGGTGGAAGGTTCGCCAGTCACTTGCCAGGGTGGGAGGCAGTCACCAGTCAAGGCCACACATTAGAGCTTCTGGAGAAACTCCCAATAAAACCTCTGGGGGTATCTCACTATCCAAAGGTGCACATCCCCCTTATAAGGGAGGAACTTGAGACCCTTCTGCGAAAAGAAGCCATAGAGCCTGTTCCGGCAAACCAGGCAGAAATGGGGTACTACTCTCACCTCTTCCTGGTGTCAAGTTCTGGACCTCAGCAGTCTAAACCGGTACATAGAGTGCAAATGGTTTCATATGCTGACTCTCCTGAACAAGGGACAGTGGCTCTGCACCCTGGACATGCAGGATGCCTACCTGCATGTCCCAGGTTTTCAGGCCCATCACTGCTACCTCAGGCTGTCCTTTCAGAGGGAACATTATCAGTTCAAGGCCTTCCCCTTCGGCCTGCCCTTGGCACCCCGAGTTTTTACCAAGCGCCTCGCGGCAGTGGCCCTGAGATGCCAGAGCCACTGTGTGTTCCCTTACCTTGAAGACTGGCTTCTGTCAGCTCCATCAAGGGAGCAGCTGGAACTTTCCCTTTCTGCTACCCTGGCCCTTTTTACGCAAGTGGGGATTATAGTCAACTACTCCAATTCCCAGCATGTCCCCTCTCAGTGTCTCCAGTTTATTGGAGCAGTGCTGGATACAGCCCAGGGTATGGTTTCCTCCATCAGGACAGGGTGGAAACCTTACATAAGCAGGCTCATCTGATAGCCTCCAGCAGGTGGGTTTTTGCCAGGTTGGTTCTCGGCTCCTTGGCCTTATGGCAGTGGCCATCCCCACTGTCCCTCTGGCTAGGCTTCACGTGTGTTTTGCACTGGATGCTCAGGGCGCAGTGGGATCAGAGGTCGGAAGACCTAGACCACATGGTCATGGTCTCCAATTCGATGCAACAGGATCTCCTGTGGTGGCAGGATCTCAGCAACCTTCCAGTCCCCCCGACCAGACCCTGACTATGGATGCTTCAGGGATGGGTCGGGGGGCTTATCTGGAGACCCACAGGGCTCAAGGGCTGTGATCTCAGCCAGAACTCTCCCTGCACATAAATGTGTTGGAGATGAGGGCAGTGCTGTGTGCTCTTCAAGCCTTTCAGCATTTGCTGCGCCAGGGCCCACTATTAGTTCAGTCAGACAATATGTGTGTAGTCTGGTACCTCAACAAGCAAGGGGGCACTCGCTTGTATCCCCTCTGCAGGGAGGCATTGCAGGTTTGGAATTGGGCAAGTCTGCATCGAATACACCTCACAGTGGTTCATGTTCCAGGCGTGTAAAATGTCCTAGTGGACAGTCTCAGCTGTACCAGAGTATGAGCCCATGAATGGGAGCGCAAGCAAGTGGTGGTCGAAAATATATTCGACCTATGGGGTCATCCAGACCTGGATCTGTTTGCCTCCCCATACAATGCAGAACTACCCGGGTTTTGCTCGCTCACTTCCAGGCATGTTGCTTTCTGGTGAAACGTGCTATCTCTTTGCTGAACAGGGAGGTTTTTGTATGCCTTCCCTCCCTTTCCAGTTCTGCAGAGGGTGCTACTCAAGTTTCAAGCAGAGGGGGCTCATGTGATCCTGATTGCCCCATATTGGCCTCACCAGATGGGTTTCCACTTCTCCAGCAGCTTGCAGTGGAACCTCCAGTTCCCCTGCCCCTCTGCCATGATCTCCTGACTCAGGAGAGAGGCACACTGGTCCATTCAGGACTGAAGTCCCTTCACCTTCTGACATTGCTGCTTAATGCTTTGGAGTCTCCTCCAGAGTGGCTCAAGTCCTTGAGGCTAGAAAGCCTTCCACAAGGATGACCAATGCTATGAAATGGAACGTTTCTCCATCTGGACCACTTCGAAGGTTTGGGACCCTTTCTTGTGCCCCATTCCTTAAGTTATGGAGTACTTGCTGCATCTCTCTGACCTGGGCCTGAGTTATTCTTTGCTGAAGGTTCCCCTGTGGCCAAATCTGTGGCTCAGCTGGAGGTCTCCAAAACCTTTCTGAAAGGGATCCTCCACTTGAAACCCCCAGTGCGCAGTCCAGTGCCACCTTGGGATCTAAATTGTATTTTAGAGAAACTTACCCTGCCTACTTTTGAACTGGCTGGCAGTTGTGATATGTGCTATATATATCTTGGAAAGCACTCTTTTTAGTTGCAGTTACCTCCGCTCATAGGATTTCTGAGCTTCAGGCCCTGTGGTGTAAGGAGCTTTATTTGATTTTTCACAGAGACCAGGTGGTTCTGCGTACCAATCCTCAGTTTTTACCAAAAGTGGTTTTTGAGTTCACGTTGAATTAGTCTTTTCAGCTGCCAGTGTATGACCCTGAGTATTCCAATTAGGGGGAGGTAATTCTGCGTACTTTGGATGTTCACAGAATTTTGCGTTACTACACTAACCATACTAAGTCTGTCCAAACATCTGCCAGCCCGGTGGCGCTGAGGGTTGATGTGCTGGACGCCACACCTCATGCCACACCGACGACCCAGGTTCGGCTGGGGAGGAGAAGGATTGAGCATCCTAATGACTGCTCTCCTTCTCCAGGGAGAGTGGGATGGGGTAGCTGTGGCTTTGCCGGCTCCTGGCGGTGGCCTGGAGTCATTGCAGGCAGACAGCTCAAAACAGTGGGTCGGCGCGGGTGGCATCTGATGCACGGTGCGTGGGAGTATGTACGGTGGCGTCATTGGCGCCGTTGCACACCTATGCCGGGGGGGAAACAAGGGGTTGCATAAAAATTACTCCTCAACGTGCAGGATGAGGGTTGGTCCAACAGCGCTGCGCTGCTCTGACTCCAGATGCTCCCCCTGCACCCAACCCCCCCAGCTCTACGGGGGTGGGGTACGTACCCACCATGGCCATTGTGTGGATCAGTGGAGGGGGTAGAGCATGGTATTTGGAGTGTCGCGGGAGCTGTGAGACCAGCCTGACTGGGGGGGAACCATAGGTAACACCCCCATCCGTAGAGGACTCCAAACAATGTATATCAAAAAAAAAAGTCTGTCTGAAAATCAGATCAGCTTTTGTTTCTTTTGCACCCAAAAGGGAAGGTGCTGCAGTTTCCAAACAGTATTTATCCAAATGTTTGGCAAACTGTATTGTGTTCTGCTACCAGAAGTATGGTAAAACCCTCCCGGGGGAAGTCAAGGGGCATTTTACCAGAAGTATGGCTGCTTCTACTGCTTGTTTCAGGAATGTGTCCACCGTGGATATCTGTGCAGCAGCCACTTGGAGCTCTGTCCACACTTTCACCAAGCTTTACAGTCTGGATGTTCCCTCTAGGTGCAGGGCTGGCTTTGATCTAGCTGTCCTTCAAGGCCTTCTACCCTGAACTCTCTGCCTTTCTGCAGACCTTTCCTTCCTCCCGTATTTTAGTTCCTTCTGATTCACACTGCTTGGGACTCGGTCCTCAAAGTTATTACCTACTGCAAGAGCCCTCTCGAAGTAAGATAGTACAGTTATGTAAGAACTTACAGTAACAGTAGATCTTCATGAGAGGCTCTTGCAGTAGGTAACCTTTTTCCCCGCTCTCCTTCCCCCAGCTTCTGCTGCTCTTCCTCTCTGTACTTATTTTGGCTCCAGGAGTCTCTTTTCTGTTCTCCTGTCACTCCGTTTGGAGGTCTCCGGTGGGAGAATTGGAAGGTGGGCATGGGGACCTCCCATTATATAGTGTCACACTGACGCTGGATGGCCGGTCCCCTGTCAGACACTGCTAGCTAAAGTTTCTGTGTGGTCCTGATGCCATGGGGCATAGTCCTCAAGATTATTACCCATTGCAAGAGCCTCTCTTGAAGATCTACTGTTATGGTAAGTTCTAACATAACTGTACTTTACTCTGGCAGAACAGAAAATGGAGTTCTGCTCCCATTACTTCCTAGTTCCAAAGAAAACAGGCAGCATGCACCCAGTATTCAACCTAAAGAAGTTGAACAAATACCTGTTCAAAGAAAAGTTCAAGAAGATCTCTCAGGGAACATTACTTTCGCTGATTCATCAGTATGACTGGTTGGCATCCCTGGACATGCAGAACACCTACCAACATGTTCCAGTGCACCCAAGTCACCATAAGTACCTCCGTTTTGTGTCTCTGGGTCAGCACTACCAGTTCAGAGTCCTGCCCTTTGGGCTATCCTCGGCACCGTGAGTCATTACAAAGTACATCGCAGTACTCATGGCACATCTCAGAAAACTCAGCATTCAAGTGTACCCGTACCTGGACGATTGGCTCCTGGTGTGCCCATCCAGACAGGGGACACAGCTTCTACATTCCTCAGTTCCATGGGAGTGCTTCTGAACCTGGAAAAATCACAGCTTCAGCCCTCCCAGCAGCTTCTCTTCATAGGAGCCCTCCTGGACACCTCCAGGGCAAGGGTTTTCCTTCCAGAGGACAGGAGAAATGACATTCTCCAGATGGCTCTCAACATCAAGAACAACTCAGTTTGAGCTCTCTTGATGCAACGGATGTTGGGTCTCATGGCATCGTTCATCTTCACGGTGCCTCTAGCCCGGCTGCATATGAGGACCACACAGTGGATGCTCAGCACTTCGAGGTTGCCAGCCACACACCCACAGTCCTGCCGCATAAAAGTGATGGAGCCCCTGATGATGTCGCTGGCACAGTGGACACAGGAAGACAAGCTTCTTCACAGTCTGCCCTTTGCCCGTTGGAATCTCAGATCACCATCACCATGGATGCATCTCTGATCGGTTACGGGCTCACTGTCAGGACCTCCACATTCAAGGAGTGCCGAGCCAGTAAGAGTCTCATCTACATATAAATGTCTTGGAGATGAGAGCTGTCCTATACGCTGTCTGAGCTCTTTGAGGATGTCCTCTGTCACAAAGTAATTTTTCAGACGGACAAGGCTGTGATGGTTTGCATCAACAAACAGGGTGGTGCCCACTCATACCCTCTATGCCAGGAGGCCATGAGGATGTGAGAATGGTGCCTTAAACACAATGCCTTCATTCAGGCAGTCTACCTGCCAGGAATGGAGAACAATGTAGTGGATTGCCTCAGCAGAACCAAGGCAGAGCCACATGAATGGTCGCTCGCTCCAGACTTCATGCAATCACTATTCAACGAGTGGGGCAGTCCGGACCTGGACCTTTTAGCGTCCCCACTCAATGCAAAACTGCCTCTATTCTGCTCCAGAAATCCAGAACCTGGCATTTTCTATCAGGATACATTCAGTTTGCAGTGGACAAGATGCTTTCTATACGCATTTCCTCCTCTTCCATTAATTCAGAGGATGTTGCTCAAACTGGAGGTACAGAGAGGCAGGATTATTCTCATTCCCTCTTTCTGGCCTTGTCAGATATGGTTTCCATTGATCAACAGGTTGTCGGAAGTCCCTCTGAGGCTGCTTCCTCTAAGAATGGACCTCCTGACACAGGGACCCCTGGTCCATCCCAACCTGCATTCCCTCCATCTCCACATCTGGCTCCTGAGGAGGTAGAGGTGGGTAATTTGAACATCTGTCCAAGAATCTCAGAAATCCTCTTGGCGGTGCGTAAGCCCTCAACTAGGAAAACTTACAGGGCAAAGTGAAAGTGCTTTTCCATTTGGTGTGCAAAGTCCAACCTGGACACTTTTGGTTGCCCACCAAATAAAGTGTTGGAGTACCTTTTAGACCTGTCAAATACAGGACTGCAATACTTAACAGTGAAGGTACACCTCTGCACGATTTCCACCTACCATGAACCAGTGCAGAATATTTCACTGGCTCAATTACCACTTGTCAAGAGATTCCTACATTCTAGGCCCCCGGTCAGGTAACTGGTGGCAGCATGGGATATCAACCTTGTGCTAGACATGCTCATCCATAAGCCCTTCAAGCATCTAGCCACCTGCGACTTGACATTTTTTACCTGGAAGGTTGCCTTCCTAGTGGCCATTACCTCTGCTTGCAGTCTCTCTCTGAAATACATACCTTGGTCACGGACCCCCCCCACACTGTATTTCACAAGGACAACATGGTTCTTAGGACTCACCTCAAATTCCTACCCAAGGTGGTCTTGGAATTTCACCTTAACCAGCCTGTAGGAATGTGGGACAACAGATGGACATAACACAGTTCTTACAAGGTTAACACATTTTGTCTAGTGTGATGTTTATTGCTTCATAAACATTTCTTCAAGGCAGATACAAAAGAGAGATTTCATAAAAAATAAACAGAAAATGAACACAAAATGAACACAGATAAAATTCTTAGGATGTGGAAAACTTCTCTCAGCTTCCACTCAGCAGTAGTATGGTATTCCTCTCAGTCCTATACCTACACCAGTCAGCAGGAACTAACCCTAGCTCTCTGTCTAAAACTCATTTTAGAACTGAGTTAGAGCTTTTATAGGCTCTCTAGAAGTTAAGAAATATCCACTCCCCTGTGACTATCAACTATAACATAAAATTTGCCACTACGGGCCACTGTTGCTCCATAGAGAAGAGTTCAATTGGCACCTGCAGGTTTGTTTACAACATTGGGAAAGGTCAGACCCAAGGTCATAACATTTTGTGCTCCCAAACTCTCCTACAGGAACATGCTATCTGCTGCAGAAGATATCTTAGAAGGAGGCAGCTAACATTTTAAAGAAACAGACACAAGCTTTTGTTATACTTATATCAAAACAGTCCTCTTAGTTTTGTTTTAGGTTAATATGCACAGAAAGCCACTGTACTTAACCAGGACCCAAAGGCTGCATCTCTCCTCAGCCAGGACTTGGTTTAATATCTCAGCAGTTTTATACATAATATTATGGGGCAGCAGGGAAACTAATGGGATATAGAAACATAAAAGAGATGTGCTCCATTAACTAAACATCTCAACCATTTGCTCTGGCAAATAATTTATACATTCCTGTCCTGAGTGTACTGTTGCTCAGGGCATTTCATTACTGGTACCAGTACTTTTCCTTATAATCCCCACATGGGCTCCTTTTATCAAAATGTTGCACAGGTCACTTTCTTAACCTCCCAAAAGCTAGACCTTTAAAGAGGAAAAAAGGAAATCAAAGTGGGTGATAGCTAAGAGAAAAGGGTGGGGGGGGTGCCTAAAGGTGGCCAGCCTTAGACTAGAAAATACAGAGCTAGAATAAAAGGAGAAATGAGAGAACTGTGTGGTAGGGCGCAGGTTTATGTGGGCAGTTAGATAGAAAAGAAATGTCTCACCAGTCCTTGTAGATATTTTGAATTCAATTTATTCTTTTTCAGATGTTATTTCAACAGGAGAATTTCAGATTGGCAGTGTTTTTGTTCCTTTAAATATTTTCCAGCTCACACTTCCATTTAAACAGTAGATACCAGAGTAGACAAAATCTTCTGACAATTCTAAATCTTCACTTCAAAGCAGTAAGTACCACAGTTCATCATAACTCCACAGAGCACTTTTCAGCAGTTTCCAGAGCATACCTCCAGTCCCACAGCAAAACAGAATCTAATCTCTCATCCCACACAATCTAAATTTATACCCCAAAGGAGTCATGTGATTATTTAACTCCACCTCAGCAAAACATTTTCAAATTAATTTCATTAAACACTGCATCATTATTTAGTTTACATAACCTGAACACATCTTTATTACTCTAACTACTTTCATGCTATCACCAGAATGAATTATAATAGTTTTAGATGTTTTTGTATTCATTTCTAGCATGAAAAGGAACTACCCTTTTAACAATAGTATAAAGGAATTCAGGGGCGGCCGGCCAACTCCCAAAAACAGCACCAAATGCCAAAGAGTTTGGACACCAGGAACTCCCAAAACACCAACTACAAAACTATCCTCACTCCCAAAACAACAGGAAAATGCCTCACCTCAACTAAGGAGGGTATGTAAAATTCCATCTAAATCTTTTGCATCTAAAGTAAATTAACAAGCTAAATAACCTCCAACAGTGTGCTTATCCAAATGAAAATGGGTTAACAGCACTACATTGTAAACTAAAGAAAATTGTCTACCTGAAATGCCACTTTGCAACACACCAGCCCCTTGTACTAAACGGCTGGATTATTAGCAAGCAAAGTTTAGAATTCGTATCTGGAGCCCACAAACAGAAACACAGACCAAGGGTTTCTAAATAAAATAAAACCTTTTATTTAAGCTGAAACGAACCCCCGGTCCTGTCCTGAATAAACAAAAATCCACTCTCCAATCCCTTTGGGGAGATTAACACAAAAGCTAACTAAATAATTCAAGTGACACAGAAAGGAAACAAAGCACATACATTTTACCTGAGGCTCCAGACTCTACAGTACTACTCAACAACATGGGGGGGAGAACCTTCCTCAGCAACCAGGAACAACAAAGCCAGAACAGAAATCCCCTCACTAAGGTGCACACAGCGTCCTGCGCTGGCCCCACATAGCCCCTCACCAAGAACAACATTCAGTCCATCCAAACCTGCGATTTTAGGGGGATATTTACTTTTATAATCCAAATGACAAGCTACTGCTTGCAAACCGAAAAACCGGAATGTTATTTTAAACTGCACGAACGTGCGCACGATTGCACGGACGTGCCGTTTTACCGATCGTTCAAACCATGAACATGAGCATCTACTCACAAGGTCCAAACAACATAAATTCTTTTCCTGACAACCCTAAGGACCCCACCAAGGGAATAAAAGAAATCAATTCTATCAATTCCAAACTTACCTGGGGGTTCTGCCTGATTACCCTTCAAATATGATTTTTCTCTCTCTTAAAGGAAACTTCCCAACAATCAAATACCCAAAGAAAATATCTAACACAAATTTAAAGCCCCTTTTTATCACAGAGGCACTCTGTGACACACTCCCCACCTAAGAGGGCAACCATTCCTTTGGTTGACCTACCTCTTCAAACCCATTTAAACTCAAGGGGGATATTCTATAGAGCTCTAGATCACCCGAACAACAAATCTACTTAACAGCCCCAAACGACCGCAACACTATAGTCCAGCCCTGGGTTCTATCCTTCCTTCTGTTAACTACTATTACATTCCAGAAGGGAGTGCACGCATTATTTCAGAACGGGAGAATTTCAGCTCCGACTCTCACCTTCCCCACTATTAATCTACCTTTGTAGACTTGCAAAAGCATAGTGATATCAGGGTTAGTGACAGTGCAGAGCAGTGGCAAAGAATTACCACTCGAACACTCGTACTATTGCAAAGAGATGCCCAAAACACAAGACAGCAAAGGGCATCTACAGCCTAACCGTGTCCCACTACAAAGGCACTCCATGGCAACCATTTCTTTGGGTGCCCTAATACTACATGTGATATTATGAGGAAGGAGTTTATATAACTCCAAACCACCCACACTCTTGTGCTCCATCCCCAGCTCCCATAGCAAACCAATGTTATCCCCACGCCTATACAGTACACTACCCTGGGGTTACATTTTAAACAGAAGTAACAGAATCACCTATAATAAGTGATACTTATAAGGAATTGTACTGGTATATTTCCATTCCTACATTTACCACTTCTTAAACAGAATATATCAAAATAGAATACAAAAATAAAATATATGAATAATATTTGGCAACCCTAATACGTCTATCAATATTGTAGCACACCATGCAGCCTTCAGTACTTTATGTCTTATCCACTACTCAGACAGCAAATTTTTTTTTTTTTTTTTTAAACACATAGGTAATTCTGCCTGCTAGAAAAGACAGGCTGTCTTATTAGTGTCTCTGAAAGGAAAACTGACCAAATGGTGCCTGATTATAGATTTTACTTCAGACCTCTGAAATATGGGCAAGCACTAAGAATGTCCTTCGTGTAAGGAAGTCCCTAGCTACCATAAACATTCCTAGTGGAGCTCATATTAATTATCCAGCAGACTCATGCAAGCTGGTTCTTCTAACAGCAGTTCCTAGGCCAAAGATTTTGAATCTATACTGTAGAATGACATACTGGATGGGAGGGGAAGACTAGTGGGTTATAGTTTGAACAGGGCCTCACAAAGTCGATCAGCCTAGAGCAATTACCATCTACTACCCATACTACCTGGCAACTTCCCTTTTCTCCATGGTAACCATTTATTTAAATGGTCATCCCTCTGTATATTGTCTTTCCCATACTTTTTATAAACCCCGTGCTTCCATTACATACATCGCCACTGCCGATACATACCGGCCAGTGGTAGTAGGGGACAAGTTGTTCCAAAAGTTTCCATGTTCTAACTGCTTACTTCTATTAGAAATATTATTTAAAACCCTTCTCTATACTTATAAGGTACTACCACCCTTGCCTGTGCCTGTTTAGTACGAGGGTTTGGTTTAACATGGTAGAGGGTACCTCCCTTAACCTCATACCACCATAAGGGTTTATCCCTTATAATCCCATGATTCTGAACAGCATATTTGCTCAGCTGAGTAATTTCAGGATCCCCTTTTTGTAGGAAGCCCCAATCAACCTTCAAAAAATCACCTTTATCTTCATCAGTTTTAACATAAGTCCCTTCAGCAATTTTAACACGAGTCCCTTCATCAGTTTTAACATGAGTCCCTTCAGCAATTTTAACATGAGTCCCTTCATCAGTTTTAACATGAGTCCCTTCAGCAATTATTGCCTCTTCCGACTTGATAGATAATTTCACCCCATAATTCAAACCAGTCTCACCTGGGGACTTATATATATCCTGCTGTCCTTCATCCTCTATCCATACATCCCATCAAATAGAGGTAAAACAGGCAATTCCACACACTGCTACAGTCTGCTTCTCTGTCTTCACCCCAAAGTTCAAAATAGTCTCACCTGGGGACTTATCCACAGCTCTCTTTCCATCCTCTGTCCAATATAATCCATCGAATAAGGGTAACACAGGGAGATCATCACCAGTTGTACCAGGCCTCTCTTCCTCCAGATTTATAGTCCCTTCAGGGTTAATTACTTCTGCAAAGACTGCCAAGCTTCTCAATATTTCCAGATATCGTTGTTCAACAGTTCTCCACCTGTCTTCCATATCCTTCCAATGGGAAAACATCCACCGAAATAACTGCACCTGTGCCAGTCCATAAATACACCAGGCCCTTTCTTCATCCATCAACTTTGATGCCTCTGGATCCATCATTGGACAGCACACAAAAACATAACTTCTCCAGTCAGAATACTCACAACTCCAACTCTTGACCTCACTGTGTCACAGATGGCACTGCCCACTTGGTCTTTGGTCAGACCCGCTACACAGCATCACCCCACTTCTGGTACCAAATGTGGTAGGGCGCAGGTTTATGTGGGCAGTTAGATAGAAAAGAAATGTCTCACCAGTCCTTGTAGATATTTTGAATTCAATTTATTCTTTTTCAGATGTTATTTCAACAGGAGAATTTCAGATTGGCAGTGTTTTTGTTCCTTTAAATATTTTCCAGCTCACACTTCCATTTAAACAGTAGATACCAGAGTAGACAAAATCTTCTGACAATTCTAAATCTTCACTTCAAAGCAGTAAGTACCACAGTTCATCATAACTCCACAGAGCACTTTTCAGCAGTTTCAGAGCATACCTCAGTCCCACAGCAAAACAGAATCTAATCTCATCCCACACAATCTAAATTTATACCCCAAAGGAGTCATGTGATTATTTAACTCCACCTCAGCAAAACATTTTCAAATTAATTTTATTAAACACTGCATCATTATTTAGTTTACATAACCTGAACACATCTTTATTACTCTAACTACTTTCATGCTATCACCAGAATGAATTATAATAGTTTTAGATGTTTTTGTATTCATTTTCTAGCATGAAAAGGAACTACCCTTTTAACAATAGTATAAAGGAATTCAGGGAGCGCCTCAACTCCCAAAACAGCACCAAATGCCAAAGAGTTTGGACACCAGGAACTCCCAAACACCAACTACAAAACTATCCTCACTCCCCAAAACAACAGGAAAATGCCTCACCTCAACTAAGGAGGGTATGTAAAATTCCATCTAAATCTTTGCATCTAAAGTAAATTAACAAGCTAAATAACCTCGCAACAGTGTGCTTATCCAAATGGAAAATGGGTTAACAGCACTACATTGTAAACTAAAGAAAATTGTCTACCTGAGAAATGCCACTTTGCAACACACCAGCCCTTGTACTAAACGGCTGGATTATTAGCAAGCAAAAGTTTAGAATTGATATCTGGAGCCACAAACAGAAACACAGACCGAGGGGTTTCTAAATAAAATAAAACCTTTTATTTAAGCAAAAACGAACCCCGGTCCTGTCCTGAATAAACAAAAATCCACTCTCCAATCCCTTTGGGGGAGATTAACACAAAAGCTAACTAAATAATTCAAGTAACACAGAAAGGAAACAAAGCACATACATTTTACCTGAGGCTCCAGACTCTACAGTACTACTCAACAACATGGGGGGGGGGAGAACCTTCCTCAGCAACCAGGAACAACAAAGCCAGAACAGAAATCCCTCACTAAGAGGTGCACACAGCGCCCTGCGCTGGCCCCACATAGCCCCTCACCAAGAACAACATTCAGTCCATCCAAACCTCGCGATTTTAGGGATATTTACTTTATAATCCAAATGACAAGCTACTGCTTGCAAACCCAAAACCGGAATGTTATTTTAAACTGCTACGAGCGCAGCACGATTGCACGGACGTGCCGTTTTGCACGATCGTTCAAACCATGAACATGAGCATCTACACAAGGTCCAAACAACATAAATTCTTTTCCTGACAACCCTAAGGACCCCACCAAGGGAATAAAAGAAATCAATTCTATCAATTCCAAACTTACCTGGGGGTTCTGCCTGATTACCCTTCAAATATGATTTTTCTCTCTCTTAAAGGGGAAACTTCCCAACAATCAAATACCCAAAAGAAAATATCTAACACAAATTCTAAAGCCCCCTTTTTATCACAGAGGCACTCTGTGACAAACTGTTGCAACACAAGTTTCAGTAAATGAGAAAAGATGGTCCATTACTATGACAGGGAGTTCTCCCTGCCACACATCCCCCACCTTAAGAGGGGAACAGTTTTCTTTAAGACTGTTTTCTATCTTCCTATCCCTGTAAGTGATGGAGCATCCATCCACCCACTTCAGAAACTCCATCTCAGGGTCTCTATTAATAACTATCAATCACTAAGGTTTACCATTACCACAGTGAATTTTACAGCAATACAATTACCCTGAGACAAATATGTACATTATATTTCATGATGTACATCTTTTACATACACATTGTATAACAAACTTTACAGTGTCATCTTTCAAGATATTTCCTCAACACCTGCCCCATATCGCAACAAATAGTCTGCATTCAAATGGGCAGTCCCTGCCCTATGGAATACTGTGAAGCGATAGGGCTGTAAGGCTAAATACCACCTCATAATGCGTGTTTTTTTCTCTCTCACCTGATGGAGCCAACAGAGGGGGTTATAATATGTCAGTACTTTAAAGTCAGTGCCCCTCAAATAGTGCTTGAGGGATTCCACAACCCATTTCAAAGCCAAACATTTTTTTTCGATCGTTGCATATTTTCTTTCCCTTTCATGCAACTTTCTACTAATGTAGATGACAGAATGTTCCTCCCCATCAGTTCTCTGGATCAATACAGCCCCAATTCCTGCCTCTGATGCATCTGTCTGCATTTCAAATGGCTGGTTAAAGTCAGGACTCTGGAGAACAGGGGATGTACACAATATGGCCTTGATGCTCCTAAAGGCCACGTCACATTCAGAGAACCACTGTACCTTATTGGGGCACCTTTTATTTTTAGTAAGGTCTGATAGGGGGATGGCAATAGCTGAAAAATTGGGGATGAATCTTCTATAATAGCCAGCTAACCCCAGGAAGGACCTAAGCTGCTTTTTGGTAGATGGTACTGCACTGTTGGTTACTGCAGTCACCTTATCCATCTCTGGCTTCACCTGCCCATTTCTGAGAATGAAACCCAGGTACCTTGTTTCCACATTACCAATGGCACATTTGAATGGATTTACAGTTACCCCTGCTTCTTTAATTGCCTTTAACACCCTCTCAAGATGCACCATGTGGGTTTCCCAGTCAGGGCTAAACACCATGACATCATCCAGATAAGCTGAACAGTACTCTGTATGTGGCCTAAGCATTTGGTCCACAAACCACTGGAACATGGCAGGGGCTCCATGCAGCCTGAATGGCATGTTTACAAAATGGTACAGGCCCAACTGGGTACTAAAAGTGGTTATCTCACATGACTCTGGGGAGAGGGTTATCTGCCAATATCCCTTCGTTAGATCTAATGGAGAGATATACTTTGCATTACCCAACCTATCAATGGTGTCATCAATTCACAGCATAGGGTAGCCATCAAAAAGTGACACATTGTTTATTCACCGAAAATCAAGGCAGTGATGGATCCCTCCTCCTTTCTTATCCACCACCCCAATGGGTGATGACCAGACACTTTTTGATGGAACTATGATTCCCAGCTTCTCCAGTTTTTTTAATTTCTTGAATGACCTCATCCCTTACCTTTACAGGTAACCAATATGGTTTCCTTTAGCCCTCCCTGGTATGTTGGTGAAGGTGCAGACATACTTCTGCAACACATCTTCTACTTCTTGGTGCTGCTGGGGGTTTAGCTCTGGGTTTACATGTATCTCATCTACACTCCCAGGTTTCTCTAACCTACAGTATGCTGTCTCCAACTCTGACTCCCTGCCTTCGGGATGGATGTAGCATATGGGGGTACTCTTCTCATGCCATTTTTTAGCAGGTTGACATGATATACTTTTTGGGGGGTCTCTTTCCTGGCCTCCCAATCTCATAATTCACTGGCCCTGTCTGTCTCAAGATAGGGAAGGGGCCTTGCCATCTCATTAGTAATTTATTCTCTGTACTTGGGAGCAAAACAGGACCTGCTCCCCTACTTGGAATGTTTTGGCACCCACCCCTTGGTCATACTGTACCTTTTGTTCAGCCTGTTTGTGCCCTAGGATTTGGTGCGCTAGTTCCACATATCTCACTAGGTGTTTTCTGAGCCTAGACATGTATTCCAGGATGTTACATTGCCCCACTGTTTTGTCTTCCTCCCAGTGCTCCTTCACCACATCTAAGGGCCCTCTAGTGTTCCACCTATACAAAAGGGAGAAGGGGGAGAAACCTGTAAATGCCTGGTGAATGTCTCGGTAAGCTAACAGTAGATAAAGGAGATACCTGTCCCAGTCCCTACCTTCCTCACTCACAAACTTTTTTAACATAGTCTTCAAAGTCTGGTTAAATTTTTCTACTAACCCATCCATCTTAGGGTGGTAAGGAGAGGTACAGACTGCAGCTATTCCCAGGAGATGGTAGAGTTCCTTCAACATACTGGCATTGAAATTGCTTCCTTGATCTGTTAATATCTTCTGAGAGATACCCATCCAGCTGAACACTTTGGCCAGTTCCTCTGCTATCCTGGGAGCAGTGACAATCCTCATAGCCTTGGGGTAGCGGGAGGCATAATCGCAAATGAAAAGAGTAAAGAGATTCCCCTTGAACTTTTTTCCAGGGGTCTCACTACATCCATGGTTATTTTGTCAAATGGAAGGGACTCTATAGGGATAGGTTGAAGGGGGACCTTATCCTTCTTCCCTATTCAAGCCACTTCTTGGCACTCAGTACTGTGACAGGGTTGAATAGGGCCCTGTCCCAGTTGTTATGGAGAAATAGTTTAGTGATTCCCCTTGAACTTTTTTCCAGGGGGCCCACTACATCCATGGTTATTTTGTCAAATGGAAGGGACACTATAGGGATAGGTTGAAGGGGGACCTTATCCTTCCTCCCTATTCAAGTCACTTTTTAGCACTCAGGACTGTGACAGGGTTGAATAGGGCCCTGTCCCAGTTGTTATGGAGGAAGAGTTTAAATGCAAGGATCTGTTCTATTCTCTCCTTTTCTGTCTCTTCTCTGTCTGGTTGTGTAACCAGGTTTTCTTGTGAGACCTAGGACTTGATCACCCTGATGGTCTTGCAGTTCTCTGCCTCTCGCTGTCTCTCTACCCTCACTTGCTGTTTCTGTCTTTTCTTCCCCCTTGGATATCTGCAGGTATAAAAATATATGTGAATCATTTTGTGGAAATGTAATTGCTGCTAGGATCCCTTTGTTTAAAACTGTATATACAGTAGCTATACTGTTGAAATCATTGCAAATCTAAAACTGTATATAGTTATACTGTTTAAATGACTGCAAAGCTATCTAGAACTCAAGGGGTTAACCTGAGAAGCTAGTTTGCAAACTCTCTGAGAAGCTGTAAGCAAGAGGTCAGTTCTTGGCCACAATGTACTTTTTGCTGCACTTGTTGAAACCTACAAGAACACTGTGTGAGAAGCGTGCTGTTTTCTTAACAAGCTCCTGCACAGACTTATAAAAAGGAGCTGCAGTGTTTTGCAAAAGAGAGAGACAGAGACTGAGGTTGGAAATTGAGAAGAAACCCAGATGGACTTTCTCTGTTTATATTGTCTTTGTAAATAGCTATACTGAGCAGTTTTATTTTTTTTTATTTTACCGTTATCAAGAATAAAACTCTTGTGAATTTTACAACTGCTTCTGGTTTTCCTATGCTTCCTGACCTGTGTCTCAATGACTGATGGTATGAGAAGTGGGTTTTATGCTGTGCATACTCTAAGCCAGGTGTTTTGTGTGAGTGGGTAGTAGACCTGGTACCAGGGAAGCATAGGAGAATGGTATGGATTCTGCAGCAGCAAGCCCAGGAGTGGTTACCAGGAGAATGGCAACCAAACTAGCAGAGGGAACAGCAAATTCAACATTTAGAAGCACAGCAAAAAGAAGAAATGCAACAACTTGAACAGCGGAGAAAAGAAGAGACGCAGCGACAGGAGCAGCAGATGAGAGAAGAGATGCAGCGATAGGAGCAGCAATGGCTAGATGCCTTGCAAGTTCTCAAAACTGGGGGATCTGGCACAGATCCAGATGAGCAACAGGACACAGGCAACTTGAAATATGTTAAACTTACAAAGTTGTGTCCCTCGGATGATATCGAAGCATACCTGACAACTTCTGAAAGGGTTGCCGCAGCCTGCCAGTGGCCAAAGCAACAATGGGCAGTCAGACTGGTACCTTACCTGACAGGGAAAGCCCAACTTGCCTACAGCAATATGGACACTGCAGAGTCAGAAAACTATGACCTGGTGAAAAGCGAAATCCTGAAAAGGTATGACATCTCGGGAGCGATCTACAGGCAGAGATTTCAGTCTCTGAAGTATAACTCAGTCGGCAATCCTCAATAAGCCTTCACCCGACTTAGAGAACTCCTCATAAAATGACTACGACCAGAGGGCAAAACAGTCCGACAGATCACTGACACATGTGCATTGGAACAATTCATCAACATCCTGCCTACAGATGTGCAGCTTTGGGTGAAAGAACACCGACCCGAAAGTGACGAAAAGATTGTTTCTTTGGCCGATGACTACCAAATGGCAAGACAGATGCCACAGCAGCGAGGTAACTGCCAAACACCAGTAAGCCATTCTTTTTCCCGTTTAAACTCCAAGTCTGGTAAGAACTCTGGTGGGGGTAACAAATATGCGCCCAAAGACTTTATTTGCTATAACTGTAATACGCCAGATCATATTGCAAGAAATTGCCGTAGTAAGAAGAGTGACACTGGAGCAGATTTGTCCTTGGTAAGTTGAGGCAAGTATTTAACAGATGTGAAGGTGGAAGATAAGACTGTGAAGGGACTTATAGATTCAGGAAGCAGACAGACCCTAGTGCATATTGAAGTGCTGGGAAAACAATGTCAAAAAGGACTAAGTTCTGGTGTCATCTGCATCCACGGGGACACTCGATACTATCTCACCAGCCAAGTAACTCTGACTATTAATGGGGTGTCACAGCAAATGTGCTCTATTCTCTGTACTCTTTTACTTCTTGCTCATTACCTGCCCCTTCCTGTCCCTCTGTACCCACCCTCTTGACTTCTCAACTCTGTAACCATTAGTTTCTATTGTATAAGCATTGTAAATATGTTTTATTGTAATGTGTTCTTATCATGCCTTGTCACCTTGCTGTATATATTCCAATACGGTATGTTCTATGGTCTGCCATCTTGTATTTCATCTTTTTGACTTCTTAGCTCAGTAACAGTTCCTATTTGCACTGTAAATATGTTTTATTGAAATGTGTTCTTCTTATGACAGGTCATCTGGCTGTATATATTCCAGTACTGTATGTTCTATGATTTTGCCTTCCTGTATCTGCTCTGTCTCTGTACTATGTATCTCGACCCTGGGTCGACCCAGAAAAAGGGACTGTAATTGTCTCAGTGGACTTACCCAGTCACCAAAACTCAAATAAATAAATAAATAAAGTGAGGGTAGTACCTAAGTCGCCTGTACCTGTGATTATTGGAAATGACTTTCCAGGATTTACTGAGCTAATCAGAGGGAGCAAATCCTGATGTTTCAGCAGCTGTGGTGGCAAAAAGCTCAGGCAAAGAAAATCTCGAATGGTGGGGACTCTTTTCCTTTCGCTGATTTTGATTCAGACTTGTTTGAGCACACCTCCAAGATCCAGAAGTCCAGGAAAGAAAGACGACGCTTGAAGAAACAGTGGCAACGAAAGACTGATGGACATAAGGGGTTAACATATGAAAATGCTGAAACTAAACTGATCACTGATTGTGATTTTCTTTCAGAACAAGCTAACAATGTTTCTCTCCAGGGTTATTTTAAGCAGCTGGGGGTGAAATCAAAACAGGGTGAACCTATGTTTAAAAAATGTAATGGACTACTGTGCAGAGTTTGGGTTAAACCTCAGACACAGAACCAGATAGAACAATTGGTTATACCACAAAAGTATAGATCTGAGTTGTTACAGATAACCCATGATAGTCCTATGGCTGGACACTCAGGGAGGGATTGCACCCTTGCCACATTACTGTATAGATTTTACTAGCCTGGAATTCATGAAGATGTTGCTACCTATTGCAGTTCCTGTGCTAAGTGTCAGAAAGTAGCCCCAGTGACTGAAAAAGACAAGGTGCCCCTGGTGCCCTTACCCTTGACAGATGTGCCTTTTGAGAGAATTGTAATGGATGTGGTTAGCCCCTTAGACAAAAGTAAAGAGGGAACTCGAGTCATTTTGGTAGTATGTGACTATGCTACTCAGTACCCAGAGGCTGTTCCTATGCATACTGTCACGGACCCAAAAGTTGCAGCAGAGCTTGCCAAAATTTTCAGCAGGGTGGTCATACCAAAAAAAAAGATTATTACTGATCAGGGTAGTAATTTTGGTGCTGCATTACTGAAGGAGCTGTACTGACTGCTAGGTATCAGTGCCATAAGAACCTCCCCATATCACCCTCAGATGGACGGTCTTGTTGAGCATTTTAATCAAACCCTAAAATGCATGTTAAAAAGGTTTGTAAAAGGGAAGGTAAATATTGGGACCAATACTTACCTTACCTGCTTTTGGCTTACAGAGAAGTGCCACAGGCATCAACAGGTTTTTCACCATTTGAAATGCTGTATGGTAGACAACCTAGAGGGCCACTAGATGTAATAAAAGAAACAAGGAAAGATAACCCCCATCAGAAACAATCTAATACATCTTATATGTGTGCCCTGAGAAAGAAGCTGGCAAAATATGTTGAAATCACCCATAGTAATCAGGAAGAGACCTAAAACCATCAGAAGGTGTATTATGACCATTTGGTAAAAGAAAAAGTTTTTGAGCCAGGTGAAAATGTCTTGCTACTGTTACCCACTACAGAAAATAAACTGTTAATAAAGTGGCAAGGGCCTTATAAGGTTCTTAGACATACTGGCACAGTTAACTGAGATTGAGACCCATGATAGGAAAAATCCTATTAAGATATACAATGCTATCCTCCTCAAAAACTGGGTTGAAAAAACACCAAAAGCTGTTTTGCTGGTTTTACCAGAAACTGATAAAGAAGATACTGATGTAGCTTATGATAGACTGGAACAAACTGTAACTGCTGATGCTGTAAAGTTGAATGTTTCCTTAATCTCTGAACAAACCGCAGAAATTCGTAACTTGCTAAAGACATTTAACAGTACTTTTACCACAGTACCAGGCTGAGCAAAAAGGGTCAAGCATGTAATAGTGCCAAGGAATGTGCGCCCTATTAGACAAAAGACATACAGATTACCAGAGTGGTTAAGAGCAGACATGATTAAGGAAATATAAAAAATAAAAGAACTGGGGATCATAGAAGAGTCAAGAAGTGCTTGGTCATCACCAATGGTGATTGTAAACAAAAAAGACTAACTTTTTACCCTAACTTGAGGACCATTCTTATAGCCCACCTCTAACTCCCCTCTGTTATCCACCCCTCCCCTTACCCCTTCCCATAACCTCAGCCCCACTTTCTCCCTCCCTCACCCCACTCCCCTGCTTCACTCCCGGTTGTCCCCTGACTGCTCCTTCATGATCTCTCTACTTGTATGTTCTCTCTTACCTCCCCGGTTAACCTCCCTGTCTCTCTGACTCTCCTAGCCTCCTAAGTTCAAACTTCTGCATAACCTCCACCCTTTCTTCTCAACTTAATCCCCTGCCACAGCCATCAGACACTGGCTACCCTGGCATAGTCTCCTTCCCTCCACTCCATTACATCCTCTCTGGCCTACCTGCCTTTTCCCCTCTCTTGCACTTATGATTGACAAAGCCTGATGGCCACAACTCTCTCTCTTATGGTTATATAATAAGTGATAAGTCTCTGTCCTTGCCTTTGCTCAGAACACCTCTGTTGTAAATTTTATTGTCTGTACCATTCTGCTATATTCTGTTATTTTGTCTCAATATTGCCCTTATCTCTTTTTGTACCTGATGTGGAACCTATGTAAAAGAGCCTCTGGCTAAAAGGTGTTAATCCAAAATCAAATAAATAAAAAATAAAAATAAGAAGGGGGTGTACGAATCTGCTTTGATTTTAGGAAACTTAATCAAGTGTCAGAATTTGACACTTATCCTATGCCCTGAATAGATTATTTGATGGACAGATTGGGGCATGCCAAGTATATAATTACCCTCAATCTCACCAAGGGTTACTGGCAAATCCCCCTAGCTAAAGAATCCAGAGACAAAACTGCATTTGCTTCTCCTGTAAGATTCTATCAGTTCACCACCATGCCATTTGGTTTACATGGCGCACCTGCTACATTCCAGCGGTACATGAAAATAATTTTATCCCCTCACACTAGTTACTGTGCTGCATACCTGGATGATGTTGTAGTGTACAGTCCAGACTGGAAAAGCCACCTGGAACACCTATGAGCAGTTATCCAATCGATCAAAAAGGCAGGTCTGACAATTAATCCTACTACAGTGGCGTGAAAAAGTATTTGCCTCCTTCCTGATTTTCTCTATTATTGCATATTTGTCACACTGGATATTTTCAGGTCTTTAGACAAAATGTAGTATTAGATAAAGGGAACATGAGTGAACAAATAACACTTGTTGTTTTTTTTTTTACTTATTTCATTTATTTACAGTAATGAAAAAAGTTAACCAACACCAACTGGCACTGTGTGATAAAGTAAGTGCCCCCTAGTTAAATCAACCCAATTAAAGGGATAATTAGAGTCAGCTGATTGAACACAGCCAGGCTTGATTACAGCCAGCCCTGCTCAATATAAACCTCACTTATTTTGACCCTTACCATCAGAGTCACGTTGCCAGCACAAAGATTCAACAAGCACATTATGCCACGATCAAAGGAAGTTCCTGAAAAGAACAGAAAAAGTTGTTGCTATCTATCAGTCTGGAAAGGGTTACAAAGCTATTTCTAAGGCTCTGGGACTCCATCGAACCACAGTGAGAGCCATAATCTCCAAATGGAGAACACTTGGAACAGTAGTGATTCTTCCCAGGAGTGGGCAGCCTGCCAAAATTACTCCAAGGGCGCAGCGTAAAATCATCCAGGATGTCTCAAAGGATCCTAAAACAACATCCAAAGAACTGCAGGCTTCTCTTGCCTCAGCTAAGGTCAGTGTTCATGACTCCACAATCAGAAAGAGACTGGGCAAAATGGGCTTCATGGAGAGTAGCAAGGGAAACCACTGCTAACCAAGAAGAACATAAATGCTCATCTCTCATTTGTCAAGAAGCACCTGGATGATCCACAAGCCTTTTGGGAAAATGTTCTATGGACAGATGAGTCCAAAGTGGAACTTTTTGGACGACATGGATCCCATTATGTCTGGTGTAAAGCAAACACAGCCTTCCACAGTAAGAACATCATACCAACAGTCAAACATGGTGGTGGTAGTGTGATGGTGTGGGGATGCTTTGCTGCCTCAGGACCTGGATGACTTGCCATAATTGAAGGAACCATGAATTCTGCTCTGTACCAGAAAATTCTTAAGGAGAATGTCCAGTTATCCATCCGTCAGCTGAAGCTGAAGCATAGTTGGGTCATGAAGCAAGACAATGATCCAAAACACAAAAGCAAGTCCACATCAGAATGGTTGAAAAGAAGTAAAATTAAAGTTTTGGAGTGGCCTAGTCAAAGTCCAGACCTTAACCCAATAGAGATGCTGTGGCAGGACCTGAAACGAGCAGTTCATGCTTGAAAACCTACCAATGTTATTGAATTAAAGCAGTTCTGCGAGGAAGAGTGGGCTAAAATTCCTCCACAGTGATGTGAAAGACTGATATTGAATTATAGGAAGCGTTTGGTTGCAGTCATTGCAGCTAAAGGTGGCGTAACCAGTTATTAAGTGTAAGGGGGCAATTACTTTTTCACACAGTGCCAGTTGGTGTTGGTTAACTGTTTTCATTAAATAAATGAAATAAGTAAAAAAAAACAAGTGTTATTTGTTCACTCAGATTCCTTTTATCTAATATTACATCTTGTCTAAAGACCTGAAAACATCCAGTGTGACAAATATGCAATAATACAGAAAATCAGGAAGGGGGCAAATACTTTTTCACACAACTGCTAAGTGTGCATTGGGCATGCAGGAAACCAGATATTTGGGCTATGTTTTGGGAAATGAAGAAGTCAAACCAGAGTTTTCCAAGATAGAAGCTGTAGCTAACAGCTCTGTCCCCAAAACCAAGAAACATGTCAGGTCATTTTTAAGGCTGGCTGGTTGTTATCAGAGATTTGTTCCCAACTTTACAGAGTTGGCTACTCCCTCACTGAACTCACAAAAAATGGTACCTGAATACTGTGAAATGGACCCCATAGTGTGATGAAGCTTTTCAAGCTATTAAGGCTGCATTATGTTCAGCCCCTGTTTTAAGAAGTCCTGCCTTTGAGAAACAATTTCTGTTACAGACTGATGCATCAGAGGTAGGCCTAGGTGCAGTCTTGAGTCAGCATATGAATGGGAAAGAACATCCTATTCTATGCATAAGTAGGAAGTTGCACGGCAGAGAGAAAAGGTACTCCACCACTGAAAAGGAATGCCTTGCAGCAAAGTGTGCCATGGAGTCCCTTAAGTCTGATTTATTAGGAGTTGACTTTGTACTTGTAACAGATCACAATCCTCCATGTTGGCTTAACCAAATGAAGGATAAAAATTCTAGAATCACACGGTGGTATCTGGTACTACAGCCATTTAAATAAGTGATGCACAAATATGGGAAAGAGAATGTCAATGATGATTTTCTGTCTAGATATGGATCAGGAATTGAGAATTCCAAAGGTTGAAAAAAAACGTGAGTTGAAACTTCTCTGTTTGATATGCACTGAACTGTAAAGATTATAAGCTACTGTCATGTTAAAGGAGAATTTAAAGAAAGTTTTGGAAACCTGTTTTTGTAAAACAGGTTCCTTCTTAAGGAGGAGGTATGTGAAAGCGTTGAATAGGGCCCTGTCCCAGTTGTTATGGAGAAAGAGTTTAAATGCAAGGATCTGTTCTATTCTCTCCTTTTCTGCCTCTTCTCTGTCTGGTTGTGCAACCAAATTTTCTTGTGAGACCTAGGACTTGATCACCCTGATGGTCTTGCAGTTCTCTGCCTCTCGCTATCTCTCCACCCTCACTTGCTGTTCTGTCTTTTCTTCCCACTTGCATATCTGCTGGTATAAAAATATATGTGAATCATTTTGTGGAAATGTAATTGATACTGGAATCCCTTTGTTTAAAACTATATATAGTTAACTGTGGTTCAGAGCTCATTACTTATGTTACATACTGTAGCTGGATGCTATAGGTTGTGCTTGGATGCAGAGGCCAGGCCAGTAATTAGGATAATGCTTGTAAGTTATTAGTAGTATGAAATGATTTGTGCTTAGGTACTTGGCATAGACATGAGCAAGTCAGTGAGTATAGTACGTATGAACTGGATAGTATGCAAGGTGCTTAGATGCATGAACTGATGAGTCACTTGTTATGATTTGATAGTTTTGGCCTTTCTCTGTATCCCACCGTAGGAAGGATGCTTAGTTCAGTATTATGAGATCCTCCGGTGGGATAAGAGTGCTGGAGAAGGAGGAGGCATCAGGGGAGGATGGTGGGGAGTGTGACTCACTCTAAGCAGGGTGGTGTGCTGCTTGCAGACTTAAATAGGATGTGGGGGAGGAGCTCTTCTCCCACTTAACTATGGGAATAGCCCTAAATTTAACTGTGGTTCAGAGCTCAGTGCTTATGTTACATACTGTAGCTGGATACTATAGGTTGTGCTTGGATACAGAGGCCAGGCCAGTAATTAAAATAATGCTTGTAAGGTATTAGTAGTATACAATGATTCATGCTTAGGTACTTGGCATAGATATGAGCAAGTCAGTGATTATAGTACATATGAACTGGATAGTATGCAAGGTGCTTAGATGCATGAACTGATGAGTCACTTGTTATGATTTGATAGTTTTGGCCTTTCTCTGTATCCCACCTTAGGAAGGATGCTTAGTTCAGTATTATGGGACCCCCAAAAATTAATGATATCCACGATTGTTCAGTGTTCGACTGTTGAAGGAGTCAAGTAGGAAGACAGCCCTAAGAATGAGTAGCAGTATGATCACCTCCTTCAACTCCAGAGAGTGTGACCAGTAGCACACAGGAGAGGAAAAACACCCTTGGGGGGAAACCTCTGAGGACCCATGGCTACTGACCTGCCTGTCCTTCTGGGCATACTAAAGGAGAATAATCCTAAAGTTTTTAATCAGCTAATCCGAACCCCAAAGTTGTAGACCCAATCCAGAGAAACAGAGAACTGAAGACATATTGAATCATGACATGTCAGGGAAAGAGCAAGCATCCATCTAGTAAATTCCATGTTCAATAAACCATGAGCAGGTCAGAATGAGTAGAGTGGAATCCAAGGTTGATGAACTGAAGCGATGAGTTGCAGGTGGAGAAGCACTCCAGCAGTTGAGGATGATTGCGCAGAGGAGATCCAGGAATCAAGATTCAGCATCCATGACTAGAAGGAGGACCATTGGGTCAAGTTCAACATGGCGAGGTAAGCAAATGAAGGCCGTGGCAATGAAGCACAAGAACTGGTGTAGGCTGCATGATCGAGGTGACAGAGCAGTAGGAACCTCCAATCTGGAAAGGGGAAGCGAGAATGTGAAGTAGGTAGATATCGCAGTGAATAGGTAGACATAGGTCAGATGTATTTCCAGCTCACAAGGAGCAGTAGATTGTAAAGGCGAGTTAGTAGTGATGACCTCTAGGTCCTGGAAGAGCGAAGCAGGTAGTATGCGCAAGTAATGTATATAAGTGGACCTGTACATAGGTCCGTTGTAGTAGTAAGTAAAGCTGCATGTTGCAGACATAATAGCTGGGAAGCAGTAGTGCAAAATTATGTACAGTAAGCTAGGGTTATGAGAATGGTACTAGCAAGGGAATCAGAGAGCTTCGTGTAGATCCAGATGGTTGCATAACAATGTTGACATATACGTTTCAAAGCCAGAATGATACCTTAGCTAGAAGTGACTGGTGAAGAATATTCTGACAGGTCCTGAGTAGTAGAGCATAGGAATCCTAGATGGTAATAACTGAAGAAGCTGGGTTAAATGAAGTAGCATAGTCACAGGGTCTGAGAAGCCTTAGAGCATTGATCAGGATAGCGAAGGTCTTCAGGATAAGCTCGACCAAGTGTCCAGGTAAGAATGTGGCAGTAGTAATTTTGTAAGGTTGAAGCAGCAGACAGTGGCATCCAAAGAATAGATGATGAATGTCTAAGCATCCAGATGGGATTCCATAGTAAAAGAACTCCTGGGTATGCTGACATGGCAGCAGGTAGGCGTATATTAGAATATGAAAATCTCCAGGCCCCAGGCTGGCGAAGCAGGTGTAGAGTATAAGTAGTTGATCCCCAGGCCCGATGGCAAAGCTGGTCATGGAGCAAATGAATAAGGTGTAATATATGAGATGAGGGACCTCTGGGTCCACAGGGCGCAGGTATTGGAAGTGTGATGTGGTGAACCTCTGACCTGAAGAGGCGAGGCAGGTTCTAGAGCACTGGTAAATAAAGTAACAGTAAAGTCAAGCTGCATGGAATGCAGAATAGTAGTGAAGTAGTAAGGAATAGATTAAATGGTATTGCAATAGTGGCATATCCTGAGTCAGGTTAGTGTTGAATAGTAACATGGATAGAGGCAGAAATTTTGAAATGTGTGGAAGGCACTGTAGACTTTCATATCCTAGAGATCAGGGTTGGACAGGATTGCAATAAAGATACTTGGGTAGATGCAATGGCAATTCGACCAGAGGTAAGCATTCCGAGACTGTAGATCAATGTTTTAGAGATCGGTTAAACTGAGAAAGGCAATATGGAATAGCGTTCAGTATTGTTCTGGCAGATGGTAGTAGTAACTCCAAAGAAGGTGTAATAGCTTGGCAAGAAGCATCCAGGGAAAATGAGGTGAATATCTTAGTGTACTCCAGAATAGTGCAACAGGAGCAAAGCTGTAGGAAACATGATTTGAAGAGGTAGCCTGAATGAATGAAGGAGCTCCATCGGAGCATCATGGAATGACAAGGGACAAAGCCCAATGAGTTAGGAAGTATGGCTAGACCACGTGTAGATCAGCCGATGAACCATAGATGGTACGATTGAATGAGTATGTCAGCCGGTGAGTAATAGAATTAGTAGCTAAACCCAAGGCAAGCATGCTGCTAGACCATTCGAAGTAAGATAAGTAAGACTGGCTGCTAGCCCCACGTAAGCCAGCAGCGCAGCTGGACCATACGTAGGTCAGCTAGTAAAGTAAGTAAATAGTGGCAGCTAAGCCCCAGAAAGGTTAGCCAGTATGGCTGGACCACATGTAGGCAGCCAGAAAGAGAATTAGGAACAAACGAAGCAAAGCAGCGTAGTAAGCATCCGGGGAGAGTGATGAAATCCTCAGACATAGACGTAGAAATCCAAAAGAGCTCAGATGGTCTTGAACAGATGGGAAGGTGCGAAGACAAGGTGAGCTGCATCATCCAGAATCCGATCGGAACAACTGCGGGCAAGACATCCTGGAGTGTGTCCAAATTGCAAGTAATGGAGAAGTTCAGACGATGGGACAGAGGCAGAATCCAAACAGGGCGCAATAGGCAATGATGAGGCACACAGCAGAGTGCATGGCAGGAGTCCAGAGGTGGAAAGAAAGGAGCAGCTAGGTCCATGCATGGGCAGGACGAATGGCTAGACCACACGTAGGGTAGCCAAAGGAAGGAGTATAGAGTGGCAGCTAAGCCCCATGAAGGCCAGCATGACCGCAAACCTACGCAGGGTAGGAAAGGAGCAGTGAATGTAAGCCAGGCTAGGAGTCAGTAGTCAAGTACAATGAGTAAACAGGGCATCATATCACAGATGATTTTCCTCGGTGCTGCGAATGCCCTGGGTATATTTTAGATAGGTATGGCAATGCCACGTATGGAGTAGTGGTGATAACTGCATAGTCTTTTGGATATGAATAAATCTCCAAACACATGATGTATACAGTTTCTCAAGGCACCGGGGAATGTTTAACTGTATGTCACTTTAAATCTGCACAGTAGCTTTAAGGTAGGAAGCTAGCAGTGGTCAAAACCCTGAGGCAGTGAAAGCACAATGAGCTGGGCATTAGGGAGTTAAATGCGTGGTGCGAAAGGAGAATGAAGTGCAACATGTGCTTCCAGGCAGGTTCCAAAATAAAGGTGTCCCCAAGATCCTGTCAGGCTGCAGGAAGGGAAACCAGCTGAGTAGTAAATAAAGTGTGGCACTTCCCAACCGTTTTATGTGGAGAAGTGGCCAAAGTACTATGCAGCAGGAGAAGGCACTGTCCGATGGAAGCTTAGGGGCTTTGCAGAGAATACATGCAGGAGCCTAAAGGAGCAGTTGAAATAAATGGTAGCCAGCCGCGTTGCAACTTGTTGGAGATGTAAGAGTGCAAGGTTGCATTGCAGCAGACAGGTCCAGGAAAGCAGGCACCAAGTGGAGGACAGGAAGTTACGTGCAACTAAGAGACAGTGTGCTGCAGCAGGTGCCATGGCACCGAACGGCAAGCCTAGTAATCGTGGTAGCAGCAACGGGGATGTAGAAACCCCGAAGATGGTGGCGGCGGGTCCGGAAGAAGCCCCAAGCTGCAATGGCGGGAGGAGAGTGAAGCAGCGATGAACTATGCATGGAGCTGGGCTGCCCAGGAAAGAGAGGAGAGATAGCGAGGTAAGTACACAAAATAGGAGCATGGGCTAAGCAGCGGTACAATGGAGAAAGGCAGGGTCAGGAATGAGCTACAAATCCCCCCCCCCAAAAAAAAGAAAAAGCACACGGACAAAAGGACGAAGGAGAAACAGGGGGCAGGGAGCTGGGAACGCCACAAAAACAAAACAAAATGAAGGCAGGACGAGAGGGTGGGGAGAAGTAAGCACAAGGAGAGAGCAGCCACAGACCAGTAATGGCAGATCAGTGAGTGCGACTCGCTCTTAGCAGGTAGTGCACTGCTTGAGGCTTAGGATGTGGGGGAGGAGCTCTTCCCCCACTTAACTATGGGCATAGCCCTAAATTTATACTGTTGAAATCATTGCAAAGCTAAAACTGTATATAGTTGTACTGTTTAAATGACTGCAAAGCTATTTGGAACTCAAGGGGTTAACCTGAGAAGCTAGTCTGCAAACTCTCTGAGAAGCTGTAAGCAATAGGTCAGTTCTGGGTCACAATGTACTTTTTGCTGCACTTGTTGAAACTTACAAGAACACTGTGTGAGAAGCATGCTATTGTCTTAACGAGCTCCTGCACAGACTTATAAAAAGGAGCTGCAGTGTTTTGCAAAACAGACACACAGAGACTGAGATTGGAAATTGAGAAGAAACCCAGATGGACTTTCTCTGTTTATACTGCCTTTGTAAATAGTTATACTGAACAGTTTTATTTTTTATTTTACTGTTATTAAGAATAAAACTCCTGTGAATTTTACAACTGCTCCTGGTTTTCCTATGCTTTCTGACCTGTGCCTCAACAACGACAACACTTTATGTAGTCAGCAACTTGCTCTTGGATAGCCGGCCAGCAAAAGCGTGACAGTATGTGATGTAATGTGCTGTCCCTACCAGCATGCCCTGCTAACAGAACATCCTGGGCTAATTGTATGAGCTGTGGCCTAAACCTTTCAGGTACCAACAATTGGGTAACAACCTCCCCTGTCCAGGGGTTGGTACTTTCCCTGTATAACAGCCTTTCATTTATTACACATTTTGGGGCCCCTTTGACTGGGTCTTTCCCCACCTGTAAAAAGAAAGGGGTTAGGGTAGGATCAACAGTTTGTTCCGCATGCATATTTTTATCCTGAAATAAGTGTCCCACATTAGGATGGACAACAGCATGCTTATCATGCCAGTCATTCTTGTCTTTGTTTCTTTTGGACTTGGATTTTCAGTCCTCCCAGGAGCCTCACATATGTCCTCATCAAAAGGAAACAGGTCTGGCAAATGCCCTTGTTTAGCCTGTGCCCTTGTAATGACACCAAGTGGTGCCTGAAGAGTATGACGTTCCACAAAAGAGGAAAAGTCCGGATGGTCCTGTCCGATGATTGTGGGCACAGGCAAATGTGGTACTAACCCCACCTCTATCTCTTGGGCATTTCCTTGAACAGTCATTTGCAAAGGGGCGGTGGGGTAGCAATGGGTGTCACCGTGGATGCAAACCACAGTGATTCCCTTTCCATGTTTTCTTGGGTACCCACCAAATCAGCTCGTACTAATGTCTGTCAGCTGCTAGAGTCTGTCAACCCCAATAGCTGATGAGATCCCACCTCCACCGTTGCCAGAAAGGGTCCCCAGTTTGCAAAGGCCAAGTTCCCTAGTTCCTTCTTTATAGCAGGGCAGTTCCTAATCAAATGGCCCTTCTTCTGACACCCATGACATACAATTTCTGACAAAGGTATCCTCTTTTTCTCCACCCTCTAGTCACTTTTGCCAATCTGAGTAGTATTAGAAAAAGGTGGGTTTCTTACTAGGTTGGTGGAGGTGGTCCCTTGGGTGCATTGCAATCTTGAGGGTCTAGCAGGCAGGAAGTCTTCTGCCAAGGCTATTGTTTTCTCTGCTCCCTCTAGTTTGTGCTCCCACACCCAGATCTGGACATCCTAGGGTAGCACCTTTATGAATTGCTCAGTGATGATGGCCTCTAGCAGCTGATGCACTGTGTTACTATCAGGTAGCAACCATTTGTAGTAAAGATCCTTCAGTCTGGCAAAGGTTTCCTGTGGTGTATCTGCAGACTGTATCTTTAGGTAACAGAACCTCTGATGGTATGGCTCAGTGTAATATAGTACCGTCTCAGGATTTCCCTTTTTACCTTGTCATAGTCCTCTGCATCACTCATGTCCATATGGCTGTAGATGATTTGGGCCCAGTCAGTGAGTTGTGGGGCCAGTCTCATGACCCATTGTTCCTTGGGCCACCCACACATTTTGGCAACCCTCTCAAATGTTGTAAGGTATGCCTCTATATCATCTGGGTCCATTAATTTTGATAATTAAATGTCTCTTGGACAACTCACTCTGTTGTCCCAGTTTGGATGGCATGCAGCACACACATCATGTCTGCCCACTTGGCATCTTGACTTCTGCGTTCCAGGTCTCGCTCCTTATCCATTTGCATCCACTTAATGCAGTCATTTCAGCAGCTCTTTCACATCCTCAAGGGGAACTTCCTCCAGGACTAGACAGTTTTCTTCCTTTTCCTGCTCCTCCTCCAGCTTGGCATCGTCTTATTGTGGTTTTGACTTCATCTTGGGTTGGACATCCAAGCCTGGATGCAGGGCAGCAGCTCCTGTCTTGTCTGCCATTCTCCTTATCAGGACACCTGTGACTACTTTTCTGGAGTCCTTGTCCCGAAACGTGTCCACCTGGGGCACCAGGGCGGTACCCACCAGAAAATCTCCTTTCCTTGGCAAGATGCAGCCAGCAGTTATCCCACTGCTAACACCATCTGTAGGAGTGTGGGATAACAGATGGACACAACACAGTTCTTACAAGGTTAACACACTTTGGGCCCAATTCTCAAATGCTGCACCAAGATGCAAGGTGTGTGCGCCAAGCAGCAGGACACAAGCAGCATTCTGCACCAAGACGCAAGTAAAATAGGACTCACAAATGCACCATGCATGAATGCAAAGACCCGCTGCATCAAGCACCCCATGCACCAGCAGAGTGCCAGATTGTTGCTAGCGCCATGACGCAAGGTGCGTTGTGACAGGGATAAGACATGCAGGATGCAGGGAGTGCAATTCACAAAGGTGCCCCAAATAGCAGATGTCAAACACCATCTACACCACACAGAGTTGATCTAAGGGGACTTACAAAAAGGAAGGGAAGAGGCAGGGTAGTGTAACAGGAAAGAGACACAGGACTGCAGCAGGACAGAGACAGACGAATCCCAGGAGGATGTTTACACCACAGGCCCTACTGGGCATACAGCTGGCCAGGCAACGTGCCCGCTAGGATGCACAACAGGGTGGTGCTGTACAACAGGTGCGCAGACAGCAGCAACCCAGACACCGGAGGCATGCCATGCGTGTGTACTGGCCATACACCTCTCACATGGACCTGACTGAGGAGCAGTGTATCACACCATACCAGCCTGGCAAGGCAGCCATAGCACAGCTATGCCAGGAACTCAATGCTGACCTGAGAAGCAGGACCCGGAGAGGCCATGCTATACAATAGAGGTGAAGGTATGTGCAGCCGTATGGGTAATGGCCAGTGGTGGATTCCAGACACTGAGTGGTGTCACTGTGGGCATCTTACAGCCCTCTGTATCACGGTGCCTGAGGGCAGTAGTGGATGCCCTCGTACACAAGTTGCACTGATACATCCACCTACCCACAGACACCCAAGAGCAACTGGCAATCAAGCAAGGCTTCTACAGCACAGCAGGATTCC
The DNA here is from genome assembly GCA_016271365.2 of Neoceratodus forsteri. NCBI lineage: Eukaryota > Metazoa > Chordata > Ceratodontiformes > Ceratodontidae > Neoceratodus > Neoceratodus forsteri. Next base: position 1,414,946,783 of record CM028129.1, read on the forward strand.
CATGTGTGCTTGGTGCAGTAGACTGCACACACACCGCCATAAGGGCACCACTGGATGAACCAGAGACCTATGTCAACCGGAAGGGATACCATTCCATGAATGTACATGTCATCTGTGACAGCAGGTGCAAGATTCTCGACGTTGTGGCACAGTATCCTGGGTCCACACACGATGCATACATCTACAGAAACTGTGGAGTGTGTGAGGCTTTCCAGAGCAGGACACTCACAGACGGCTGGCTGATTGGTAAGGCACACACAGACACATGCAGCATGGGTGGGCATGGGATGCATGTGGGCACAACACTAACCTACATCCCCTCCCCACAGGTGACAGCGGATACCCACAACAGCCCTGGCTGATGACACCAGTGAGGCATCCACAGAATGCAGCAGAGCAATGGTACAATGATGCCCATACAGCAACACACAGTGAGATAGAGTGCACATTTGGCATCCTCAAGATGAGGTTCTGGTGCCTTGACAGATCAGGGGTGCACTACAGTATACACCAGTAATGTCATGCAAACTGTTCATAGCATGTTGTGTGCTGCACAATATAGCACTTGAACATGGCACACCACTGGCAGAAGATGAGCAGGCACCCAGTGAGGATGGTGACACTGCAGGGGAGGAGGCAGTGGGGCCTGCCTATGACTGGCAACATCAAGACCAGGCACAACACACACACTAGCTGGACAACAAATGCAAGCACAACTCATTGCATCACACTTTGGATGAGCACACTACAGCATGCGCAGTGTACAAGGACACAGGTACGCCAACACTACCATGTTGTGTGCTAGCTATGGACCACAGCCCTGAGGCCATGGGAAGACCACACGCATGTAGCAATGGCACACACAACAGGCACACTGGGCAGCAGTGCCATGGCATTGTGGGGAACAACAAAGCAGTACCAAGAACCCAGGGACCACTGTGGAGTGCACACACTGCAGGTGGACTAGAACAGCTGTGGTGGTACGGAGGTGTCACCACCTGTGCCACTACACAGGCAGTGGCAGCACAGTTGACACAAATGTGCCCATTGCCTGTGTGCCAACCCAGATGGCACAATGCACAGTGACACTGACAGCAGCATGAGCTGCTGGGTGTCCATTGCTAGCAGGGGCGACATGTGGATGAGCAGTGTAATGTAGGGATGGTGAGATGCGAGGGGTCCCGTGCACAGCAGCCACAGTGCTAGGCAGCACAGACTGCATGGGATGGAAACAGCACTACAGTCATGTATCACGCAGCACACTGGTGCTGATGCCAATATACAATGTCATTGCATGGTGGGCACCAGAGGTTGGCACAACAGGGATATGGAGGACTGTGTGGGTGGGTGGCTGCACACACCATGTAGCACAGCCGCTGGTGAGGCACATTTAATTTATTTTTTGGGAACCGGGTAAAGGCACTTGACCAAAGGTCCCTTTTCAGGCCTGACCCGGATAAAAAAACTTACAAAAATACACAAATATGTGGGTGGGCGCAGTGCACCCATGGCTGCAGGACATGGTTGTGTTGTGACAGACCCATAGGGCATGCCATGAGGACTGGCACAGTGTCACTGGAGGCATGCCTCTCCCCCCTGTAAGAGGTCTGAACCTCACTTTCAGGTTCTTGGCAATATTGGAGATGCAAATAATCACAAACAAGTTGCATTCAAGTAATAAACAAGTTTATTACTACAGAAAGGGGATGAATCACAGTTGCCCTAAGCAGTTCTTACCAATACAAACCGGGAGCCAGTGCTAAGCGTTCCCTACACCTCGAGGTTTCTTTGTAGTCTCTTGGGATCTCTCGGGTCTCCGAGGTGTAAAGCCTGTGCATAACATTATATACCTATGATAATTACTATGGTTACTGAAAGATAGAAACATTTCTAGTTACAGAGATGAGCCCTATTGGCTAAATTAGAGGTGGCTCCACGGTCCAAGATAACATTATATAATTCTGTAAAGTCATCAGTTTTAGAACAAAGATGTTCTTATACAAAGTCTTACATAACAAGGTGAAGTGGTGTCCATCACCAAAAGATGGCAATGTTGCCTTACACATTATAATTACTTCAAGGACAGGTGTCTTGGCATCTGACAAGTAAGAAATAGACAGAAAATACATGGTATAATGTGTGTGCATTAGCAAGCAAAGTGAGTTACAATAATATGTATTCATATCCTGGCATCTACTCTTGTATGGTAGATGCCCTTAGCCCTATGTGTTAGTATAGCCTATGCCTAAATATTAGCTGTCTACGGTGTACCCCTGAGGGTATCAATTAGGGTGCAGAGACCTCGTGTAACACCCCCAAGCACAGCCATGGTACCCTGCACAGACACAGTGTGCAGAGATGGGAGTGACAACCCATGCACCGCAGGTTGCGCTGTGCATCAATAGGAAGATGCATGTCATGCTGGGCGGCAGCCACAGCAATGTTATTCATGTACAGAGTTATCCTGTATGCAATGCACATTGCGTTGCATGTTGTGTGCTGACGCATGCTGCATCTTGTGTGCATCACAGCGTGTGACTGGTGGGGGAAAAGCAGGGAACAAGTGGAGCTCAGCCACCAGCACATGTAGGGCTTCAGCAGCACATGCTAGGCTGCACAGGACAGTGTAGCATAGGACACTGCTCCAAATACACTGCAGAGGGAGGCAAGGGACTAAAGCATTCACAAGGGCAAACAGCAGGTGGCAGTCCCAGTTGCAATGACACTCTGGAGCAGGGCATCTAACTTTAGTGATGATGAGACAGTGCTTCTCATCAGCCTGGCTGAGCAGTGGAGCAGGGTGCTGTTTCCACAGGGAGCACAGCAGTCCAGCCCAGCAGACAGGGAGAGAGTGTGGTCCACCATAGGCAGCAGGCTCCAGGCGGTGTCTGGAATCAGGAGGACCGTGCGGCAGGTCAGACACTGATGGAATGATCTGGCCTGGAGGGAGGGGTGGCTCCTTGCCCACCTGAGGAGGATGGCATGAAAGGCAGATGTCCAGATGCGTGGAGGATGGCCATGCCGGTCAGGTATGTGTAACCAGTAACATGTATGACACACAGCACACTAAAGTGACCATGACTGCACAGATGGGTACTGATGATGTCACACACCATTATGTTTCCACAGGAGAGGGCAGTGACACTGAAGGGCAGGGCATGCCCAGGGAACCCAGACTGGACAGACATGGAAGAGGACCCCACAGAGAGCAACATCGCCAAGGTAGGTATACAGCAGTCATGACATGTATGCAGCTTTGCAGGCTACTGTGTAGGGACCAGCAAGCAGGGGGGATGCACACACACACACACACACATATGCTGGCAGGGTCAGCACAGGTGACCATGGCTGGTGGTTGCTGGTAGGGCACGTGCACCATGGACACGTGTGGGTTTGTGCACCACACATGGTCAGTGCATGTCACAGCCCATGCAACACACAACATGGCATGGTGATGGCCTGCTGGCCTTGCGTTGGTGGTCTGGGCAACATGCAGTCAGGCAGTGCACGGAGTGGCATGGGCGTGTGGTGCACTCACTCACAGGCTGTCACATTGTTTTCCAGGGGCCGATAGTGGTGCGAGGAGTGGGCAGCAGGGCCGGGATGCATGGTGGCATTCCCTAGAGTGGGAGATGTGATGCCTGAAGTGGAGTGATGCACGGGCGTACACAGCCAGGACCCGGATTATGGCCCAGGGCAGGCAACAGGTGGCACCACAGCAGGTTGTGGAGGACACAACAGATGAGGACATGGAGGAGGATGACCTGGGTGATTGGCAGGAGTGTCACCAGCATGCAGGGCCAGATGACAGTGCTGTGGGACTGCCTGCAGCAGGTGACATGGCCAACATGGCAACAGGCGGGGCCACCTGTGGTACGCTGGACGGGTGGGTGCTGACCAGACTGGGGATGGTGACGCCCCATGCATGGTGGTGATGATGCAGCCCCCAAACATGGTCCAGGGTAGCCCGTGATTGAAAGGGACACGTCGTCAGACAAGGAAGCGAGGAGTGAAGACGACATGCAGTCCCAGCTGCATACCCTCCGTGACTTTGCTCAGCAACTCAGCCTGCACATCAGGCCCATGGCAAGGCTGCTGACCAACCTAAATGATGCAGTGCATGACCTGCTGGACTACCTGGACCAGATAGGTGGGCATTGAGTGGTGGGCATGTGAGTGCAACATTGTTCTGGCCTCACTCATGCAATTGCGGACATGCTATGGACAGGGCACATAGGGTAGTATAGACACAGGTTACTGGGACTTCAGGGAATTAGTAATTGAGCATGCAATGCAGTTAATTGCATCACCGTCGTACCTCTATTGCTGTATGGGGAGCTGTACTCATTGCATTGTGTGCCTCTTTGATTACCATCACTGTTTATGTTGGGTTTTGCTATTGCGTTCCTAATACTTTGTTGTTCCATGTGCAAGCTGTATCTGTGTGTCATTCTGTACTGTGCATGCTCATCACCTGTCTATGCTGTGTACTGGTTGGTGCCAGCCAATGTGTGGGTACCAGCCCACAGGGGCCTATGCAGGGCACCATGTGGACAACAGGTACCACTGTCCAACAACATGTGGAATGCACTGCATTGTGCCACAGGTATTGTTAGTGCAACACGCTAGGCACAGTGTCAGGACACGGTATCCCTGTGGGCCTGTGCCACCCAGTGTTGGGGTCCTCTTAGTTCCACAGTGGCGTGCCACAGTGGTTAAGTCAAACCACCAGTTGACAAGGTGGGACCCCGCGGTTTGGCTTGCATGTGCCGTGCATGTGATGGTACCAGACTTCGGGGGCCGGGTGGTGTGTCACGGTATGTGGCATATCACAGGGCCCGCCCAGTGGAATGCAGTATGCAGCTCTGTATGGCTGCTGTGATGGCGTGTCCCACAGTAGGCACTGTGTGTGAGTGTTGGTGTTGGGTGGTATGTGGAGCCCCTTGTGTGGTGGGGAGGCAACAGTCCTGCAGAGGCCATGCACCCAGGTGTGGGGGCATGCATGGCACCATGAACAGGTATGGTGCCATGTGTGCCAGGGACCATGCCTATGCTGGTGCACCACACCATGGTGTGTGCACCCACTGCTCCCTCTGGTCACATGGGGGGGCTTGTCTGGTTGGCGGTGGTTGGTGGTGGTGCACGGGTGTGGGTGTGCAGTGTGAGCAGTCTTTGGCATGCCATGGTGTTCATACCCGGGTGCATGCAACTGATCCCAGGGCTGCATTGCGGGCTGTGCAGGTGTCCAGTATGTGCCCTCTGGGATGGCAGTGTGCATATCGCTGATGTGTGGGGGGGGCACCGCTGTATGGGAATGTAGGCTTGTGTGTGTGTCCCATGCTGTGGTGACATGGCAGGGTGTGCCATGGCCATGAGCACTGTACAGGGGATATGGGGTACATGTGCACGCAACACAGGCATGCATGGCACATGCACATGCACATCCATGTGTGGTGTGTGTTTTGTTGGGATCCCTGCCCATGGTTTGGTGTGAGCACAGGACCATTGCATTGTGGTGGCCAGCAACATTGGTCACCCCCCCCCTCTGATGCACATGCCTGGTATGATGCGCGCATCCTAACGGGCTGTGTGTGTGTGTGTGTGTGTGTGTGTGTGTGTGTGTGCGCGCCGCGCTGGCTTCCCTTTCCAGCCTATGGTGGCTGGTGGCTCACTCTGTGCAGTGCATGGTGGCTGTACCGTCATGGTGCTGCTTTGTGTAGCATCCTTCAGTGTGGCACACCCTGTCTGCACCTCTGCCACAGGTGGCACTGTGTGCATCCTGTGCCTCTGTGAACGACGTTGTGTTACTGGGGGTATCTGTTGTGCTGCAGCAGTCCCTGTCATACTGCAACTGTTGTCCCTCCTCCCTCCACTCCTGCTGCCAGCTGCTGCCGTCTGTGCAACAGGTTCTGCTGCTGGTGCTCTTGTCCCACCATCTGCTCCTCACAGGCCATTCTCCCTGCCTCAGGGTGGGCCCTCTTGTGGCCTAGACATCGGGCTGTTGTGCTGTCCCAGCTTCCGTGCTGCACTGGGTGTTGGCATGGCCTTGATGTTGTCCATCACTGTACTGTTCTATGTCTGTCTGGACTGCTCCATGTCACTGACAGGCAGGTGGATGTCCAGTCCCCTGTACCCATTGTGTTTCAGTACCCCTATGTGCCTGTGCACACCCTCAGCTGTGTTACTGGGTGTGTTGCTGTGGATGTCTTCTGTGTCCTGTGCGGCGGTGGCCCTCTGCAGTGTGTGCCCCACTGCGCCATGGCTATCTTCCACACCAGCATCACTGCGTGGCTCCAGCCCATCCCTGATATCTGTTGGGTCCACTTGTCTGTCTTCAGAGGCAATTGCATCCAGCTGCTAGTCCCCATTGTCTGTGTGTTTGCCTGACGTGTTGCTCACTGCCCTGTGCTCGGGCACGGCTCTGCATATCACGTGCTGTGTCAGCACTGTGTCTGGCTGTTGTTCCTTAGGCTTCAACGGCTGCCCCATGCCCAGTTCGCCCTCATGGCTCTGTCCTACATCCTATATGCTGGCTGTGTTCCTCATGCTGTGGAGGTCATCTCCTGCCCCTCTGTTGTGCTGTCACACATTGCAGTCTGGACAAACCTGTGGGACCAGTGCCACACTGGCTGCTTTTTGGTGCATGCATCTTGCACTCTCCTGCAGTGCTGTTGCCATTGCCGTTGTTGCCTCTGTCTGGGTGATATGCAGTGCCATGCTGCGTTCCATGATCGTGGTCTGCCATCTATGGCATCCATTTGGTGTGTGACACACAGCCGTATGTCCTGGAGTAGACTTGTTGCCTGTGTTGTTTGGCATGCCCCTTCCTGGATCCCATGTATGACGGCTGCATGGATATCTGCCACTGTCAGCTGCAGCTGTCCCATGTGTGCAACCATGGCAGTGGTGTGTTCCTGTATGCTGTCTTGTATCCCTGCCAGCTCATGCTGTGCTGCCTCCTGGGTGAGCAGGAACTCCTGGCAGTATCGTGACAGGTCTTCCCTAAAGTCATCATCTGGTGGCAGCGGTGTTGCACAATGTTCGCCTGTTCCACATGCACCTCCATGGTCTGGTGTGGTGGTGCTGTGTGCCTGGCTGTCATGGCCTACAGTGGTGAGTGCACTGTTCACCTGTTCCACCACAGGGCCATCCCTTCTGTCCCCCCCCTGCAGCTAAGTATCCACCATGGTCTGGTGCTGGTCTGCAGTTCTGGCCACAGGTGTGCTGTGCCTCATGGTGCTGCTGCTGTTGGACAGCACGGCATTGCTGTCGGTGTCACTTCCCTGTTGGTCATCCACCTCACTATCTGTCACCCTCCTGTGGGTCTGGCTCACTGTGCTGTCACTGATGGATGCCTGCTGTTGTTCCTCATCACTGCTGCTGTTTCTGCTGTGCACTGATGCTTTACTGTCACTGTGGGTCACAACATGATGTTGTGGTTGTGGTGGTGTTGCCTGCCTGGCAGTGGCATGTTGTCTGGTTGCTGTGGTCCGGGCACCTGCTGGGTGTACAGACAGATGTGCACTATGCATTACATCAGGTGCCCATGTGCCTGTATGTGACCAGTGCCATGGTGCATGTCCAGCCTGTGGCACCCAGTGGAGGGGTCGCCTTCTGCATCCTATGCATCTGCATGGTGGTCCAGGCACACTGTGTCCTTCTGTGCCTGACCACCAGGTCCCTGTCCATTGTGGGTCCCTGGTGCCCATGTGGTGTGTTGGCCTCCACTGGTGGTGCCACATCAGCTGTCTGCATGGTGGTGCCACCCACCTTATGCATGCCCGGTGCTTACCTTGTGCATGTTGTTGCCGATACAGGTCTAGCTCAGTGTCACCCTGTATGCTGCATGTGCTGATCTGTGCCACTACATGTTCCTCATGTTTCTGAGGGGCCGTGGTTGTGATGGTCTTCCTCCCGTTGCCGTTGTACAGCACCTGTTGTGGGATGCCTTCTCCTTGGCATGGCGCTTGATGTCACAATGCCGCTTCTGCAGCTTCTTCACACTGCACCTGCTGGGTGCCACTGCATTCACCAGTCTGGCTACCTCATCCCATGCCTCCTGCCGCTGTGTCCATACCTTCTGGTCCCCTCCCCGAGACAGTAGCAGGTCTGCTTGTTGATTGTCACACACAGGTCAGGGCCTTGCACCATTGGCCATCATGCTCATGTGCTTTTGTCACCCTCAGTCACACCTACCTGGGACTCTATTGCATCCAGGAGGATGTGTGTCTCCTGGTCCATGAAGTTCTTCTTCCTGGAGTGCCCAGTCTTCTTCCTCTGTGTCCCTGGTGTTGGCTGCCCCTCTCTTCTTGCTGCATCCTCTGTAGTTCGGCCAGTCCTCCACCCCTTGCATTTAGATGCTGCCTGCACCTTGAGTTTTGCCTATGCTATTTATTTGATGCACTGTGTGTTCTGATGCCATGTGCGCTGCATCTGGTGCATGCTGCATTCCTTACAGAATAGGGTGCATTGAGGTTGATGCAGGGCACTTTGGCGCAAGGTGCATCCGACGCACCTTGCGCCGCTCTAAGGTCATCTTTGAGAATTGGGCCCTTTGTCTTGTGTGATGTTTATTGCTTCCTAGACATTTCTTCAAGGCAGATGCAAAAGAGAAACTTCATAAAAAATAATAAACAGAAAATGAACACAGATAATGTCCTTAGGATGTGGAAAACTTCTCTCAGCTGCCACTCAGCAGTAGTATGGGACCCCTCTCAGTCCTCTACCTATACCAGCCAGCAGGAACTGACCCTATCTCTCTCAGTCTCAGTCTAAAACTCATTTCAGAACTGAGTTAGAGCTTTTATAGGCTCTCTAGAAGTTATGAAATTTCCACTCCCCTGTGATTGATATCAGACATAACATAAAATTAGCCACTAGGGGCCACTGTTGCTCCATAGAGAACAGTTCAGTTGGCACCTGCAGGTTTGTTTACAACATTGGGAGAGGTCAGATCTGAGGTCAGAACATTTTGTACTCCTAAACTCTCCTACAGGAACATACTGTCTGCTGCAGAAGATACCTTAGAAGGGGGCAGCTAACATCTTAAAGAAACAGATGCAGGCTTTTGTTATTCTTATATCAAAACAGTCCTCTTAGTTTTGTTTTAGGTTAATATGCACAGAAAGGCACTGTACTTAACCAGGACCCAACGGCTGCATCTCTCCTCAACCACGACTTGGTTTAATATATCAGCAGTTTTATACACAATACTATGGGGCAGCAGGGAAACTAATGAAATATAGAAACGTAAAATAGGGGTGCTCCATTAACCAAATGTGCTCTGGCAAATAACGGTTTATACATTCCTGTCCTGAGTGTACTGTTGCTCAGGGCATTTCATTACTGGTACCAGTACTTTTCCATATAATCCCCACATGGGCTTCTTATATCAAAATGTTGCAGAGGTCACTTTCTTAACCTCCCAATAGCTGGACCTTTAAAGAGGAAAAAAGGAAATAAAAGTGGGTGATAGCTAAGAAAAAAGGGGGGGAGGGGTGCCTAAAGGTGGCCAGCCTTAGACTAGAAAATACAGAGATAGAATAAAAGGAGAAATGAGAGAACTGTTGCAACAGAAGTTTGAGTAAATGAGAAAAGATGGTCCATTACCGTGGCAGAGAGTTCCCCCTGCCACACAGCCATTGGTCCTTCTGAGCTATTTTCCCAACTTCCAGAATGAAGGGGAGTGCAGCCTTCACTCCCTGGATGTCAAGAGAGTTTTGTGATTCTACACTGACAGAACGAAAGACATTCACAAATCCAAGCAACTCTTTGTAGCATTCAGCATGGCCTAGCTGGGTCAGCCTGTTGCCATCAGATACATTTCAGTGTGGTTGGTGACATGCCTTTGCCATTGCTACTTGATGGCACAGGTCAAATTGGAAGGACGGGTTTATGCCCACTCTGCCCGAGAGTGGTTGCGGCTTCCCTGGCACAGATTCGGAACGTACCTATCGCAGATATTTGCAATGCGGCTACTTGGAACTTGGTGCACATCTTTGTGAAGCACTACGCTCTGGATGTCCATGCTAGACAGCACACTTCTTTGTCAGGACAATCCTTAACAGACTTCTGTCCTGAGTGAGCTCCGTCTCCTGCCACCCTACTCAGGGGGGATTGATTTCAGCTCAGTACTCTCCCATTAATGTGAATGAGTGGCTGAGACTTTTAGTCTAGGAAGATATGGAAATTACGTACCTACTGTAAAGTTGATCTTTTTGGACGAAGTCTCCACCACTCATTCACATGCTCACCCACCATCCCCTGAGCTCACTCACTCTGTTTCTGGTCTTCACTCCCTTGTTGGCTTAGGCTGTGAAGAGATTTTTTTTTTCAGTTAGAATTTTATTGAATTTTTCTACAAATACAACATCACATAAGGAATGCTCAACTATATAATCACTTATTTCATACAATCAATATGTATAATACAGTTTTACAATAAACCTATTGCTTAGATTCAGTATACCATTCTTTACTACATACACAACTCCAAAAAAGACCCCAGGTAGCATTAAAAGTTTCTCTTTGATTGAGAGCATAATAACTTATTCTCTCATTGTTTGCCCAATTAGCCAGAGAATCCAGCCAATGCTTAAATGTAGGGATTTTGGGATCTTTCCAGCTTCTTAACAACAGTCTTTTAAATGCAAGGGCCACAGAAAGTAACCATAGTTTCTTTTGTTTCCGAATATCATGAATATCAGAAAGATCTCCTAGAACAAAGACTGGAGGAAAGAAAGGTATGGTAGAATCCCAAAAATGTTGACAAACTGTATGTATTTGTTTCCATACATTCAGGATTCCATTGCATTGCCGGAATAAATGACCCAGCCCAGCATTTGCAGCCCCAAATCTCCAACAAAGGTCATTTTGACTGAGACCTAACTTATGTGACTGCTTAGGGGAATAGTAAAAATAGTGTATTATTTTGAATTGGATAAGTCTCCCTTGAGTTTTCCTACAGCATTTGATTGCATTATTCCAAGTCCTACACCAGATTGTATCAGAGATTTGTATCTGTAAATCAAGCTCCCATTTTGTTTTAGTTGAATTTGTTAGAGAAGGATCAGTTTCATTTAAGTTTTTATAAATAAGGATGAAAGCTTTAGGCAGGGGTGCTATTTTGAAGAAATGTTCCCATGATGGACACATTCTAATAGTATAATCCTCTTCTAGGAAATTCACTTTCAAAAAGTGCCTTAACTGTAAGTAGAAACCAAAGTCATATTTACTGTAGTTAAATTTTTGTTTCAGATTTTCAAAAGAGAGCAGATGATTGTGGCAGTCTAACATATCACCTATATTTTTAATACCTTTAGCCAGCCATCCATTGTGGGAAATTGCTTTATCTTCTGACGTTATAAATTTGTTTTGCCATAGAGGCATGAACTTGAGAGGAGCATACTTCACTTTTCTTGAGTTGATTAAATGTCCTACATGCCATTACTGCTATTTGAAGAGTCGGGTGGTTCCTTAAATTTGCAGGAGTCTGTTTAAAGAATAGATCTGATAGCTCTAAGGGAGAAACTAGGTTTTCCTCTATTTTGAGCCATAATGGCGCTGATTTATTTTTATTAGAGCTAATTCATAGAGCAGTTTGAGTTTGAAAGCCCAGAAATAACCCTGCCACCAAGGGAGGGCAAAACCTCCCTTCAATACTGGAGCCGTTAGTTTATTTTTAGCCAACCGTGGTGACTTTCCTTCCCATAAAAAACTGGAGATAGGTCTTTCAATTCTATTGAACCAATCAGAGGAAATCTTAGCAGTAAAATTATTCATAAAACAAAAGAATTTAATTTTTATTCCATTAATTTTCCCCCAGAGGGATAAATGTAACTTCGGCCATTTGTCCAAATTTGACTTCATATCCCCAATTAGTTGGAAAGGTTGTGATGGAGAATATTTTCTATTGAATTAAAAACGTTTATGCCTAAGTAAGATATCCCATCAGAAGGCCAGGATGTATGTATATTGTTTTAAATCTCCTAGTTCTAGAGAGGGTTTGCTTAACCATAAACATTCAGATTTGTTCCAATTTACAAAAAACCCAGAAATATTCCCCAAAGTATTTAGGACTTCTTTAACATTTTTAAGAGAGGATGTGGGGTGTGAACTAGTTAGGAGAATCTCATCTGTGAATGCAAATACCTTGTTGTAATAACTTCCTACCCTAACCCCAGAAACTTTGCTTGATTTCATGATTCCCCTAATTAGAGGTTCAATAGCAAGAATAAATAACAGCGGGGACAATGGACAACCTTGCCTAGATCTTCTAAATAAGGATATTGGGGGGGGGGGGGTGATTTTAAGCCATTTGAAATTACACATGCTCTTGGTTTGTTATATAGAGTTTGGACCCACCTCAGAATACTAGCTCCAAACTATAACATTGTAAAACTTCGTATAAGTAGTCCCACTCTAATGAATCAAAGGCCTTACCAATGTCTAAGGATAATGCAAGAGAGGACAGCCCACTATCTTCTGACATCTTTGATGACCACAATACAGAGAACAATCTCCTGAAGTTATCTGAGGCCTGTCTGCCTTTCATGAAGCCTACCTGCTCTTTACCTATTAGATTAGCAAGAACTTTGGATATTCTATTAGCCAATACTTTAGCAATAATCTTACAATCAGAATTTAACAATGAAATAGGCCTTTAGTTACCATATTCCATGTTGTCTTTACCTTTTTTATGTAGTAAACAGATGTAGGCTTTGTTCATAGAGTCAGGCAGAGTACCATCAGCAAAGGAATCATGAATTGCCTCTGATAAGTGTGGGGAAATGGAGAGGCCCAGATGTTTATAAAATTCACTAGGTAACCCATCATGCCATGGAGATTTCCCCTTTGGAGCCCCCGCAATGACTTCAGAAATCTCATGTATTGAAATTGGTTTATCCAAACTGTTTTTTGTTAGCTTCTTCTAGAATAGGTAAATTAGCATTCTTTAGAAAGTCCTCAGTATCAGCTTTATTTCCTGTCCCCTGTGTCTTATATAAATCACTGTAAAAATCCCAGAAACACTTGATAATTTCTTTTACATTGTAAGTTATCACCACACTTTTATTTCTGATCCCTTTAATAATATTTTGATTTTGTCTCTGTTTGATCCTGTGCGCTAATAACTTCCCAGCTTTTGTCCTGTTTCCCAAAATTTTTGTTTGGTTCTGAAAATTGAGTATTCAATCTTGGCTGAATGCAATTTATTAATTTCATATTTCAAATCCAGGATTTTATAAAGTGTCCCCTTTGACCTCAAGGGATTCTGTTTTAAATCAGACGGGGCCCTGCTTAGTAAATCCTCTTTTTCTTGCAGCTCCTTTTGTCTCTCTTTTTTGAAGCGAAACTGATAATACTACCCCTTATGAATGCTTTATATGCCTCCCAAACAATTTTCGGCAACCATTCTCCCTGGTTATTTACTTTAAAGTAGAATGAGGTCTCTTCTTGAATCCATTTTTGAGAGCTAGGGTCTAGTAATAGTGACGTATTAAACTTCCAGCTACTAGATTTCTTACTATTATTTTCTAATAATAAGGAGCTCTTAAGTAAACTATGATCAGAAATAAAAAGATTTTCATATCCAATGTGACTAGTACTATTACAAAGGATAAGGGCATGAAAAGATAATCTAACCTACTAAACACCCCATGTCTTGTTGACAGAAAGGAAAAATCTCGTCCACCAGGGTGTACTATTCTCCATACATCTAGTAAGTCCAAAACATTTAACATACTGTGTAAACTTTTTTGCAAAGCTGACAGAGAACCAACATTTCTGGAAGTGGATCTATCCAAAGTGGGATCTATTACTTCATTAAAATCCCTCCCAAAATCAATTTATGGTCCCTCACATTGGCTAGCACAAAGGATAGATTTTAGAAGAACTCTTTCTGTTTCGTATTTGGGGCATAGACATTACAGACTGTTACATTTCTTCCATAAAAGTTCCCTAGTAAAATCTGATACCTCCCTTCTGTGTCTGTCAAGTGACCATGCTTAGTAAAATGTATCCCCTTCCAGATCAAAATTGCTACCCCTTTCATTTTTGAAGAAAAACAACAATGTTCCACTGAGGAAACCCAATTACTTGCTAACTTGTCAGTCTCAATAAGTAAAAGATGAGTTTCCTATAACAGAGCTATGTCCGCTCTGTGCTTATTTAAATGGTTTAAAATCCTGTACCTTTTAACTGGAGAGCCCATGCCTTGAACATTAAAAGTAATTATATTAACTGTGGCCATAATAACCTGAAACAAGTACCTCTAAAGTAACTTTCCTAGTAAAAACAGAAAAAAGATAATACAGATATATTATAAAAATCACAAGTTATAGCTAAGTTGACTATATTCACTTGCAAGAAATTTAATAGAACAACATGTATTACTTCAAATATATATGAAGTCCTCTGAATCCACCTTAAGACAAACTCAATAAGAATGACGTGAGCAATCCACTGAAAACAACTCCCAAATTGGAACCCACAACATAAAGACAGCCCACTCGTGAGACCCACATTAGTCTAGTTAACGCTATATACTGTATTTTATTTTTATTTTAATTGAATATGCATATATACCTTAAAACCACAGACAATCGACCCTTATCTATCCAATAACCCACTTAGTTACTGTTTCTAGGTCATAACATGAAAGATGCAGCAAGGTTATCCAAAGTGGCCTACAGTCTAGGCATCATTTAATTAGCCAGAGTTGAGTAAGGAGCTAAATATTTCAATACCCGAAAGCAAGTATCTCCTCATAAGTTTTACTTACCTTACCCCTTTGATGATGCTGTAGCCACTGAGAACATCTCATAATTCCATTATAAGAGGCAACCAGGCTCTGGGTCCTCCATCCAGCACTAACCAACAAAGAACATAAAATTCTTTTTATATGGTTTAGCCTTAGAAAAAATAGCCTGCAAAAACAGACAAGCAATAATCTCATCAAAATGTGACCTTGCTTAATTGCCTGATTTACTTTAGCTATCATGGGATCCCTGAACGGTAGGCTAATCACAGCAAACATACAGGGGGATCATAAAATTATGAAGGAATAAATGCCTCGAGTGCCAAAATATAAATAGATATAAATGTAATATTATTTTTACAAATAATGGGAGTGTCCTTGCTGCCTCTCTATCCCATGAACTTATGGAAAAAATGTTTACCTGACCCCAATATACTTCTCAACAATGACTTAATCATATGTAAGACCGCCACCATTTTGTCTGGATAAAAAGGCACATAATGCTTAAGACATATGCTGCAACATATTTCATACAATAGTGCCACTTAATAGCTAATCCTATGCACATTTGCCCAACAATTTCACTTGACTATATATAAAGAGCTTGTTTACCTTAACTTTATGAGCATTAACTGTTTAAATTTCTGAAAAGCTCCCTTGAAGCTCTTGCACCTCTGACCTTTGCCCCTTAACCCCTTTACGAGATCTTCTTTAAGCAAAAAGGTCCAGGGAGAGAGGAATTTTATTTAACAGCAAAACCCAAGAAAAATGATAAAAATAAATAAATAATGTTAGGCAACAATGATAAATAAGTGGCAAAAGCATATTTAAAGACAAATATTTCCTAGTCTCGCATGTTCATGTAACTACAGGCAGCCAATCGCCGCCCAGTCCATAATGAGCAAGGAGGTCACCATTTTCTTTTTTCCTCCACAAAGAAATTACAACACCCATGCAGACCAAAGCATCAAGTTTCTCCTTCACAGTCAGTATTTGCTGGTGAGTACAGATGCTTGAAAATGTCAGCCACGGGACTGAAGTTACTTTGGAGACAGTTGGGCATTTCTGGGTTAGACACATGGATTCCTGCTTCTAAATTGTAAGAGGTAATATTAGGCTGCAGGGAAGAGGTATTAGCTTTTTGCTTCATTGAAGTATTGGCATTTGCTCCTTTCATTTTAAAAACAGGTTGCACTCTTCTGGAAAGCTTTGTAGACCAGGCCATTCACTTCGGTATTGTTTTAGGATCACGTGTACGTCTGGTATAGTGTTTGGATACTGGAATAAGTGTCTGTTTATATTCCATTTGTGGGGCTTTCTTTGGAGGTGAGGAACGAATGTTACTTGGCAGTTCTTGAGCTCATGATGGAAGTTCCAATTTAGAATTTCTTTGCTCCTGGGTTCCAGATTGAACTGTTGGGTTATGTTTTGAAACTGGAGATTGAGATTTAGTTTTTAAAACACCAGGGGCCTCTAGCCACAATTTTACAATTAATTCCCAAGCCTCCTCAGGGGAATTAAAGCTACAATTTCCATTAGCCCTGTTTACCACAAGCACAGCTGGGTATTTAATGTAATAAATGACACCAAGCTTTTGTAAAACAAAACGAATGTCTCCAAACCTTTTCCTTTTATCAACAATCTCAGAAGAACAATCCTGAAATAAGTGAATTCTATTATTGCCCCAATGTAGGACTGTCTGCTGCCTGGCTAGCATCAATATTTCCTCCTTCACATTAAATCTTAAAAACCGGGCAATGATGGGCCTGGGTTTCTGTCCCTGTTTTGGAGGATCTTTCAGAGACCTGTGTGCCCTTTCAATTTCCAAGGGCCAGGGCCATGTGTAGTTTAAAATAGTGGGCAATAATTCTTGCAAAAATCTAATCACGTCACCCCCTTCCAATAATTCTGGCACACCTATAATTCTTAAATAATTTCTTCTGCTGCGATTTTCCAGATCATCAACCTTTGCCCCTAATGATTACATTTTTACCAAATTATCATCATTTTTTTCTTCTGCACTACACAGGGAGTGTTCAATATATGCCAGTCTCTCGTCAATTGAATTTAATCTTTCCTCTAATACTTCCATTTTAGCTTCCTCCACTTTTGCCTTCTGTTTTAAACTGACAATGTCCACATGCATGAACTGCAGTTTTTCTCTGATGAAAGCCATGTCATAATTTCCTCGGTCATAACTTTTATTTTTTTCCCCATTACTTTGCTTTGGTTTTGTTGGGCTTACCATTTCTTCAGAGAACCTCAAGGGGGAGCCTCCAGACTGTGGTATGACAGCCATCAGCTTAAGCTTAGATTCTCCCAGCATCGCAAGAGCAGAATTGCCATTGGAATATAGAAATTTTGATAGATTTTAAAATAAGCATCTGATTTGTACCTCGTTTGGACAGAGCTTGCTGAGGTATTTTGTTATACCTCTGATCACTAAAACTTTTAAAATATCACAATTTTAACATATAAATTAGTGATGAACTCATGTTTAGTGGGAGAGCTACACTCTCAGGCTGCCATCCCTTCAGGTGCTAGCACGCGACCTCTGAAGACATTGTTAAGTTGACCTTTCTTACATGGGTCATACGGACTATCTTATGTCCAGATTAGATTAGTTTCCTAGGTTAGTTTACACTGTACCTCCTCAGTCAAAAAGGTACTGAGGCAGTTGGAGGGTCAATGCCGAGACAGCCTCTATGGACGCAAGCCAGCTTAGCGGTGCCATGCATCTGCAGTCCTACCTTGGTGCGAGCCCTCCTGAAGATTTTTGCCTCCCACTGGATCCTAGCACCTCTGGCGTAGTCCCATTAGTGTGAATGAGTGGTGGAGACTTTGTCCAAGAAGATCAACAATTATGGTAGGTACATCATTTCCATTTTTGCTAGTTAGAATGCCTCACTTTGTTGGGCTGCGTAATGACTCTGAACACGTCAGAGTGTAGCAGTTACAAGAGGCAGCGGTTTAAAATTGGCATGGGCCAATGAGAGTTCTATCATTTGCATACATTCCATTCTCTCTGGGGCAGTTCCACACTGAAGGCTGACTGCATTAGTTAAGCAGACTGAGTGATTCCCCTGGAAGAAACATAATTACAATGGTGAGTAATTTTTCTTTACAAGTTAAGAAATCATTCATAGATGTGGTGTTGAATCAAATTTTTCATTTAATCCTAAACCATTCATTGAACTCAATCGATATTACGAAAAATGTTTTTCTTTGAGATATTCCTGACCCACAAGAAAAATGAAGAGTGACAACCCATTTTAGATCTCAGGTTTCTGAGCAACCATTTGCAAAAAGAAAAATTCAAGATGGTCACACTAAGAACAGTGATAACATCTTTGCAGAAAAGTAATTTGCTGTGATTTCTGGATCTGAAAGACACTTATTTTCACATTCCAGTCAGACAGTTTCACCGAAAATACCTTGGATTCAAGCTGGGGAACTGCCAATACCAGTTCTCAGCTCTCCCATTTGGTCTCACTTCAGCTCCAAGGGTTTTCGCAGAGGGCCTGGCTGTGGTGGTAGCACATCTGAGAAAATACATGCAGAAGTTTTCCCCTACCTGGACGACTGGCTGGTCTCAGGGAAAACAAAACAAGAAGCAAAGTGCTTAGTTCAGTTGGTAAAAAGCACCTTGGAGAACCTGGGACTCTAGAGACATGGATATGGTGTACTATCCACACTTCTGGCAGATTTCTTTCCTTTTAATTCTCAGACTGGAAGGTCTTCAAGCTGGCTTCTCTCACCCACCCGGGTAACTCCCTCAGCACCACACCGTGACATCAGATCTTCCTTTCCGTTGAAAAAAGAAGGTTCCCTCCATAGTGCACTGCATTTGAGTAGGCCCTTTGCTTTCAAAAAATGTTACAAGTCTTCAAGTTTGCTTTGAATTCAGTTAGAAAACTCCCAACTGTTGGTATGGATAACTCAAAGTCAGCGTCCAGTTTTAAATGGTGCAACTGTGAGCAGATGTCCCGAAAGGACCCACACACCTTGTGTTTCTACTGCCTGGGCCATGTGCACAATCCCCAGGCTTCCAGCCTTTGTCGCATTCTGCATTCGACTACTTTGGAAGACCAGCATGCTCATCTTCTTCTCGAGCGCCCAGCTGAATGGAACTCTCCCGTTTGATCGAAAGACACCCACCAGGAGTCTCCATGACTGTGGGGTCTGCCAAACAAATTACAGCCTTCGAGGAGGCAGCGGCTCAGGTTGTGTAACATGCCTCTTCAGCTTCGGCTTTTGTGCTGCTTTCCTTTGGTGCCACCTTTAAGGGGCATTTCAGGATTTGTTTGTCCCTTTCCACCCTTGGGCAGGGTCCCTCTAGAGCACAAAATCCTCTTAGGTCTTCTAAAAAAAGAGATTAAAAAAAAGGTCTCATTGGCAATCGTGGAATCATGAGCTCTCTCGGGCCTCAGATTCCCGTGCTTTCTTGGAGGTTTTGCCTACGGTTGATCCTTTGGTCCAGGCCGCTGGCTCCATGGCCTCCCCATCCTGCCCATTGTCCAAGATGCACATCAACCAACCCGTTGAGTTTTGTCTCGAGATGGTCGACGCATTGTCACAGGAACAGGTGGATACTTCCCTCTCTAGAACTTTGGTCCTGCCTATCACCTCCCAGGGTGGGTTGGACCAGCTTCATGATCCGGTCCCTCACCCTGAGGATCCTGTTTCATCGCAGGAGTCTTTGCTTTCACTGGCTCCTTCTCTTTCTTAGTGTTGGGTTCCCCAACAGTTGAGGTCAAGATCTCATAGCCTGGAGTTGAACAGCCCTCGCTGACATCAATGTTCTCGCTCTTTGCTCTCTGGCAAGCGGCACCACCACCATTCTTCCTCTTCTTCCTCCTCAGGTGAGGCAAAGCTCTGACGTAAGATACACCAGTGCTATGAAGAGCTAATGTGGCAGCAGCTCATGCTATCAGGGGTTAAGCCAATTCTGGTCCCCACCCTGGCTCTTCTGTGGCTCTCGCCACTGAGGCCCCAGCCTGCTCTGGCTCGGCCTGTTCTGGCCTCTCCACCCATCAGGGTGGAGCCATCTCCTGAACATCCGAAGGATGGTCCCCCTCCTAAGGATGCCCTTACTGCTCCCGTGCTTCCTCATTGGCTGTTGGTCACTGTTACTCCTTATAGACCTGGTAGAGTCAGTGGGGATTCGGGAGGTTGACAGCTTTTCAGCGAATCATTGTAGTAGGAGGGCTCCTCCCTGCATTCTTGTTTAGTGGATGTTGAATCGGGGTAGGATTTGTCTATGAGGCATGATCCTACTTCCTTTGGGGGCTTGCTCCATTTAATTTCAGAGTTAACCGGGATCGAGATGGAGCCCGTCCAGAAAGGAGCCAAGTATCCCTTGACAGAAATTCTCAACCGAGGTGACTCCTGGGGGTTGCCTTCCCGGTCACTGAGGCCATTCTTCACCCTGCTCTGGAGCTTTGTCAGCAGCTTGCCACCTGCCCTGCACCGGCGGCTCATATGGCCCAAAAATATGCGGTCCTTACGGGTACCCTGTCGGCTTCACTAAACATCCCTCGGCTTAGGGGTTGGTTGCTGACTCAGTTTTTCAACGTACTGGCAATGTCGGGTACATGGATAAACTTCCTGACAAAGAATCCAAGAAGTTGGATCACATGGCCAAAAAGGTCTGTGCGGCCTCTTCTATCAGCCTTCGGCAGGAGAGTTTGGCCCTTTTGATGGCCCGTTTCGCTCATGCCTTACTGGACACTCTTGATGAGGTGCTTCCCTGACTCCTGGCTGACTTACAGACAGTGGCCAAACAGTAGCTCCAGACAGCCATGGACATTGGTGATTCCTGTGCTTGGACGGTGGCCGTCATGGTGGCCAAATGCCACAGGGCTTGCCCGTAGATTTCTACCTTCATGACAAACACCCAGCACAAGTTGGCAGATGTCCCCTTCTTGGGCACCAACTTGTTCAGGTGTGGGTGGAAGGACACCTCACTTGAATTGAGAAGTCCAGTGTCACCCTGGACTCTGTCACCTCTGCCCAGAGGGATCCCAAGGGCTCCAAGCTTCAGAGGAAGAAGCCCTTTAGGCTCCTCTCTGCCTCTGTGGCCAAGCTGTCCCTTCCCCCAGCTGGGCAGCAGGCCCAGGCTTGGCATCCTCGACCGAAGTCGGTTGCTTTGGTCATCCACAAACCAGGTGGTCGACGTCCCGCTGCTTCCTCAACCAGTCCCTCCTCCACCTCCAAGCCCAGTCAGACCATCTTGCTTCTGAGGTGCAAGCCTTCTGAACAACAGGGCAGTAGAAGTAGTCCCGCTGGATCAACTGCCTGTACGTCTGAACACAGAGGTGGTCACAAGGCTCTCGGCCAAGGGATGTTCTGTAAACCCTGAGAGAGGACGAGGATGACCAATGGCGTCGCCTCTTTTTGGAGTGCTTGTGTGCCTTCCTCAGCCTGTCCACTGATGGGCTGGGGGTGCCTCCTGTCTCCCCTGGGTCTTTCCATGGGGAGCTGGCTCCACCACTTCCTTTCCACCTGGTCCGCTGTCACCATGGACATGTGGGTTCTCGAAGTGGTTGATCAAGGCTGGCACCCCATCTTAGATCTGCATGTCCTGAACATATTCCTTCAGTCTCGCACTTCAGGATGGTCACTCTGCCTCAGATAATTCCATCCCTGGAGCAGAACATGTGGTTCTGCTCCCTAGATCTTCAGGATGCATTCTTCCACATTCCCATCCATACGTCCCACTGCCAGTTCCTTCGGTTCCAAGTGGAAGAGAATCTCTTTGAGTTCCAGGCCATGCCCTTCAGCCTCTCCTTGGCTCCCAGGGTCTTCACCAAGTACATTGCAGTGGTGGCAGCCTACCTGAGACATTGAGGGATCTGAGTGTATCCCTACCCGGATGACTGGCTGATAGCGGGTCCCTCCAGGGAGGAGGTGGATTGGTCTAGGGACCTGGCCATCCAGACCTGCTTGTCCTTTGATCTTCTGGGGAATGAGGCCAAGTTGGAGCTCATACCTTCACAGGTGATACACTTCATCAAGGTGGAGCTTGACTCTTGGCAGAGCCAGCGCTTGACTCCTGGTGGACCTTGCAGAAGTTCTCTCTCCTCCTTTGCATGATCATTTCAGGTTGGGCAGTTTTGCCCTACTCTGGATTTACTGCATCGCCTGGGATTCATGGCGGCTTGCACCAGCATGGTCCGTTGGGCCTGGTGGAGAATGTGCTTTCTGCAGTGGGAGCTCACCTGTCAATGTTCTCAGCGCAAGGGTCACTGCGACCAGCCAGTCAGTCACTGTAACTCAGCTGATGGACACCTTTCATGTGTAATTGGCAGTGTTTTTTAGCATGTAAACGTTATTGTAGTTTGCCTTTGAATGTTTAGTATAGCCCTCATTGTTAATTGTTGTAAACAACTTATTACATCTTTGTCATATATGTGTGTTTCAACTATTGATTGAATGATTTAAATAAGATATGTATGTAAGTTTATTGTTATCTGTGAATCTTGAAACTTGTACAAAATGTTTACTGCACAGGTACGCCTTGCAAATAGGGTGTAAATTGTCCTAATGGTGTTGTACTGTATAAATAAATGTTATTACTACTACTACTACTACTGCAGAGGCCATCAAATTGAAGAAGGACTGGGTAGGGGACGAAGCCCACAGTGTAGCCCCAACTAAAAAAGGGGGATTTTGATTCTGATACACAAAGACCTGGGATGGAAAATAGCTAACACTAAATCAGACAAGAAAGGGAGGTGGGTTCTTGTTTCTGTAGAGACTCCAGATGATCCCTTCTCCTGGCCAATATTTATGATCCTAATAAGGGATGATCTAGCCTTTTTTCATGTACTAAGTCAAGAATAGCTTGAATTCAATGTATCTCAAGGACCACTGTTCTTAGTGGGAGATTTTAACCTGACTATGACTGTTGATCTAGGTAGGAGTGGAGGGAGGTCAGAACCTCACACTAATGAGGTCAAAGCAGTGAAGCAAATGATAATGGATCATCAGCTGATGGTTGCATAGAGAACACAATGTCCCAGGGTCTGTGACTATACCTGGTTCTCTTCCCCGCATGTGACATCAAGCAGGACTGACCTATGGCTCCTTTCTAGTTCCCTAGTCCCGCAGGTTATGAAGGTGGAGATCCACCCTATTATGATATCTGACCATGCTCTACTGGCAGTCCAATTCCTTTGGGGGCCACCACAGAAAAAGTCTCAGAAACGGAGACTGGACCCCCTGTTGTTGGAGGATAAGGAGTTTTTACTCTGGCTTAAAAAGGAGGTGAGCCATTACTGGGAGATCAGTGACACTGGAAAAGTGTCAGACCTCACCCTATGGGAGGCCTTTAAGGCCACCATGAGGGGTTAGTGCAATGACATATGCTGCACACAGACACAGAACCAAGAAAGCCGAACAGGCAGCACTGGAAACTGAGTTAGAAAAGTTGAAGAGGCAGTATAGCGTGGCTACCCCATGACCATCTAATGCATTAATTGGCTGGCTCACCAGAATCCCCACTAAGCAAAACACTTTGCTTACCAGGAAGGCTGAGCTAGTTGTCAGAAGGCTTCACCATTTCTTTTGGGAAGGGGAAAAGTCCAGTAAGCTGCTGGCCTATAGACTGAAATGCAGACAGGTGACCAAAGCCATAGGAGTGCTGCAGAACACTGTGGGTGTCCTCTACAGTAAGTCTGAGGGTATCATCTCCACCACAAGGCAATTTTATGAAACCTTATATGCTTCACCTAGTCCTACTACTGTCACCACCATTACCAAATTTTTAGACTCCATCATGATTCCAAAGATCTCCCAGATTCAAGGGGAAAACTTGGGGGCCCCAGTCCCGCTTGAGGAAATCTGCACGGCAAACAAGTCCATGAATCCACACAGGTCCCCAGGGCAGACAGTTCTCAGGTAGACTGGTACCAAGCCATTTGTGAGGACGCTGCCCCATACCTGCAGTGGGTCTTTCAAGCCTCCCAGCAGCAGGGTATTATGACTCCATCAATGAGGGAAGCAGTAATTACTGCTCTCACAAAAAATGATAAGGACCCCACTTTACGAAGTAGTTACCGCCCCATATCTCTCATTAATGCTGATTGCAGAATCCAGACCAAGATACTTGCCACTAGATTAGAGAGAGTCCTGCCTGTCCTAATCCATCCTTCCCAGGATAAATTTATTAAAGGGCGTCTCAATTCAGACCACCTCAGAACACTGCCATCTCTAATGCATACAGTCCATGACAGCCACAGCCCTGCAACAACCCTGGTGGTGGACTTTGAAAAAGCATTTGTCTTGGTCAAATGGCCCTGTCTGCAAGCCACCCTACAGAAAATGGGCATCAGGTAATGGGTCAGTCTGCTCTAGTCCTCTCCCATGGCTGCGGTCCTCACAAATGATCTGAAATCCACTCCTTTCCCCCTACAGAAGGGAACATGACAGGGTTGTCCCCTGTCCCCACCTCCTATTTGTGATGGCTCTTGAAACACTGGTCATTGCCATCAGTGAAAATGCATCAATAAAAGGGACCCAGGTGGGGACAAACATAAGACATTTCTGTATGCAGATGACCTGCTCATCACCTTGTCCGATGTAGGTCACTTAGTACAACAGATGCTCCCTCTCCTGCATCAGTTCTCAACCATATCAGGGCTGAAGGTCAACCAATCCAAGACTGAAGTTCCCTGTTAAACTACAAAAATTCTCCTGCATGTTGACCTCCTTGGGACTGAAGTGGGTTTCAGAAGAGATCACATATCTGGGCAACAAACTGCATCAGAACCTGCCTTGGATTATCCCTTTAAACCTTGATCCCCTAATGACTGCCACTCAACTTGAATTAGGCAAGTGGAAAGTGCTCCATCTAACCCTAACAGGCAAGATAGATGCAATCAAATTGATTACAGCATTGAAGTTCTTGCATGTGCTTTCCCACCTCCCAATACATATTCCCCCAAGTGATTCCACAAGCTGGATACCATGGTGGGTCATTTTCTTTCAGAGTGGAAACCCCTGAGGTCCAGCCAAATCAAGCTGAGGAGCCACTGGAGCAGGGGAGGCTGGGATCTGCCATGACTTATGGGGTATCACATGGCCTTTATTTCAGTCCAAACAGTCAAGTGGTTCTCGCCTTCTGACTCACACATACCCTTGTGGCTCAAAGTTGAAGCCTCATTATTTGGGGATAGATGCCCCTTGGTTGCACTGTCCATAAAAGGCCAGAGAAGCCTCCTGCTTTCCCCTATGATGAATATATCAGCTAGATATGGGGACCATCTGCACAAATCAATTTCTACTCACCCAGCCCTGATCCCTACATATCCTTGTGGGGGAATCCGATAGTGAAGATTGGAGGGAAGATGATTTGCTGGAACAACTGGGAGGCTTAAGGCACCAGAAGTGTCAAGGACTTGTATATGATGGGCACCACCACTGTGGACCCCTTCTCCTCCCTGGTGGCTCACTTCCGGAGCCCACAGAGAGATTTCTGGAAATAGCTACAGACTGGGATGTGATCCAACATCTCCATAGACTGTCCCCTACCACACATGACCCTCAGTCCTCACACCACCTTCAGCAGTAGGAGCAGCTCACTAAGGGGAGGGCTAGTTCACTAGTTGCATCTATAAAGCCTTACGAGATGCTCAACTGGACCAGACCCAGAATGCCAGAACCCAGTGGCAAGCACAGCTTGGAATTACTATCATGGACTCCCAATGGACCAGCTGCTAGGATATAGCACAAACAGCCCGCAGGGATGACAGGAGTAGACTGGTCCTTAACAAAACCCTTTTGCAATGGTATAGAACACCAGTGGTCCTGAAGAGTATGGGTCTCATGAGTCATGATCTCTGCTGGAGATGTGGCCTCCCTGGAGCTCAGCTCTTTTTCATTTTGTGAGAATGCCCAGTTATTAAACCCTTCTGGCAACAGGTTACATAAATCTGTCAAGACACTGTGGGATCCAGACATGTTAGTAGATCCCCCACTATTGCTGCTGGGGTGTGTCATGGCCAGAACCCCAAAACACTCCCTGAATGCATAGTGGATCAGAGCAGCAGCAGTAGGGGCAAACAGGCCCCTGTTATGTAATTGGAGAACTCCAAAAATCCCTACAATTGCTGAATGGCTCCAAGACGTTGGGCAACTGGCAACCATTGAGATGCTGTCTCATTATGCCATTAAGACCATGAACAAATACAATCTTTGTTGGGGTGACTTTCTACAATTTAAATATTGTCATACTATATATATATATATGTATATATATATATACACATGAATGATTAACTCGTGGTCTTCATTACTGGACTTCGAACACATAATTTGCCTAATTAGAATATCCATTACTTAGTATTAGGTAGGGTATAGCAAATCTGTTTCTGGTTGGGATACTAGTTTGAGTTAATTATTATGTTGGGAAATGGGACCACCTTGATTGATAATTTTTGTCCACTGTCTGTCTCATATTCATATATTCTGACCTTGTTCTAATGACCTGTAGCAAATAATTATTTGAACTGCATACATGTGGCAACTCCAAGGTAGACAGTATACTACAATTTCATTTTAGCAGATGTATATGTGTGGAGATTGTTTCTGTAGTGTTATTGTTGAACATTGTCTTTTGTCATATTGTATGTGGATGTACTGGTGTAATTATACATTGTCAATAAAATGATTGACTACGAAAAAGAAATGCAAAGGTTGGAACAAGCTCAGGCAGTGGGATTTGGAATTTGGGCAAATTACAGAATTCATATAAAATGGGCAAAGAAATCCATGTGTCCTGATTGGCTGAGACTTGGTTCTAGCCATTGCAGTAAGAGAGTGCCACCACTGGCTAAAACAAGTCCCTGCCAACCAGGACAACTCACAGAATTCATAAGCCACCTATTTCCTAGTTTCCATCACAAACATGGCTGCAGCCTTTACTAATATATGAAAAACTTCAACTAGGCCCTAAAAATAAAAGCCCATTAAATTAAAATAAAGTAAGTAAATAATTTAATGTTATTTACACTCATGAGCCCCCCATACACATATACACAAATTTAAAAAATCAAGTACTATTCAGAGTTCCCACTGCTGGTGTTTCTTTGACGACCATAAAAATTCCCCCTCCTATCCCTACCATTTTGTCAGAGAACTCCCTGCTCCTTACCTGGCAACAGATAAAATTGAGGTTCTGGCTTCACTTCAGGCCTGTGTGTGTGTCTTTGTTTGTATGCCAGTTGAGCTCTGAAGAATGTTGAGTTCATGTATTCCATGTTACCATTCTGTGGGAGGGGGGCATTCTACTGCTGGAATAATGCAGAGCTTTGAATTATTCTATTCCATGGTAAACAATCACACAATGTAGAAAGACAGATGACTGACAGGTGAAAAACATCTGTGGAAGAACTACTTTACATTATTTAGCAACATTTTAGTATTTTTTTGTGACTTTGAAAACTTTTAGAAGGTTCTTTTTTCCAAAGCTGCCTATGGGCCCATTTTATACAAGCAATAAGACATGGCTGGGCGTTGGTAGTACTAAGATACCCACACACCCAGAGGCTGAAGGCACTCGACCTGTGGTCTTGTGCCTAACTAAGCCACTGGGTGTGCGGGTATCTCAGTACTACCAATGCCCAGCCATGTCTTATTGCTTACATGAGCCACTTCACTCAGCCCTGATTGCAATCACAAACATGACTGCCACCTTTACTCACTGAAGAGCTTCAAAACTCACTTATGTTTTCAAAGTAAATTAATAAACATTCTTTCCTCTCATGATCCTCTCCTTGCACACATAAATAAAATGATGTATTATTCAAAGTTTTTATTCCTGATGTTTCTGTGGTGAACTTGGGAAATCACTCTTATCCTTACCTGCTTGCCAGGGCAACCTCTGCTGCTTACTTTGCCACAGATAAAACTGAGACCATGGCCTCATATAAGGCTTTATGTTGTGTGTCAGGGGGTGAACATTTTCCTAGAGGAATTCTGCAGAAGTTTGAATTCATGTATTTCATAATAACCGAACATTCCGTCTATTGTATTTGTGGAAAGAGATGATTGACGGGTGGGGAGGGATTACTTTTTAATAGTTATTTTTTATTAAAAAAAAAAAACGTTTTTAATGAAAAAACTTGGCATCTTTAAGTTTTTTTTTTAAATGTGTCTAAGTTCACCCATTTTATAAGCATTATAAGACAGGTGTTTGTTGTTTAGGGAAATGCACTTCCAGATGCTAAAAGCACTCGGCACTTGCGCCAAGAGCATCACTATGCACCTGGGCTTGTATCAACCCCAGACAATCAATGCCCTGTCTTGTCTTATTGCTTACTTGTAAAATGGGCTGGAAATTTCCTGCTTTCTGATTGGCTAAACACGTTCTGAGACCCGTATCTTAATTCTCCACAGCTGCTCAGGTTGACAAAAGTTTGGGAGTGTAAATTGGAATTTGGCAACTCACATACAGAATTGATAAGCCACACCACTCCTTCCTGATTGCCATCTCAAACATGGCTGCCACTTCACTCATATATAAAAACCTTCAACTAAGCCCTACAAATAAAACTCCCTTAAATTATAAATAAATAAATAAATGTTCTTTCCACTCCTGATTCAGTCCTTACACACAGTTCAAGGTTAACAAAACAAGTATTGTTAAGAGTTTTCATTTCAGGTGTTTCTTTGATGATCATGAAAATTCTCTCTCCAATTCTTGCCATTTTGCCAGAGGACTCTGCTGCTTACTCTGCTACAGATAACAAGGAAGCTCTGGCTCCATTTATTTATTTATTTAGTCATTCAGAAAACAACTTTGAGCACAAGTGCTCATTTACAAAGATTCCACATCTGAGATAAGAAGAGGATACACAGAACTAAACAATACAGTAACATCAACTCTAGTAGAGAGTGTAGCCAGCAGCAAACACTAGGAAGATTTGGGTAGAAACAGATACTAGTAACAGCAGCTCCAAGAGAACATAGTCAGCAGTAAGCACTAGAAGCCTTGTGTACAAGCTTGGTACACATTTGAAGTGCATGTCTATGTGCATGCATATGCTCGTGGAATTCTGCAGAATTTTGAATTCATGTATTCCATGTTGCCATTCCATCTGTGTTTGCTGGGGGAGCATTCGTGGAACACTGCAGAATGTTGAGTTCTTGTATTCCATGTCCACAAATACATCACGTATTAAATAAATAGAAAGACAGATGGCTGACAGATCAAAACCATTTGTGGAGAAACTGTTTTATATTTTGTAGCAATATTTTATTATATTTTTTGTGTCTTTTTATACTTTGAGTTTTATTTTATTTTTTTTTAAATGTGCCTAAGAAACCATGTTTAAGTGAACTAAGACACTTTGGGACATCATTGTACTGGTTTTACCACATTTGCAAGGGTTGAAGACACTTGGCTTGTAGCTTCTTGTCTTACTCTGTCCCTAGGCATGTGATAAAAACCAGCACCACCAACAGCCCATTATGTCTTTTTGCAGACATGGAGAACAGTCCCCAGTTCCTTCAACTGGACTTCACAGCCCATGTTTTCCAATCTGTCAAACATCTCAGTCGCTCTCCTCTGTACTTTCTCCATTGCACTGATTTCTTTGATCAGATATGGTGACTAACACTGCACACTATACTTGAGAAGAGATGGGGCCTGACCAAAGAGCTGAATTAACACAAAAAAACTCTAAAAGTTAAGGAATTACCTTGTTTGTACTCCTATTTTTATTTTTTCAATCTTTATTTCAATTTATGATATTTTAGCTTTATTCCATGGGATGCTCCATAGTCAGTAAAGCAACAGCATGGGTCCATATCTGCTAACTTCCAGACCCAGTCTTCTAAAACTGTCTTCATCTATCTTCCATTCTGACATCGGTTTCATATTTCTTATATTCTGTCTGATTATTCTTATTTCTTCCTTCTGATTCTTCTTGATTCTAAGGTTATGCATCGATACGGTATCCTGTGTGTAGATTAAAACACCATAAGCTTGAAACAAAGGGAATGCAATGTTTTAAAAATCTGCACACATCTACTACAGTCAAAACATCTAATCAGTTCTTAGTTTATAGTGTATTTTAGGGCATTGTTGTGTATGGAAATCCATATCCTGAAAAAGTCATTCTGCTGCAGTAGTGACGTAGCTACTACAGCAGAATGACTTTTTGTTCTGCTGTAGTAGCTACATCACAATATAAGCATCCCTATCAGTGCAGTTCATAGGATAGTGGGTGGTTCAAGCATCGTGTGCAGGAGCTAGCCGACGAGCAGAGGGCAGAGACTGACAGCTGTAACCACAAAAAGTAAGCGATGTGAGGTTTTTTTCACTATACACTATATAAAATAGTGTATGGGAGCCCAAATACACAACAATGCTAGTCTTGAACCTCGTGGTTTCCAAGATGACAGAGGGAGCTCTCGAAGTCCTCAAAGTCATGGTAACCACTGGGTGTAAGAACAGCATTGTTGTGTATGGGCTCTCATACAGTATTCTATATATTTTGTATAAAGCACAGCAAAATGTATGCAGAAAATACTTATTAATACATTGAATGTTGTATCATTGATACATGTACTAAATGTTAAACTTAATTTGAAAATGTAATGTCAACAAAATTTTCAATAAACATTCACAGGGCCGGCCTAGTGGTGAGGAGGGCTGAGGCATCATGCCTTACCTCCTGCCATGCTGGCGACCCGTGTTCACGGTGTGAGCAGGTCGCTGGGGGAGAGGATCAAGCATCCAAGGGACAGCTCTCCTCTCCTGGCGAGGGTGGGGACCATGGACTGGCATTTGTTTGACCCCTGGCTGCTGGGGGTCAGCATGCCATGTCCCAGACATTAGAACAGAGGAGGAGCAGCTGCCCGACATGCAGTGTGTGGACATGTGCGCTGCACATCATTGGCTGCATTGCACACTCCCAACTCCAGAAAGTAAAGCAGAAAAGGTCCCCGGCTGTGGAGCATGAAGATGGTCCCCCCACAGCTTCAACCCAAGAGGACTCCTCCACAGTTGGATCCATTTGCTGTGGGCAGAGTCACTCCCCACTGCCCCTGCCATGAAAGGCAAGTCATGTGGGCATAGGAGAGGAGGTCTGATGTTCGGGTGAGGGCGCGGAGGGATGACTGAGGTAGCCGACCAGGGACCACAGGGAGAAAAAGAATAACTAACTAAATAAATAAATACACATTCACAGAAGAAAGGAATTGAGTGTATGACAATGTCTCTTGAGCAACTTTTTTTTATGTTAGTCTTTATTAGGAAAGTTAATACCAACATTGCATGAGAAGTACAACTCAATAAAGCGTTGGCATCAAGACAGTTTCTGATTCTGCATTCAGCATTACAGTACTTTCTATGTATATAGGGACATGGCAAGGTTTCACTATAAATTACAAGTTCTGAAATATATAGTAGTTTAACCATTCATGTTGTGCCATCACTAACTCTGTTTAACCACCTTTATTTTTCATGATGTCCTGGGGCAGGATATACAGTCTTGAAGAGGTATTCACTATCGTCAGACTGCTACTGTTATCCAATACTATTTTAGTCAAGGAATGAAATTGTTTCTCCATCATATATAAAATCCAGCATTGAGCTGCTTATGAAGTTTTTCTTAATGCGTGTCATGATTTTGTTGGCCTTGTTACCTGCTGCCGTACATTGCTGCTCCCATTTAAAGTTACTTCTGATCCTAGACAGAAACAAAGAAAGTGGCAGCAGAAAAAGACCTTGGGGTCCAGCCGATTAGCTTGTATGTTACCCAAAGTTGTGCTCATGCTGTATAGCCCTTAAAAAGCATTGTCCCAGAAGAGTACTGGCAAAGTTTAAGGCAACAGGAAGCCACTTGTACAAAAGGTCCAGAAAGTCACTCCATTCACTTCCCTCAGGCAAACCGACCATACAGATATTCAGTACATTGGTAGCATTTTCCAGCGCCCTGAGTTGTTATCCCAGCTGGCCTGGGGCTTTTTCTTGAATTAGTTTCCTGGTTGCTGACAGGGCCTGAGTGGTGTGAGACTCTGCAGAAGTCCTGGTAGTAGTGGTTACTTCAATTTTCTCTCTGAGTTCAAGGGTTACAGCTTTTATTCTCCTCCAGCAGCAACATTTGGGTGTCCCATGATGTAGTAGTCAGACCAAATATGCACTGAGGTACATACAGCTAAAAGATATAATCAGATCCTGCTACTTGATAGTTTAAAGAACTTAAAAAAAACATATGATGGGACAGCATATGCACAACTGCCAGGACTTAACACACTCTCAAGTGCTTCTGCTCAGTCGCTGCATCAAAATACACAATTAGTAGTAATCAGTTAAAACAGCAGGCACAAGGTCAAAATCAGCTCAGTGGATCATCATGGACAGTTATCTGGTGGTAGCAAACAGAAAGGCTCCTTGGGGACTGAAGAAAGCCAAACAGATAAGGGCCAGGCATGGGCAGGGGTCTGACATTGATGTTATTTAGGAGGCCTTGAAGGAGATGATTAAGGTATTGAGGTGGACAGTCTCTGCGCAAGTTTTGGCTGTTCTCTCCCTTAAGCTGGAGGCTGTCTCTGCTAAAATAGGAAACCTCACTCTCCAGTATTAAGTGTAAGCCAGCAGGCTGACAGTACTAGAAAACAGAATTTCTTGGGCTGGCCCACCGGCACAGTGGAAGTGCTGCTGCTTGCAATGCCAGTGACCTGGGTTTGGGAATGAGCCTGGGTTGCTGGAAGGTCGGCTGGAGGCCAAGTGTCCCACGGATGCTCGCCTCCTCGGGGAGGGAGGGTTCCCAGTTTCCCACTGTTACACTGCCACTTGGGTGACCATGGGTGGCAGTGCATGTGAAGAACCAGCATTCATGGAGGGGAGCATTGGCACTCTGATATCATGACATCAGGTTGTTGTGCCAATGCTTGAGGGATGGGGACCAAAACAAGAAAAGTCCTGACCATGCAGGATGCTGCCCATCGCTCCACAACAGATCCCGCACTGCTGACTGGGCTCTCTCTCTCTTTCTCTCTCTCTCACCGAAGCTCTAACTCTGCCTGGGGTAACAGAGCGTCCCCCCCAGGCAGCTCTTCCTGTGGGGGGTCATCCATAGGGGAACATGGGAGAAACAGTAAGTCCTGGAGAAGGTGGGTGATGGGGCTGGGTAAAGCGGTAGGGCTGAAGGGGGCCGGTCAGAGAAAAAGCATAGTAAATTTAAAAAATATATAGTAAGTAAAAAAAAATAAAAAAAAATAAAGAAAACAGAATTTAACACCTAGATGCTCAGGAAAATAATCAGCGAAGGAACAGCATTAAAGTCAGAGGTCTTCTGGAGGGTACAGAGGACCTGATATGCTAACATACATGGAGACATGGATACCTAGAAACCTAAAAATAGATTGTCCAAAAGGTCACATCTGCAAGGATCATGCACACAGGGCTCTAGAGCCTAAACCCCCTTGGATGCATCCCTTAGGCTAATAGTGATTTGCCTATACCACTTCCCTGACAAGTACTAAATCTTACAATCAATTACGAAAGCATGCTCTATTGAAGTGGGAGAGTCACAAATTATGTTTT
The DNA here is from genome assembly GCA_016271365.2 of Neoceratodus forsteri. Classification (NCBI taxonomy): domain Eukaryota; kingdom Metazoa; phylum Chordata; order Ceratodontiformes; family Ceratodontidae; genus Neoceratodus; species Neoceratodus forsteri. The sequence goes on from CM028129.1 coordinate 1,414,980,094, forward strand.
TGTAAGACTTCTTAAGGATGGTTCAACTTAAGCACAAAACGCTTGCACCCTTATTAAAAATGCCTTGAGAGCAAAGAGAGTGTTTGTTTGCTTACCCAGCTGTGCTCACCATCAGATATGAAGGCCAGTTGTTTTCATTATGGGACTTGAAGCAAGCCAAAGCATTTTGCAAGGAAAAGAAACTGGTGGATTTATTTATGTTCCCCCATTTGTTGCTGTGCTAATTTACCATTACCCTCAAACTCCCTGGAACTTTTCCCAGTTATGGAAGGATGGCAAGCAACATATGGAAAGAGTCGCCCCAGAAAAGGGTGACTGTAGAGGCTTCAGATATATGGACATTGAGACTGATAAACTGTAAAAGGCACTCTGGGAAACTCTCCCATTCAGAACTGTCTAAACTTACTGATTATCCACACCACCGTGAGTCATTTTTTTTTTTTTTGCTGCAGCCATGCCATGCCATGCATGCAGGTGAGGAACTCTGAGTGACATGTTCCACAGCAGTTGTGAATATAAAATGAAGAAGCAGCAGCAATGGACTTTTGTCACAGCTCAAATACTGGTGCATGTCAAAAACTGTTTTTAAGGACTAGGGTAAAGGGTCTTGTACAGTAAATTCTTGAGACAAGAATGTGTGGTGGGGAGGGGGTGGTGGTGGCTGGAAACATGTGGTGCAAAATGGAAATTCAACCATGATTTATCAGTCGAGAAACAGCTGCACACATAATGCCTAGCAGTGCAACGTCATGTGATAAATCCAGGTAGGGCAGGGAAGGGGGCGGGGACTGGGAGGTAGCTGCATTATTATCATGGAAACTTATGTATCGTGGGGACAATGCAAAGTCATGTTTGATACTTTGTTTGAATGGGGGGGGGGAGGGATACTAGTGCCACTTATTGGTCACAACATGGAAAGCTATGCTACCCTGAGGGATATCAGTAGTCAGGGGAAGGGTAGTACTATTGGGTATTCCGAAATGCAGATAACTAAGAAGTGTGCTGTATGAAGTGAGCTGGAGTTTTACTGCTGCGACTAAAGCAGGTATATAGAAAAATCATATACCAGTACTGGTGCCACAGGGGAGAAGGAGATATCTGGTGCCTGTGAAATAAAGAGGTGCATGCTGGACTGTTGTTCTAGCAGACCAGAAAGATCATCTTTACTACACAAAGTAAATTGTGAGGGTTGGAGCCAGAGGTCTGAGTTATAAACTGGCTGGTCCTGCACCCCATATTGTGTGGGGGTTTATATGTTTGTTTAAAAGCCTCTTAATGTTTCTTGCAACTGTTATGATGCACCCACAAATATTTACAATCATACTGCAAAGGACATAGGGGAAGAGGGGTGATGGGATGGGATGGAACACCAAGGAATGGATGGCTCTGGATAAGGGGTTCCCTACTCCAGAGCTATAAATTTGGAGACACCAGTATAAGTGAATTTTCATTGTGCACCTGGAACGTCCAGGGCATTTCCTCACTGATGAAGAGGAAACAATTTTACACAGTGCTTAAAAGGCATGGAACACAAATAGCAATGCTTCAGAAAACACACTTGACACATGCAGAGCATTTAAAGCTAACCAAAGAATGGGTTGGACACTGTTACGCTGCATCCTTTAATGGCCACAAGAGAGGGGTAGCCATACTGCTGCACGGGAACCTTCAATTTGTTAAGGAAAGAAAGGTGATGGAGCCAATCAATGGCAACTATGTGTTTGTACAGGGCAAGATCTGAGGGGAATCGATCACTCGGGGTAAAATGTCTGCCCTGGTGGAGCATGATCCTTTTTTAAATCAAATGCTTGCTTTGTTACAAAATGAACAGTTTCCGAATCTGATCCTGATGGGTGATTTTAATTGTGCTCTGGACCCCGCCTGGACAGATCGGGAGGGGGAGGCAGATTCAAACCTGTGATTACCAGATTGGGACAGGGGCTAGTTGAATTAGATATGGTAAATGTATGGAAGGAAGTGAACCCAGGAGCCAAAGAGTTCACATTCTATTTTAACCCCTACAGATATTGGTCTAGGATTGATTGCCTGATAGTTTTGAGGGCTTGGTAACACACAGTATGCAGCACAGACAGCTCCATAATGGTCTCAAACCATGCTAGTGTCTTAGCCACCCTAACTCTTAGACAGCCACAAGAGTAGGAGCTTGAGGTTTTCAATATATATGTTGAACAATAAGTTTAAGGAACACCTCACAGAAAGGTGGCAGCTGTATGTTCAGACAAATGCTGCAGCAGCACCCTCAAAAGAGATATTCTGGGAAACAGGGAAGCAGTTAATGAGGGGGACAGTGGTTGCGTTCATGGCTGCAAAACACAAACAAAAGCAGGAAAAACCTAAGGACTTACAAACAAAAAAACACAGATTTGAGGGCAAAAAAGAACCGCTTGGCCTACCTAGACTGCCCAGATGTTCTCTGCCTAATCTGTCTCTGCAGAACCTAAATGGTCTCCAGTGACCCTCCCCCTCCTTGACTATTTACTAATATTCCCCTATGTCTATCCCATGCATGCTTGAAGCCCCCCACTGTTTTTGCTTCCATCACTTCTGCTGGCAGTTTGTTCCTGGCATCTACCACTCTTTCAGTAAAGTAGTATTTCCTCATATTCCTATTACTCTCCTCCCCAACTCAGATTTATCACACACCTCCTGGCCCTGGTGCTCTTCTTCATTTAAAGGAGACACCCCTCCTGAACCCTGTTCACCCCGTGGGTACTTGTAGGTCTTTATCATGTCCTCTTTTGCACTCTTCTCTTCCAGGGTGTATATGTTGAGGTCCCTCAGTCTCTCCTCACAGGGCTTCTCGTGCAACCCCTGCACCATTTACGTTTCCTTTCTTGGTTTGCCTTCACCCTGTCTATGTTCCTTCTGAGGTGCGAGTTTCAAAACTGGGCACAGTACTCCAGGTGGGGTCTCTCCAGTGAGCAATACAATGGCAAAATCATCGTCTTCCTCCTGCTGAAGATACCCCCCCCATGCACCCCAGCACCCCATTAGCCCTACCCACTACTTGTTACATTACCCTGCCACTTTGAGGTCATCAGTTATGATAACCCTAAGGTCTCTTTCCTGCTTAGTGACTGTAAGTACATCCCCCCATCCCATACTCCACTCCTGGGTTCCTATGTCCTAGATGCACAATTTAGCAGTTTTTGTCACTAAGCTCCAACTGCCATGCTCTTTACTACTCCTCGAGTTTCCCAAGATTCCTGAGCATTCTCTCTACACCCCCACCAAGTTGCCACCCAGTTACAGATTTTGGTAGCATCTGCAAAAAAGGCATACTTTCCTTTTCAGTTCTTCTGCAATGTCACTTTTGAAGACATAGAAAAGGACCGGTCCCAGTACAGAGCCCTGCAGTGCCCTGCTGGTCACTTTCCCTTTATTAGAGTGGGTGCCATTAACCACCAACTCTCTGTTGCCTATCCGTTAACCAGTTTCTAACCCAGTTCACCACTTTGGGTCCCACCCCCAGGTTGCTCATTGTCTTTATCAGTCTCGTGGCACAGTGTCAAAGGCCTTGCTAAAGTCCAGATAGGTCACATCCACTGCCCTCCCCCTGATCTATCTCCCTAGTCACCCAGTTTATTTTATTTATTTATTAGAATTAATCAGATTACATTTACCTTTGAGCTAAGAGCTCATTTACAAAGGTTCCTTGTCAGTACAGTGCATTACAGAGATAGAGACAAAAAATAATACATATTAGCAGTAATAATATACAAGGAAGCTTGTCTATGGCGCAGGTGAGGCTAGGGTGCTCCACACCATGGGATTCAATCAGTGGTTGAAAAACTGGTGCAGAGCTCAGGGATTTGGCTTCATTGGGGACTGGGGGTTCACCTGGAGTGATGCAGGCCTATACTGGCATGATGGGCTGCATCTGTCCAGGAGGGTAACCAGCGTCCTAGGTGATAGGTTTAAATGCTTCATTGGCAAGCATTTAAACTAGCCAATGGGGGAGGCACTGGAAAGGAGCAGGGAAATCCTAGCCCCCCCCAAAAAAGTCAGGGTAGTAAGTGAGGTAAACACCAAGATAGAGATGTTGATAGGGAGAAGGGTAGGGATAAATGGAGAAAGTGACAAAGGCAATAAGGACAGGGATGGGGAAAAAAGGCCATCAGGAAATGGAGGGTAATGAGTACCAATGCCCATAGTCTGGGCAACAAGCTCCCTGAACTGGTGGCCTTGATGGAAGAGGGATGCCTGGATATCGTAGCAGTCACAGAAACATGGTACACAGAGAACCATGACTGGGATGTTAACATACCAGGGTACATAACCTACAGGAGAGACAGGCAGGGGAGAAGAGGGGGAGGAGTAGCTCTCTATGTAAAGGAAGGGATAAAAGCAACTGAACAAAAGAGTAAACAAGGAGGAGAGGAGGCACTGTGGGTCGCCTTAGAGACTGGAAATAGCACCACAATCCACACAGGGGTTGTATACAGACCCCCATGTCAGGGGGAGGGAATGGACATGGATATGATAGAAGGCATTCTTAAGATGGCAGAGAAAGGGGAGATAATATTGATGGGAGACCTGAATATGCCAGATTTTAACTGGAGCACATTTGCTGCAGCCACATCCAAAAGCAGGGCCATTCTCGATGCCCTACAGGTAGCATGCCTCAGACAACTAGTTTCGGAACACACTCGTGAGGGAGCAATCTTAGACCTCATACTCTCAAATGGGGACAGTGAGAGGATCTTAGATCTAGAAGTGGGTTGCCATTTGGGAACAAGTGAGCATCAAACAGTGTGGTTCACGATAAACTCAGTTACAGAGTCAAGCCATACAAAAGTGAGGGTACTGGACTTCAGGAGGGCTGACTTTGGCAAGATGGGAGAGTGCCTTAGAAAAGCACTAGCAAACAGGCTAGAAGGAGGGATGGAGCAACAATAGTGAAACATCAGAACTGCCATCACAGAGGCAACAAGCCTTTGTGTGAAGCAAATAAACAAATCAAAATGAAAGAAAAAGCCACTATCGTTCTCAAAAGATGTGGTGGGGAAAGTCAGGGAGAAAAACATAGCATTCAGGAAGTATAAGGAAACACAGAAGGAGCAGGATAGAGAGCTGTACCAGTTAAGGCAGAAGGAAGCAGGGGGGGAAGTCAGAATAGCAAAGGCCCAAACTGAGGAAAAGATAGCCAACTTGGTTAAGAAGGGGGATAAAACCTTTTATAGGTACATCAGGGAGGGTAGAAAGACAAAGGGAGGGATAGTGAGGCTGAATAGAATGGACGGTGGGTGGGCAGAGAGGGACGGTGAAAAAGCAGGGATACTGAACGAATATTTCTGCTCAGTATTCACAAAAGAGGAGGGGGGGAAGTGCCTAATCCAATTAACAGAAGCACTCTTGATTGGGGGGTCGATCCCAGTCCTTTCACAGAAGAAAGGGTTCTGAAAGAACTCCTAAAACTGAAGGTGGACAAAGCAATGGGCCTGACAGAATTCACCCCAGAATTCTAAAAGAATTAAGGGGAGAACTAGGGAAACCACTGACTACCCTTTTTAACAAATCATGGGTGGATGGTGTTGTAGCTGAGGACTGGAAGAAGGCGGATGTGATTCCCCTTCACAGAAGTGGGACCAAGACAGAGGCAGGAAACTATAGACCTGCCAGTTTGACCTCTGTGGTAGGGAAAGTGATGGAATCACTTCTGAAGGAAAGAACTGTTGAGTACCTAGAGGCCAGTGGGGCACAGGACCCAAGGCAGCATGGGTTCATAGCGGGAAGATCATGTCAGACGAATCTAATTGATTTCTTTGACTGGGTGACCAAAGTAGTAGACCAGGGAGGGGCTGTGGACATGGCCTACCTAGACTTTAGCAAGGCATTTGACACAGTCCCACACAAAAGATTAATAGTCAAATTAAGCAGCCTGGGAGTGGGTCCCAGAGTGGTAGCCTGGGTAAAACATTGGCTGGACAACAGGACACAGAAGGTAACTGTAAATGGAGTCCACTCTGAAGAAAGAGGGGTTACCAGTGGGGTACCGCAGGGTTCAGTACTGGGTCCCGTCCTTAATGTCTTTATAAGTGACATTGCAGAGGGTCTGGAAGGAAAAGTATGCCTCTTTGCAGATGACACAAAGATCTGCAACAGGGTTGATACACAAGAAGGCGTGGAAAGGATGAGAAGGGACTTGGCAAGGTTGGAGGAATGGTCAGAAGTATGGCAGCTTGTATTCAATGCAAAGAAGTGCAAAATAATGCACCTGGGAAACAAAAACCCAGGGGAAGATTACACAATGGGGGGAGGTAGTAACAACAACAAAAATGGAAAGGGACCTGGGGTAATCATAGCAGATGACCTTAAGGTTAGCAAGCAATGTGAGAAGGCAGTAGGGAGGGTTGGGGGTATACTGGGATGTATAGGGAGAGGCATCACCAGCAGAAAACAGGAAGTTGTTATCCCTCTGTACAGACAGTTGGTGAGACCCCATCTGGAGTGCTGTCCAATTCTGGAGACCCCTTCTCCGCAAGAACATAGACAGGATAGAGGTAGTCCAGAGAAGGGCAACTAAAATGGTGCAGGGTCTGCAAAAGAAGCCATACGAGGAGAGACTAAAGGAGCTTAATATATGTACCCTTGAGGAAAGGAGGGAGGGGGGGCATGATAGAAACTTTCAAGTACCTCAGTGGAATCAACAAAGTCCAAGAGGGTAGTATATTTTCAGAAAAAGAGATGTGCAAGAACAAGAGGACACAATTTAAAGATGTGGGGGCAGTTCAGGGGCAATGTGAGGAAGTATTTTTTCACAGAGAGGGTGGTGGACGCATGGAACAGCCTTCCTGAGGAGGTTGTGGGGTCTAAAACTGTGGGAGAATTCAAGAATACATGGGACAGACAAGGCAATTCTTGTAGGGGGTAAGAAAAAATAGGCTGTTGGTTAACTAGGATCTGCAGCTTATCCTGTGGAAATGGGCAGACTAGGTGGGCCAAGCGGTCCTTATCTGCCGTCAAAGTGTATGTTTCTATAATCAGATGATACAACTTAAGATCTTAGCTATTTACAGACTAGAGAAGTAAAAAATGCGAACATGTTGAGACAGTTCAACAGCATATAAGTCCTGCACTCACCATCCAAAGATGACACGCTGCTCAAAATGTTGCTAGTGAAGATAATTTATTAAAGTGCCAGTGTTAAAATGCAAAGAAAGGACAATAACAGATCAACTGCTATAAGAGGGTGCAAGAATAACAAACAAAATATAATGCAACAAAACTCAGTACTCCTCAGCCTGGCATCAAACAAGGCATAAATTTATTCAAATAACAAAAGCAGACGCCACAATCAGCCAAAAGGGCTCAGCAACAAGAAGTCCTGACTGGTTTCGTACTAACAGTACATCATGAAGTTTTATTTTTGTTGGATGGTGGGGGCCTATAACCAGTGCCTGTTGAGAAGGACAGGACCTAGAAAGGGAAGAATAGGAGGAGAGGGGGTGCGATCAGAGGGTGAAGGGAGTGACCAACAGAGAAAAACATGGGTTGAGGGAAGGAGAGGGGGTATGGGTGGATTTACAGAAGAGTGTGCCTTCGCTGCGTGGTATTTAGCTAGGCAATCGGGGAGAGGGAGGGAACCATGGGGAGAGGAGGACCAATGGGAGGGGAGGAAGGGAGGTGTAGAAAAACTAGGGGGGTTGTAGGGGAAAACGTGGCAGTGGGCTACGGAAAGAGAGATGGGGGCATATATTATGTTCATTGGTCACAGATCACTGGTAGTTGTAAAACATCAAACAGTACTACAAATACTGATTGAGGAATTATATATTATGCACAATAGCCACAGTCAGTGGTTGATGTAAGCAGGGCACAAAGCTTGGTTTTGAATAGACCTAGTTTGGTTGCAGTCATTGAAAAAAATCTGTCTGGTATGGTCTCCTCCCATGAATCAGAGCTGCCTGTCGTTTTGCACCCCATTGGATTTAAGATACTCTACCAGCCTTTCCTTAAGCAGGGTTTCCATTAATTTTCACTAACACTGAAGTGAGACTGCCCAGCCTATAGTCACTAGTCTCCTCTCTGCTGCCGCTCTTATGCAAAGGAACCACCTCTGCTTTTCTCTAGTCCTCCAGAACCACATCTGTTTCCAGTGCAGTGTTGAATAAGGTCATCAGTGGGGCAACTAGAACTCCATGAGTTCCTTTAGTACCCTTGGGTGAATCCCGATCAGTCTATGTTCAGAACTACAAGTCCTTTCAGGACTCTTTCCTCTGAAAGTGGACTTATTTCCACCTCGCTCCCCCTTTGTTCCTGCCACTGTCTGGTGATCTGTCTCCCCCCCCCCCACCACACACCCTGTGAAGACTGAGCAGAAGTACCTGTTCAGGATGACAGCTTTTTCTTGATCCCCTTCTGTGCAGTCTCTCCCTGCCTCCCTCCTAATTATAACTATCCTGCCCCCATGCTTTCCTATTCTCATTTATGTAGCTGAAGAAAGTCTTATTCTTTAGCTACCCCTTTGACTATTCTTTCCTCTGTCTGTACCGTTGCTCCCCTCACTGCCTTTTCTGCTTCCATCTGTTTTACTTGGTATACCTCCCTGTTCTCCTTCCTCTGCATTTTCGTATGCCTCCTGAATGCCACTCTTATTTCCTTCACCACCTTGACCTCTTCTCTAGAGACCAATAACAGACTCCTTTTCCTTCAGCTTCAGCTTTTGCTCCCTTGCTTCACACATGGGGTAGTTGCCTTAATTATGCCCTCTCTTACTGTTCCCCACTGTGCCTCTACCCCTCTCTGGCAATCTCCCCCATGAGGCAGTTTCTGAGGCAGTCTCCCATTTCTTTAAAACCTGCCCTCCTAAAGTCCAGGACCCTTGTCTTCATATACAGTAGTTTGCCTCTGCTCCTGTCTTTATGTTAAGCTGCATTGTACAGCAATTGCTGGTACCTAGGGAACTGCCCACTGTGATGTCTGCAAAGCTGTCCCTGTTTGTAAGTACCAGGTTCAGCACTGCCCCATCCCTAGTGGGTTCATTGACTAGCTGCCTGAGAGAAGCCCTTTGTAGGAAGTCAAGGATGACCCTGTTTCTTTCTGAAGCCATTAGAAGGCTCCACTCCATATCTGGTAGAGTGCACCAACTTGCGGCACCTCCCCCTTACTTGCCATTCTGATGGTGGCTTCCCAAGTGCCTTATCCAGCTCCTCTCCTGGCTCCTATTTGAAGGCTGTATAGCTGTTTAGCTAATAACTTTGTTCCTGATGCATGGAAAACAGCCCATGTCATACCCGTACACAAAAAAGGCCCTAAAAATAATTGGGAAAATTATAGGTCTATCAGCCTTTCATCAGCAATCTGCAAATTACTAGAAAGTTGCATCAAAGATTTCATAACACCAGTTCTGAACAAACAGGACCCTGAACAGCATGGGTTCCAAAAAGATTGTGGATGTTTAACTAATCTTATTTGTTTTTATGAACAATCAAGCCTTCAGCTGGACAGTCGTATACCCTATGACATAATTTACATTGATTTTAGTAGGGCATTTGATGTCTTGCCCCATTAGGGCTTTAGTTACTAAATGATACAATTTTCCTATTAATAAAAATATAATAAATTGGATCCAGAACTGGTTGAGTAACCAGTCCCAACAGGTACTAATTACGGGGCCATTTATCAGACATTGGTAGAGTTGCTAGTGGAGTTCCCCAAGGTTCTGTATTGGGTCCCTGTCTATTTCAGGCATTTGTTTCAGATCTAACTAATGAATGCACATCCCTTACAATCAAATACACTGATGATGTTAAACCTGGTGTCCCCTGTGCTGACCCAGATCACATTCGTACCATTCAGTGTGACCTTGATTACATCACTTTGCGGGTCAAAAAATGGGGTACGAACTTGAATATCAGTAAGTGTAAAGTTATGCACCTGGGACAAAAAAAAAACATGTGCGGTATATTCACTTGGAGGTTTTCCCTTAGCAACCTCTACTGATGAAAGAGATCGGGGTATTGCAATATCTAATGATTTTTGGACACTCTAAACAGATTAATGAGTCAATACAAAAAACTAACCATGCAATCTGTTCCATAAAAAGAAATATAAAATCAAAGGACCGTAGGGTAATGATGCCCTTGTTCAGGGCATATGCAAGACCGCATTTGGAATATGCTTCACAATTATGTTGCCCCTTCAAAAAAAGAGAGATCTCATTGTTGGAAAGGGTCCAAAGAAGCTACACTGAACAACTAACTGGTATGTACAATGAGCCATACGAATGATGCCCATAATACCAGAGGACATCCGCTTCAGCTTTCAGGCAGAAAATGTAATCATGTAAGTTGCAAATTTTTCTTTTAACCAGGAGAGATGCAGTAAGCTGAAGCTTGCTTACAGGTGCAACCTGGGAGCACAAGGAAGTTAAGTGACTTGTCCGGAGTCACACAGTATGCAAGAGGGGGCTGTGGGATTCAAACCCCAATCTCCAGGTTTGCAGCTCAGAGCCTTAAACCACTGAGCTATACTGCCGTTTTCTCTGTTAGGATTATTAGTCTTTGGAACCAATTGCCATTAGAGGTCATTGTTAGTAAATCTAAAACTGAGTTCAAGCAATGGCATGATAAACTAATTCTTTCTGGTTATCAACTCAGTTATTATTACTAAACATAGGAGCAATTGTGGGCCTCTACAGCCTTCTAGCTCCTTACTCTCTGTTTTTTTGTTGTTGTTGGTGATCTTTTTGGTGCCCTGACCTTCTCAGTGGTGGCGGGGGTGATCCTATGGTTCCTTCCCCCTTCATCCAATCTAGCCCTGGTGGCCCCTACACTGACCACTGTGCCTGAGCTGCAACCCCTTCACCCTCTCACCTGGCCGCTTTGCACCCCCTATAGCGCAGAGGACCACTCGGGGAGCTGGGACCAGAGGAAGCTTCATAGAGGCAGTCGGTGTAGCACCACAGGGGGGCAGGTCATCACATGCCGGGGGATCGGGGCTACAGTTTTCCTCCCTTACACCATTCACAGCACGGACATGCAATGACACCAGTGACGCTGTGGTGTATGCTTCCACGCACCGCATGTCAGATGTCTGCCCTGCTGGCCTTTTCTTGTTCCACGACATCTTGCCCTAGCCCCCAGCCACTGCTAGGAGCCAGCATTTGCATGGGTGTCCCTCCCCACTCACCCCAGAGGAGGACAACAGTCCACGGGATGCTTGATCCACCTCCCCCCTGGCCGACCCCCGACGACCCGAGATCGTTCCCAAATCCAGGTCACTGATGTGGTGCGAAATGTGGTGTCCTGCACCTCAACCCTCAGTGCCACTGGGCCAGCAGCTCCTTACTCTTTTTAGTATGATCCTGTGCTGGGGCTCTGTACACTACCCTGGTACAGACAGTGTCCCCAGAGTCTGTCTCCAGGATGACCCACAGTACCTCCAGCCTTTCTTTTTTCTGTGGGTGACCCTGTACCTCCATGACCTTGATTTCTCCCCTCACATATAGTGCAAACCCTCCTCCCTTCCTCCCTGTCCTGTCTCTCCACAATAGAGAGTAGCTAGGTATGGTCATGTCCCAGTCGGGGTGCTCAGTGTACCACAACTCCATTATGGCCACTGTATCCAGGCTTGCTTCTGCCATTATGGCCTCCATGCCTGGAATTTATTTCCCAGACTCCTTGCACTGATGAATATGGATCTTCATACCTTACTCCCTCGCTGCCTGCTTTCCTCCCTCCTTCCTGCCTGTGCTGTTCCTCTGAAGCTCCTCCTGACCCACCTCTTCCCTTTTTACCTTGTCTGTTCCCTGTGTCCTTTACTCCTTTATTCTCACTTACTTGATTTATACTCCCTTTTCCAGTGCCTTGTCCCCACCCCTGTCTTCTTGTGACCCTTCCCTATGGGGTTTATGCCTCTCAAGCCCTTCCACCCTCATGCCACATCATCATGTGTGTGGGGGAATTTTTTGCCTTCCTTGGTTTTACAGCCTCCCAGCTAGTTTAAATGCTCATCCAAGTAGCATTTAAACCTTCCACTAATGACAGTGTTTCCCTTCCTGGAGGTCTCCCCTGTAGAGGCCTATATCCTCCCATGTTGGCCCCCAGTTCCCAATGTAGCAAAGCCCTCCTCCATGCACCACAGCTTTAACCAATTGTTAAATTCCTTGGTGAGATCACTCGTTTCTCTCCCCAGCCCTACACCGGTAACACCTTAATAAAAGCCACCATGCATGCCATCTGCTTGAGGCCCTCCCCAGTACCCTGAAATTATCCTACATTACCCCAAACCTGTTCCTTGCCAGGTCATTTTTTTTCCCAGATGGACCATGACATTTAGCCCCCTCCCAGCTCCTGCTGCCTCAGTGATTCTCTAGATCCTGTATCCATCCCTCCAAGCCAAAGCACATTTCAGGCACTTCACCTACCTCTCCCTTCCCCCCCACCCAAGTTTATCCCCTAACAATAGAGTCCCCCACCAGCAGTTGCTTGCTCCTCATCTGGGGGGCCTCTTGCTCCCTCTTGGAAGCATCCCCTTCTGAGTACCGCCACTTCCTCTTTTTCCACTGCTGTGGGTGTCTCCTCTTGGCTGTTCCATCCCACCAGTATGGTGAAGGAATTCTACAGTGATACAGGCTGAGGAGGGTGCACCCTTCCTGCCACCCTCCCACCTCCCAGAGCCCACCAAAGTCCAACCGCTCTGTTTGTGCCAATGTATCCTCTGGGGGAGTGGTGGCAGACTTGATGGCCCCTGGCTGGGGCAGAAGATCCTCTACACTCTTACCAGTTTGACCTAGAATCCAGTAACCTCTGCCCTCAACCCAGAGAGGTGAGCACAAATCAGCAGCACCTCAGTCTCCAGAAGGTGTCCCAAAAGACTGCGGCCCTACACCCATTATACCGCAGCACTCCCACTATCATTACTTAGTGAGTATTGAAAGTTCTCTGTACCCTGCTATACAGTATATACCTCTAGGTTTAAGCTGGATGCTTATTTTCCTTTTTGTCAGCAATTCCAGCATTTCCAACACAGGACCCCAACTAACACTCTCTTAAATCTGCTGTTTCTTGTTAGAAGGCACTAGCCTTTGCCAACTGCACCCCCTCCCTCCAATCACACACACACCCAATTCATAGGGTTTTCTAAATCTACTCACCCCATGATTGATTTCTTGAACTAGGTTCCCCACACTACCTGTTACACATTTAAAGAAAAGTCTCAAAGTGCTCCAAACTTAGAGAAACAAGCCAAAGATCTAGAACTGAAAGCATGTAAAGACCCCACCAATGAAAGGCTGTGTAGGGTGGTGAGGGAAGCTGTTAATCAGGAGCTTGCAGGAAGGGCTATGATGGCATTATTTTATGCAGATCAAAGATTCTGTGAATGTGGAATAAGTCAAGCCCAATATTAGCAAGACTAGAAAACAGTAGAAGAAAGTTAAATTTTATTGCAACTATTAAGAAGAGAGACAGAGTGCTAAGCAATTAGAAAGGACATTAAGAAAAACTTTGTGAACTACTGTAAAAAGTTGTACACAGTGGAGTGTGGGGATAAGGTGGGAGAGGCTGACATATTCTTGCAGAAGGTGAAACTTCTTAAGTAGCCTAGCAGAATTTTGCAAAAAATCATTCAAAATGTGAAAAAAGCATGAAAATGCACTCCCATCAGTCCATAATCGTATCTGTATTTGCATGTGAGAGCGCAGGGCCCTCTGTGCCCTGGGCTCCCATCTTGATTTTGATTTTTTTTTGTAGACTGATAGACACACTGAAATACAATTCTGTTTACAGGTGCGACCCATAGTCTTGTATACATACAAACAATATACAACATATGAATACAAAATGTAGGAAAAACAGTTTTCCATGTCATTAAAAAGAAATTAGGCTGGTCTGGTGGTGCTGAGGGTCGAGGCGCTGGACGCCACACCTCACACCATACCGGCGACCCTGGTTCGTTCACAAGCTTGGGATGCTGGGGGTCAGCTGGGGGGAGGGGGTGGAGTTGATTGAGCTGTCAACAGGCAGCTTTCCTCCTTGGGGAGGGCTCGAGGGTCTCCTTGGTGCTTGGTCACCTCCTGGTGGAGACTGGGAGGCAGTGCCACATTGAGGAGCCCTGGTGCTAGTTTGAGGGAAGGATGGAAGGGGCTGTCACCAGAGCCGCGGTGCGCATGTGCACCTCCACGCGTATGCGCATCCGCATTCTGGGGGCTTGGAGTTAAGGGGAGTAAATGGGGAAATACAGGGGTTGCAGCAGGATGACGCCTCTGGGCCAGCTCCGGGGGAGGCGCCAGGACACACAAGGCATCTATAAGGTCCTGAAAGACCCCCGGAGACTGGTAAGGGTGGCCAAAGCAGGCAGCACCCCGCTGTGGAGGATAAAAAGCAATATGAAACAAAAAATAAATTAGTAACAACCACATGTCATTTAATTTTTGTAAAAATTCAATTAAGTGCTAGAGAAGGTTTTATAACAGTTCAGATTCCTAATTCTTGCTGAAATGTCATTCCATATTGCAGATGCAGCATGTGAAAAAGTCATATCTATCCATAGTTCTTGAAATAGTGTAGTGGTATCCTTATTTGCCTGTTGTGCTCCTATCTCATAGTGTGCAGCACCATAACACCTCACACTGCAATGTTATCTTATAGAAAACACAGCAAAATGTGAAACCTGTGTAACCAGACACCAAATTAATACAGTTTCACAAAACGAGTAAAAGGCACATTGATGGCACAAGGCCTTTGTACCTCAAAAATTTCAGAGCAAAATTGAAAACTATTTCTTCACAGTGTAGTGTCAAAGAAACAACTGTCTAAACCTTACGATACAATGCTATCTTATAGAAAATGAACCAAAATTTTAAGCTGCAGAACTCCACAGTAAAGTAATATATTTTCACCAAAACCAGCAAAAGGCACATCTGTAGGGCAAGCCCTTTGTACCCTGAAAATTTCAGACCAAAATAAACAACCGTTTGTGAACTGTAGCGTGACAAAGAAACAGCTGTCTTAAAATTCCTTTTTCACAAATTGTGAAAAAGAATCCTTTTCCGCAGTTCCTTTTTTGCAAATAGTGAAAAAGTATCCTGTTTTGCAATTCCTTTTTTGTGATTTGTGATAAAAGAAAATCCTTTTTTGCAATTGTGAAAAAGGATCCTATTTCCTGGCTTTTTTTCCGTGAGCTGCGAAAAAGGATTCCCATCTGTTAAAAAAAAAAATTTATAGATGACTTATTTAAAAAACTAACCCCAGAATTGGATTGTACGGGTCCCGATTAGGTAAAGATAACAGTTGTTGTCAACTAAACCTGTATATTTTTTAAGCTAACCAAAAACAAGATGGTGGTGGCACGAAAAAAGATTCCGCATTTGTGGCAAAGGATTCCACATTTGTGAAAAAGGATTCTGCATTTGCGATAAAGAATACTTTTTTGAGTGGAACATCTAATTGGTCCCATAAGAAATAATGGGAAACTTTAAAATGTAATAACTTTGGAACAGATTAATATTTTTTCACCAAACCTTCAAAATACAAATCTGTGACCCAAGACCTAGATACAGTGAACATTTCAGACCAAAATTCCACACCATTTTTGCACAATGGCACGACAAACAAGTTCACTAAAAATGATAATTTTCACAGTGTTTGACAATCCCTAACTTCGCACCCACACATCTGACCAGAGTGAAACTTGTCACATCAAGAGATTTTTTTTTTGTCCCTGATGGCATGTGCAAAATGTTATGCAAATCACTTGAACAGTTGCAAAGTTATTAAAGTACAAGATTTTGAGTTTACTATAGAAGTGAAGACTGAACCCTAACTATAGGGGTGCGACTGCGCCCCTGTATATATATATATATATATATATATATATAAGTATATTCCACTTGTAACGGACTTGGTTTAAATGGGCATTCGGTTGTAACGGACAAATTCATGTTCCCAAACGCCATTTCCTATTAATCCCATGTTAAAAACTAATGGTTTAAACAAACCTGTAATTCCACTAGTAATGGCCGTCTGAGGCAGCCAGAGGGCAGTTAGCACCTAGTTTACTCAAGCCCATTATGAACTCCACAGGGCAATCAAGCAATCAAACAATCATCCTCCCTACTTAAACACCCTCATTCTACCACAGGTTACTGAAGACATTCTCCATGTTCGCAATTAGTTTTCACATACTGTATGCGTAGTGAGGGGTTTGCTACTTCATCAACTGATCTTGACTGTTTTAACTCTGCTATTGCTTTGTAGGTGCTCTGACATTTGCCATGCTTTTGCAAAGAAAAATCTGACTTCAATCCATTAACTCTGAAACACTGTCCATTTCAAATACAGAACTCCAAAATACACTGACACTTTGAAATGCATAAAGCAAACGAGCATTGTAGAGTACTTTAGCCCTTCTCAGGAATCACAGGTAGAGCACTTTGAACAATCTGAGCACTAACTGCACAGCATAAAGAGCCAACAAGAGCATGGTACAGTTCACAGCATTTTTTATTTTGGGGGTTTATTTATTATTTTCGTTGTTTGGTGTGGCTTGCCAGAAAAAAAGGCTAACAAAGTTTAAAAGAACTGTAATCAGTACTACACGCTATGTTGACCACATTAGAGATGAATGAAATGAAAATATGGTTGTTTTTTTGGGTAATTGGATGTAGCGGATGCCGGTTATAGCAGACCGAATTGATAGTGGACAAAGTAGTCTGCTACAGGCGCTATATATGTATATATATATATATATATATATATATATATATATATATATATATAAATATATATATATATAACACCCTATCAATTTGAAGTTTACCTTAATGTCTTCCTGGGCTCTATCTATGCCCACTGCCAGACAGATGTCCTTTATAGATAGTGAATCCAAGATTATTTGTCTGATCCTGTTGATTTATGCGAGAGTGTCATGCTGTGCCTTTGCGCCTGTTCCTTTAAGACTTTAGCCAGCATGTGTATAGTAAATGGTCTGGGCTGGGTTTGAGTGTAACGGAGCTTGCGACTGGCCAGACACTGCTTTAATTTGCTCAACTCTGCTGTCGATAACACAGTAGAGGGAGCTTGAACTAGTACTGTCATTGCTTGCTGCTAACTTGCGATCATATTTGATCTAGAGTGTTTGTTTAACCTACCTTCTTACAGTTTTGCTTATCTGAATGGAAGTCACCATGTTTGTCCAGGACTTCCAGCATTTGGACCAATGGGATACAGGGGGCCTTAGTTCAAGTGTCTCGTGGGAAGGAAAACTGTAGTTTTTGTAGTTTTTAGGTTGGCGCCTAAACAGGACTAATGGGAGCAACCAAACTGTGACTGACAACTCCCCCAGCCAACCAGAACTCTGGAATCCAATGGAAAGTCCAGAACTGTTATGAGACAGTAGTTCAGTTAGAGTTATAGTTTGGAGAGTGAACAGCTCAAGCAGCCGAGAAGCTGCCCCTAGGATGGAGCCTAGGGGAATCGGTGGGGAGAGGCCTGACTTGACTCCCTGTTGCAGTTCTCCTGATTAGAACTGCCTATAGTAGTAATCGGAATAATCAGAATTGTGACTTTGCACTACAGCAGAAAGATCTGAGATATTTGAAGGTACAGCCTGAGATCTGGACCGAGAGGAAGCTCTTGTGAAGCGTTTGGCCCAGAGGATGTGAGAGACTGATTTAATGAATGAGAGGTTTGCTCAGTGAATCAGCTGCAATAGCAACCAGCTTATAACCAAACTGCAAGGAAGAAAGTTACTGCTGTTCTTGGTAAATGTGCTGAACGGTTATCGTGGGTCGAGACCTGTCTTGCCAGTGACCGGATTGTTATGCCAGCTGGAGGCTTCATCAGCACAACAAATTGAACTGTGCCAAACATGTTCAACAAGCCTGGGCCTTTGCCAACCCGGGCCAAACTGATTGTGTTGCACCAGAGACTGTCCCTCAGTGAGAGACTGGCTGTGGTAATCCAGCCCCTGTGTAGAGACAACTCGCAGGTTGCGGCCACCTGAAGGGAAAGGCCGTGAAGTAGAGGTGTGTCGTGATGGCCTAGCTTCCCCATGCTCATCCATGAACTACATGAGGTCTTCATATCACCAGACTCATCACAACCAACTGGTAGCGTGAATAAATCCAGGGTAGTTCTCTGCAACACATCCTTCAATTATTTGTGGTACCATCTAATTGTTTCTGTGATTTACTTGGGTTATAAGAGACTGGGCCAACTAGCCAGGATTACAATTAATCAAAGCTCTGTTGTGCATGCTAACTGCCTTTTCTTTCCATCAAGGGCACCAACAACAGCTGCAACACCGGCCAACCTTGGGCACCATTTATAGCTAGCCAACATAATATTCTGGGTACCCAGTGTTGTCCGACTGATCATTTGGGACTAAAAGTGCATGCAAAGTAACCTGAAATCTAATCAGTATAGTAATCCTTTATCTAAATTCATGCCCCATCCTGGTTCACAACCCCCTGAATAAATCTATTTTGTTATTCACATTTAACCTGGCTTATGAGCATATTATTAGTTGGGTTAATGCATTGAAAGTGTATACCTGCTTTGCTAATCTTGCATTTACAGGGGGATCCAGGGAAGTTGCTGAAGGCTAGACCCTGGCGGTAAGTGTAAGGGGTGTGTGCATATCATTATTGTTCATTACTCATTGTGTGTTAACTGCTGTCAGAGATAACAGGTCACTAGGTGGGTCTGTGGGTGGTTATAGCTTCCCAGAGGGCTATACCAAGCTAGGCAGATACCCCCATTATTGTTGCTCTGGGTGGAGGCACCTTAATATAGAATCCAGGCTTCTCAACCTGCGGTACAAAATGCAGGCAGGGGTTGTAACTCTAGGGACAGCACTACCTAGGGGTTATATAAAATATATATATATATATATATATATAAATTGATATATGTTACATGTATGTATAATATAATCTTCTAATGAAAGGACATTTTTAAAAAAGTGCTTAAAATCTTGGCATGACCAGCCTGGTGGAGCTGAGTGCTGAGGTGCTGGAGGCCACACCTCACTCCATGCCAGCATCCCAAGTTCAGGAATGGACTCAGGTTACTGGGAGTTGGCTGGAGGGGAGAGGATTAAGTGTCCAAGGTACTGCTGTCTCTCTGGGAGGTAGGATATGCTTTTCTGGTCTCTGACTGCCACCACATGAAGGCCCAGTGGTAATGCAGGCTATGGCAGCATGGAAGGTAGGGGATGTGGCTTGGTGATGCATGCCTGTCTCCACACACACACACACACGCTTTACATTGACCACAGTAGGGACAGGAGAAAAGTGGAAAATGGGAGCTTGGGTTTAGTGAAACTCTGCCCGACCATCTGTGGACCCACACTTCCAGCAGAACCACCATGGTCTGAATTGGATTATTTCTGGGGGGGTGGCCTTCCCTCCCTGACCCCAACATGAGGTGAAGCCATAGAGGTGCCTGACTATACAGTAGGTACTGGGGGAAGCAGGTGCCAGTCTGCGAGGGTCAGGGACAGGGCTGATAAGCCTCCCTAGTTCCCACTGTGGACATGTTTAGGGAGAGCATGGTGGGCCCCCCCAAAGGTTTTTATCTTGCTATCGTTTTTTATTTATTTTTGCCGACTTTTTTACTGTTCCCCCGTTATGAGTGCTGCACCTTTAAGAAAGTGTTAGTGCATGCGCATGCAGAAGCACCTTCCGACCGCTCATCCACTTGTGCACTCAGCACTCAACTACCATCAGGCAGCCATTGCGGGTTGCACGTTTGTTGTAAGTAGGAGCCCGGCACGTCCAAATGTAAGCCACATGATTGATGGTTTTGGGCTCCCACCATCACATGACACACAGATGGACGTGACAGGATGAATAACTCCTCCTCAGGACGTTCACTTTGGTGCAAATTGGAGAGACACCAAGAGCCCCATTGTCCAATGCCAGGGCACACTGCTGATGGGCAGAATGGGACAGCCAATGAGAACTGAATCAACTAACTGTAAGCACTGTTCCTTCTGTCCTTGCCGGAGCAGTTGTGTCATGGCAGGCAGCCATGTTGGTAGAGAGAGAGGTGTCTGTCTGACAAAGTGCGCAGTAGCTAGTTAGCCAGCCGAAGGCTTCTAAGTGTGTGTGGAGCGGGAGGCCGACGGCCGTGTAGACCTGTCATTTTAGTGTTGTGTACACAATCAAAATATCAAGTGTGTATGAACAAGAAAGTTTTAATTTATGAAAAATAAATATATTTTATCTCCAGCCCAGTGCAGAGCAGACTGAGTAGACGTGGTGTGTGGGGCCCTGTGTGAGGATTGATTCAATGGCCTATGCAGCCAGTATAGTGTTATGCTTGTGCAACTGTGTTACTTAGGTTTTGGCTATTCACACTCTCTATTCCAGAGGAATTACCACACTGTAGGGGTACCAAAGGCAAGGAACCCTCGAAGAGGGCTCCACCCCTAGAGGTGCCGCGGGCTGATTCCCTTGGCTAAAGGTACCTTAGGAAGATCCCCAAAAAGAAACATAGTAGTAGTAGCACCAAAGAACAGTAGCAATCAGGTCATGAGGCACAGAAGTAGAATGACAACAACGCAGCTTGATAAAACATGAAGTGCACAGATTAGCAAGATAGTATAGGTGCTTTGGATACATTGATGATTGAAGGGGGCTCCTAAGGAGAGAAGGAACGGCAAGTAGGGACACCATCCACCTCCATCCAACAGTGGAACTCACCTAAGGGAACTAGGGAATACTAACTAAAACTAACTAAATATTTTGACCTTTGGCATGGAGGAGAGAAAAAAAACACATACGGCCATTTGGTCCCTGGCCAAAACGTCGCGGTGTGGTTGTTGCGGACAAATAGTCGCCAGGATGTTTGGTTGCTACCTTAACTGTCATGCAGACAAAGTGGAGTGGTACAACTAGTTGACTTAAACTGATGTTACTGCTGAATTTATGCCGACGCTGCAATTTACGCTGACATGCTGCACTGGAATATTATTCTGGTTTACTTCACTAAATCATCTGAAACTCATTTTCAGAACCTTACAATCCAGCTTCTGGTTTTGCACTTTTGGAGGGTATGCTGTATCTGTGGAGAACTCTGTTATTTCATAGGGGATACTCTAGAAATTTTTCTTAAAGAGGGACTTTCATACCAGGACAGACGTCAGAAAACTACATTTTGTTGCTGTGTGATTATGATACTATGCATGCCCAAGCTATATGGTATGATGAGATGCGATGTGCAGGGGGAAAGAAACATAGAATCATAGAAACATAGAAGTTGATGGCAGATAAGGACCGCAAGGCCCATCTAGTCTGCCCATTTCTTTTTCTACCTTATAAATGTGCCATCGGCCTTTGCTCTGTCAGTGACCTATCTATTCATAGTCATTTGTATTGCTCCCTTATGCCTATCCCATGCCTGTTTGAAGCCCTGCACTGTATTCATAGCCACCACTTCTTGTGGTAAGCTATTCCATGCATCTACCACCTTTCTGTGAAAAAGAATTTCCACATTCCCCTTAATCGGCCTCCTCTAATCTCATGCTGTGTCCTCTTGTCCTGCTATTTTCTTATATTTAAACATGTTAGACTCTTTCACCTTGTTTATGCCCTTAAGGTGTTTAAATGTCTCGATCATATCACCTCTCTCCTCCTTTGCTCAAGGGTATACATATTGAGTCGTTAATCTGTCCTCATATGTCTTCTGATGCAGTCCCTGCACCATTTTGGTTGCCCTTCTCTGGACTGCCTCAATTTGGTTAATGTCCTTGTGAAGGTGTGGCCTCCAATACTGCACGCAGTACTCCAGATGAGGCCTAATGATAACTCTTGTACAGAGGATTATTACCTCCCTCTTACAACTTGTGATACCCTACTAATACACCCTAACACCCCCTAGCCTTACCTACTGCTTTAGAGGTCTGCTTGGATGATTTTAGGTCATCAGTGATGATGATGCCCAAGTCTCTTTCTTCCTTTGTGACTGCTAGCAACTCCTCCCAGCCTATAAGTGGCTTCAGGGTTTCTCTTCCCTATGTGCATGATTTTGCACTTCTTTGCATTAAATCCCAGTTGCCACTCTTCTGACCATTTTGCTAGTTTATCCAGATCTCTTCTCATTCTGCCCACCCCATCTGGATCATCTACTCTGTTGCAGATCTTGGTGTCATCTGTAAACAGACAAGCCTTACCCTCTAGTCCATCTGCGAGGTCACTAATGAAGATGTTGAATAGGACTGGCCCCAGGACTGATCCCTGAGGTACCCCACTTGTGACTTGCATCTCTTCTGACTGTATACCATTTACCACCACTCTCTGTTTTCTGCCAGGCAACCAGTTTGCCACCCAGTTGACCAACTTCGACCCACCCTAGCCTACCTAGCTTATTTATCAATCTTCTATGTGGAACAGTGTCAAAAGCTTTGCTGAAGTCAAGGTAGGCGACATCAACTGCTCCCCTGGTCCACCACTCTGGTTACCCAGTCAAAGAAATCTATGAGATTAGTTTGACAGGACCTTCCTTTGTAAACCCATGCTGTCTTGGATCCTGTGCCCCTATGGATTCCAGGTGTTGCACTATCCTTCCTTAAGGAGTGCCTCCATAATCTTGCCCACTACTGAGGTAAGACTGACTGGTCTGTAGTTCCCCGCCTCCCTGCTACCACTCTTGTGGAGCGGGATCACATGAGCCCTTCTCCAGTCTTCTGGGACCTCTCCTGTGCTCAGAGACTCACTAAACAATTCTGCTAATGGCTCTGCTAGTTCCTCCTTTAGCTCCTTAAGTACCCTGGGATGTATGCCATCAGGTCCCATTGCCTTATCCACCCTGAGCTTAGCAAGCTCTTGTAGGACCCTTTCTTTTGTGAAGGGAGTAGTGCTCACCTCCCTCCCCCCTGTGTCCATGATGCTGAGCTGTGGGCCCTGCCCTACCTTCTCTTCAGTAAATACTGAGCAAAAGTATCTATTTAGGATAGATGCCTTACAGGGTCCTCCTCCTCACATGCTCCCTTTCTCCATTGCTTAGCAACCCTCTGGATTTTCTCCTTTCACTAATGTATCTATAGAAAGTCTTGTCACCTTCTTTTACTGTTCATGCTAGTGTTTCCTCAGTTTGGGACTTTGCCTGCCTTACTGCCTTCCCTGCTTCCCTTAGGGCAGTTTGGTATGCCTCCCTATCTTCATCCCGCTGTGTTCCCTTATATTTCCTGAAGGCCAGCCTTTTGGCTCTGACCTTTTCTGCTACTGTATTTGAGAACCAAAGTGGTTTCCTTCTTCTTTTGCACTTCCTTTTCTGTCTAACACAATGGGATGTTGCTTCAAGTATTGTATCCTTAATGCTTGCCCACTTTGCCTGTACCTCCTCACCTGTGTTTAGGTTAATCTAACCTAGAAAGCTCTAGGTTAGATTAAAATCTCTTAACTGATCCCCCCAAGCTGGCTCCCTCATGGTCTGCCATTCCTACCACCTCACCCCAGCCCTCTGGACTTACCTGAAACAACACTAAATTTGCCCGGAGCACGGTCAACACAGGACAGTGGAGAGTACAGCATACAGGATGCTGCTCGCTTACTAGTAATCGCTGTGCAATTTAATTATGTTCAGTAGTGTTGCGGTTATTACATGAATGCAACTACTATGCTGGTGACTACAGTGCCCTGCTACATTTTCACTACCCCCACTTGACCGCGCCGAAAATTACCGTGGCGACTAGTCCGTAAACCAAAAAAAAACCTTTGAGGAGGAAATCTCTGGGGATCCAAGGCCTAGGTCGCCTTCCCTCCAAGCGTGGGATACTTTAGCAAGTGACGGCTCTGCTATTGCAATTTGGAAAGCCCAATAATGGGGGGGGTGGAAAATATTCCAATTTGGAGGGAAACTCTCACTCTATCCTTCTAACAGGAACACCATGGAGGGTTGCAAGCTGGTTTACTCTGCAACAAACACCTCCAAGGCGGGAGGAGGAGAGTAATGACCACCGAGGCACTTACCCGGCCTACCGATCTAAAAAACAAACCAAGTGAACCAGAGGTGTTCATAGGGAGAATGTGGTGGACAACCTCCCCCCCATACCAGTGGACAACTAGAGCAAAAGGAGACCGTTGTAACCACCCTTCACGGCTTAGTCTTAAATTCACAACTTGAGGTGCTGTCAGTATGGTTGATGACTGAAGGTCCACCTGGAGCGAGGACATTCCCAGCTATGGGCCAGGTGCGAAGGACCCTGCCCCAAGCTTCGCATGCTCAAGCTGCGGACTATGAGGTGCAGAGCGAGACTGTCAGCACAGGGCGAGCCTTGTGCCAGGGAATTCTAGGACAAGGTCAGCATGCCTGATATGTTCGTGTAGGTATTTCTGACATATACATTCATTCATTTATTCATTTCTTTTTGTTCATTTATTTATTTATTTAACATACTGAAGTTATTTATTTATTTAGTTTGCTGATGTTATTCAGTTTGCAGAAGCTATATTGCAGCAAATACAGGATAGCAGGGGCAAGCCAACCAAGTCCCTAGAGGGAGCCAATTACAATTCCACTGGGGTGTCAAACAGACGAGGCATACTGATGAGTCCTGGTAGGACGAAACACGTGTCTATGTCTTCTGTTGGCACCCTTTGCAAACTGTGTGAGAGGCCTTTTGGCACCATGCATTTCTGCTTAAAGTTGAACCAGCATAATATTTTGTGGTGATTTGCATATGCAGCCCATGATGCTTTGCATTGTGGGGGCATGTGTGATTTTGTATTTCTTTGAAACTTGGCTTCCTGGCTAAATGCCTTGTGGGGTAACCATTGCCTCAGTGCTTGCGCACAGAGGTTCTTTGTTTTATATATATATATATATATTTTTTTTTTTTTTAGCCTTGGGGCTTCTACTTTTTTACTGTTTAGTTTAACTTTTAGTTATCCTTAATCCTCCTGTTTGCAGCCCGCATGACTCAGAGGAAAATTAAAATTTAAATCTGTCTGTAGTGTACCCGCCGACCCCGTGCAGTTTGGGGCAGGGGCTAGCACTGGCAGCCAGACACAGCTAAGCTTGCTGCTTTCGCAGCAGATCTCATTGTTAAAAAAAGGTGTGCTGCTTCTGTATAACTTTTATTTATATAATCATCTAAGCAGTCAAGTCTACTTCTGCCTGGCCCTGACTGACTGAGAGGAAATCTATCTTCGTGGCAGGGGCTGGCTGGCAGACATAGCTTGAGCTTGTTGCTTTAGCAGGACAGGAGCAGATCATATTATCTTGGACCTGGTCTAAAAAAAGTTTGCTTCTGTATAACTTTTATTTTTATTTAATCTTCTAAACAGTCAAGTCTTATTCTTCTTATTAACAGTTTGATAGGAAAACAGCAGGCTTTATTGAGCATGGGGTAGGGCCCTCACTCAGATTGCTCATTTATCAGAGAGGGAGCTAACCAGGTCATCTTGGTTTATAAAAAAAAAAAACACCACCTCATAGTCCTTTTCTTATATATCTTTTGTAAAGCATCTGTTTTGCCAGAGCTACTACTGAGCTTGGACTAGGAGCAGTCACGTTTAGCCTTAGTAAGCCAACTTTGAACCGCTGCTTAAACGGTTGAAGTTCATTCAGACTTTATTGCAACCTGTAACTTGGCTGACCGGCTAAATTTGATAATGGACATTGGTGAGTTTTTTTTGAGTAAAATGAATTGTTCTGAACTGTCAGCGCCTGATCCACGGCAGCAAAGGCAGGATGTTACAACACTTACAGGCCCAGCAGCATCATTTATTTATTTATTTAAACTTGGTGCCTGGGAAAGGCACACTGAGCTGAGGCTCGTTTCTAGGTGTGACCTGGGTACAAGGTATATACAGGAGTAACCCATTACAGTACAAATCATACATGAGCATTTACAAGAGATAATTTATGGTTTGGATGCAATGGCTACAAAACAATCAATAAAAGAGAGTTAAAAGAGGTACATAAGCTTTAGGTACAATGGATACAAAGATATGACTCTAATATAATAGGCAAAGAAACAATGCTGACAGGCGGATTAAAAGTTGACATGTAGATGCCTCCAGCAGGGGACCTGAGGTAGCGATGAATGAGCTTGAGAACAGGAGGCTTGAGAAACAGGAGAGTAGTCAACTCAGGCCCAGAAGACCTGTGAACCCAAAGCAGGGAGCTTGAAGAGGAAGAAACAGGGGAAATTAGAGGGGGAGAGAGGGTGAGTGTGGGTTTAGGAGCATTGGGGGCACTGGGGAGAGGGGAGGAGTCTCAGAAGTCTTTTGAGGGATGAGACAGAGGAGGCAAAGTGAAGGACAGAGGGAAGATTGTTCCAGAGTAGAAGGAGCTGGTACAAGAAGGCAGACTGGCCAGCAGTGGAGTGGGAACAGGAAATGAAGAAAGTGCATGAGTCCCTGTGATGTAAAGAGTAGGTTGTGGGCATGGCAGACGTGAGGCGGGACGAAAGGTAGGAGGGTAGGGAGCCAGACCAAGGTTTGGCAATGAGAGAGACACTGTGGATCAATCTCCTGTGGGAAAGTGGGGCAAGGGAGCGTGGATCACAGAGGAGACAGCGATGGGTAAGGGGAGGAGATGCGATGGCAAATTGGCAGAAGGAATTGAGTCATCAGCTCATCAGAATTGAGCATCAGCTTCTGGCAAGCCCTCAGCTGCAGTACGAGCACATCAAGAGGCTCATATCATATCTTCAGAGGTACTGGGTACGAGTAGGTCTTCTTCTAGCACCACAGATACCACAGAAAGAGATGATTTGACCAGCCCAAGTATCCTTATGGATCTTGGAGAAAAATACAATGGACCTAATCAACCACATTTGCCTGATTTTCCAAAGAGAATGTTTGGGAAACACAACCAATTATTTTTTGTTGTCCATTACATAACATTTCCTTGGATTGAATATTTGGCTCAACAAGATGCTGTATTCTGCTTTCCATGCCATCATTTTCATACTGAGACAGGCTATGTGGAAGATTCATTTAACAAAAAAGGTGTGAGAGATTGGAAAAAACCCTCAGAACATAGTTGTGTACACATTCCATTTCCCAAGTTCATATGAAATGTATGGAAAAGTGTTGATGCTTCAAACTTAGTCAAGAAACTGGTTCAGTGGCTATGAAGCTTTCAGCAAGCCATAAAACTCTTATTGAAAGAAACCGTGATTATCTTGCAAAGGTTTATGACATCGTCAAGTTACTTTCAGAAACTTGATTTACCATTCTGAGGGCACGATGAGGGAAAAGAAGCTAAACTGAAAGGAAATTTCCTTGAGTTTTGTGATTTTTTTTTCAGAGTATGATGATTCTTTCAAGAAAATGCAGGACAGTTATTTTAACTACACAAGCCCTGATTTTCAAAATGAAGTGCTGCAGATTTGTGCAGATTTGGTTTGCAAAGAAATTGTAGGGGTAGTGGGTAAGACTGGTTTCTTTACTGTGCCTGCAGATGAGGCCAGGTCATTTAAGATAGAGAAGCTTTCTTTTTGTATCAGATATGCAGAAATCCTAGAAGTTAAAGACAGGTTCTTGTGCTTCATCAGTTGTTCAACTTCCAGAAATGCAAATGGCATTTATAATGCCATAAAGAAAGCTTTAGAGACAACCGGATTGCAGAATCTGCCAATAGTTGCACAGTCTTATGACGGTGCATCCGTAATGTCAGGACATCTTACAGGAGTTCAGCAGTGGCTGAAAGAAGACTATCCATTAGCAATGTACCTACATTGTATGGTCCACAAGCTCTACCTTGTCCTTGTGGAATGCTATAAAGTCAATCATACTGCTGTGGAGTTTATTAATGTAATTGAGAAACTGTACTCAGTTTTTGCTGAGCCAACCAGCCATCAAGTGCTTCTCGATATGCAGAAAGCTTTGGGTCTAAAGCAGCGAAAGATAGTGCAGTTGAACGATACACGGTGGGCATGCACGTGGACAAGTGTGTTTGTGATACAAATGCAATACACTGCGATCATGCAGTGCCTTAAACAACTTGGTGAACAGAGAGAAACGTGGTCCGTGGAAGCAAGTGGTTTCTATCAGCATATGAGCGGAGTGCAGTTCATTGCTTGCTTAATTATCTTCCAAGATATTGTGAAAGTAGTTCATATCTCTCACAAAGGAATTCAAGGCAGTGACATCATGCTTGCAAAAGCTTCTTGCATAAAAGAGAACATGAACGTGTACTTTACAAAACACAGAACTGAAGAAGGCTGGAATGAAATGTGGAAAGAAAAGACAGAATTCTGCCAATAGCATAATATTGCAGTGCCAGATGAAGATACACATCAAGCTCCAAAAAGAAGGGTTGTTAAAACCTCAGCACATCTTAAAGACTTCCTTGTACCAATCACTTTGGGTCAAAGAGAGGATGTAGAAGAGGCTACAACTGCAAGTGCACCTGAGAAAACCCGATGGCATCAGCAGTTATATTTACCTGATGCCATGATTGGAGAGTTAGGGAGGTGATTCTCAAAAGAATTGTTGGAAGTTGCTGGAACCTGTGAGTCAGTGTTGAAGTGTGACAAAAATGGTATTCAGCCACTCTTGCAGTGGTATACAGACCCACTAAACATAAATCCTCATCTTGCAGCTGCGGGAACAGACATTTTTGCCAGTAGTGAATCTCCTATTACTTTTCAAAGGCTTCAAAAAGAAGTATCTCAAACCCTTTACCCAAACTATTACAAACTCATTCAGTTAGCTCTCACTTTGCCTGTCGGGACAGCCACATCTGAATGCAGCTTTTCTGCAATGAGACAGATTAGAAACTGGTTGCGTTCAACCATGGGAGAAGAAAGATTTTCTTCAGTGGCTCTCCTTCACATAGAATCTGATGTGACTGTGAAGCTGATCCCAGAGAACATTGTAGATGTTTATGCTAACTGAAAGGAGAGAAGAATACAATTACATTAAAGTATTTCTATATTAAGACAATGTAAATGTATCTTCTAAACCACCAGTGAGAGTAATGCAGTTACATGCAACCTATTCAGCTCTGCCCCCTGCCCCCCCCCCAAATGTCAAAGTCAAACTACGCCTATGGCTGTGGAGAAAACCTATATGGAAAAATCCTGATATAGGAGCCCAAGTGATCTGCCCCCAATCTGTCTTCCACTGGAATGTTAAGTTCACTGTCCTTGGCTGGCAGTAATTTACATTTATGGCTTGTTCAAATACTCTACTACTGGTACTCGCATGGATGTCAACATCTGGCATCTAAACTAATCTGCCTAGAGCTGTCGCAGTTTGGCAGTGGGGGAAACTGTATCATGGGATTTTCTTCCTGTTCTCTGCTTTGTTTTTTTTGTTTTTTGTCCTGTTCTCATCTTGTCGCTGGCAGACTTTTTAAAATAAACTCTGACAATGAAATTTCTTGTCTCTATTTTAGTAACTAATGCTTTTCAGATCTTGAAACAAAACCCAACTTAGCAGAGGCATACACTGATTTTCCTATTCTATGTACAAATTTAACTGAATTTGCCATCCACTGGTCATGAGTTGTCTCTCAAATAATGCACCTTATTTCCTCTCTGAGGTTATTCCATCTTTATAAAATGGCAAGAAAAAAATCTAGAAATCTCATTGACCAAGACAGATCAGCTGACCGTACATTAGTTCTCTGTATACACACAGTCATCCTGGTCCTAAACCACATTACACAATGAGCAGATCAGTCCTCCTACAACCAGAACTATCTTCCATCAGTCTCCCTACAACCAGAACTGATCATCCATCACAAACATGGCCGCTAACTTTACACTGTAGAAACCTTCAACTGGGCCCTAAAATTAAAATTATCTTAAATATAAAATAAAACAAATTAATTAAATGTTGTTTACCAGATCATCACACTCTCCTTACACACATAAACAAATTAGAAACATTAAGTATTGTTTATAGTTTTCATTACAGTGGTTTGTTTGCTAACAGTGAAAATTCCCCCTTCTATCTTTACCTACTTTTCAGGGAAATCTCTTCTGCTTTCCCAGACAAGTGAGATAATTGAGTCTCTGGCTCTAAAACAGGCCTTTGTTGTCTGTGTGTACAGTATGTTAGTAGGGGAACATTCTGCTAGTAGAACTGAGCAGAATTTTGAATCCTTGTATTCCATGGTAAACATTCCATGATAAACATTCCATTTCTTTAATGTGGGGAAACACAGGGAAAAAAAACAGAATGAAGAAAGTAAGCAATAATACTATGTAAACAAAGAGAAAAGGTGGTAAATGACTCACCCTGCTGTTTATCTTTTAGGACAGAGTGAGCAGTTCATGATGCTGTCAGTGAGTGTGGCAGTTTTGAACCACACTCATGCTTGCAGCACTGGGGCACTGAGAAGCCTCTGTTATGGCTTCCTTTTAGTTTTGTTTACAGAGTGGGAAGAATGAAATAAAATAAGGGGGCTATGTGTCATTCTTAGAATGAGAAAAATAGCATTTGGGAATTGTTGTGGCTGGCAGGGGAATATGAAGCTTAAGTGGGCAGGGAGGCACGCACTGTATAACACTACTTTAATCTAGCACCAATAGGCGGAAGGACAATTTTATGTTAAAAGCACAGATTCACTTACATTTTTACTTATTTAAAAATGTGTTTAAAATTAAAAAAACTACTTCTAAAAATAAAGGGACATTTTATAAGTGCAATAAGACACTCCGGGGTTGTGCATTACAGTGTGATAACCACACTCGTAGGGACGACCGGCACGCGGCCTTCGGCCTCGTGCCTAACTACGCCCCTAGGAGTGTGGTTATGACACCATAATGCACACCCCATTGTGTCTTATTGCTTACTTCTGTTCTGTTCCCTTTAGCCCCTTATATAACAGAAACTATGTAAATACTCACGGCTTGTTCTGTGATTTTCTACTCTGTCATATTCTCTCCTCTCAGGACAGCATGGACAGCCCTGAGCACCCTAGTCTTAGAGTATATTCAGTACTACCTAAAGCTGCCTCTTCTCCTCTCCTAATGTCAGGGGCCATACCTGTAGGTAACATTTCTTTTGCATTCTTATTCACTTTTTCTCGCATTTAAGTGTTCTGTCTGTCTGGCTAAATCCCTCACTATCTTTCCTAATTGTATTTAATGTAAAATCTGACAAGATTTATGAATCTTCGAGACAATTTTTTAATTTATTACTTTTCCTGGAAATGTTGGGAATTCTGAAATTTTAGTCAAGATTAATTTCAGCATTTAAAACAAGAGTTTCTTCCTTTCCTTCAGTGGTCAGATCCCAGTGAGTTTGCCTCACATGTTGACAATATAGCTAATCAGACCAATCAAAAACTGAAAGTGCTCTATAGGTAAAGATTAAATCTAACCACCGATTTAAGATGTATGACGGTCTCTGGCATGGTACTCCCCTTTATTGACTATGGTCTCCCAATCTATGGTGCTGCCTGTGAGACTGTCCTTAATAGGATACGTATGGTCCTCAACAATGCTGTTGCTTTGTTTGTCAGGCAGATAGATTAACTTACACCTGCTACCTGTACTCTCTAACTGGCTGGCTTCCACTTCAGAATAGACTAAAATATCAGACTTGCCTGTTGGCTAAAAAAGCCCAGCTGGGTCTCACCCTAGTGATAATCAATGACCTGCTCCCCCTGGTCAAAAAAAATTGCTCGACTAGGAGTATGTCCAGACAAGCCCTTGAAGTTCCTTTTTGTAAAACCAGTCATGAGAGTCGCTTGTTTGCTGCCCAGGCTTCTTGCGACAGGGACATAGCTACAAGGGTGCAGGGGGTGCAGTGGAACCTGGGCCCACGAGGTTTGAGGGGCCCAAATCATAATTTTGATGTTTATTCAAAACTGGGAAGGGGCCCTGTAACATTGCCTTGCACCCAAGCCCTCTGGAAATTTGCTACGCTACTGTCTTACGGGATGAATGAACTCTCAGAATCCATACTGGGTCTACCCAAAATTTCTCAGTTTAAGACCTCCTTAAAAAAAGAGCACACAACAAAAGCTACCTGCTGCTGTTTTATTTGACTAATTACCCCATGTTTCACATATTTACCTACTATTGCCTGCAACTCACCTACCCCACTGCTACATCCTTGACTGTATCCCCTAAATAAAAATTGCCTGAGGCTTTACCTTGTATGGCTTTATCTTATATGTCCAGTTATCTTATAATACTGTTTTTACATGAGTCATGACTCTTTTGAGCTTTAATGGTAGGCTTATCTGATTCCATTTCCAATGTCTGACTGCTCCATTGTCTGTATCAGACCAGGCTGTACTTGGGCTACCACTGTTCATGCCTTTTCTTTAAATTGTACCTCAGAGCAGGCTCTGCTTGAGCTGGTACTTTTCATGTTATTTAAATGTAATGTAATCCTTTATTGACGTGGAACCTTTGGAAAAGAGCACTTGTGCGCAAAGGTGTTATCCGAATAGTTACTAAATAAATAAATAAATCTTTGTCAAGAAAAGGACCGTGAATAGGGGCTTCATCACATATTGTATTCTGAGTAGTATTTTATAAGTTGTCCTCTGTATTACATCAGGCAGACTGGATGAACCTTTGGTCTTTTTCTGCTGTCGTTATCTATGTTTACGTGTTTCTAGATTGTCTTTAAAGCTTATGGGACTATATTGTAAAGTACAAGTGTCCCCATCTACCATGTTATTATTTAGT
This sequence comes from Neoceratodus forsteri, assembly GCA_016271365.2. Taxonomy (NCBI): domain Eukaryota; kingdom Metazoa; phylum Chordata; order Ceratodontiformes; family Ceratodontidae; genus Neoceratodus; species Neoceratodus forsteri. Next base: position 1,415,012,674 of record CM028129.1, read on the forward strand.
AACAAGGCATTATTTTCCCACTTATAGTCACTTCTTGAGCTTCCAGTTAACAGGAGCACTGAGCCATGGGGACATATGCCCTGTACAGAGGTGGGATTACATTCTCTTGCCGTGAGATTATATTTATTTTAACTGACCACAGTACTCTGTTGGTCCCGGCTATGGCCTCCTCTTGCACCACTCTTACAATGTGATTGTTGCTGTTATGTGTTTGATTAAGCTTTCTTATGCAATTTTTACCCATTATAATGTATTTATTCTTATGAATATATGTATGTATTTATTTATTGTGTTGGAGGACCTTTGAGCTCAAAAGCCCTTTTCAAAGGTGTCCAAGTCTACCAATTACATGTAACAGCAGAACAAGTTACGTTTGAAAGCATCCTGAGTTACCCTGATTTGCTAACACAAATTTATGCACAGGAGTAGACCCTGAAAAGGAAAAAGAAAGAAACAAAAGAAGATTCATTTCCAAAAACTGGAACTAAAATTATCTCACTATATGAGAGCCCTTTACTTTAGTCATCTGAAAGGGCTCACAGAGCAGCCTACTAAACGGAATACAAATGTACTTGATCACTATAATACATGAATATATATTAAAGTCTAACATATCAGGAGTAAGTCCAATAATCCACCAGTTTAGTGGGAAGCTGCATTAGCCTTTTTGATAGTAAGTGTTGTGGCAGACTATATCCTCTTAAGGAGAGATGGAGCCTTGCTTTTCTGATGGTCTGCATCTGTTCAGGAGGGGAACCAGGATCCTAGGTGATAGATTTAAATGATTCATTGACAAGCATTTAAACTAGTCAAGGGGGCACTGAAAAGGAGCAGGGAAGCCCTAGCCCCCCCCCACAAAAAAAATCAGGGTAGTTAGTGAGGTAAACATCAAGATAGAGAAGTCAATAGGGAGAAGGGCAGGGGTAAATGGAGAAAAAGGCAAAGGCAGTAAGGACAGGGATGGGGTAAAAAGGGGTAAGGCCATTAAAAAATGAAAGGTAATGAGTACCAATGCCCATAGTCTAGGAAACAAGCTTCCTGAACTGGTGGCCTTGATGGAAGGGGATGCCTGGCTATCGTGGCAGTCACAGAAGCATGGTACACAGAGAACCATGACTGGGATGTCAACATACTAAGGTACACAATCTACAGGAGGGACAGGGAGCGTAGAAGAGGAGGAGGAGGAGGAGGAGTAGCTCTCTATGTAATGGAAGGGATCAAAGCAATGAAACTAAAGGGTAAACGGGGAGGAGAGGAGGCACTGTGGGTCACCCTGGAGACTAGAAATGTCACCACAATCCGCACGGGGGTTGTATACAGACCCCCGTCTCAGGGGGAAGAAATGGGCAAGGAAATGATAGAAGGCATCCTTAGAAGGCAGAAAAAAGGGGAGATATTGTTGATGGGGGACCTGAATATGCCAGATGTTAACTGAAGCACCTTTGCTGCAGCCACATCCAACAGCATGGTCATGCCTCAGACATCTAGTGTTGGAACCCACTCAGAAGGGAGCAATCTTAGACCTGGTTACTCTCAAATGGAGACAGAGAGAGGATCTCAGATCTAGAAGTGGATAGCCATCTGGGAACAAGTGACCACTAAACAGTGTGGTTCATGATAAACACAGCTGCAGAGTCAAGCCATACAAAAATGAAAGTACTGGACTTTAGGAGGGCTGACTTTGTCAAAATGAGAGAATGCCTCAGAAAAGCACTAGCAAACAGGCAAAAAAGAGGGGTGGAGGAACAATAGGGAAACATCAAAACTGCCATCACAGAGGCAACAAGCCTTTGTGTGAAGCAAATAAACAAATCAAAATGAAAGAAAAAATCACCATGGTTCTCAAAAGAGGTGGCGGGGAAGGTTAGGGAGAAAAAGATAGCATTCAGGAAGTACAAGGAAACACAGAAGGAGCAGGACAGAGAACTATACCAGTTAAAGCAGAAGGAAGCGGGGAAGGCAGTCAGAATAGTAAAGGCCAAAACCGAGGAAAAGATAGCCAACTTGGTTAAGAAGGGGGATAAAACCTTTTATAGGTACATTATGGAGTGAAGAAAGACCAAAGAAGGGATAGTGAGGCTTAATAAAGGGGAGGGTGGATGGGCAGAGAGAGACGGTGAAAAAGCAGGGATACTGAACGAATACTTCTGCTCAGTATTTAAAAAAGAAGATGAGGGGGAGGTACCTAATCCAATAAATAGAAGCACTCTTAAAAGGGAGGTTGATACCAGTCCTTTCACAGAAGAAAGGGTTCTGAAAGAACTCCTTAAACTGAAGGTGGACAAGGCAATGGGGTCTGACGGGATTCACCCAAGAATTCTTAAAGAACTAAGGGGAGAACTAGTGACACCACTGACTACTCTTTTTAACAAATCATGGGAGGAGAGTGGATGTGATTCCCCTTCACAAAAGTGGGAGCAAAGCAGAGGCAGGAAACTACAGTCCTGTTAGCTTGACCTCAGTGGTAAGGAAAATGATGGAATCACTTCTGAAAGAAAGAATTGTTGAGTACCGGGAGGCCAGCAGGGCACAGGACCCAAGGTAGCATGGATTCACAGTGGGAAGGTCATATCAGCTGAATCTAATAGATTTATTTGACTGGGTGACCAAAGTAGTAGACATGGGAGGGGCTGTGGATGTGGCCTACCTAGACTTTAGCAAGTCATTTGACACAGTCCCACACAAAAGATTAATATACAAGTTAGCCAGCCTTGTAGTGGGTCCCAAGGTTGTAGCCTGGATAAAAAATTGACTGGACAACAGGATGCAAAGGGTAATAGTAAATGGAGTCCACAGTGAAGAAAAGGTGGTTACTACCGGGGTACCACAGGGCTGAGTACTGGGACCGGTCCTATTTAATGTCTTTATAAGTGACATTGCAGAGGGACTGGAAGGAAAAGTATGCCTCTTTGCAGATGATACAAAGATCTGCAACAGGGCTGGTACACAAGGGGGGGGTTGAAAGGATGAGAAGGGACTTGGCAAGTTTGGAGGAATGGTCAAAAGTATGGCAGCTTATGTAACCCCTGTACAAATGAGGGTCCCCAAAAAGTCTTCCTTGAGCTTGCTTAAATGCTCACTGCCAGTCTGGTGTCGTGCATTTTAGTAGTTTAAATGTATTGCCAGAGAGTGCCTGTATAGCCTCTGTGTACTGCCTCTTTAAGAGCTGCCTGGATTGCAGTCATAATTAATCTGAGAGAGAGCTCTGTTAGAAGATGTACTTGTTTGCTGATCATTTGTTAGAGTAGCAATAATATTGCAGTTTGTTCTAACCTGCCTTCTTTACAGCATGGACAGTTCTGTTTGTTTCCATCATCTTGGTCCTGGACTGCTGAAATAGGCCAGTCAGTACCTTTGGGGATTCTAAAATGGAGCCTGTCTGCAAGGGCTTTGTGGGAGCAAAATTCTCTAGGAATTGTAGTTTTTGCATTTTGACGCCAAGACAGACCTAGAGGGGGAGCCCTTGTTGTGACTGACAGATAGATCAGCCAACCGAACCTGTTGGATCCTGAGGAAAGTCTCAGACTGTTTTGCAGTTCAGTCAGTCTGAATTGGGAAGTGAAAGTGGTAACAGCTTGAATGATTCCAGCAGCAGCCCCTGTGTAATTTGCACAGGAGAACTGTGAAAGGACTGAGTTTTGGCCTGCCTGTCTGCCTGCTGTCCCTGAGAGAGAAATTGAAGTTTATTCGGACTGAATCTGAATTGTGAGGATGACTTAAGCCACAGAACTGTGACCAGGCTTTAACATGAAGAAGACTGAAGATTTGCTGAATGCAATCGGCCTGTCAGGATTTCCAGCCACCTTTGAACTCCCGGTTTGTGCAGAGACTCTGTAATTGCAACCGGATAGCAATCTGCTTGGTACAGTAGAATTTCTTACATATAAATGTGCTGTGTACTGTTAGTGGGTTGTGATTTGGTTCTCCACTGTGTGCTGAACTGTGTTCTGCTTGCTGGAGGCTGCATCCAATTCCCACGGACTGAATCTGCATTCATCTCCATTGGGCCTGGGCTTTGCCACACTGGCCCAGCCAGACTACCCGATGCACAGAGAAAGCCATCGAAGAGAGATCTGCCTGAAGATCAGCTCCCTGCTCACACTTTGAACAGAAATGACACCTCGGTGATTCGTGTGGGCCTGCTTCTCCTGGTACTCCAGTTCAACAACCTGCTGTCTCGATTTCTTCCTGCCTGTGTCCTGTATTGGGTACTGTGAGTAAACATCAGGGTGCAACAACAGCTAAATCTAAAGTGTTGTCATCTGATTGCTTTGTTGTCTTTTCTGTCATGAAACTAGCCCTCCGGCTCCAGATTACAAATAGTGTGTGTTGTGTATGTTGCTTTCTTCCATCACAGGGCCCCAACCAGCTGTGAGCCGGCCTACACCAGGCAACGTTCCTGGCTAGCCCACCGTCTTCCTACCTGGGTACCCAGAGTGTGCGACTGTGTAGAGACTCTGAAGTGCATGCATAACTGTCTGATTGATATAGCCTTTAAGCAAATCAACCTGATTATGCCCCAACCTTGTTTAAGTCCTCTGAATAAATCAAAATCTAACTCTTTTTGCATTTGACCTGACTGTGGTTCCAGTTTGTGCTAAGAGTACTGTACTGTTGCTATTTGCTGAGCATAACCTTGTTTTACAGGGGGTCCCCAGGGTCGAGCTAGTCAGGAGCCAGACCTGGTGGTAAGTGCAAACAGGGTGGGTAATTGCATGGTGAATAAGGGTCATTGTGAAAGTGATTATTGTATCTTGTTCAGGCCACTAGAGTGTAAAGAGGGGGGTTACAGTGTCCCGGAGGGCTGTGCCCAGGTTAACTTGACCACTAACAACCCTGACCTCCGGGTGGAGGTAGCTGTTTCAGTACCCAGGCCCCTTAACCTGCTACTAGCCAAGCAGGCAGGGGTAGTAGCCCTTGGGATAGCGCCACCTAGGGGTTACACTTAGATTCAATGCAAAGAAGTGCAAAGTAATGCAGCTTGGAAACAAAACCCAGGGGAAGAGCACACAATGGGGGGGAGATATTAACAACAACAAAAATGGAAAGGGACTGGGGGGGTAGATATATCAGATGATCTAAAGGTAAGCAAGCAATTTGAGAAGGCAGTAAGGATGGCTGGGGGGATACCGGGATGTATAGGGAGAGGCATCACCAGTAGAAAACACAAAGTTGTTATCCCTCTGTACAGACAGTTGGTGAGACCCCTTCTGGAGTACTGTGTGCAGTTCTGGAGAACCCATCTCTGCAAGGACATAGACAGGATAGAGGCAGCCCAGAGGAGGGCAACTAAAATGGTGCAGGGTCTGCAACAGAAGCCATACAAAGAGAGACTAAAGGAGCTTAATATGTATACCCTTGAGGAAAGGAGGGAGAGGGGGGGACATGATAGAAACTTTTAAGTATCTCAAGGGAATCAGCAAAGTCCAAGAGGGTAGCATCTTTCAGAAAAAGAGATGTGCAAGAACAAGGGGACACAATCAGAAGATACAGGGGGGAGTTGGAAAACGGCTCAGGGGCAATGTGAGGAAGTATTTTTTCACAGAGAGGGTGGTGGATACATGGAACAGCCTTCCTGAGGAGGTTGTGGGGTCAAAAACAGTGGGGAAATTCAAGAATGCATGCAACAGACATAATGCAATTCTGGTGGGGGGGAGGGTAGGAAGAAGTAGGCTGTTGGTTAACTAGGATTTGCAGCTTATCCAATAGGTAGGGAAATGGGCAGACTAGGTGGGCCAAGCAATCCTTATCTGCTGTCAAAGTCTATGTTTCTATAACTTGTTTATTGTTCTAGGAATTACTACCTTTGAGCTAGAGGCTCTTTTACAAAGGTTCCACGTCAGTTAGGTGCAGTACAAAAAAGGTTACATAGATAACATAACAACTTGTGCTGTGTCAAGAACGAGAAAACATTTACAAATACACATCAATCATTTGTGCAAAAGGACAAGAGATATCAATAATCACATTATTATTACAAGAAAGAGGTCACGCTAGATTAGGAGAACCAAATTAGGAAAAGTCCAGAACAGAGAGGGTAAGTGAAAGGTGTGGGAGCAGACAATAGCAGGAGAAAAGGTTTCCCAAACATGTCTTTGTCTAATAACAGAACTGGGGTGGGTAGTGAGAAAATAGGTGGGTTAATCAGGGCAGTCACAGGAGCTGGAGGTGGCAAGGTGAGAGAACAGCCTTGATTTGAAAATACCAAGAGAGATGGAGGCAGTAATATGAGTGCTGAGGGCATTTAGCCAGCTGGGAGCACGATAGGCAAATGATCTTTGTCCCTGAGAGGTCCGGCATCGGGGGACTTGGAGAGGCTGGTGTTCTGATCTTCTAGTAAAATGGGTGCTTGCGCTCAGGCATAACAGGGCTTGGATACAAGGTGGAGTGAGGCCCAGAGTGGATTTTTTTGCCATCAGGCAGGTAAGGTACTTTATCCGGTTTGAGAGTTGCAACCAACCTGAGTCAGCATACAGTTCACATGTGTGGGTACGTCGATGTGCTCCAGTGAGAAGATGACAGGCCTTATTTAGGGATGTTGAAATGCGACTAAGTGCTGTAGTAGTGGCAGATCCGTATATAACTAGGCCATAGTCAACGACTGAGATGACAGAGGATTGGATGGCAATCCTCAGTGCAGAATGGGTAAGGAGCTGTCGGTTCCATACAGAATCCCAATTCATGATTAATAGTTTTGCTGTACTATCAATGTGTGTTGCAAGGTTAGGCCTTGATCAAAGTTGATTCCAAGATATTTGAAAATTGGCACTTGTTCAAGGGTATTTCCCAGGTATGTATTTATGGTGAGTGGGACTTGCCGTTTCTTGTTTTGCGGGTTAGAGAAGAGCATGGATTTAGTTTTTTTGTGGTTTAGAACCAGTTTATGTTCAAGGAACCACATCTCAACTTTGGAAAAAGCATGCTGAAGGTTGAGGCGTAAGAGGTTCGGATCTTTATGATTGGCAAGAATCACGGCATCGTCGGCATAGAGGATTATTTGTTCAGGGCAGGAGTTTGGGAAGGGGTTTAAGAAAAGGCTGAAAAGGAGGGGCCCCAGGATGGATCCCTGGGGAACTCCTGAGTGAACCAGTTTTGAGTCTGAGAGAATTCCTGCTACTTTTACAGATTGAGAGCGCTGAGCAAGGTAATTTTTTACCCAGTCACAAGGACCCTGCGAGAGCCCTAGGGATAGTAGTTGTTTGACGAGTAGGCCATGGTGTACTGTATCAAATGCCTTGGTTAAGTCAATGTAGACTGCTCCAGTTAGGTTTCCTTTGTCCATGGCATTGTGGATTGCTCCTGAGAATTCAAGTGGGGCAGTCGATGTGCTGTGCCCTTTTCTAAAACCATGCTGCTGAGTGCACAGGATGTTGTGCTTTTCTAGGTAGTCTGAAAGTTGGTCCGCCACCATGTGTTCAAGGGCCTTAGAGAGAGGTGGTAGTATTGATATCGGTTGATAGTTACCAGGCAGTGACTTATCTCCACTTTTGTGCACCGGAGTGACAACTGCAGCCTTCCATTGCCTAAGGAATTGGCTGTAGCAGAGGGAGAGATTGAAAATTTTCGTGAGGGGGAGCAGCACTTCCTCCAGAGTGAGGGACAGAAGTTTGAGGTCAATAGTGTCGCTGCTTGCTCGGGGACTTAGAAATGGCCTTCTTTACATATTTATAGACATCGTGTGCCTTTACTAGTTTGAAGTGGAAGTGTGGTTTGGTTGGAGGGGGCAGTAGTAGAAGTAGAAATTTGAGGGTCAGCATCAGTGAAGAAATCAGGTGAGAGGACACCACTAAGGTCCGTGAAGATATCATTTAGGGTGTTTGCAATTATCTCTGGGTCTAATGTAGTGGTTCCATCCATATTCATTATTGTAGGAGAGGATTTGGACTGCTGACCCATGATATTCTTTATGTTGTCCCAGAAGGATTTCCCTTCACCCCAGGAGTTGGAGAGGGCATTCTTGAAGTAGGAGCTCTTCATCAAGCGGATCTGTTTAGTACAGTGGTTGCGAGCCTGTTTATACTTTTGAATGTCCGACAGAGTGCCAGTAGCTCTTGCAGTGGCCCAGAGGTGATCCCTACTTTTGAGTTGTGCCAATAGCTTTGCCGTGAGCCAGGGATTTGTGAGTGCTTTAATTTTGCGCTTTTTTACTGGTGCATAGGTGTCACAGGCGGTGTTGAAGGTAGTGATAAAGAAATCAAGGGCTAGGTCCACATCTTGAGTTTTGTAAATCAAGGACCAGTCTATCTGCCTAAGACAGGTCTTGAGATGAGTAAGGTTGCCATAAGGTAGGACTCTGCTATAGATGATTTTTGGAGGCGGTTTACGAAACTTATTTGTCCAGGTACATATTATAGGAGAGTGATCACTGAGCGAATCAGGGGAGAACACTTACATTGGTTATATGGGAAGGGTGGCTGGTAAGGATCCAGTCAATGAGGGTGCTGGTCCCTGATTTGTAGTTTTTTCTGGTAGGGGAGCTTACCATTTGCATTAAATTTGCTGCTAGGATAGCATCTTTGTTTGACCCTACATCAGGAGCAGGCCAATTTATATTAAAGTCCCCAAGGAGAAGGAGTTCGATGTCAGAAGGTTGTGTACTTACAAACTCAAGGACAGCCTGTAGGCCGGACTCAGGATCTTTTAGTGGGATGTAGACTGCAGCAATTGTGAGGACTTTGTTTTGGGCACCAAGTAGTATCTTGATAGGGAGGAGTTGCACTGAGGTTTCTGTGGTGGGGTAGGAACCAGGGAGGCAGGTGAGGTAGTCCTTTGTGTAGATTGCACACCCACCACCTCTTTTCGAGGTCCTATCCAGCCTGAAAATCTTGTAGCCTTGTATGGAGATGGCATGATCCGGAGTATTAAGTGTCAGCCAAGTTTCAACGATGACAAGGATATCCGGGTTGTGCTGGCTGGCGAAGGTTTGTAGGGAGGCCAGTTTTGGGAGGAGACTGCAGATGTTTAGGGTAGCAATTTTGAGCCCCCCCCATCCGTTTTGGCAGGCTGCGTTGTGCTGTAGGAGACAGGGCCAGGGTTTGGGTGGACACTTCCTGATATCAAGAGGAGGAGGAGTATGAGTTTAAGAGACAGTTGCCGAACTTCGTAGTCAATAGAATTACACTTCTGGGGCTTATGCGGCTTGGACCAGTGTAGGCGTCTAGGGTCCCAGAGCAAGGAAGTTGTTAGAAATAGAGGACGATATGCCCATTTATCCTTGTTGTGGCTTGTCAGCTGCACCCAGTCGCTTGCAGATAGGTACCTTTGATGAGGGAAACAGGAGATTGCTACTGTACCAGATTCCAGATAGCCGGCGTGTATGTCCAGAGTGAAGGGTGGAGAGGGGTAGGTGGAGATAGGAAGATAGAAAAGGGTGGGAAAGAGGGAGAGGATTAAAAGAGTTAGAAGAGGGTGGTCATGGAGAGGCATTACAATGAGGAGATGAAATAGGCTGTGAGATTGAGGAAATAGAGGAGTGCAATTAAAGATGAGATAAGAAAGAAAAGAGAATATTGAGGAACAGGTATCTGTGTAGCCAGCAATTACAACCCAAAGGAGCTGGCAGAGGAGGAGAGAGGAAAAAAGGAAAAAAAAGTAAAAGTAAGATCAGGAGGAGGGGGCTGGTTTAGTTAGGGGACGGGATAGAAGGCAAGAAATAGGGCGGGTAGTAGAAGCAGTGGGCGGAGACGAAGAGACTATTTAATAAAGGTCGGGGGGGGCGGTCGTAGAATTTCGGCACAGAGCAGTGCAAGTCTATGGGCTCCGAGCCCAGAAAAGCACCGAAATCAGACACACCAATCAGGAGGCAGGGTCTGAACCGGAGGCCAATCAGTGGTTCTGCTCAAGCGCTGTCGGCCAATAGCAGCCGATCACAGCTTCCCCAGCCAGAGGCTATCCTTACCCGGCTTTCAGGTGGCAAGAGGCGGCTGCAGGAGGCGTCGGGGGTGGCGAGGAGTTTCCAGGGCACCAATCGACCGTGCCTACGAGGCACACGGCGGGCTCAGGTCTGAAGTAAAGAAAGAGAGAGAGAAGGGATGGTGAGTAAACTGAAAATAGATTACCCTAGACACAAAAAGGCGTGACGTGGACCCAGTAATTCAGCAGGCGGGGAAGAGTGCCGAGACTGCAGCAAGGGGGTGGTGAGGAGACAATGATTAGTCGAAAGCTGAGATTTAAGACAGAGGGGGCCGGGGGTGACAGCCAGAAGTGATCGGCTTTTACAATTGCACTGGCGCCAGTTAGCAGGAAGGTAAAGTAGGGGGAGATGAGGAGCAACAGAAATTTGAGTAGAGAGAAGTGAGCAGAGGTGACACGGGGAGAGCAGATGAGGCGGGATTAGAAAAAAAAAATACGATGGAAAGGTAGAATTGTGGAGGTGTGGGATAGGCTAGCCAGAAAGCAGTGCAATAAAGCAAGAGGGAGACAGTGAGGGTAGAGAGGCACTGAAAAGAAAGCAGTAGTCGAGACTGTAGCAGGGGACAGACTGTCCTAGGTTTGAAAAGCTGGGAAAGCTAGGCAACAATAACAGGAGCAGAAGGCAGTGGAAAACCGACTTCAGCTGGTAGTAATACTGTAGAAGGGATTCGGAGCAGGCTGTCCACAAGCAGATCGGGGGGGGAGGGGAGGGAACAGGAAGGTTTAGAACATGACAAAGCAGCAAAAATCAGTTTAACACGGTTAGCTAGCAACAAAATCTGGGAAAAAAAATCATACAATAGCAGAGGATTCTTAGCAGATATGGAAGAATATCTAATACAATTGGCAGGTTAAATTGTAAGCAGTACACCTATAAACACAGTTAATGACAACAATTAAATAAGAGAATATCAACGCAGTTTATAACAAATTGCAGCTTGCTCAAGCATAATGCAGAAGAGAAAAAAAAAATATGAGAGGTATTTTCCGAATTTCAGGCAAAAGCAACAATCAGGGCATAGGTTTAAAAACAATATTGATTAAGGCTGCAAAGTCCAGGAGAGTAAAATTTCGGCACAGAGCAGTGCAAGCCTATGGGCTCCGAGCCCAGAAAAGCACCGAAATCAGACACACCAATCAGGAGGCAGGGTCTGAACCGGAGGCCAATCAGTGGTTCTGCTCAAGCGCTGTCAGCCAATAGCAGCCGATCACAGCTTCCTCAGCCAGAGACTATCCTTACCCAGCTTTCAGGTGGCAAGAGGCGGCTGCAGGAGGCGTCGGGGGTGGCGAGGAGTTTCCAGGGCACCAATCGACTGTGCCTGCGAGGCACATGGCTGGCCCACACGGGCTCAGGTCCGGCTTTCAGGTGGCAAGAGGCAGCTGCAGGAGGCGTCGGGGGTGGCGAGGAGTTTCCAGGGCACCAATCGACCGTGCCTACGAAGCACACGGCTGGCCCACACAGGCTCAGGTCTGGAGTGGTCTATGTTTCTATATTTCCTCTATTTGAGACTACCCTGTTCCACCAGTCTGGTCAACCTAGTTAATGTGGTTGATGAGGCAAGGGCTTCTAGTCTGGGAGTCAGCGGCCAAGTGTGACTTCCTCTCCTGTCCACTCCTGGTGGTCTAGCAACAAAGTCTACCTTTGTTCCAGATAGGAGAATACATCTCCTTGGGAAAATGGGAGGGGAGAGTTTGTAGAGGAGAAAGATAACATAAAGTACAACAGAACCCTGATATGGGGGTCTGATCAGATGCAAAGCATTATAAAGCAGTCTTAGATTTTCATCCAATCAGAGCAGAGAACCACTGTACCTCTTATTGAGTGTACAGATGCTGCCTCGTGCACCACTCTCACCTTTTCTTCCACTGTCTCCTACTGTCAACTGCCACTTACTGCACACCATTCTGCTCTGCATTTGTCTACCTCTAATATATGCCGGTTCAGGTTTGAAAATACTTAAGAAAATAAAAAAATTGCCTCCCTAAATTATTTTTCAATCTAAAACAAACAATGGGAAACTTAGTTCTGTCATCCGCTGCCCGCTACAATATCAGAGCATGTCGAGATTGTACCACTTGTCATCATTACTAGAGGGGAGACAGAAAACTATAAACAAATAAAAATGCTTTTTAAACAGTTATGTTGACAATTTTATGTTGCTGGAAGATCTTTGCCTGCTTCATAATTTATCAATATGAATATCTGTGTGTGTTTCTTACTACATAAAAATGTTATCTCATGCTGTTTTGGGCTGACAGACGTGCTCAACTTTGCTTTGCGGTCCTCTTGCCTAAACAGTATGGGATAACATTCTTATGCAGTAAGAAACACACACGAGTATACATATTAATATATAAAATAAATATAAGATCAGGGCATCACTGAACCAACAAGAGCTGAGGCAATTCTTGATCTGGTGCTCATAAATGGGGAGCATGAACAGGAAATAATGATCAGGGAGCCACTGGGTGGAAGTGACCATTGCACAGTGTCGTTCCAGTTGGATATGAGCAGTTAAAGCATCCCGACTAAGACCAAAATCTTGGATTTCAGATGGAAGGACTTCAGGAAAATGGACAAAGTGCTAAGGAATCATCTGGTGGGCAACAGAGCAGATAGGGGGGTGGACCAAAGGTGGTCCATCATTAAGGAAGGAATACTGGTTGCCACAGATGAGTGCGTTAGACTCAGGGGGAAGAACACAAGGGCCAAAGTGCCCAGCTGATTCAGTTCTGGGGTTGCCCAGGCAGTAAGGGAAAAGAGGTTGGCCTATAGAAAATTCAGGAAGACCGAGAGAGAGAGGTGGATTGGGAAAATTTCCTAAGGTTGACTAGTGAGGCAAGTAAGGAAGTTTAGCGAGCAAAGGCAGAGAAGGAGCTGCAGATAGTCGAAGGAATTAAGAAGGCGGAGAAGGCTTTCTTTTGCTTTATAAGTGAGAAAAGTGACAAGAAGGAAGAGATTATTAGGCTTAAGAAAGGGGTGGAGTGGGTGGAGGATAATGGGGAAAAAGCAGATACTAAATGAATACTTCTGTTCCATTTTCATTGGGGAGAAGAATGGACCAGTGCCTTCAGGAGGAAAAAAGAGGAGTGGGTGGGAGGAGAACACAGATGTAGTGATAGAGGAGAATAGATAAGGAAGGGGCTGCTGGCATTGAAAGTGGACAAAACACCAGGCCCGGACAGAGTACATCCAAGGGTACTAAAGAAACTGACTGAGGAGCTGGTAGGGGCCACTGGCAGACCTATTTAATAGTTCACTAGAGTCAGGTGTGGTATCGCAGGACTGGAGAACAGCACATGTAGTGCCCCTTCACAAAGCGGTCCCAAGGATGACCCAGAGAATTACAGACCAGTCAGTCTGACCTCCATTGTAGGCAAGCTCATGGAGACCATACTAAAGAAAAGGTTGGTGGAATATCTAGAGGATCATGGTCTCCAGGATGCGAGGCAGCATGGGTCATGGGGGATCATGTCAAACAAATCTGATTGACTTCTTTGACTGTATCACTAAGATAGTACACAGGGGCCAAGCGGTAGACATCCTCTATCTTGATTTCAGCAAGGCCTTTGACTGTTCACCACAAAAGGATGATCAGGAAGTTAGTGGATCTTGGAGTTGGGGAAAAGATGGCCAGATGGGTGGAAAACTGGCTGAGGGACAGAACCCAGAGGGTGGTTGTGGGGGGAGAGTTATCTGGCACCAGAGAGGTAACCAGTGGGGTCCCACAGGGCTCAGTGCTGGGGCTGGTGTTGTTCAATGTCTTCATCAATGACATTGGGGATGGCATTAAGGACAAAATGTGCCTATTCATGGATGACATCAAGCTCTGTGGGAGAGTGGACACAGCTGAAGGATACAGAACCTACTGGAAAAGCTGGGCAGGTGATCCAGGATCTGGCAGCTTGGCTTCAATGCCAAGAAATGCAAAGTTGTGCATATTGGAGCCAAGAATCCCAGGACAGAGCACTACCTGGGTGGAATCCGAGTATCTGCATCAGAGGAGGAAAAGGACCTGGGAGTGATGATCACTAGCAACCTGAAGCACTCCACGCAGTGCAAGAAAGCAGCAGCAAATGCAAACCAGATAACTGGGATGCATATCTAGGGGGATCAGTAGTAGGAGAGAGGAGGTTATCTTGCCCTTGTACTGATCACTGGTAAGACCACATCTATAGTATGGAGTTCAGTACTGGTGTCCACACCTCAAAAGGACATTAAGCTGCTGGAGAAGGTCCAGAAGAGGGCTACAAAGATGATAGCGGGTCAGCAGGGTAAGGCATATGAGGAGAGGTTGAAGGCATTGAACATGTACTCCCTGGAAGACAGGAGAGAGAAAGGGAGCATGATTGGGACCTACAAGTACTTAAAAGGGATAAATAAGGTTGATAAGGAGAGTCTCTTTAAGCTGAGTGGCAACCATAACACGAGGGGGCACAGTCTTAAGCTGGAGGGTGGGAGGTTTAGGAGGGAGGTCAGGAAGCACTTCTTCACAGCGGGGTTGGTGGACACTTGACATGCGCTGCCAGAAGAGGTCATCTTGTTGAAGACAGTGGGCAGCTTTAAGAGAGGCTAGGATAGGCATGGGGGGAGGTAAGCAGCATGGGTAGGGAGGATGGGTGGAGTGGGGAGAGAGAGCAGGGATAGTAGTTCATGCTGTGGTCCCTGCAATATGAGCAGGCTAGATAGACCACATGGCCTTCTTCTGCTGGCTTCTTCGTATGTTTGTATGTTTGTATAAGAGAAAAATATGTAATATATACATGTAAAATTGTCCACAACTGGCACTAGCATTTGTGGATACCAATAGATAATACACATTTTTCTGAATCTAGATGGTAACCCAAAATTAAAGTATCCAAATGCAACAAAGCCCCAAGTACTTCAAAAGTATAATGAATATAATATTGTATACTGTTGTATACCAATCTAGAGAATAATGGCTAGACAGGTGTGTGTTATGATGAGAAATGGAACTGCCATATTAGTTGGAATGATTGGCCCTCCCACACACAGACTGGGAGCCAATGAGGGGATGCGCTAAAGTTGAGTGACACAAAATGCCCTGGAACTGAGAGGACAGCTAAAGCAAAATGCCATAATAACCGTTTTCTGTTATTACAGCGTTTGAAACATGCCGGTTAGTGGTGTGATAAAGGGGGTCACCAGTAATTATAATGCTGTATGTCATAAGTGATTTTAAGTTTAGACAAGTTGTACACAGATTTTTTTTTTACAAATAGAGTATATCCACCACTCAACATATCACATGTGTAAACAGAATAAGAAAAAGGTTCTGAAGCTAGTAAAACTGTAAGTATATAAAGCTACCCCATAAATTCTTGATGAATCATATTGAAAAAGTAAAGGCACAACACTCAAAATAAAATATAAAACTATCCTTTAACCTAGACTTACTGGATCATGTTGGTAAAGAAACTAAATCTAAAAGTTTAAGCTTCCTTATGGTATTAAAGGATTTCCAAAGAGGAGCAACTGTTCCAAACTAATGGCCTTCTGATCTAGCAACTCACACTATTCAGCTCTCAAAATTGTGCTCACAGTCATCTGAACAAAATACAAAGAGAGGGACTTCTGGTGATGTCACCTGGGACTTCCGGTGACATCACCTAGGACTTCCGGTGATGTCACCTGGCAAATGGAGGCTTAGTCTGACAGTTCCGCTCGCTCACCAAACATTAATCTCCATCCAACAAAGTAAATACCACAATCCGTTGTAAAAACGAGCTCCTGTAAGTGCAGAAATGTCAACGAGACATAAAAACAGAGCATCGGCAGCAAATCTGGCGTAGAAAATCGGAAAACAGTCCACCCTCAGTTGGTCGACCTTCACTCCTTCATCTGGACCCACGGCAGCCCCATCAGAGAATCATTCCGACGGTCTCGATGCAGAAGAAGATGGAGAGCAAGATTACACCATCACGTCCAAACAACTAATCGGGCATCTGCAGAAGATCGAGGACATGCTCACCAAGTTGGAATCCCTAGTAGCGGATAACAAGAGGGCTATCCAGGCCGTGGAGCACCAAACTGTGGCACTGGAGGAGGCAACCACAGACTTGATGACTACAGTGGAGGTGCATAACTCCGCCTTGCTGGATTTGCACCAAAGGGAAACAGGGTTGTTTAATAAAATAGAGGAGCTCGAGAATCGCAACCGCCGCAACAATGTGCGGTTGCATGGTTTGCCTGAAAAGTCTGAGTTGGGGGATATGACTCAATACATGGAAGGGCTCTTACAAGAAATCTTGCCTTTACCCCAGGAGCTGCAGCTTAACCTGATACGTGCACATAGGTCGTTAGTAGCTCCACCAAAGGACAGCAAAGCCAGACTGTGATCCGTCGTAATGGCTTTCCTTGATTTTTGAGCAAAAGAACAGGTACTCAGGGTGGCCTGGAGCAAAAAAAGAAATATTTTTTGGAGACAAGTGCCTGTTCCTAGAGCATGATTACACCCCTGTGACTGTGCACCAAAGGTGCAAGGTGCTGGTAGTCCAAAGACAACTAAGGGAGAAGGGCCTAAAGGCGTTTCTCGAGTATCCAGCCCACTTGAAGGTGATCACTCCTGAAGGCACAAAAAGATTCCCAGAGTTAAAGGATGCTGAGAATTTTTTGAAGTCTATGGGAATTTTGGTTGAGGAGACCACCCACGGACAGTGATAGAAAGATCTTCAGCAGTCGGAGTGGCACCAGGCTCCGGGTCCTCATTCTACCAAAAAGAGAGCCAGAGATCTTTGTAGAGCAGTACTAGAGAAAGGCACATCTAAAGAACAAGCGTGACAGCAGAAACCCACAGACCTTGTCCCCACAAGGGAGTTTCAAGCTGCAAAAAGAAGTGAACTTTCTGATGTGCGCTGATTAAATGTAAGCATGAAGCAGGGGCTTAAGTCCCAGATCCAACTAAGGGGACGTAACATTTTCTGAACCTCTTTTCACCATTAAGGTGGAAGGGGGAAGGCTGGTTTAGAACATTTGTGTTGTATTAAAATGGATGGAGTCTAAGCTTTGAAGTCAGGCCTGGTGCGGTAAGGAGGGGGGGGAATAAAGTACAATAGAAATGGTTGTTGGAGGTCCTGGGAGGGGTATTGGCCACAGTAGCAGACTCCAATCATCTCCCAACACCCCCCCTTTTTCCTATCCCCCTTTCCCGAGGGGTATGAACACTAGGCTGACCTTTCAGTTCACAACCACTAAAAAGATGGGTGACAGAAAACAGCCACCAGTAGACACACCTGAGTCTGTGAGAGTGTGTCACATGGGTGACAACCCCCCCTTGACCGGCTTAAAGCGCTAAGAGGAGCTAGCAAAGCTCTATGTGTACCATCTTCCTCCCCCTACCAGTCCATCCCTTAATAAGGGTGAAGGCTTGGGGGAGACTACAGAGGTGTTTTGCACCTTGAGGTCATATATTCACTTAGGGGCAAAACTACCAAGCCCCACTCAAAAACGCTCATAGTTTCTCTATAGAGAGTTATTAACAATATTTGTTGAGCTGTTAAAATTGCAATGTTTGTTCAGTTCTTTCAAGTTAGTTATTGTCAAAAATGCTGTGTGTATGGTAAAAAGTGGTCGTGCTCCGGGAGGTGTGTGTGTCCCCCCGCCGACATCCAAGATGAGAACCCTTAAAGTTATTACATACAATGTGAGAGGCCTGCATAGTCCTATAAAATGTTCCAGACTTCTGCAGGAACTAAACAGACAGGGAGCCGACATTGTGTTTCTTCAAAAAACGCACATCGGGCTTGAAGACCATAAAAAGTTAAGAAGGTCCTGGGTGGCGGAGGTGCATGCATCCCACAACATAGGACACACACAAAAAAGAGGAGTCGCCATCTTGTTCAGTAAAAATTGCCCATTTAAGGTGATAGATACCTTCACAGACCCCAAAGGTCATTTCGTCCAGGTAACGGGAGACCTAGGAGAACACAAGGTAAACTTACTAACTATTATGCCCCTAATGAGGAGCAGCTGCAAAACACCTTCTTCTTAGACACCCTTACTAGGGGGAAAGTTGATCCTAATAGCATAAACATTATAGGGGGTGTCTTCAACATGATCTTGTCTCCCCTCTTAGATAGATCGGAACAAGAGGGTTCGGAACTCAAGCCTAGGTCATCTTCCACCCTCCAGAAAATTATGACCGAATTCGGTCTGCTCAACATTTGGAGAAATTTGAACAAGAGAGAAAAAGGTTATTGTTTTTTTTTCACCCAGACATGGTCTGTACTCTAGACTAGATTTCTTCTTGGTGTCAACGGAGTGGGCCCATCTAGCGGAAGCATCAAAGACTGGTATTTCCACACTTTCAGATCATGCCCCAGTCAGTGTGACTCTCCATTTTGGATTAGTGGAGAGGGACTCAGTCTGGAGGTTAAACAGCAGTCTGCTAAACTGGGCAGATTTTAAGGAAATGGGTTTCAGGAGAGATCAAATCCTTTTTAGAACTAAATGAGGCTGATAATACCCCTCCACATATGATCTGAGATACCTTGAAAGCTTATCTACGGGGCAAAATAATCTCCTTTTCCTCCCACCTAAAAAAGCTGAGTATAAAACACCAGCATGAATTGGAACAAGAAATAGCCTCATTGGAGGCCCTGCACAAGAATAACAGGAATCCTGAGAGTGAGGCAAGATTAAAGGTGGTTAGGAGAGAATTAGGAAAAATACTAGATCAGAAAATTGAAGCCAAGCTCAGGTATACGAAACAGTTCTATTATGAGCATGGAAACAAGGCAGGGACTTTATTGGCGGCCTAGCTTAGGAGAGAGACAGTTAACAGAACAGTGTTAAAATTGAAGGTAAACTCCAAAGGAACCTTGACAGGTAAGCCAAGGAGATTGTGGAAGAGTTTGCAACATTCTATGAAGCCCTATATGGTCGAGAAAGGGGCCCCAACCACACACAGGAGGTGGAGGCATATTTGGGCTCCATAGATTTACTGCACCTGGTGGAGCAGGGAGGAGGAGGAGGCACTGGGCGCCTATACTCTCAAAAAGAACTTAAAACAGCACATTATAAATCAGAAAACGTAAGGCCCCAGGGCTAGACGGGCTCCCTACGGAATTTTATAAGGCCTTTTTGCCTCATCTAATGCCCATTTTACAAAGAGTTCTGAATATAATACTGTTGGAGTCCAGTCCAGCCCCACCATCATGGAAGTATGCACAGATTACTGTGCTCCTCAAACCAGGGAAAGACCTCCAAGAGTGCAGTTTGTACAGGCCAATTTCCTTGCTAAACAACGACCTTAAAATTTTTTCGGGGGTCCTTGTAAATCGGTTGCAGAAGGTTATAGGCTCCTTGGTTCACCACAACCAAACAGGCTTTATTAAAGACAGACTCATACAAGATAATATTAGGAGATTCCTAAATATTATTTCATCCCAAAGAGGTAAACAACAATTTCAAATTGCAGTAGGAGTCAAAGGCCTTTGACAGAGTCGATTGGCTCCATCTTAAAAAAGTTTTACATAAAGTCGGCCTGGGAGAGAAATTCATAGAAGCAGTCTTCAACTTGTATGAGGGGCCGGAAGCTTTGGTTAGGGTGAACAGTTGTGTGTCCGATCGGTTCCAGCTACACAGGGGTGTCCTTTGTCAGTCTTACTCTTTGCCGTCTCATTAGAGCCCCTTGCAGCGAAGATTCAAGACAACACATTAATATAAGGGATAATGGCAGGAGGTGTTAATCAAAAAATTGCCCTATACGCAGATGATGCCATGCTCTTTTTGTCAGACCCTCCTAGTTCCCTCCCCCCCTTGCTAAAAGATCTTGAACAGTTTCCAAAATTGGCAGGTCACAAGATCAATCAAGACAAGTCTGAGGCCCTTCTGCTGAGCAGACCTCCCCCCCCCAGGATTCAATTCATATTTCCCTTTCACATGGGCAAACAAGAATACATTTAGATACCCGGGGGTGCAGATCTCAAGAGATCTATCAAAATTGTTTTCCAACAACTACATGAAGCTTCTTCATACAGTGAAGGAAGACCTTGCCAGATGGCAAATTCTACCCCATTCTCTATATGGTAGAACCCAGGTCATTAAAATGAACATTTTACCACGTTTTGTGTTCCTTTTTCAAACACCACCAATCTCCATCCCAGACAGTTTCTGGAGAGATCTAAACACTGCGATAAAATGGTTTGTATGGGGTGGTGGAAGGCCATGGCTCTCACACATCCTTTTGAAAAACCCGAGAGCTGGAGGTGTCCTGGGGCTTTCAGATTTTAAGAAGTATTATCTGGCAGCACAGGGACCATGGTTTTGGTCTTGGCTCAAACAAAGAGAGAAATCTGGGTGGTATGGAGTTGAGAAGGCTCAACTGAGGGGCCAGCCTTTATGGTCAATAGCCATGGGGAAAATCACTTCGACCATCTGGGTTAAAACTGTCAATCTCTGGACAAAGCATACCATTAGGTCCCTATTGAAAATAAAACAGTTATTGGATATACCTAATGATTTGGGGCCACTTTCATTGATTAGATACCATGTGGATTTTATACCCCCCACCTTAGATGTAAGCTGTGCATATTGGGAAAGTTGAGGTTTGGTCTGTTTTGCACAGTTCTTCATGCGAGGGGAGTACATGAGTTTTGCCCAGCTTCAACAAAAGTATGGACTATGAAATGAAGACCACTTTAGGTTCTTACAGGTTAGAGACTTTCTCCAGAAGGATGAAAATCAAGCAAAAGTACTTAGGATCCGATCTGAGTTGGAGGACCTGTTTTTCTGGTGGGTTCTCCTGTCAGCAAAAATGAAACCAATATCACAGTTGCACTCCCTGTTGGTAAATAAGACCCTCCCACGGAGCGAGCAGCTGTGCTCAAAATGGGAGATTGACTCACAGGAGCAGATCTCACCATAT
Organism: Neoceratodus forsteri; assembly: GCA_016271365.2. Taxonomy (NCBI): domain Eukaryota; kingdom Metazoa; phylum Chordata; order Ceratodontiformes; family Ceratodontidae; genus Neoceratodus; species Neoceratodus forsteri. The sequence goes on from CM028129.1 coordinate 1,415,033,475, forward strand.
AACTGCACACAAAGATTGGAAAAAGGTTGGGAGGTTACCTCGTCACCATCGTATAGAGAGTTTAATTGAAAAATAATTACCAGATTCTTCTTGACCCCCTCCATCTCAGATCAATGTTGGAGAAAGTGCAGGGACAAAGGTACACATAGCACATATTGTGGGGATGCCCAATATTGACAGCATTCTGGCAACAGGTGCATGCACAAATCTAGGTTATACTATATTACTATATATATACTGTATTTATATATATATATATATATATTATATATATAGCAACAGAACAAAAGGGTAAACAGGGAGGAGAAGAAGCACTGTGGGTCAATTTGGAGACAGACAATGGCACCACAATCCACACAGGGGTTATATACAGACCCCCCTCTCAGGGGGAGGAAATGGACAAGGAAATGATAGAAAGTATACTTAGAATGGCAGAAAAAGGGGAGATATTGCTGATGGGTGATCTGAATATGCCAGATGTTAACTAGAGTGCAGTTGCAGCCACTTGAAGAGTGGGTTATTCTAGATGCCCTACAGGGGCATGCCTTAGACAACTAGTATTGGAACCCACCCGAGAGGAGCAATCTTGACCTGGTTCTCTCAAATGGAGATGGAGAGAGGATCACAGATGTAGAAGTGGGTAGCCATCTGGGAACTAGCGACCATCGAACAGTATGGTTCACAATAAACACAGCAATAGAGTTAAGCCATACAAAGGGTGTAACCCCCTGCAAATGGGGGTTCCTAAAGACTTCCAGGAGCTTGCTTGAATGTCTAAGCCTGAATGGTGTTTCATGCTAGTTTCATTTATCAGTGAGTGTTTTAGAGCCTCTGGTACTGTCTCTTTAAGAGTTGTCTGCTTGCAGACATAATTAGTTTGTATGGGGGACTGTGTGCTTCTCTGCTTGAGTACCACTCGAGCTGCTGCCAATTCACTCCATTTTGCAGTCACTAGGAGTGCAAAGGGAACCTATCTGAAAGATGTAACTGTTTGCCAGAAATCATTTAGAGTAATAATGAAAATACAGTTTGTCTAACCTGCTTTTGCAGTCAGAACTGTGTTTGCCTAGTTCCTCATTCTAGTTTTGAACTGCTGAACTGGACCAATCAGTGTGGGATAAGGTAGCTCTAAAATGGTGCCTTGGACGAATCAGAACTTGGACTCGTAATCTGAGCCAGCCACAAGAGGATTGTATGGGCAGTGACTCTGGGAGATGTAGTTTGACTTCGGCGCCTTTTTGGACCAACAAGGGCAGTCTATTGTGAGTGACAGCCAATCCAGCCAAGAACTGGGAGGAACTCAAAGGAAGTGCCTGATTTTGTCTGCTGGAGTTTCAGTTGAGCTCTGGCAGTGAAGAGGGAAGGAGCCCTGTGCTTTTCGGTGTGCAGTTTTAGTCGGGAACGATGTAAGGGCCCAGAGTTCTGGCCTGCAGCTTGTAACTGCTTGTTAGACTGAATCCATCCTGTGAAGAGAATCAAAGGATATCTGAAGAGTAGAAACCAGGCTCACCCTGTAGAAGACTGGAGAAATTGCTGAATTGCGCCGTCTGTCAGGAACTGAATCTGCTGTGTGTTCTCCGGTATTGTGCAGTAATTGCGATCGGGTTAGAGAAGCAGCCTGCCTGGTATAGTACTTTCTTTTTACCATATAAATGTGTGAGGAGGCTTGTGTAGAAGTGAATCCTGCTGCCATTAAAGGACTTCTGCCTGTTACTGTTTACCATATAAATGTGTGAGGAGGCTTGTGTAGCTCAAGTGAATCCTGCTGCCATTAAAGGACTTTTGCCTGTTGCAGTTTGTCATATAAATGTGTGAGGAGTCTCGTGGAGCTCAAGAGTAGCCCTGCTGATGCTGAAGGACCCTATCTTGTTTGAGGTCGTGAGTACTAATTCAGGGTCGCTGCCTGTTGAATTGCCACATTGAATCCAAATGGAATTACTGTACTGCTGACTGTTTAAGCTAATTTTTCTTTCTCTGTGTGAAAGGGCCCCTACCAGCTGCCACGGTTTGACTAGCCACTAGGGCTTGGGTACCCAGGGACAGTAACTGGTAGGGATAGGCCTGTGCACAGAGCCATAGGTAGATGAGTAAAGTGATAAGCTAATTAACCTGATTTCCTGTCCTTGTTATATCCCCTAAATAAATCAGAGCTGCTTGTTTCAGCAAAGTTATACTGCCTGAGGTATTTGTCTATGTTAAAGTATTGTACTGTGATTGTTGCACTGTATCTTATTTTACAGGGGTCCCAGTGCCTGAACCAGTCCTGGGGGTAAGTGTATACTGTGAAGGTAATTCTGATATACTGTGTGGGCCACTAGTGGGAAGAAAGGGGGGTTGCAGTGTCCCAGAGGGCTGTGACCAAGTAAGTTTAACTATTGCAAACCCTGACCTCTGGGTGGAGGTACCCGCCATTGGATCCAGGCCCCTCAACCTGTTAGTGGCAAATCAGGCAGGGGTAGTAGCCCCTGGGACAGCGCCATCTAGGGGTTACAAAGGCAAAAGTACTGGACTTTAGGAGGGCAGACTTTGCCAAAATGGGTGAGTGCCTAAGGAATGCACTAGCAAATGGGCAGGAAGGAGGGATAGAAGAACAATGGGGAATAATAAAAACTGCCATCACAGAGGTAACAAGCCTTTTTGTGAAGCAAATAAACAAAACAAAACGATGTAAAAAACCACTATGGTTCTCAAAGGAAGTGGCAGTGAAGGTTCAAGAGAAAAAGAAAACATTCAGGAAGTACAAGGAATCACAGACGGAGCAGGACAGAGCACTGTATCAGTTAAAGCAAAAGGAAGCTGGGAAGGCAGTCAGAACAGCAAAGGCCCAAACTGAAGAAAAGATAGCCAATTCAGTTAAGAAGGGGGATAAAACCTTTTATAGGTACATCAGGGAGCGAAGGAAGACCAAGGGAGGGATAGTGAGGCTTAATAAAGGGGAGGGGTGTGGGCAGAGGGTGACTATGAAAAGGCAGAGATACTAAACAAATATTTTGCTCAGTATTAACAAATGAAGAGGGGAGGTACCTAAACAAACAACAGAAACACTCTGGATACAGAAGTTGATACCAGTCCATTTACAGAAGAAAGGGTTCTGAAAGAACTCTTAAAACTGAAGGTGGACAAAGCAATGGGGCCTGATGGGATTCATCCCAGAATTCTAAAAGAACTAAGGGTAGAACTAGTGACACCACTGACTACCCTCTTTAACAAATCATGGGAGGATGGGGTGGTACCCGAGGACTGGAGGAGTTCAGATGTGATTCCCCTTCACAAAAGTGGGAGCAAGGCAGAAGCAGGGAACTACAGATCTGTTAGTTTAACCTCAGTGATAGGGAAAATGATGGAATCACTTCTGAAGGAAAGAATTGTCGAGAATCTAGAGGCCAGAGGGGCACAGGACCCAGGGCAGCATGGATTCACAGCGGGAAGATCATGTCAGACAAATCTGATAGATTTCTTTGACTGGGTGACCAAAGTAGTAGATCAGGGAGGGGCTGTGGACATGGCCTACCTAGACTTTAGCAAGGCATTTGACACAGTCTCACACAAAAGATTAATATACAAGTTAGCCAGCCTGGGAGTGGGTCCCAAGATGACAGCCTAGGTAAAGAATTGGCTGGAGAATAGGACACAGAGTAATAGCAAATGGAGTCCACTCTGAAGAAAGGGGGGTTACTAGTGGGGTACCGCAGGGTTCAGTATTAGAACCGGTCCTCTTCAATGTCTTTATAAGCTGACATTGCAGAGGGACTGGAAGGAAAAGTATGTCTCTCTGCAGATGACACAAAGATCTGCAGCAGAGTTGATGCACAAGGTGGGGTGGAAAGGATGAGAAGGGACTTGGCAAGGTTAGAGGAATGGTCAAATGTATGGCAGCTTAGATTCAATGCTAAGAAGTGAAGTAATGCACCTGGGAAACAAAAACCCAGGGAAGAGTACACAATGGGGTGAGATACTAACAACGACAAAATGGAAAGGGACCTGGGGTAGTCATATCAGATGACCTAAAGGTGGGGCAAGCAATGTGAGAGGGCAGTAAGGAAGGCTGGGGAATACTGGGATGCATAGGGAGGCATCACCAGTAGAAAACAGGAAGTTATTATCCCTCTGTACAGACAGTTGGTCAGACCCCATCTGGAGTACTGTGCGCAGTTCTGGGAGACCCAATTCGAAAGACATAGACAGGGTGGAAGCTGTCCAGAGGAGGGCAACTAAATGGTGCAAGGTCTGCACCGAAGTCGATGAAGAGAGACTTAAGGAGCTTAATATGTATAGCCTCGAGGAAAGGAGGGAGAGGGGGGACATGATAGAAACTTTCAAGTACCTCAAGGGAATCAACAAAGTCCAAGAGGGTAGCATCTTTCAAAAAAAGAGGTGTGCAAGAACAAGACGGCACAATTTGAAGATGGGGGGGCGGCTCAGAGGTAATGTAAGGAAGTATTTTCACAGAGAGGTTGTGGATGCATGGAAGCCTTCCGGAGGAGGTTGTGGAGTCAAAATCAGTGGTGGAATTCAAGCATGCATGGGACAGTCATAAGGCAATTCTATGGGGTGGGGGTAGGAAGAAGTAGGCTGCTGGTTAACTGGATCTGCAGCTTATCCATTAGGTAGAAAAATGGACAGACTGGGTGGGCCAAGCGGTCCTTATCTGCCGTCAGATTCTGTGTTTCTATGTTTCTGTGCTGGAGTCTCCTTACCCTTGCTCCTTCCAGGCTTTGGTGTTGGGCCTGAGAGTGCAGCCTGTTGGAGCTGGGGGAAACATAAGTTATTCCACATCATGAGCGTGGCAGCACTTAGTGCATAACCATTAAATGGCTCTCTCCAGACCCTCCAACACTTTCTATGTGGCTCCAAAAGATGAAGGAATTAGAGAGGATGGAAAGGATAACAGCCTTAATTCACTTACGTCCGGAGAGGTTCCTGTGGGATTGGTCCCCATGGCTCACCAGGACTCCCCCATTAGAAGAGCTGTAAAAGGCCTGGAGCGGGGAGGCCTGAAGAACTCCTGATAGAGTTCTAGATTTAAGGTTTTCAAATATATTTTTTGTTTTTTAGGCAGCAATGACCACGCACAGCAAAAAGTTATATTTAATAGGTCAGCATTTACTTTATTCAAGTTAGAGTTCAACTATTATGTTCTTTCATTTGTTAAAAGTATGTTTGTTATTAATTGAAGCATGTTAATAAGCATGTAGACTGCAGATCCTGGGAAAACAGAGGAAGAAGAGGGTCTATGGACATAAGACCGCTGGAGCATCCATAGGAGACAACTGATGCACCATCCTCTGGCGTATCCAGTGTGGACTCAGTTAACAGACATTTCACCCACTCCTGGGAATGCAAGGACAATAAAATTAGATTGTAGATCATCTCTTGTACAACTAATTAACTGTGGATTACATGCCTATAATTGTTCCCGTAAAGGGCAATTGTAATGATCTGTATCTGTTCTAACAAAGAGAAATAAAAATTAAGTTACAAAATACATAGAGAGAACCAAATAAACCAAGTGAGCAAAACCTCATACTAGTTTCTCACACTTCACTTCTAGATCTTTGATGTAAGAGCTATAGCCACAAAAAAGGATGCTGCCCAGTACTACAGAAACTGTTTTCCAAATGGAAGGAAAAACATGACTGTAAAATGCTTGTCATGTGTCCCTCAAATTCTGTTTTTAGAACACACGCACACACTCCAGGGAGCAGATTGTAAAACGTGCTTTCCCAGCAAATAATGATAACCCATGGCTATTGAAGTAAAGGAGGGTAGGGAGTTTTAAATTAGACACTTTGCCTGAGAAATTCAGTATAAGATTGACATCAGACTAGCTCAGAGCTGGAGAGCTGTTGCTTAGAAGAACTGAGGAATTCACTGCACTCTAATCAGGAGGTTTAACCCCTTGAACCCCGAATAAAGTGATGTGTGAATATTGTGTGCCTGAATAAAAGAAAGATCAGAGTGTATTTCTTTATCATGTCTGAAAAGCAAAGGATTCATCCATCCTCGCCCTGAGAAACTACCCAGTGTTAGAAACTCAGCTACAAGGTAAAAGGTGTACCAGTGTAAGTTCGTAGTCAAAATTACACAGCTGATACTGGTACCATGGGTGGCAGCACTGCCCAATGACTAACATGCTCAATACACTGCAAAGTGCAGTATCTGTGTACAGGCTGAAAGCAGAGAAAAAAGAAGTGACGCAAGCAGCTGTGGCTGAGCAAGCTAAATAAAGAGACAAATGTCACATTTTTGGTGGCAGCGCACTGGTTCCGAAAACTGTCTGCACAGAGAAAGAAACTTTGCAAAGAGTGTATGCATATCATTCGACTTTCTGCAACAATTGTGCAAACAAGAAAGATGGCGAATTAGAAACATTCAAAATTCAGCTTGAACTTGATGAGCTACAAGCTGAGCAAATGAAGATGCAAGCAGAACAAATGTGGTAATATGGGGCATGCATCTTATAAATGCAGAAAGTGTGAAAACAAGCACAAGTGCAGGGGAAGGTTCCTGGCAAAGGGTGGTGTATATGTCTAATTTTACGATGGGCCCCGGGTCCACTAATTCAACATAGCTTTTGCATGGTTACACAGAATGGAAAGGGGGTCATAAGTCTATGAGATGGGTTTAACTTTTCCTTAGCAGATGGGTTTTGTATTTGTAACCCCCCTGCAAATGGGGGTTCCCAAAAGACTTCCAGGAGCTTGCTTGAATGCTCCAAGCCTGAATGGTGTTTGGCGTTTAAGCCATTTATTAGTGAGTGTTTTTAGAGCCTCTGGTACTGTCTCTTTAAGAGCTGTCTGCTTGCAGACATAATTAGTTTGTATGGGGGACTGTGTGCTTCTCTGTTTGAGTACCACTCGAGCTGCTGCCAATTCACTCCATTTTTGCAGTCACTAGGAGTGCAAAGGAACCTATCTGAAAGATGTAACTGTTTGCCAGAAATCATTTACAGTAATAATGAAATTACAGTTTGTCTAACCTGCTTTCTTTGCAGTCAGAACTGTGTCTGCCTAGTTCCCCATTCTGGTTTTGAACTGCTGAACTGGACCAATCAGTGTGGGTAAGCTAGCTCTAAAATGGTGCCTTGGACGAATCAGAACTTGGACTCATAATCTGAGCCAGCCACAAGAGGATTGCATGGGCAGTGACTCTGGGAGATGTAGTTTAGACTTAGGCGCCTTTTTGGACCAACAGCAGCAGTCTATTGTGAGTGACAGCCAATCCAGTCAAGAACTGGGAGGAACTCAAAGGAAGTGCCCGGTTTTGTCTGTTGGAGTTTCAGTTTAGCTTTGGCAGTGAAGGGGAAAGAAACCCTGTGCTCCTTCAGTGCACAGTTTCAGTCAAAAAACGTGTGTAAGGCCCAGAGTTCCGGTCTGCAGCTTGTGTAACTGCTTGTTAGACTGAACTGGCCCCTAGAAAAGAATCAAAGGATCTCTGAAGAGTAGAAACCAGGCTCACCCTGTAGAAGACTGGAGAAATTGTTGAATTGCACTCGGTCTTTCAGGAACTGAATCTGCTGTGTGTTCTCCCGGTATTGTGCAGTAATCACATCGGATAGAGAAGCAGCCTGCCTGGTATAGTACTTCTTTTTTTACCATATAAATGTGTGAAGAGTCTCGTAGAGCTCAAAAGTAGCCCTGCTGACGTTGAAGGACCCTATCTTGTTTGGAGGTCGTGAGTACTAATTCAGGGTCGCTCCTGTTGAATTGCCACATTAAATCCAAATGGAATCACTGTACTGCTGACTGTTTAAGCTAATTTTTCTTTTCACTGTGTGAAAGGGCCCCTGCCAGCTGCCACGGTTTGACTAGCCACTAGGCTTGGGTACCCAGGGACAGTAACTGGTAGGGATAGGCCTGTGCACAGAGCCATAGGTAGATAGTAAAGTGATAAGCTAATTAACCTGATTTCCCTGTCCTTGTTATATCCCCCTAAATAAATCAGAGCTGCTTGTTTCAGCAAAGTTATACTGCCTGAGGTATTTGTCTATGTTAAAGTACTGTACTATGATTGTTGCACTGTATCTTATTTCACAGGAGGTCCCAGTGCCGGAACTAGTCCTGGGGGTAAGTGTATACTGTGAAGGTAATTCTGATATATTGTGTGGGCCACTAGTGGGAAGAAAGGGGCGTTGCAGTGTCCCAGAGGGCTGTGACCAAGTAAGTTTAACTATTGCAAACCCTGACCTCTGGGTGGAGGCACCCGCCATTGGATCCAGGCCCCTCAACCTGTTAGTGGCAAATCAGGCAGGGTAGTAGCCCCTGGGATAGCGCCATCTAGGGGTTACGTATTCCTAGATCAGTTTTAGACAGGATGCACAACTAGGATCCACACGTGGTCAATAGGTTATCAGAGTTCCCATCCATGGCTAAGGTTCACTTACATTGTGAGTGACACCATGGGCCAGTAGAAGTGGTGGTGTTAGAGGAGTGTCCCATCAGCAGAGTACTGGGAAATTATACAATGCAAACAGCAGAGCAAAACAATTGCTGCAAAATAGGGAGTTGGAGTCTGGCCTTAGTACTGTGCTAGCAGTTCAGCTTGGCCCTAAGTGAGAGCATAAAGGATGCTGGGGTACCAGAGATGTTCACAGAAGGGTGGGGTAAGAAACCCAAGGTTTTCCCCCATTATTATTAGGTAAGAACACTGGCAGCAGGGAACATGGGCTGGCAAAGCATCCAGAGGGTTTTGAATGTTGAAGAATCTACTGCCTTTGATGAAATAGAAGTTCAGGTACTTGCATCTGAGTTAAGGACTGGGAAGACAGGTGTGTCCTGATGCATTTCAGTATGGACTAGTGCAGGTAGTGGAAGTCAAATCTGGAAGGGGGGAATAGAGCAGCCCGATTGCCCAGTGGAAGCATATCATGCTTCCATGCCAGTGACCTGGGTTTGTAAACAAACTCAGGAGCTGTTGCTCAGGTGGCCAGACTGAGGCAAGCATGTGTCCCAATCGGGGGAAGGGAGGCACCATGCTCTGGCACTACAGCGGCTCCTGTTGGTGGGACAGGGAGCTTGCTCTACCAGCAGGAGCACACTGTGTGCATCAGAGGTGGGCCCCTCCCCACACACTGTGCATACTGCCTGGGAAAATGGAGAAAAGCAGGAGCAAAAATGGGCACTGGCCATAGCGGGATGTCTGCCTGTCCCTCTGCAGACCCTACACAACCGACCATGGCTTTAGTCCTGATCCAAGATCCTGACCCTGGAGGAGAAGGAGAAGGAGAACAAGAGCCTCTGCCTCTGCCAGGGTTTGGCGTGCCACTTGTGGAGATGGGTTAATTCCTGAGATGGTGGGTGTCAGGGTTTGGTGACTGGGAATGAAGAAAATAGGCCAATCAGGAGTATAAACAATTAAAAGAAGAAAAGAACTAAACAAATAATCCCATGGGAGGATCCCACTGCTGCCAGTGAAGAATAGGGAGAGTGTTGAGGCCGAGCAGCCACAGAGGTATGCAGATTCCACACAGCAGGAGGCAAAGTACTCAGCAGTGGATATTTCTTTTTACACGGGCGGGGGGAGACACCAATATGCTTGGGAAGTATCCAATGCACATATTGTAAGTGCGCAGCAGAAGGACCCAGTACTGAGCATGGTGTCACTGAGAGATTGGCACAGCAAACACAATACAGGGAAAAGTGATGCATACCAACAGGTTGCAATCGCATGTGAATACCAGAAATAGTTGAAGTATCTGGCTCACTTATATCCCTTACACTGGCCATCTGGGTAACCAGAATCAGGAGGACGCTGTTTCAGAATTGTTACTGGCCAAATATCTCTCAGGATGTCATTGAGTACTTCAAAACTTTCCCACTGTGACAGAAATGGGGGGAAACAGAAGATAGGAGTAAGGCAGAACTGATGCCATTGCCTGTCACAGATGAGCCTTTCTGCAGGGTCACAGCAGACATTGTGGGACCTATGACTAATGCCAGTTGCACTGGGAAAAGGTTCATTTTGGTGATAGCTGATTTTGGTACTGGTATCCAGAAGCAGTCCCCATCGCATCTGTGGAGGCAGGGATAGTGGCAGATGTTGCACTGATGGAGGTATATATCTGATGGGGAGGTTCCCAGAGAAAGCATTGTCATATGGGGGACACAAATTTCTTGTCTGCTTTTATGGTGAATCTGTGGGAGAAATCAGGTGGGAGGCAGATCAGAATCTGCTCCATACCGGCAATAGGGGAACGGGCTTTCAGAAAAATTTACTGCCAAACCTATGGGTCATGTCACAGACAAACAAAGCATTATTAAGAGAATCCAATTCTTTTTTTCAAGTCTCTTTGTTCCATTTTCTTTCTTTTTTTTGGGGGGGGGGTGGCTTTTTGGGTGTGTATAAAAAGTCAGGGTTGGAATAGGAATACATTTACTTTGGGAGCAGGATATTATATCAGCAGCAGATAAACATGTAAATTCTTTAGTAACCGATTCCTCAAACCTATGGAAGTCATGTGCAGTCACTATTGGGATGGGCAGTGAAGGAACTATGCCAGTTTTCAAAGTCTTTTTGACACACCCTTTTCAGTTAGTTATCACTGTGGCTACAAACTACCCCCATACCTTCTTTTGTGGGTCTTTGTGATCATGTCTGAATTTACCAATGTTTGTCGACTCCCAGAACTGATTAAACTTTGTACTTTCCACTGACCAGTCTCGACCTCTGTCAGATACTGCCTCCAGAGCAAAATGTAGACTAAAAGACCTGTTGCACAGCACCGCTGTTACTAATACTGCATGTGCTAGAGGCAACACAGTAATACAGCACCTCCTAAAGGTATGGCATGAGGCTCATAAATTTAAAGGGTGGAAACACAGCATATGGTTTTGACATCTTTCTGGGAATTTTTTTCCCCATGTTCAGGACTGGCTCCACAAAAACAAACTGATCCTGAACTCCTCCAAGACCCAAGCTGTTAATTGAGTCTTCAGCCAGACTCCGGTCTTATATCATGCCCCTCGCTATCCATTGTCAGGATGGATCCCTGACCCCCATAATAACAGTGACTGACTAAATATCTTGGGATCACCCTGAACTCTGCTCTGGACTTCTCCTTTCTTGTCTCTCTTGCCTGTAAGGAGGTTAACGCGAGACTTGACCTTGCTTACCATGCAGGACACTCCCTTATACACAAGGCCAGACTTGCAATGCACAGGGTGTCCTCCTTTCCTGTCTCCAATATGGAGAGCTAATCTTTTCCCACGTGTCCAAAACTGCTCTAAACAAGTGTGAGGTGTTCTGCAATAACATCTGTCACTTTTCCCTAGCTTTTCCATGACTCATACATCACTGTGCCCTTTATACCTCTCTGGGATGGCTCCCCCCCCCCAACTACAGCTTTTTATTTATTTAGCTTTGTTAACCAGGTAAGCACGCTAGACAGTCAAGTGCCTATTTTCAGGTGCGACCCGGGAGAATTACAAGGTACAGGCAATAACAATTCAGAGACAAGGTACAGCAATTAACAAGGTACAGTCAGGTACAGGCAGTAACAAATACAATGGCAAGTACAGAGTTAAGGCATGGCATACAGCAGGAGGCAGTCAAGGAAGCAAACATATATTAGCAGGACAGTTTCAAGGTATACACTATACACATGTGGCAAACACGCGTAGTCAATGGGACACAGGCTCACTATGCAGGGTTGGTCAGCTAAGAGCAAAGGCAGGAGGTTGCTTGTTTTAAGTAGCCCCAGAGGGAGGACCTGAAGCAAATGTGGAAGGGGGCAGCCCTTACATGAGCAGGGAGTAGGTTCCAGGCTCTGGGGGCGAGGGCGACGAAGGCACGATCCTCTGTAAGGGAGCGAGTTTTGGGGACCTTGAGAGCCTGGGAGTCACTGGACCTCAGCCGGTAGCCAGAAGAGGCAGGTTTGAGCAGTTCGGCAAGTGCCAGTGGGGTGCACGTTTGGATGATGATGTCTATGAAGTTGCCCATAACAAAGGATTGATGGTTACTGGGGGAGAGCCAACCAAGCCTGGAGTAGAGTTGACAGTGATGGGTGAGACGGGGGGGCTGACAGGGCGAAATGACATATGTTGTTGTATGCTGTGTCCCATTTTGTGAGCCAGGCTTTTGGAGCATTCAGGAAGGAGGTGAGCCCATAGCTGAGCGTGGGGAGAAGAACCCCTTTTGCCAGGGCAAGTCAGGCAGCTGGGGTGAGGCAGCTTTTGGCCCTGTATGCCAGACCCAGTTTACAGTTTGTGGCATTGCAGGAATTTCATATGAGCAGGGAGAGGTCCAGCTGAGGGTCAAGGGTTACCCCCAGGTACTTGAAAAAGTCAACCACCCATACAGGGATGCCATCAGCTCCAGTGACTTTGAGATAGGCCAGACATGCTCTAACCTTGGCAAGGGAGCAGAATAACATGGCCTGCATCTTCTGAAGGTTGATGACAAGCTTATTGGCCTTGAGCCAGGATTGAATACGATCAAAATCAGAGTTTAGACTGTTGTTGATGTCTCTGATATCCTGTGAACTAGCAAGAAGCACAAGGTCACCAGCATATAGGGTGACGTGCCCAGAGAAAGGGACCGAGGGCAGCTGATTGATAAAGAGGGAGAACAGTATGGGGCCGAGGACAGACCCTGAGCCACCCTACATGTAACCAGTGTGAACCCGGAGAGGGCTTTCTGGAACTTCGTGTACTGTTGCCTGCCCGAGATGTAGTTGGAAAACCAGGCTAGGACAGGAGGGGAAAGGCTGAGGGACCGGAGGGCAGCACCCAGGAGTGTGTGATCAGCCAGATCAAAGGTCTTAGACAGGTCGATGATGATGGCGCCTGTGAGTTTGCCTTGGTCAGTCGCAGTTCTGATTTCGGAGGTGACCTGTGCGAGGGCAGTGGAGGTGCTGTACCCTTTACGGAACCCATGCTGTGCAGGGGAGAGGGGGCCATGGGTTTAGAAGAAGAGAGCAAGCTGGGAGACCACTACCTTTTCGAGCAGCTTGTTAACAGCAGATAAGATCGCTATGGGGCGATAGTTTTCAAGTGTTTTGGGGTCACCGTGCTTGAGGACTGGGACCACATGAGTTACCTTCCATATATCTGGGATAATCCCAGATATGAGAGAGGAGTTGAGAATGTGGTAGACAGGCTGTGCCAAGTAGGGGGCCTCCAGGCAGAGTAATTTGGGCTCCAGATTATCGTGCCCAGCTCCAGTGTGAGGGGAGAGTCCAGCTAGGAGCTTCCATGTCTCACTGCAGGAGACAGACTAAAAGTAGAAGGGAGGGGGAGGATGTTTGGGCACAGCTCTTTCAGTGGGGCCCAGATCATTGACTACAGAAGATGTGGGGGCGTAGTCAGACAGGTCGGAGAACTGGACATTAAAAACATTGGCTATAGTCAGGGCATTGTTACAGCTCACTCCGCTGATTAGCATTTTGGAGACCTGGGGGAAGGCAGGACCACTTACAATGTGTTTGGTGGTGCACCAGAAGCTCCTAGGGTTCTTGGCAGATGCTTCAAGGGAGGATTTGTAGAATTCATTCTTTGCCGAGCAAATCGCCTGCTTACAGGAGTTCCTGAGCTGCCTGTATTCCTCAAAATCCGACCTGTCCCCGGAGACCTTAAATTTTTGCCAGCTTTTATCCCTAAGCTTTTCAGGGCAAACAGGCCACCTTGTAGCCATTTAGTGACAGTGCCCCTCACCCTTCTTCTTATGAGTGGGGCATGTTTATCTTGTAAAGGGGTGAATATGGATAGAAAGCAGTCAAGAGCAGCAGAGGGGTCGCAGTCAGCATAGACCAGGGACCAGTCAGTCTGGCTGAAGTCAGCAAGGAAGTTGTTGTAGTTAAATTTTGAGTAATCCCTCATCTGAATGACTTTTGGGGGGACCCTAGAGGTAAGGACTTTCCAAACGCAGTAGGTAGGGGAATGGTCTGAGATGGAATCTGGGAAGAGGCCAGAAGTGGTGATACAGTCCAGCCTGTTACTCAGCATCCAGTCAAGAAGGGTACCTTTTACCCCAGAGGAAGAGGATCTGGTGGGCTCGGTGATAATTTGACCTAGGGCAAGACCAGACAGGAGGGGTTCGTAAAGTTTGCCACCCAGCCAGTTTAGGTTGAAATCCCCAAACACTAAGAGTTCACTAGTTCCCACCTTAGGTATGACAGTCACCTTAAGGTGGGGTTTATAGTAAAGCAGCAGTCTACCCCTTCATTTGTTACCCACTCTATCCTGCCTGATTGCGAGGTAGCCAGAGAAGGTGCAGACAGAGTCTGGAGAGGCTGGCTTAAGCCAAGTTTCATAGATCCTCAGGATGTCCGAATTATAGTGGGTGACCCAGGCCGTTAGGTCTGAGAGGATAGTAAGAAGGCTGCGGACATTGAGGTGAGCAATTTTTAAGCCCTTAGCATTCTGCCACTGAGGGGGAGGCATGCTGATGGGGGGGGGGGTTCAGTGGATTAGGCTAACACAACAAGACCAGACAGAAGGAAGGGGGAAGCCTAGAACAGGAAAGCATATAACAGCTACATGGTAATACTGCTCCACGCAGGCAGATAAATTCTTAACTTAAATGCAGTACTCGGCAGATAAATTCTTCACTTAACTTAAGTGCAGTAATCAATCTCCCTAGTTAACTTAATGAGCAGTTCTATTGACCACCACGAGGGAGTCAGCAGAGAGTAAGATTGGTCTGGCACAGGGTTATGTAGTACAGCATGGCATAGTTAGTAACAATTAAGGTGAACTAATAAGCAATTACAGTGACCACCACGAGGGAGTCAGCAGACAGTCGGAGCAGGCAAGTACAATAATCAGCTATAGCATGCACAGAGCAGTACAGAGAAAACTTAGTAAGATTTAGTAGGGCTGTCAGACAGTGCAAGGGAGTGGCACTAATGTCAGCATTTAACACAGAGCACTGAGCCAGCTGAAACGGATGCGATAGGCCCACCAAATAAGTGGGAGAGGCTAGAGAGCATTTAAGGGGAGGAGAGAACAGGGCAGGTGGGCGGAAAATTACTTAAAAAAGAGAAATCCAGTCCAAATCCAGTCCACACACTAGTCAGGAAGCCCTGACTGGCACACTCCTTCAAAATTAATTAATTGAGCTCCGTGGAGCTCCTGTTGCAGCAGTCTGTAGCACGGATTAAATTGTGCAACTCCGCTGAGCTGAGACAGAGAATTGCTTGTCATCCTCTTGAGCTCCGATGAGCTCCGTCTGCAGCCAGGCAGGAAAATGACCCTTAAGTAGCCAAGCAGGGCAATCAGGGCTGGAAGAGCTCGGCACCTTTTTTTTCAAAGAGAAATCCAGTCCAAATCCAGTCCAAACACTAGTCAGGAAGCCCTGACTGGCACACTCCTTCAAAATTAATTAATTGAGCTCTGTGGAGCTCCTGTTGCAGCAGTCTGTAGCACGGATTAAATTGTGCAACTCCGCTGAACTGAGACAGAGAATCGCTTGTCGTCCTCGTTGAGCTCCGATGAGCTCCGTCTGCAGCCAGGCAGGAAAATGGCCCCACCGGCCTCTCACCGGGGGGGCAGATTGCCGATGGCCCCCAAGAGGGTGGGGCAAGGAGGGCCGCCCACCAACAAGGAGGAGGCGGCCCCCCCAAGCAAAGAGCCCAATACAAGGATATCCTCAGAGAGGGCTGGACCAGACCCTCCCTACAGGAAGGGTCACAGCAAGTACATTTAAGGAGCTGTCCCAGGGGATCTCGCCTCCTGGAACAGCTCCTCAGCAAGAAATTTTTGTTCGCTTCGGGTTGCAATTTTTTTTTCCAAAACCGGCTTTTCAGTTTGTCCTTTGTTCTACCGCGTGGCTCAGCAGTTCGTTTGCCAACTTTCGGTCTTTTGTGTTTTTTCCCGCTTTAGTCTTTTGCTGTGTGTTCCTGAATCTGAGGTAAGTGTTTTTCTTTTAGCTTTCTGGGAATTTGCCATTTTTGGAGTCTAAAAACCCATTTCAGTGGCTTGCAATTTCAGGGGCCAATTCTTAATATGCTTGTGTGTTCTTTTCTCTGCCTGTTAAAGCTTGGTGTAAAAAGTTGGTCTGAAATGGGGCTCTCTGTAAAACGCTGACTTTCCTTATTTGCTTGGTAATCCCCTTAGTTAAAAAATCTCCTTTTAGTGTTGTTTGTGTTTTTTTTTTTTTTGCTGGGCCGGGTTATCTCCCAGGGCTACCTTGGTCTTTTCATTTCTACTTTCTTTGGGCTGTTCTCCTGTTCCCAGCACCCACATGGCTTTTCCTCTGTTTGTCCCAGGTGTCCCCCCCCTCCAATTTTCACTTGCTGGGGCATTTACTTTCTGCCTTGCCTGCCTCCTTTTGGCAGCAGTGTGTGTGTGTTGTGGTTTTTTTTTTCCTCTCTTCAGAGGTTCTACCTTTAATTTTGGTAGGGTAGTGCAGGCTTTTCGGTTCCCTGGTGCCTCTTGCTCCAGGCTTTCGTGGTCCCTCTGGGTCTTGGCCTTCTCAATGCGGCCTTGCTTTCATTCCTCTTGGGGTTTCCTCCCAGTTTCAGCCTTTCCACATGGCTTTTCCTTGGTCCCCTCTTTGGCCCAGGTCGCCCCCCCTCCCAATCCTCTTTCTCGTTCTCTGGGGGCATTTGCATCCTCTCTCTCCTCTGTCAGGCGGCAACAATCTTTGTGTGTTAGAGGTTTGGTTGGTAATTTTTGGTGTATTAGTGCAGTCATTCTGTGTCTCCTGGTGCCGTCCAGGTTTCTGGCATTCGGGGTCTCTCCTGAGCTTGGCCTTCTCTAGTCTGCCATGCTTCCTTTTTCCATTGGCGTCTGGGAGCCTGTTCCTGCTGGAGGTGTGAGGGGGGTGGCTTTCTGTGGGCTAGCTCTGTCCCACATGGTGAGCTGCTTGGCTAGGGCCCTCTCTCTTTTTTTTTTCTTTCCCTCAGTTCTTCTGCACCGCCTTTCCAGTAGCATCTAGGGGTATTTTCTGAGCATCCAGGAGTTCATGGAAAATGAGCATAAATTTTTCGGGGTTAATGTAGTATTGTGCAGAGCGGTAACCGTAGCAAGATGAGTTCATTGCTGTTTGTTGGGGGAATTGTGGGAGTGTAAAAAAAAAATGCACTTTTGGGATCTAAACTTATTAGGGCCTACGACATGGCAATTAAAATACAATGCTGTAATAGAATATTTGGAGAGTTTGGGCTGGTAATTTTGTTGTGGCTGTGCAAGTGGCCTGTGTTTTTGTGTGTCGTTGGGCTAATGGAGTTCGTGGCTCACTGAGCTCGGCTTTATCAATCCTTCCATGCTTTCTTCCCACATGTGTGTGTGGGGAGTTCTTGTCCTTGCTGGGGGTTGGGGGCGGCTGTTTTCAGGGCAGAGTTCAGCCCCTCCTGGCTGAATCCTTTTTTTTTCCTGTCTGTTCCTCTCTCTCTCTCTCTCTCTCTCTCTGAGCTCTGCATGAACTCATGTGGAGTAAGCAAAGCTCCTTGGGGGCAGTACAGTATTGTGCAGTCAGTATAGGGGAGTAGCTGTTGCCGGGTGAGTTATTTACTGTAATAAGAATTGTGGGAGCAATAAAATGCACTGTTGGGAATTGAAGTTTTTAGGGGACCTGCGTTCTGGCAATTTAAAGTTAAGTTGGGAGGAAAGGGGGGAGAAAAGAGAGAGGGGGAGAGAGAGTAGGGATTAAGAGGGGAGGAAGGAGAAAGAAAAAAAAAACCTTTCTTTCTCCCTCTATCTCCAAAAGGATATCTCAGTATTTGTTTTAATATGAAAAGCATTTTGCGAGGGAGTACTTTAGGAGGGGTAGTAGGAATTTTAAGGCATAAGCAGGAAATTAGTGTGATGTGTGGGCCTCAAAATTTTAAGAGGGATATAGAGAAAAGATAGTCAGACGAGTACAGTGCATACCAAAAAGGGGGGGGGAGGATAAGAGGAAGAGGGGAAGGGGAAAAGAAGAGAAAAAGGGAAAGTAATGAATGTTTTTGCCTCATAGGTATTGCCTCGCTAATCACTGCTTTGCCCCTTACGATCAATAACTAAAATGGCCAAACCTCAGAATAATCAGGTTCTGGACAGCCAGACCCCCTAACTTTCTGAAAAGGCACAGGGTACAGGTCAAGACCTTTCTGAGCTAGGAAGCCAGACACAATATGTGGCACAGGCTATCCAGGCACAAGGGCAAGACCAAGCGTTCCGCGAGGCCCTGCAACGCCTAAAGGACATTGGGAGGTCAGATTGGCTGACAACCATGTCCAGATTAGAACCCGAACTGCTAGTTGCCAATCCAGGCGGGCACAGCAAACTGTGGCAGACCCTCCCACTCCCACCATACATAGAGTATAGGCCGCAAGAACCGCAGGATGAGGGTCGACAGCCCAGGGCGTAGCCAGCCATCGCCCGATTGTTGGAATCCGTGGCTCAGAAAAAATCCATTGCTAAAAAGGGGCAGGGCAAACAGAGTAAACGGAAGTTTCAACTAGTGACAGAGGCTGGAAAAAAGCAGACGGAGAAAAAACGGAGCAGAGCAGACGAGAGCACATCCATGGCCCAACCCAGGACAGAGAACGAAGGAAGGGAGAATACCCCAGTGGTACCAGTTGCACAGCCACAGATCGGTGAGTATGAGGGAGATCAGGACAGTGATGTATCAGTAGATTTAGTGTGGTCCGATTCGGATAGCGAGCAGGACCAATCCAGTGATGGCCGCGAGACCAAAAAGGTAAGAGAACGGGAACGGAAGAGGGCAAAGCACACGAGATAGGATGGGGGGCCGTGGCCAAAAAACTGTCGGGAAGAAATCACAAGAGGGCCAAAGGGTAAGCAGCCATTTGGGGCATTGGGGGGCTCCAGGGTTCAATCTCGGGCCGGTGATGCCAGGGCATCAAACGTGGCAGCACAACCCCTTCATGTGGCCATTTATGTATGGGGGACCGGGTAACATGCCCATTGCTTGGTCAGCAATGAATCCTTGGGCCCCCTTTGCCCCCAGTTTTCCAACAACCCAGCAGGGTGGAATGACCAACCCCATCATGGGGCCCTGGACAATTCCAGCCAATGAGCCTGGCAAGGGTACCTCTATGGGTATAGCAGGGGCCACTGGGTCAGGGGATAACTACGGATGCGGGGTGCACCAGGGGACTGAATTGGTGCGGGCAGGGCAGGATGAATCCCTTTTAAGTCACATGGGAGGTGGACAGCAGTTCGCCACAGGGGGCCAGGCTTGGTTGATCTAGCCTCCTCACTCCAGTGTCTCCCAAGGAGCCTCAGTAGAAGGGGGTAATGCACAAGGGGCAGCTGTTCAGGTATGGACAGGTGTAGGGCCTTCAATTCAACTCCCCCCCCAATTAACAAGGAAAGCTTGACACCAAGACTACAAGAGCAGGAGATGGTAGCCTCTACAATGGATACCATTACCAATACGGCAACGGGGGTAAAATCAAACACAGTATCAGCATCTCTGGAGCGTTGGGCATATACTGGGGTGGAAGACCCATTGGGGGACCACTTATCTGACGCTGTCCGGGAAAAAATCTAGAAAGGGGAATTTATAGACATGTTTTCATTATTTCATAGAGAAATTCCAGAAATGAGCGATGAAAAAATGAATAAACAAGAGAGACCACGGCGGCCGAAGGTACCTTTCACATTTGAGAATTGGGCAGCAGCCTTCGACATATTTATGTCAGTTTATGGGATGAAACACCCTGATAAACTACTTGCTCTTCTAAATACAGGGACACCATAAAATTTTGCACATCTGTCATTTGATGGATATGCGTGGTTAAAATATGACGAGCAGTTTCGTCTGAAACTATCTAGGCAACCCAGTCTCAAATGGGAAACACACACATAGACCTGTGGGTCCGCTATATGACGCGGGGCCGGCCCAATGTGGTAACTTACACTGACAGTGGTCATGTTATTGCCAGACAAATGGGGAGAGTACAGAAAGGATCAGAGGAAGGAGCAGGTAGGAAGGCATGCTATGATTACAATAAAGGAAAATGTTTTGCCCTTTTGTGGGTACGTGGGCACATATGCAAGTCAGTGCAGAGGAGAACACAGGTTATCAGAATGCACAGGTCCCCAACGACAGTCCTCCAAAAATCAAACATTGAGGGAGCAGGCAATGAAAAGGAAAGGGTCTGGGAAGTTTCATTAACTCACCAGTACGGTTAGACCGAATGGACCCCTGGCTCGACCGCTATCCGGAAAAAACAACAGCCAAATATATTCATGACGGTTTCAAGTATGGTTTTAGGATACCATACAAGGGGCCAAGGGAAAAAAACACAGCTCGCAATCTCAGGTCAGCAAACTTACTTCCCAACATCCTGGAAATGAAAATTGCAAAAGAAATACAGGCGGGCAGGGTGGCGGGACCATTCGACTACCCCCTATGCATAACCTCAGGGTATCCCATTAGGCTGGTCCCAAGAAGGAAGTGGGGAATACAGGCTCATTCATCACCTGTCTTACCCGAGGGCACCTAGTAAATGACTTCATCAACCCAGAGGATTGCACAGTGCAATACACAACTTTCGATGTGGCACTGCGCCACATACAAGAACTAGGCCGCGGGGCAATGATGGCAAAAAGCAACATCAAATCCGCTTTCCGTCTGCTGCCAGTACATCCGAATGACTAAGATTTACTGGGCTTCAAAGTGGGAGGCCAATGGTATGTGGATAAGGCTATGCCCATGGGATGCTCCGTAAGCTGCTCAGCCTTTGAAGCTTTCTCAACCTTCTTGAAGTGGGCCACCAGAGAACACACACATAACGTACATATAGTTCACTATCTTAATGATTTTCTATTTGTGGGTCCCAGGGGCAGCCACATGTGCTGAGACGCTGCAAGGTTTCACCTCATTAATGGGGTATTTTGCGTCGCTAGCACGGAAAAACGGAGGACCGCTACCTGCCTCTCATACCTGGGCATGAAATAGACTCCGAGTTATGGTTTCGCGCACCGCAAGACAAGGTGGTGCACTTTTGGAGCACACTGTTGGGGGAAATGGAAGGGCAAAGAAGGTGACCCTACAACAGCTGCAATCTGTTATAGGCCACTTGAACTTGCATGCCGGGCACTCCGCCTGGCAGGCCATTCTCCGCGGATGGCGCCAGCTACTGGGGGGGGCACTCTAAAACCGTACCATCACATCAGATTAACACAAGGCATAAAAGCAGACTTACAGGTTTGGGAACTTTTCTTACAAGATTTCAATGGTATCACCATCTGGCAAACTCCGGCAGACCATTTGTTAGATTTGCACATGGTAACCGATGCTTCAGGTGGCACTGGTTTTGGGGCATTCTGGCAAGGTGCATGGTTTGCAGGATGCTGGCCACAGGAGTGGGTATCAAGGAGGCTCACAAAAAAACATCACCCTTCTTGAATTGTTCCCTATCATGCTAGCCGTAAGGGTGTGGGGGCACAAAATTCAGAATAAGAAAGTGCTTTTTCACACGGACAACAGGGCGGTAGCGGACATATTGAACTCGCAGACATCTCGTTCTGAAGAGGTGATGAAGGTCTTGCAGGTCTTTGTGTTATGCTGCCTACGATACAACATCTCTTTTAAGGCACGTCATTTGCCAGGAAAAGAAAATGTTATAGCGGATGCCCTGTCTCGATTTCAGGTCAAGCACTTCAGACGGTTAGCCCCGTGGGCGGACCAGTTCCCCACACAAATACCGGAAGTGGTCTGGAGACTTGGGAACCAAGATTGCAGCAACTGGTACAACTCGCTGTGGCCCCCTCGACATGGAAGAAGTATGTAGGTAGCTATGGGTCTTTCCAGCAATTTTGTGGTCACGAGGTAAGCGTGGTACTGCACAATACCCAAAGACAGGTTCAAAACTACATCCTTCACTTAGAAAGCATAGGAAGATCCCCAGCAGCGATACGCCTTCAACTAGCGGGCATCGCCTTTCTTTGTAAGTACGAGGGTTTCCCTGACCCAACCAGTACTTTAATTACAAAGAAAATGATACAGGGGATGTCTAGACTCACGGGAAAAAGGATGGACATGAGGAAGCCCATAGGACTACCTGAGGTGTCCAGCCTCCTGAAAGCACTGTCAGTCACTTGCAGCTCGGGCTATGAAACCAAGCTTTTCAGGGCCCTATACATATGTGCATTTTTTGGGGCTTTCCAGGTTTCAGAGTTGGTACCACAGTCTAACTCACTGTGCAGCCAGAACACCAATCTTCAGTTTAGTGATTTCGTCATCTGGCAAGACAGACTGTGTCTTCAGCTGCGAAAATCAAAAACAAACCAGTGCGGCCCCCCTGCCATTATAACACTGTTTAGGGCTCCACCAGGGAACATTTGCCCATGGTCAGCAATGAGGGAGTATGTGTCGGGTCGCCCAATAGGACCGGGGCATTTGTTTGTGCATGGGGACGGAAAAGCGGTTACAAGGCGACAGTTCACGGCTGTCCTAAGAAAGGGTTTATGGATGGTGGAAAAAAACCCAACGTCATACAACACCCATTCATTCAGAATTGGAACAGCCACCGAGGCAGCCAGGTGTGGGTTAAAAGAGGAGCAGATAAAAGGGGTTGGCAGGTGGGCTTCAAAAGCATACATGGGGTACATTAGGCCTCAGCAGAACCCAACAGGAGGTGACGTTGCGGAACCCAGCACAAGTGGCAATTGAAGTACAGATTGGGAGAATACTCACATGTTTCTATCTTTGTATTGCAGGCACGTCTACAGCAACCCCTCAGATATGGATTGTGGGTCATTCGCATGTAAGGGAGGCATACACGAGGGCGAGAAAACGGCCCTACACCAGACAGCTGGGCATCCCAAGAAGTCGAGATGCGATAAAATGGGCAGGAAAAGGCAGGATGAAGTGGGGGGCATTATGCAGAACTATTGTTACATTGGGTCTAGATAGGCAACCACCGGTAGCGCTGGTTATCCACCTGGGAGGGAACGACTTGGTCACCCTAGGGGCACCGAGATTAATTGGGGATATTAAGAGGGGTTTGTCCCACTTAAAACAGATGTTGCCTCGCACCATTCTAGCATGGACTAGAATGATACCACGCCAGCAGTGGCGTGGGGAGTGAAAGGCAGGGGCCATGGACAAGGCACGAAGGTCCGTGAATAGGGAGGTGTCCCATTTCGCGGCTTCAATGGGAGTGGAGGTAATCAGGCATTTCCTGATCACAAAATCGGATAAGGGCCTATATAGCCAGGATGGGGTTCATTTATCTGATATTGGGAATGACATTTTCAACAATACGCTCAATGATTTCTGTGAAACAGTACTGTTTGGAAAGAGTAAGATCCCTTGGGCATTAGTGGGAGATACGTGTTGGCACTGTATGTAAGTGGCGGTAAATCATGGCTGACCCTGGGTAAGATGGACATAAGAGCTGCAATTGGGTGTCAAGGGGGACAGGCACGACCCTAGGATGGGTATGCACTGGAAGATCGGGAGATGAAGGCACCCAGGCTGGGGCGTGCACCGAAATGCTGGGATCCAAGACTCAGAGATGGGGGGTGCGGCCCTGACGGGCATGCTCCTCGTCAAGGGTCTAGGAACCCTTAAATTCGGGTAAGGGGGAACTGTCTTGCGGAAAGGCATGGCCCTCAATGGGTCTGTTGGACTAAAGGGCCAGAGTTCCCTCAAACAAGCAGATGAAGGAGCCGGGTTTCAGCAATACATGAATTAGGCTGCCTAAGGGTCTTGCGGATGGGATATGTAATGTACATATGTTAAAATGTATATATGATATTTTGTAAAGTGCATACATATGTAAATTTGTAATGTACATATTAGGTTTATAAATGTGATGTCCCATGTAATGTATACAACTTTTTGATCAAGTAAAAAGAGCTGCGGCCCTTTTTTATACCAAAACAGTGTGGTGTGTTTTTTGGTTGAATTTGGGGTCCGCTTTGGGCAAATGACCCTTAAGTAGCCAAGCAGGGCAATCAGGGCTAGAAGAGCTCAGCACCTTTTTTTTCAAAGAGAAATCCAGTCCAAATCCAGTCCAAACACTAGTTGGGAAGCCCCAGTTGGCACACTCCTTCAAAATTAATTAAATTGAGCTCCGTGGAGCTCCAGTTGCAGCAGTCTGTAGCACAGATTAAATTGTGCAGCTCCGGTGAGCTGAGACAGAGAATCGCTCGTTGTCCTCGTTGAGCTCCGATGAGCTCCATCTGCAGCCAGGCAGGAAAACGGCCCTTAAGTAGCCAACTAGTGCAATCATGGCTTGAAGAACTTGGCCCCCCCCTTTTTTTTTAAAAGAAAAATCCAGTCCAAATCCAGTCGGGAAGCCCCGACTGGTACACTTCTTCAAAATTAATTAAATTGAGCTCCATGGAACTCCGGTTGCAGCAGTTTGTAGCACAGATTAAATTGTGCAGCTCTGGTGAGCTGAGACAGAGAATTGCTCGTCATCCCCAGAGTGTTTTATTGATAAATTGCAAAGGTCTCACACACCTCCCTTTTCCCTTCCCCAGCACCACGTCAAGCCTACTCACCCAGATTCAGTGATGCTGCCCTCCTCCAAGGTCCTGGGTGCTCATCTAAAATGGGGGAACAGGTCTTCTCAGTATTTGCACCAAAATTCTGAAACTCTCTCCCACTAGAGATTCACAATCTTCCTTTTCATGGGCTCTTCAAGGGTGCCCTCTTTAGGCATCTTATGGGGTCAAACTCTTGCCACTGTGCTGCTTAATTCCCCTCCTTCCCTTGCTGTGTTACCCATTTTAATCACTATCTTGTCCTGAGGCATGCCCTCCAGTCATGGTGTGCCCCAGCAAGCATTCTTAAGCCTGTATGTTGTATGGCTGAATGTATATTCATAATCAGTTGTATATTTATACTCTCATGCCCATGTATGTAAACTTCTTGAATGGTTTATTGCTCCTGGTGTATGTTGTTTGCCTGATCCCAGGCTATTTTTCTGTACTATGTATTTTCTTGTGGTTATTTCTTCACACTGCTGTATTCTTCCGGGTTGTACCTGAAAAAAGGAAGTTACTTGCCTAGTGTACCCCACCTGGTAAACAAAAACTAAATAAATAAATAAAAAACTCATGGTTTCCTAAATTTTTAAAAGAGCCAGGATATAAATGACTGTATAGTGCAGTGGTTTAAGTCTCTGAGTTGGAGACCTGGGTCTGAGTCCCACAGCCTCCACTTGCATACTGTGTGTGACCCTGAGCAAGTCACTTAATTTCCCTGTGCTCCCAGGTCACACCTGTAAACAAGCTTTCAGCTTAGTGTGTCTCTCCTGGTTAAACAATTAGAAAAAAAATTATGGGTAAATGAAGACATAGCAGTACCGAGTCACTTATATGTTAGAAGGGTACTCATGTCCTTTAAGGAACTGCAGTAAGCATATGGCTTGCCAAACACGTACCTTTTCACATATAATATGGCTTGCCAAACACACACCTTTTCAGGTATATGCGACTAAAATATTTTATGGGGGGCAGACTGGGGAGCTACTACAAATTACAGGAGCCATCTGGAGTTGCATGTATCTTAGATTCGGCTGAAGACACCAAAGGGCTGGTAACAAAATGATATCAGAACCTCATGACCGGGGGTTGATCATAACCTCACTAACCAGGAGGGCAAGTTGATTCAAAGTTGCACCAGCCCATAGATGGTTGCACTAGTCCACAATTATGTGGGAGAATTTTATATGATTCCACCAAGTCACGGCGAATGAAATTTCACTGACATCCCCCTACAGCGACACATTGCCGCCGACATCCCAGACACCGCCATGTTCCGACAACAACCGGGGAACAGACCGACACCTTCTCGGTACTAATATGGGCTGTGACCCCCCCCCGGACTTAAGGATTCTGAACTACAGGGGGGTCACGGCTTACAGGGGAGAGCGGCTTACAGCGGAGTCGCTGTATCCACACATCACTGCAACAACCCGTTCGACACTGTGGATGTCGAACGGGTTGGTGTTGATGTTATGGATTCACTATAGGGGAGTCGAGGAAACAATGGTATACCTTTTGTACACTTATACGGGAAAAAATAGAACCCAAGAAATATTCCAGTTATTGCACATTTATCCTTCTCCTACAATGCTGCCTGCCCAAACAAACAAAGACATGCCATGCAGTCACTCACAGTCTGTACCCCACTCCATTGTTTATTACCATGCCCCCTCTCTCTTCCTCTTTCTGTAACCCCCCCTGAACAAGATGATCCCACAGAAGCAAATATTCAGTCAAGCAGCACTAGCCCTGCACACACAGTAGTCGACACCATCGTGCACTGCACCATGCTGTCACCCCCACCCCACAGGGCAATGATCAGAGTCAGGCAGAGAAAGACAACCTCAGCCCCCAACCTGTGACCAGTGTTGGGAATACACTTCATGAGCTGCTAGCAGGGCTATACCCAGTTTAGGCAGATTCACTGTCATTTGGACTGCAGGGTTCTTTTTTGTACTTCCCATTTTCTCACCTTGATCCCTCCCTACACTCTTGGAATGAGCTCTACCACTGTTGGCCTCATATGCATGCAGCACCCCGTGGCATGGTGCCAGAACCTGCTGACAACCCTCTCCATCTGAGGCATGCTGCCACATGGAAGCTAACCCCACCAGGCATGCCACTCAACACAGTGACCCGAGCTCGCTCCAGAGCTTGGGTCCCCTGGTTGGCAGCATGATGCACTGTCACTAGGCCATTGGAATTACAGGAGAGCTTGCTAGGGCTTGACTTGCCTAGCTCTAAAGTGAGCCCTGGCAGCTCACACATCACCACTATTGACATAATGGGAAGGGGGTTCAGTTTAAAGCTAGGGCTTTTATGGGCCTCCCCAGCTCCCAAAGCTCATAAAGTGGAATTCCAGTACTGAACAGTGTTAGAAGCCAGGGGTGCCCCAGTACCCAGTGGCAGTGCATCATGGTGCCAAGCAGGTGGCCAAAGTTCAGGAGTTAGCTCAGATCACAATGCCACCTTGTCATCCCCCATGGCTTTCCCTCCAGGACAGGGGCACCAGGAGAGTGCTGTCCCTTCCCCCAAGGCAGGAACTAGGACTCAAGGGAGTCCATGAATACAGACTGTCATACACAGTAGATGGTAAATGAGTTTTTCTCCCTTGTTTTCTCCCCTTCGTTCCTGCTTCCCTTGGCATGGACAGAGCTCCGTGGTGCCTCGGCTGTATGTACCAACATCCTGTGGAGAGAGCAGAGAGCATGCTCCTTAGCCCATAGCAAGGGTTGCTGTACACCAGCTGTCCTGCACCATCCCTTCCGACCACAGCACACTGCTGAGTGGCAGCTTCTTCAGTCAGGCATGCTTCCCAGGGTGACATCCAGATCTCCCTCCTGAACTCCTGAACTCAGGCAGCTTGCATGGCAGCACAATGTGCTGCCACTGGACATTGAAGAGGCCCTCATTGATTTCAAGTTTTTTTTTTTTTTAAACTTTGTCGTTGTTAAGATAGAGATTTTTCACAGACATTTCGTTGGTTATGCAGCATCAATATTTTGGTACATAGACATTGTAGAAAAATCCAGTACTACTGTAGCAGTCATCATAGGGAGTATCATGCAGTGCTCCCATATCAGGACTCAAGTTCCTCTCTTCCAACTTAGACATTCCCTGAATCCACGGGGGGAGGGGCAGAGTGCACCCAGAATCCCCCCCCCTTTGGCCATGCAATTAGCCTGTGCTTATTGTCAACATAGTCTGGAAATCCATTTTATTAATTAATAAATGATCAATGTGTTTTTTTTCTTACCAATACAATTTTAGTAATGTAACCCCCTTGTTACCCGGGGTTACTAGAATCCCAGTAAGACCTAGTGGTAGGCAGGGAAGGCAGCTTGTGAAACTCCAGTTAAATGGATTTCACACTGTCTCACTCTCTTCTCAGTCTCAGCTGAGACTGAGAGATGACATCACCAATAGAACTATCGCAGCTGCATGAGCCACAATGGAATCTGCAGCAGGGAGTTGGAATAGAATGGTTTAGAATAGAAGGTTTGAACAGTAGTCTGTAGGTCAGTTGGAGTTGGGAGCTTGCTGTGAAAGCAGCACAGCAGCTCAGTGTAGGCTCTTGGAGCCTCAGCCCTGACAGAGGGCTACATTTAGGTAAAAGGGTGTGTGTCTCTACCAAAAGAGAGACACAGAAGCAGTTTGAAGTGGTGGAGACCGCTGTTTCGGGTCTCAGTGCCCCCTCCCTCAGGGGATGGGGGCAGGAAAGGGTTTCCTGCATATTTCTGGGGCAACCCCATGGTTCTGCTACTAATGGAGAAGCTGCCTATTTGTTCCAGAGTTTTTCTTAGAACAAGAAGATTTGTGAATCGCCTGTGGGGCACCTGCAACTTGAGGGTGAGTGTCTGCTTTTCCTGAAAGGGCCTATGTTTTTCACCCTGGGACTTGTGTGACATGTGGGGATTGGACTACTGAAATAGTGGGAGGCCTAGAGTAATAGGCTTAGCCAAAAGTAAAAGTATGTTCAAGTCCAGCGCTTATGGGAAGTCAAAAAGACATGTAGAGGAGATGTGACATACGTCTACCCAGTAATCTACATTGCAAGCTTTCAGTAAAGGAATAGTTTAGTTTCCAGAGAAATGGCCGGGTATGGACTGTGGAAGCCGGAGGTGGGAGACCCCCCCATCTTTAGTGACCAGGTCCATCTCTACGGATTTGCTCTGTGGATTTCTACTTTGCCTCATGCACTTGACCAGTGATGAGGGAAGTACCCAGACATGGGATTGGAAGGAAAATTCCCTCTAGGAGTCGAAGGCTCTAATGTGGTTTGGGGAGCCACA
The DNA here is from genome assembly GCA_016271365.2 of Neoceratodus forsteri. Classification (NCBI taxonomy): domain Eukaryota; kingdom Metazoa; phylum Chordata; order Ceratodontiformes; family Ceratodontidae; genus Neoceratodus; species Neoceratodus forsteri. The sequence goes on from CM028129.1 coordinate 1,415,062,162, forward strand.
ACAGGATAATTGGTTCATTTCCCAAAATGGACCATGGATCAAGTGGCCGACGGGGGAGCCGGGCCAGTGGAGAAAACCCAAGTAGTGTACAAGTCAGGCTGTGTACCCAAAGCTGCATGCAAGTCCGGGCTGTGTGCCTGGTGGGTTCAGAGCCTGAGGGCTGGAAATAGTGATAAAGTGTTTGTTGTCTCTAATCTGCATTACCAGGAATGTAGCCACGTGGGGGTCCGTCTGTGCTTTGTTTGTTCAGCTTGGATGTGAATAAAAGCCACACTGTAAAATCCCATTCCTGGTTCTGGACATTACAGTTATTGCTTCCTGTGTTCGGATTTACTTGGGTGCCCCTGTGCAGAGTAGCCAAACCTAGGTCCCCTGTGCCAAGTAACCTCATCCTCCCCAAACCCAGTCCCCAGCAGGTACTGCTGTCAGCTTCAACAGCATGCCACTTGTTGTTTTGCTAAGAGACAGGGGTAAGGGGTTACAAAAATGGAGGCACCACTTTGGATTTTAATTTTGGGAAGGAAGGTGCTCGGGCAAGGGGCTAGCGTTTTGGCTATCTGGCAGTGGGTAGCCCAAAAAGCTGAAGCAATTTACTAAGTGTGTTGCTGTGTGCTGTGGATCTTATGCTGCTGTTTAAAATGCCAACTGTTTACCAAAGAGCAGTAAAGCTAAAAGAGTGTGCCCTTGTCTTGCATCAAAATGTTTACAGCATTTTTGTCTGCTTTTAAAATGAACTGTGGTAAAGAAAAGTGTGGAAGACTAGGGGTAGCAACAGGAAAATTGTGCCCTGGACGTTGGAAATGCTTTTAAATGAACTGTGGTAAAGAAAAGTGTGGAAGACTAGGGGTAGCAGCAACAGGAAAATTGTGCCCTGGACGTTGGAAATGCTTTTAAAATGAACTGTGGTAAAGAAAAATGTGGAAGACTAGGGGTAGCAACAGGAAAATTGTGCCCTGGACGTTGGAAATGCTTTTAAATGAACTGAGAGACTTGCAGTGTAATGGCTATGTTAAATGACTGAAATGGGCTCCCGCCGTGGAGTCAGTGGAGAAAAAAAAAAAGTTGCATTCTGCAGTTTAAATTTGCCTGCTCGACGATCGCCGAGGAGAAGAGCCCTCGCAAGGAAGAAGAGGCTCATTTGCATGGAGTCGTGTGATTGGTCAGGCTGCAATCAGTCCCGCCCCTCTGCCAGCTCTACAGTGACTGCCCCAGCATTCGAGAGGGAGTGTGAGTGGAGTGCGTGTACTGGCTAGTGGAGGAGCGTCGCAGAGTGTTAAAATCGCTGTAAACATTCTAAAAATAGACTTGTTCAAAATCGGGCTCAACCCGCTAATCAATCGTCAGAATTGCAAGTGTGGTGGTCGAGAAGACGATCGGCAGGACTGCTCGCCCGTTTCTGTTCTGAGGCCTCCAAGAACTGGCTGCAGGCTGTTTCTCCCCATCGCAGCAAACAGCTACTGATAACAGTAAGTAAAAACATGAAAACTGCTCAAACAGTGATTTTCTGCCCAATGCCATATGAATATGTGTGCAGCAGTGTAGTCGCTGTGCAAGTAATGACTGTGTCAAGTCCTGCCAGCAAGTGCAAGTCTGTTAAGCCATTGACTGTGTGCATAGTAATGAATTCAGCCTCAGTTTAAAGTTTAAAGCCAGAGAGAGACTGTGAGTTGTAGCCAAATGTGCAGCACTAGTTTTACAGGCAATCCTGTGCTTAAAAACAACCTGAAGCTTTAAGGGACTGTGAGTCAAAGAAACGTTTCCAGCATGTAAAAAGTCCGTGGAAAATCAAGTAAATGTGTTTAAAACAAGAACAGAGCAAGTTTGTGCAGTTTGAGCAAAAGTTATCAGTAGTTTGTGTAAATCGGGTGCGCAGTGGCTTGACCCAATTTTTGAATGTTGATGCACAGGAGTGCTGCTGCCACCATTACAGGGTGGGGTAGTAAAGTAAACACAGCAGCAGAGGAGCCATTTTAAAACTTAAGAAGATGTTCAATAAGGTGGGACTTTCAGTTACAGTGAAGTTTTGTTTGTTTTTCTGCAGTTATGGCTTCAGGACCAGCTCGCTATCCGGATCATGCCCGGGTTGCAGTAACAGCAGCAGTGAATAAACTGAGGGATATTGAAAAGTGATGCTATGGAGGGCAACTGCCTCCTCATGTGGCGATTCCTGGTTTTCCAGTGCATGTGTGTCAAATATGCTTGAGAGCTGGAAGGGACGTCTTCGTGATTCCTCACTGTGCTGGATACCTAGAAAAATATGGCTTGTATAAAGCGCCTCAAATTTGTTTGGCTCCCACATGGACAAAGGTTCAGGAATCTGCAGTTGGCAGCACACAGCACCAGGCGGAGCCTGTGGAAGAAGGCCCCTCGGGGGAGTGTGGCACAAAGCTAGAGGGTGCAGAGTTAGAGACAGAACCAGAAGTTGAAGTTTCAGATGCTGGATCCCAGAAGGAAAGTTCGGATAAAGCATCAATAGACCCCTGGAGGGGGCCTAGCCCAAGTCTCTTAGGAGAAGATGAGATGCGGGAGGCCTTTGAGTGGGAGGTGTCGACCTCCGCACCTAGTGATGAGTGGATAGTGTCAGGAGTGAGAACGACTGCTCACTCCTGGGCTCAGATCCTCAGTGAAGAGGAAGATGAGTGGGAACCTATGTGGCCTTGTGAAAAAGGAACGGGTACACAGCCTCAAGATCTTGCCTCGGAGGAATGCATGGAAGAGAGTGGTGATGCCACTGCCCTGGCTTTGCAAGAGGAAGAAGTCAGGGATCCATTTCTAATTTCTTTAAGGATGTGTAGCTGGCAGAACCAGGACTGGCCACCCCCAAGCCAGGCCAGTGGTCTCAGATTGACCAAAGCTAGTAAAGAGGAGAGACTGGTTCATAGAAAGGTAAATGAGATCTATGGTATGACCTTTCCTACCTTTCTTCGGAAAGTCTGGGAGGAGATTGAGAACAGCAGAAAATCCTGGATCTGGGCCGAAGCAATGAAATGTGTGCATCCTGGGGCCAACAAGCATGTGAAGAACAGAATGTTTCACGAGAAGTATACCCAGTGGAAGAGAGGCAGGACACTGTTTATGGACAGAGTGCGAATAGTGGACTGAAAGAGACGTGAAATCTCCCACTGTGTGAATTATGTGCGCCCAGACGGGGTAATAATTCAAGCTCCTGACCCCCAGTACTATTGGCCTCAGTGCAAGGACCTCCCAGCAAATATGCCCGTGCCTACTAAATGGAAAGCCGAGCAGTGGTAGTCAATACTGCCACACCAGACTGTGAAGTGCCTTTATTGATCCACCAGTATGGACATCCAGGACTCAGGTGCCCCACATTTATCAGTTCTACAGTGTACTGGCCTTTCCAGAATCCATCGACTGGCCCACTAGATGACTTCAGATCCAGAGAGGACACCAGCCCAGCTGTATCCTGTTTCATCGCCTGGTAATCGGATGACGCTAGACCAGCTGTTTTTCTTTTGTTCCTGTTCTAAGATTCCATCTCCAGAGATGACATCACCCCAGCAGTTCCCTGATGTGCCCTCCTGTGGTTCCCGGAAGATGTCCTCAGCTGTATTGGAAGAAATGCTGCAGGAGAGTCTTTCGCAGAGGTAGGTCAGTTCAGAATTTTCCATTCTACAAGGGCTGGTAAGTCCGAACTTTTCTATCTTTATGACATTGCAGTACACCATACACCTAGCAGACTCCAAATGTGTGAACTGTCCGCTAAGACCTCTCTTCGGGACTTTGACCTATTAGAACTGTGCTTCACCGGGCTCCGGCCCAGGAGAGACTCTTTATTGGACTAGCCTTCGGGCACTGTGGTCACTAGTTGGAACTTTTAGGGCACTCCACCCCAATTGTATATTGTAAATAATGTCTTTTTAATGTATATACTGTTTTCTACCTTTCTAAAAAAAAAAATCTTTTTGGGATTCTTCAGTGTTTTGATGGTAGGGGTTTAGGTAGACTGTGTATGCAGATTAGGAGTGTGTGTTGTCTTTCTTTTTCTTGCAGGTGTTCCTGGAGAAGATAGAAGAGAAGACAAGAAGAGGAGGAGGGTCTCATCGGAGTTCCTCATTAGTACTTTAGTGTGTAGTTATTTAAAGTACTGTGGTGTTGTTATTGTTGTTGTTACTGTATTAACCCTTTCCTTCCACAGGTGTGGTTGTGGGGGTAGGGAGGAGGCAGTAAAATAGTGTATAAATGTGGTATTCTTGGTGTGTGGTTGCAGGTTGCCCAAGGTCGGGGAGGTCCCTGGGTTGTTTTTGTTTTTGGGGTATTAAGCAAAGGCAGATAGATTTTTCCTAGAGGGCTAGGGGGGATAGACAGGCTGTGGTCCTGAACAGCCGTAGGGACTACAGTGCTGAGCTATTAGGGCTATGCTCTGGACAGTTCTACCAGAGCCACTAGGCGTCCATAGTAAGTGGGCAGAGTAGAGGCTGATATGTCAGCTAAAGGCCTCTAGGCCCTTAGCGTTGCCTGCCTGTGCTCTCACATGGTAGGAGGGGGCCTGATCATCCCCTTCCGCAGGTAGCACATAGGGTGGGATGGCCTAAGGCCGGGTAAACAATGACTGCGGACAGTCATTTTCCTGGTCAAGGGCAAGTGTAACCCCCTTGTTACCTGGGGTTACTAGAGTCCCAGTAAGACCTAGTGGTAGGCAGAGAAGGCAGCTTGTGAAACTCCAGTTAAATGGATTTCACACTGTCTCACTCTCTTCTCAGTCTCAGCTGAGACTGAGGGATGACATCACCAATAGAACTATCGCAGCTGCATGAGCCACAATGGAATCTGCAGCAGGGAGTTGGAATAGAATGTTGGGAGGTTTGAACAGTAGTCTGTAGGTTAGTTGGAGTTGGGAGCTTGCTGTGAAAGCAGCACAGCAGCTCAGTGTAGGCTCTTGGAGCCTCAGCCCTGATAGAGGGCTACATTTAGGTAAAAGGGTGTGTGTCTCTACCAAAAGAGAGACACAGAAGCAGTTTGAAGTGGTGGAGACCGCTGTTTTGGGTCTCAGTGCCCCCTCCCTCAGGGGATGGGGGCAGGAAAGGGTTTCCTGCATATTCCTGGGGCAACCCCCTGGTTCTGCTACTAATGGAGAAGCTGCCTATTTGTTCCAGAGTTTTTCGGAGAACAAGAAGATTTGTGAATCGCCTGTGGGGCACCTGCAACCGGAGGGTGAGTGTCTGCTCTTCCTGAAAGTGCCTATGTTTGTCACCCTGGGACTTGTGTGACATGTGGGGATTGGACTACTGAAATAGTGGGAGGCCTAGAGTAATAGGCTTAGCCAAAAGTAAAAGTATGTTCAAGTCCAGCGCTTATGGGAAGTCAAAAAGACATGTAGAGGAGATGTGACATACGTCTACCCAGTAATCTACATTGCAAGCTTTCAGTAAAGGAATAGTTTAGTTTCCAGAGAAATGGCCGGGTATGGACTGTGGGAGCCGGAGGTGGGAGACCCCCCCATCTTTAGTGACCAGGTCCACCTCTATGGATTTGCTCTGTGGATTTCTACTTTGCCTCATGCACTTGACCAGTGATGAGGGAAGTACCCAGACATGGGATTGGAAGGAAAATTCCCTCTAGGAGTCGAAGGCTCTAATGTGGTTTGGGGAGCCACAACAGGATAATTGGTTCATTTCCCAAAATGGACCTGTGGATCAAGTGGCCGACTGGGAGCGGGCCAGTGGGGAAAACCCAAGTAGTGTACAAGTCGGGCTGTGACCCAAAGCTGCGTGCAAGTCCGGGCTGTGTGCCTGGTGGGTTCAGAGCCTGAGGGCTGGAAATAGTGATAAAGTGTTCTGTTGTCTCTAATCTGCATTACCAGGAATGTAGCCCCGTGGGGGTCCGTCTATGCTTTGTTTGTTCAGCTTGGATGTGACTAAAAGCCACACTGTAAAATCCCATTCCTGGTTCTGGACATTACAGTTATTGTTTCCTGTGTTAGGATTTACTTGGGTGCCCCTGTGCAGAGTAGCCAAACCTAGGTCCTCTGTGCCGAGTAACCTCATCCTCCCTGAACCCAGTCCCCAGCAGGTATTGCTGTCAGCTTCAACAGCATGCCACCTGTCGTTTTGCTAAGAGGCAGGGATGAGGAGTTACTGTAACATAATAATTCTATAAATCAGAAGGCATAAATCATTACACAGTATTGATATACATATTAACTATTAAACTAACCACTAAAACATTTCCTGATAATGAAATCACATCTAAAACATGCAAAAACTATTAATGAACTTCCAAAAACATCTCTATTATACTTAACAAGAGTATCACTTTTTTCAATCATAAACTTAACATTTGTTTGGTACCTTGTAGCATATCCAGTTTAATATTTAATTTAGGTTATTGTGCAGCCTCCCCCTTATATCTGATCTATGGTGCATTACATACAGTAGCCAAGGGGCTCCATCTATTCCATTTTTTCCCTCTACGCCCTGAAGGCATGCCATCATTTTTTCCATTTTATAAATTTTTATAAATTTCCCACACTGTATCATCCCACTGTTGTTGCATGGGAGAATCTGGTGTCAATCAATGCCTTGCTAGAATTGTATCCTGCACTAATTTTAGTTTGCACAGGAACATCAAAAAGGTGAACTCTAAAGCCTTGAAGGAACGGTCTTCCATGAAAAGTGTTGTGAAACAAGTGGACAAGGGGGCCGGGTAGTGGTTCTCAATACTAGAGACTATTTGATGGAAGCTCAATGTCAACTACAGAATATTGAGAACTACAAACTGCTGACCACTAATCCCACCTTGCTTTACCAGACTAAACTTAACACTTTTCTTCTTTCCTACAGATCTCGGGGAGTGATTACTGAACAGGAACACATGTACCTGTTTCAGCAGTTTCCTGTCATCCCTACATTTTATTTAATACCTGAAGTGCACAAGGACCCCCAGAACCCGCTGGGATGACTTATCTCTGGAATAGGTTTCCTCACTGAAAACCTGTCTAAATTTTTGGACTTTTTTTTTTTGTATACCCTGGTGTTACGTTTACTTTCTTACCTTAGGGATATCATGGCGGTTCTGGAGGCCCTTGAGCAGCAAACCTTTGATACTGGTTCCATGCGGCTGACTACTGATGTCAAGTCACTCTATACTAGCATCAGAAATCATAGTACAGTTCTTTATACTGTAGATCTTTTCCAAAGTGAGGATGTGCTTAACCCTGAATTTGTTATTGAGGCACTGGAGTTTGTTTTGAATAGTAATTGTTTACTTTCAATTCTAAATTTTACTTACTAATGTGTGGCACAGCCATGGGATCAGAGATGGTGCCCTCCTACGCCAGCCTGTTTTTGGTTTAGTGAGAGGAGGTTACCATCTTCAGCCCCTGGGCTAATAAGTACTGTGACAAGATAAAATGCTTGGGGTGCTATATAGACATCTTGTGCATCTGGGGGGCACGCAGTCTGAGGCAGATGACTTTTTAAAGAATCTCAATTTAGATGACTGTAATTTACGTTTCACTTATCACATAGATCCAGAGTCAGTTACTTTTCTTGACCTCAAGTTTGCATGCAATATCAGAAGGCACAATTTGCTCAGAATATTTTTGTAAACCTATGCCTGGCAACACTTTGTTAAGGGCGGACAACTTTCACCCTTCCCATCTTGTCAAGGGAATTCCTAAAGGACAGTTCCTGAGACTTCACAGGAATTGCTCCACTGTGCCCATTTTTGAACAACATGCAAAAGACCTCGCAGACAGATTCCCAGCAAGGGGCTATGATGCCACTGTTTTAAGGAATGCTGCTGATCATGCCCATATACAGGATCGTCTCTGCCTCACTGAAACCAAAAGGCAAAGATTCTGGCACAGATGAGCGTATTTACTTTATCACAGAGTTCAATAATATTACCCCGAAGATTGCTGGAGCCCTCAAAAGGTTCTGGCATATCTTAGACGCTGACCAAGACTTGAATGGGAAAATTGGATGTTCTTCAGGGGTAGTGTACAAAAAGGGTAAGAATATCAAAGACCAAATAGTCAGGAGTCACTTTACCCCGAGACTGCTATTCCCAGACAGATGTTGCCACTTGGCACACCAGGTTCACATCATTGCGACAATTGCAATGTCTGTCAATATATGCAACGCATCAACACTTTTGTCAGCCTGAAGAATGGTGTACATCTTAAGTTACAGCATTTTATCACTTGTCGCACCACTCATGTAGTTTACGCATTGTGGTTTGACTTTCCCAACTTATATGTGGGAATGACGACTCATACTGTAAAGGAGCATCTCCAATAACATGTTTGCTCCATTTTACATGGACGTTGTGACACTCCATTTGGGACACACTGGAGTATCTGTCATAGATCTTGCAAACTTTCAAATTCATGGCTATCGACCATGTACCTCCTAACCCATGGGGAGGCAATCACCGTAATACCTTTCTACAAAGGGAAAGCAAACACATCTATCAACTAGGTGCTGTCTACCCAGGGGGCCTCAATGAGGATTGGGACATTGTTCCCTTCCTGTAATTCCCTTGCTATATTAAGCATTTCGTTGATTCACAAACTATGTTAAACTCAGCTCCTTATTAGTACTGGACTCTTGTTCTTTTCAGCTGTGATGCTGTCTCTTTTAGCCATGGTAACTGCGCCCTCTGTATTGCAGTATAATTTGTAATCCTTCTTTACCTGTTCTGTAAACAATGTTACATCAGGGATTACTCTTTTCAAATAGTTTTTGCTTTTAATTTTGCCTAAATGCTCTTTCTTGATATTTATGGTTGCTTGGGTTTTCTTTTTCTCTTTTAGATTGCGTGAAGCTTTTCATTGGTTTTGATAGATTATGGAAGCCTTTCAACGTATGTGTGCATCTACTTCTTTAGTATTCATATCGAATATTGATGTTGTTTGTGACCCATTTACTATTTGTATTTTGGCGCTTCCTTAGTAATTTACTATGTTCACCAGCGTATATCTCTTACTATTATTTTGTATTTTTATAGTTGTATGAATTGTTACTATTGGCAGTATCTAATGCATTTTATGTAATACTATACCTTTAAGAATGGCCTTTAAAAGGAAGGGCTATTGCACTGGTGGCCCCCGCCTCCTGATGAAGAGTTCACAAGGACTCAAAGCACTGGGGTACCTGTTTCTGTTTTTGTCTGCACTAATAAATCACTGAGCAGTTGTTTGATTTGATTTCCAGTAATTTTTTGCGCACCCTTTTTCTCAATTGTCCTACTCCAAATTAGCTGGCCACAAGGAAGTAGGAGGCCCATGACTCCCGAACTTCCTACTATACTATGTTGAGCTCCACAGGAGCAAATACTTGCACGGGGGGTAGGGGTTGAACCGCAGATGCAGGCAATGTTAGGAGCTCTGTAAACAACAGTGGTGCTTGCTGCAGCCTTCTTATTCTCCCCACCCTTCAAAATCCCCAAGCCCTTGTGATCAACACCCATGTTTTGGTCAGTACCAACAAATGTGTATAGTAATGAAAATGAAAGTCTATATGGATGTCTTACAATCTCTAAGTGACAATCTCAACATTCGAGTAGCTGGCAAGTGCTTAGGAGAGCATTTTCGGAGAGGGATGAGTATTGCACACATTGACAGCTTTATTTTGGGAGACACTTTCATGCTATTCAAAACTTTCCAAAGGCAGCACCACGTACTGAATAACAGTTATTTAAAAATCTTGCAAATAACACACTGTCCCAGTCAAAAGAGGGTGGATTACACCTGGAATCGTTATAGTAGCGGCCCAGTTGCCACATAGCATTTTGAAGCTTTACACAGCCTGCCAGAAGTTAGATCCAGATAAGCTAACTGGTAGATGTCCTTACTGGGAGGCTGCTTTAATGCTGTAATTGACAGAACCAGAGAGGCAAAAAGTCTGGACAGATTTCTATAAATACATCAAGCAGGACAGGCTCCAATTACAACATTTCAAAATATTGCAGAATATGTGCTGCACTCCATCTAAATTGTGTAAAATGAGTAAGAGGGATGATACCGCCTGTTCTAGTTATGGTACAGAGGAAGAGACCCACTCCACATCCTGTGGCAATGTAATAAAGTGCAACTCTTTTGGTAGGATATTAAAGAGCATTTGGATCCCTTTTTGGGTCTAGACAAGGCCTTTACACCAGAAATCTGTTTAGTGGGTGTTTACACAGACAAGGGATCTGGGACCCGGAAAGGTTATAAGGCACTTATTGCAGCAATCACAAAACTCATTATTGTTTGCCATTGGATTGACCAGGAAGTGCCCACAAAGATAGAGTGGCAAAAGGAAATTCTCTCTGATACCGAAAAAGCTATTTACTCATTTTACGCAGTATAAAAGGTAAAAGAAGGCAACTAGGCCCATCGAGTCCACCTTCCTACCCCTGTGGGCTATGTTATACTTAGTCCCATAATAAGCCTATCGAGTCTATTTTTGAACTGGTACTGATTTTCAGAATCCACAATACTTTGTGGTAAGTTGTTCCACAGTGTGGCCGTTCTAATTGTAAAGTAGTTTTGCCTTTTATTCGTGTTAGTCCTCTGTACAATTAACTGTTTAGTGTTGCATCTTAGGTTACCAGGTTTGTGCACAAATGATAAATGACACTCCATCATTATATCATGATCTTTTAATACATTAAATAAAAGTATCATATCTCCCCTTAGTCTTCTTGTACCCCAATCAAAGAGTTTTAGTTTTTTCAATCTATCCTGGTAAGACAGATGAGTTATATTGTTGATCAATTTAGTGTTTTTCCTTTGAACACTTTCTATAAGTTTTATGTCTTTAACAAGAGAGGGAGCTCAGACAGAAGAGGTATAGTCTAAATGGGGCCTAATGTAGGATTTGTACAATGGTAAGATACACCATTCATGCCTGGATGTAAAGGTTCTTCTGATAGATGAAAGGATTCTGTTTGCAGTCTGGGCTGCATGTCTACAATGATCACTTGCAGAGAGTGTGTTATTAATTAAAACACCCAAATCCCTTTCTGTCTTAACCTGCTTCAGTGGGCATACATTAAGAAAATATTGTGTACATGGATTTGTGGCCCCTAAGTGCATAACAGTATACTTGGTTATATTAAATTCCATTTTATGATGATCAGACCATTTTTCCAAGGTTACTATGTCCCTCTTGAAATTTTCTATTTTTAAGTCAGTGTCAACCACCTGGCTGAGTTTGGTGTCATCGGCAAATATGCTGATGTTATCCACTATGCCATTATGTAGGTCTGAAACATATAGTCTAAATAAAATGGGGCCCAACACCAATCCCTGGGGGACCTGCTGGTAACCTTAACTGGTGCAGAAGTGGTATTCTTTAACCTAACAACTTGTGTTCTGTTTAGCAGCCATGCATGAATCCATTTAATATATTGGGGTTCAATTTTTAGGTCATACATTTTATCAATCAGGACACCGTGGGCAACCTTGTCGACTGCTTTTTTGAAATCTACAAATAGCACATCCACTGGTTTTCTTTTATCAAGGTGGCAACTCACTTGTTCATAAAAGCTAATAAGGCTAGTGGTGCAGGATCTACCTGCCTTAAAGCCGTGTTATTTTATATCGTTTAAGTTATTATGTTCCAAGTGGAGCTCTAACCTGTTTTGTAAGAATTCTCTCCATCAGTTTGCAACTAACCGAGGTCAGGCTTATGGGGCGATAATTGTTGGTGTCCATTTTACTACCAGTTTTATGAATTGGCTTCAATATGGCTTCCGTCCGTTCTTCTGGGATAGAACCCGTTTAGAGTCAGATGTTATAAATTAATGTTAAGGGAAATGCTACTGATGCAAGGTTTTTTAAAAAAAAACATGGGGCTGATGCCATCGGGTCCCGGGGCACTGTGTTCCTTTAGTAATTTAATAGCAGCAATGGTCTCATTTAGGCTAATATCTGGGGATTTCTGGTCATCATTTATCATATTCAAAGGTTGATTTTTTTCTGAAAAGACCAATGCAAAATAACGATTGAATGCATTTGATATAGCCTCATTGTCATTGATTTCTGCCCCATAATAACTAGTTTATTGATTGAGTTATCCTTGGTTTTATTATTATTAATATATGCAGTAAAAATACTTCAGGATTTTTAGCTAAGGCCAATCATAATTCAATTTGTTTTCTTTCTGTTTTAATCATGCTCTTAGTTTTTTTCAGTTGTTCCCTATGCTTATCTTGGTTTAAAGTACTAGGAAACTTTTTCATTGTTTTAAATGCTTGTTCTTTAATAGATATCTGTTGCCTAATTGAGTTAGTCAACCATAAGGGGGCCAGGCCTTTATTGTTATGTATTTTTTTAATGGGGATATATAGTTTTTCTAATTCAATTAAGATAGATTTAAATAATGACCAGCAATAATTGATATTTAAATGTTGGAACATGGTGATACAATCGTATCCATTTAGTGCTTTATTGATTTGATCATATTTACCTTTGTTGTAATTGTATCGAAAATCAGTATACTTATTAACTAATTTATTTTTGTTAAATTCAATTAGGACAATATAATGGTCACTGCTTCCCAAATTCTCAATAATGTCAGTCATAAATGACTCCTGAGAGAAGTTAACTAGAACCAACTCTAGTATGTTGGTTAGTCTTGTTGGGTCCTTAACTAGTTGTTCTAACCCTGACATTATGATTGACTCAAGGAGTAATCCCTCTTGATTAGTTTTTACGGTGAGATTTTCCCTGTCAAAACCAGGCATATTGAAGTCTCCTACTGTCATGCTGTCAGAGCTTTGAGTGAGTTGTTTAATTTCGTCCATCAGTAATTTGTCCTGCTCTAGATTTGATGCTGGGGGTCTGTAGTAATTTGTAAAAAGAAAATGTTTTCCATCTTGTTCAGTTATATGGATACATATATCCTCCAGCAGTCCTTTTCCTGAATATGGGAGTGGGTGTTCAGATGCCTTAATTGTATTTTTAATATAATTACAGACACCTCCTCCCTTTTTATTAGTTCTATTTTTATGAAATAATATATAACATGGAATAGCAGCATACAAATTGGATGAATTGTCCCACCAGGTATCAGAGATTGCAACTATATCAATCAGGTGGCACAACATTAATTCAGCCAGTTCTGTTATTTTAGCTGTTTTTAAACTCCTTGCATTTGTTACCAGAATTTTATATTTATTTTTGTGCTCAAGGTATTTATAATTTGTTTTCCCTTTTTTCCCCATGTACTTTAGTTTAAAATATCATGATTTTTTATATTGTTTTACCTAGTACTGCAGATTCCTTTTTATTGAGTTGGAGACCATCCCATCTGTACAACTCCAAATCCGTGGAGAACCTTTCCCAGTGTGTAATGCATTTTATTTTATTTTACGAACATATGAAGAAGCCAGCAGAAGAAGGCCATTTGGTCTATCAAGTCTACTCATATTGCAAGGTCCACAGCTTGAGCTAATGTCCCTGCTCTCCCTCCCCACTCCTCCCATCCTCCCCACCCATGATCCTTACCTTCCCCCTATGCCTATCCTAGCCTCTCTTAAAGCTGTTTACTGTCTTCAATGAGACGACCTCTTCTGGCAGCACATTCCATGTGTCCACCACCCTCTCTGTGAAGAGGTGCTTCTTGACCTCCCTCCTAAACCTTCCACCCTCCAGCTTAAGACTGTGCCCTCTTGTGATATGGTTGCCACTCAGCTTAAAGAGACTCTCCTTATCAACCTTACTTATCCCTTTCAAGTACTTGAAGGTCCCGATCATGTTCCCTCTCTGTCTCTCTCTCTCTCGTGTCTTCCAGGGAGTACATGCTCAGTGCCCTCAAACTCTCCTCATATGCCTTGCCCTGCTGACCTGCTATCATCTTTGTAGCCCTCCTCTGTACCTCCTCCAGCAGGTTAATGTCCTTTTTGAGGTGTGGGCACCAGTACTGAACCCATACTCTAGATGTGGCCTTACCAGTGACCTGTACAAGGGCAGTATAACCTCCTCTCTCCCACTACTGATCTCCCTAGCTATGCATCCCAGCATCTTGTTTGTCTTTGCTGCTGCTTTTTCACACTGCGTGGAGTGCTTCAGATCACTAGTGATCATCACTCCCAGGTCCTTCTCCTCCTCTGATGCAGATACTCGAACTCCACCCAGGTAATACTCTGTCCTGGGATTATTGGCTCCAATATGCATAACTTTGCATTTCTTGGCATTGAAGCCAAGCTGCCAGACCCTGGACCACCTCCCCAGCTTTTCCAGATCTTTCTGTAGGTCCCTTATCCCTTCAGCTGTGTCCACTCTCCCACAGAGCTTGGTGTCATCTGCGAATAGGCACATTTTGTCTTTAATGCCATCATCAATGTCACTGACGAAGACATTGAACAACACCGGCTCCAGCACAGAGCCTTGTGAGACCCCACTGGTTACCTCTCTGGTGCCAGATAATGCTCCCCCCACCACCACCCTCTTGGTTCTGTCTCTCAGCCAGTTTTCCACCCATCTGACCATCTTTTCCCCAACTCCAAGATCCACCAACTTTCTGATCAACCTTTTGTGGGGCACAGAGTCAAAGGCCTTGCTGAAATCAAGATAGAGGATATCTAGCGCTTGGCTCCTGTCTACTGTCTTAGTGACACAGTCAAATAAGTCAATCAGATTTGTTTGACATGATCTCCCCCCCCCCATGAACCCATGCTGCCTCACATCCTGGAGACCATGTTCCTCTAGATATTTCCCCAGCCTTTCCTTTAGTATGGTCTCCATCAATTTGCCCACAATGGAGGTCAGACTGACTGGTCTGTAATTCCCTGGATCATCCTTGGGAACACTTTTGTGAAGGGGCACTACATGTTCTGTTCTCCAGTCCTGTGGTACCATGCCTGATTCTAGTGAACTATTAAATAGGTCTGCTAGTGGCCCTGCCAGCTCCTCAGCCAGTTCCTTTAGTACCCTTGGATGTACTCTGTCCGGGCCTGGTGATTTGTCCACTTTCAATACCAGCAGACCCTCCCTCACTCTATCCTCCTCTGTCACTATGTCTGTGTTCCCTTCCCCCCCTCCTCTTTTCCCTCCTGAAGGCACTGGTCCGTCCTTCTCCCCGTTGAAGACAGAACAGAAGTATTCATTTAGTACCTCTGCTTTTCCTCCATTATCCTCCACCTACTCCACACCTTTCTTAAGCCTAACAATCCCTTCCTTCTTGTCCCTTTTCTCACTTATATAGTGAAAGAAAGCCTTCTCCCCCTTCTTAATTCTTTCAGCTATTTGAAGTTCCTTCTGTGCCTTTGTTCGCTGGACTTCCTTACTTGCCTCACTAGCAAACCTTAGGTAATTTTCCCTATCCACCTCTCTCTTGGTCTTCCAGAATTTTCTATAGGCCAATCTCTTTTCCCTTACTGCCTTGGCAACCCCAGAACTGAACCAGCTGTGCTCGTTGGCCCTTGTGTTCTTATCCCTTAGCCTAACACACTCATCTGTGGCAACCAGTATTCCTTCCTTAATGATGGACCATTTTAGGTCCACCCCCAAATCTGCTCTGTTGCTACCAGATAGCTCCTTAGAACCTCATCGATTTTCCTGAAGTCCACCCTCCTGAAATCCAAGATTTTGGTCTTAGTTGAGTTGTCCATTTTCAAAGCCATTCATTGACCTTTTTTATTTTAGCTTGTTTATGATAATTTGCCTTGGGCACTGGCAAAATCTCTGAAAAACAATATTCACACCCCAGTTTTTTCAGAGTAGCTGCTATCTCAATGAAGTCTGATTTAATTGTCTCAAAGGGGAATCTATTAATATCGTTAGCGCCCGCATGTAGTATAACTAATGGATTTTGATATTTGTTTTCTACTATTGTTGGGAGCATTCTGTCTAAGTCCCTAATCCATGTGCCTCTGTAACTTGAGCATGTAATGTTTTCTTTGTTATCCCCACAAATGTACCTGTCAGAATACTTGAGAATTGAGTCTCCTAATATGAATATCTGTCTATGATTAGTTGTCGGCTGCTGCAATTCTGTATCCATACTTTCACTTGAATGTGCTGGTTCTTGAGCTTGAGGTGCCCTAGTAATATTTCTGGTGTCACATAGCCCAATGGCCTGGTGGAAGGGTTTATCTCCATTTTGCCTTATAGCTATGTTTTCCTCTAGCCTCTCCTCTGTAGTAGTTTCAACAATAGTGGATGTATTGTTTGGTGGTGTCTAATTCAGGGGTCTTACTACATGTTTTATCTGAGACCTGGTTAGCATTACAAGGAACGTGAACATCATTGCTGTGATCAAGAATGTCATAATTATTTTGAAGTGGTAAATTACACTCCATACATCTACGTCGTTTTTTATGTTGTTTCTTTTTGATCCTCACTGGGCTCCAGTCATCTTCCTCCTCACTACTTAGATCCCTGAAGCATTTTTGTGACTTTCACTGTGCTTTATTTGTTTGTTGTAAAACTTGATTTAAGGCTGGTGTTTTCCTTACTGATAAGGGGGTTAAGCTCACTTGCACTTGCCTGCAACTCACGTAAGGTTTTTTCCAAGTCAGTTATTTTTGTTTTAATAAGTGATATTTGCAAGTCTCAATAATAGGTATGTCATACTGTAAACAGTAAGAACATTTATTTATTTATTTTATTTTATTTATTAGGTCTAGGATTACAATACCTTTGAGCCAGGGCTCTTTTACAAAGGTTCCACGTCAGGTTACAATTCAAAACATAAGACATGTCACATTGGCATGTGTTATTGTTAATAATGTAGAGGGAACGTTGTACTTGTACCCAACTATGTACTTTGTAATGATTATGGGGTCATGTTTAATATGTGCTTTTGTATTGGGGCAGCTGGATGGAATAGAACTCTATGCCACCTGAGAGACTGTCCTACAAGAGGAAACCTTGGACTGGCCATCTGCACTGGTTCTGATGTGACTCTGAACTGTCATGCCCTTGGGGGGGGATTGAGGCTAACGGTCATGTTGTGTGATGGTTGTTAATGTAATGTGTTGTACTACGATGTCTCGTGTTGTTTACAGAAAATTTAATAAAGAGAACTTAATAAAAAAAAATAGAAAAAAATAGAAGTGTACACATCCAACAGTCCCTCAGTGTGTCCAGCCAGTTACAAGAATATGCCCAAGATGTCTGCTGCCATGTTTTTGCCTATCTCTGTTACAGATTTTGTCTACCATTTTTGTGAAATCTCTGTGTCTTTACTGAATTCAGTTGTATGTATCTTCTGTTATCCTCACCTATTATCACTCACGCCTGCGAATGTATAACTTTTCTCGATAGTGCTCTTTTGGATTTCATATTTTGATATTCCCCTGAACTGCAAATGTGTGTGTATTTTTTGCAAAATGTACGTATCCTCATCTTTCCCTGAATTGAAAAATGTCTGTAATTTGAAGAAATGTACTTGAAACCACCTTGTCTATAACTATTTGCCCTGTATTCTGTTGTCTACTATGCTTACTACTTGCTCTGTATTTTACATTGTTCAATTACGTAAAAGGTGTCTTGCTTTGTGTGCTTGCTCTGTTTGTACTGTATCCTCCCGGATCGTGCCTGAAAATAGTCATTGCTATGGCTAGTGCACTTACCTGGTAAACAAAAACGAAATAAATAAATAAGTAAGCATCTACCATGGGGGTCATTTCAGTAGCCTCAATCTCAGTCCATCTAGGTCTATGCTCTGCCTGTATCCAATGGAAGACATGTCACATTAATGTGGCCTGTGCATATAAACCTGAATTTGGGAACACTAAGCCTCCTTTATTGTTGCTGACTGTAATTTTTAAAAGGCTATCCATGGGTGTCCTGCTCCCCATATACATCTATAAAGTAATTTATTCCATCTTTGAAAGTCCATCTGATTCGGAGAGATAGGTATAGTCTGTAATATAATGCAGTAGTATCTTCATGCGGATTGCATGCACCCTTTTCAATAAAGACAATGGTAAATGTGCCCAGGTTTGTAAGTCTTCTCTAACTGCCTTTTCTAAAGAGGTGTAATTTAGTTGATATACAGTAGCCACAGAAGTACCAATCTGAACTCTCAAATATTTAATGTGCAACTTATCCCACCGGAAGGGGTATTCATCCTGGAGCTCAAAGGAAGGGTGAAACTGAAGTTGTAACACTTCAGTTTTTTCCTAATTGGTTTTATAACCCAACAAAGCTTCTATTGTGGAGAGACATTGAAGCAAGGCTATTAGGGACTGGTCTAGATCTGTAATATAAAGCAATAGATCACTAGCATAGTATGCCACTTTATGAATATACCCAGGTACCTGGGCACCCTGTATGCTTCTTTTTGGCACAAATAATGTGCTATAGGTTGCATTCTATGTACAACACAAATAAATATGGTGATAGGGACAGTCCTGTCATGTTCCCTGAGAGAGTGAAAAAGATTTGAGAGAGATCCGTTGGCTTTAACAGAAGCCCTCAGGTCAAAGTAAAGGCCTTGAAGAAGTTTCAGAACTGGGGGAGGAAAATGAAAGTTGAGCACTGTTTGATGCAAAACCAGAACAGTTGACCCAATCAAATGCTTTTTGAGCATCTAGATTTAGAATCAAAGCTGGTGTAGAAGATCAGATTAGTTTGGAAGGGTTCATGTTAATATTATCTGTCATTAGTCCATATTTTTTAATGGCACTAGGTCAAAACAGCATCACTGAAAACAACGCGGTCAAGAACTACACTGGTCAAAATGCCACCACTTTATGTTTTGCGGGAAGCTCTGCCCCCCACCCCCCCAGACTAATAGATCCTAACTCTGAGGGGAGTAGATCACGGGGCAACAAGAAAATTGTGGAGCCATGGAATACTGTTTCTATGGCCCCTTGTAAAAAAATTAAGTCCCGATAAAGGCAAAATCTAGGGAGATAAGGATTAGAACCCTGGTCTTCACTACCATCCAGCCAAGCTGCTCCATGCCTCAGCCCTCCACACCACAGGAGCAGCTCAGCCAGCATCCAAAATTCTGCTGCCCTTGTCCTGTGGCAGCACCATAGACAGCGACTTCGGGAGCACTTACTGCAAGCGCTGTCAATCCCCTCTTGCTGTTCGTGGCAGTGCTATTCAGAAGCTGTCTCTTTATGTGTGCTATTCTGGTAGCACTGTTCTGACTGGGTAGGTTTTATAATGCCAGACTGGTCAGAGTATATTATGTTAGTAAGAATGTTATTCAAACAGTGGGCAAGTATGCTAGTGAAAACTTTATCATCTAGGTTTAAAACTGAAACTGGGCAATACGGTTCACAATGGGGGGTCTTTATTTGGTTTAGAGATTGCTGAGATGGTGGTGTAATGCCATTTCCATGTATACAGGGCACTGGCGGCAGTGCACCTGGTCATTAGGGTGCCACGTCCTGATGTCGCCGTCCCGTCTTTTTGCAGGGGGCTGTGCCACCTGTGCCCCCCACACACACCCCTTTCTAAATAGTCTAACTCTGGGGGGGTAGACCTCAGGGAAAAGGCGGTGAATTCCACTATGTGGTGCCTTAATGATGGGCACACTGCCGCCAGCACATGGATGGCCGAAAGAGTGTAAGGTTATGTGTCAGGACATTTGGCTGCTTGAAATGATTCCATGAAAGTCTGCAGCATAGTGCCATGCAGGGGTTCCAAAAATGCTTTATAAAATTCAGCCTCATACCCATCAGGGCCAGTGCTTTTCCTGTTCTTGAGACCTTTCACTTGGGTAATTAATTTCTGTGCTGTAATAGGTGCAATTAAAATGGTTTGCTGTTCAGCTGTTAAATGGGGCAAGAGAACAGTCACCTGAAACAACTGAAAAGCCTCAATAGAGGGAGTCTCCTGCTGAGTGCATAGGGCTTAATAAAATATTTTCAGCATGTCTAAAATCTCAGAATATTTACAAGAAATGTGCCCTATCCTTGGGTGTGCTAATCTGGCTATTGTGAAAGCCGTCTGTTTCTGTTTCACTCTGTGGGCCTAAAGTTTGGCCACTTTAGCCCTTCCTTCATAATATAACTGTTTAAGCATAGCAGAGCTTGCTCTGTATGTCCCGAATTTTATCCTGTGTTTGCTTTAGCTAGTGTAAAATGGAGACATCCCCTTGTATGTGAGCAAGTTGCAGAAAATTCAGCTCCTCCTGAAGTTCTTGAAGTTTCTCCTCTCTTTGCTTCTTTTTCCGGGAGGCATACACTATGATGTCCCCCCAAAGTGTGTTTTTCATGTATCCCACAGCAGATCCACAACAAATGGTACAAAGACACCTCACCACAGCCATTCAGCCTAAGTACATTTTCCATAATGCGTAACAACTGGCAAAAATAACCCCAACACCCACCGGCAGTGGGACGATAAGTATGTAGAAGGTGGTTGTGTGATAAATTAGGCTATCTCATAGTTGTAGCTGCTGCGTTAGAGTAAACATCTCATAGGGTAAACCAGTATTGGCCAAAATTCCTAGGTGAAACATCACAAGGCTGCATGTCTTTGTTCCAGCTGTCGTGCCACGATCCCGCAACATTGCTTTCAAGATGTGTGGGTTAGTATCATCCTGGAGAATTTGAGGGATGCGGGTCTCCATCAGCTGCTTAAAATCAGGATCACAAAGAAACAAGGGGTTGAATTTCCATTATGTTCTTCTTGGTTCACCTAGGCTTGCCAGGGAAACTGAGATAGGGGCATGATCTGAGAGCAAGTTTGGTGCAATATCAGCGTACTTAACCCAGTCCATATCTTCTATGGAATTAAAGAAGTAGTCTAGTTTAGAATAGCTATTATTGGAGTGGGAGAAAAAGATGACCTTATGATCATGGCAATGGTCAAAACCTCAGACATCTTGCTCACTCATATCCTTAAGCAGTTTGTGCAGATGTCTCTGCCCTGTCAACAAAGGAGGCAGTCTGGGGTTGCTAGAGTCTGAGGAGGGGTTGGACAGAAAATTTAAATCACCACTGAGGATTTCTTAGCTAAAATAGTGTCAAAAATTATTGTATAGCTGAGGCTTCAGTCTCTTGGAGGATATGTTTACTGCTCACCATTAGTAGTGTTCCATTGATGGACCCGATAACTAAAGCCAATCCCCCCTCTTTATCCACATAAGCGGAGTGTAATTGAAACTGGGAATGAAATGGGATTAGAATAACCATCTCTCTCTATGATGCCCATTTGATAAGCAGAGTCTATAGCATGCTCAAAGCCAAATTTTTACAATTTGTTTTGCGTTCAGTGTGACAATGCATCTCGTGGAGAAGAAGGAGCTGAGTTTTGGTTTTTTTAGGTGCTGTAAGACTTAACCCATTTAACCAGGTTCAAGTGGCCATTGACATTTTGGAAAAGAACCTTAAATTGGGAGTAGGACATCATAAAAGTAAAGGTTTATAAGTCTTGGGGCCCACCCGGGGTACTCACCATGTCTAGAGACACTGTCTCAAAGGTTAGGACGCATGTATGGGAGTGGGAGATAGCAATATTATGAAACTCTTTGATTGTCTCACTGCAGAAGTAAACTGTAATGCAACATAAAATTCAACCACCTATATAATGTCTGTGTTATAAAAAAGGGAAGTTATACAGAAAAAATAGTGTAGCCAGCTTGGCTCCTTGAAAACCAACCATGCAGTAACCAGTCGTAGTGTACGAACAACTGGATCTGAACTGCCTAAGTGCAGCCAAATGAGCCAACTGAGAAAGTATGATGACATCTCACCCCCCCACCCCCCAGAACCCCCTGGGAGGAGAAAAGCCTGGGCCACCCTCCCTTCCCATAAGCAGGATGGAAAAAAAATCTTTCCCCTTTGATATACTGATTTGTACATCTGTGAGACAGTCGGGGATTAGGAATCCTCTGGCTCCCTGAGGAAAATTGCTGGCCCCAAAAAGGGTAGGGTCAGAGAAAAGTTATCCAAAATAAATGCACACTGATTTGGTGCAGAAAAACCAAAAGAGATAAGGAGCAAAAGATGTGCACGTCATCAGGCCCCATCACAGCTCCACTTCATGCCCTTATCTCTAAAACTGCCCCATGCCCCAAGCCGTTCAGTGTAATATGTAGACCTCCAAGGGTGACATAGAAGAGTCAGTGGGTACCAAATACATTGAACCTGTGAGTTGCAACCTGTTTCCTATACTCTGGCTCCTGTCATCTATTTCTACAGCTCCCTGGTCACCAAAATATGTGTCAATTGAGAGAGGTTCTCCCCGGGAAACCAGTTTATACCCACAGCACCATTAATAGTTGAGCAGAGACAGGTAAAAAATAAATTTGTTCTTGATCAAAGAGGAGCCCCTTTCACCAGCTTGGGGGGGGCGGGACCCAGCCCAAGCGAGCAAGAGCGAGTTAAGTGTTAAGTCATTGGTCGAGTCCACAGTCACATTTCCAGGCCTAATTTATAAATAGATCTGGGTAAAGCACAAGTCCAATCAAAGTCTGTGGTGTTCCAAATCATCCATGGTGCAGTATAACACAGCCCCCCAAATATCAGGAAAATCAGTCACAGCCTTATTTAATACTTCAGAGGGGTCCAAAGGTCCCAAAGAACAAAGAGTGCATTCTAGGTCCCCAAAATAAAAGTCTAACCAGGTTAGGGGCCCATTAGCCAGGATAAACACAACCATAGTCCCAGCAGTAACAAGTATAGAAAGTTCATGGTAGAAATGTCCCCAGAAAGTATCCAACCCAGCAGGGTATTTGGGTGGGGGCTAGAAGGATCGACTCTCCAGACCTGCAGACAAGGCTAGGTATGAGGAGTGCCCTCACCAGAGGCCAAAGGGGCACTGGTTTCACATTTAACCTGCTGTAGGTGCATAAACACCCTAATTACAATCCACACTGTTATATGATTGTATAATGAAAGGAAAAATCAAGAAATAAAAAAAAGAATATTGGGGAAAAAAAAGATTGGCACTTTATTTAATGGGTGCATCAAAGATAAGGTAGGACGCGATGAATTTCTTTTTTTCCATACAGGTTCTTCCCTCTCGGCCAGATCTGTCATGCAGTAATATATCCTGGTCCCAGGGATGCATCCTCTTCAGAAATGTGTCCCCAACATCCCCCAGGCCCCAGCAACCTGCTGGTTACCTCTACGGCTCTTCCCCCTGTGGTGAGGTTTGAGGAGGGCTGTCCTCCCCTCCAGGCAGTCCATCATGTGGACTAATATCCAGTGCTGGTAGGTACTAGGACCTAGAGAAATCAGGAACCCAGAATGTCATTTAGACTGCGGTGGGTGTTTCTCTTGTTCTTTGATCCCTCTCACCTCCTTGACATGAATGCATCCTGTGCTGTCCTTGCATGCACGCAGCACATCCCCTGCAGCAAAAGCAAGCTCCCTTGCCCAACTGTCGACACTCCCCAGATGAGGTATGCTATCACGTGGCAGCTACCTCAGCCTGGCCTGCCTCCCGACGTAATGACTGAGGTTTGCTCCTGAACCAGGGTCATGTGGGCCATTAGGGTGGCTCCTGGTAATGATGAATTTCAACAAATCCACTGTTTGATACATCTTAGAAATGTATTGGGATGTCCATATAATAATTATTCTACATATTGAATCTATTTTAACTTTTGTAAATTTATTGTCAAGTTTAACATTTTGGATTATCATATTTGTGATATTGTAATGTCTTTCTGTTAAGAAGAACAATAAAAAATGCAACTTCTATTGCTCTAGGTATTCTCTTGTCCTGTCTGATCTATGGTATTATGTTCAGTAATTTCTTAACTCCTCTAAGAGTATTTTGGCTAAATGTGATGTAAACTACAACTACATGTGTGTTTTGCTCTGATTGCTAATCACAGTACCCATCATTGCTTACCATATTTGGGACTAGGCTGGTTGTCTCCTCTGGCTGGGCGTTCTTTTGCCCTTGGCTGTTTTACTGATAAGTTCTTAGGTCCTCTACCCCTGCCTCACTGACTGCTTTGCTGCATTACTCTCATCAGGCCTACCCATTAGGTCAGTTGATAACTCCTTACTATATGTCCCCAAGTATACTACAGTGCTAATATGGGTGAACAGATCTTCTCCTCTTTTGCTCCCAAATTTTGGAGCTTCCTCCTGACAGATCTTTGGTCATTCCTACGCATATGATCTTCAGACATGAACTGCAAAAATATGTCTGATTACTTCTAATATCTGTAACTGGGCTTAATTAATTACCTGTTTTACCTTTTGTACTATGTGCAGGTAATACATGCCATGTTACTCTGTATTATTTTGCTCTCTGCAAATCTTTCTGAGCTGCTGTATTATTAAGCAATATTTCAGATGTCTGTGCTTCTTTAAGTTGTTATATGAAACATTCTGTTCTTTTGTCTATTTCACTGGTGCAGCTTCAAATTGATAGGACTGTATCTCACTGTATTGTCACATACTGTGTTTTGACTTGAACTTATCCGGGCTGTGCCTAACAATATGCATTTCATGTCCCACGCACTTACCTGGTTAGCAAAAACTAAATAAACATATTTAAGGAAAGTGAGCATCTTACCTCAACAGTGACTAGACCTCAGGAGTGAGCTCGGGTCACTGGCTCAGGAAGCAGGCTAGGCTGGGGGGTAGCTGCCATATGGCAGTGTGTCTCAGTCAGGGAGCATTGGCAGCGGGTTTTGGTGCAACAGCAACCCCTGTGGCTGGGCCAGGGAGCAAGCTCTCTTTGCAGGAGCGCTGTGTGCATGCAAGGCCAAAAGATGCACTTTCCATGCCATGGAGCGCAGTGGGGGACTTGTTAGAAAATGGATAAGAAAACCCCCCCCCATCTCACCACTGTCCAAATTATGGCAGAACTGCCTGAACAAGGTTTATCTTTGATTACAGGGTATATTCCTGGGGGAGAAGGCAGAGAGAGAGAGAGGGGAGAAACCTATATAAAAAAATGTGGCCAGCTCTCAGGCCCACAGAAGAAATTAGTGTTGCAACAGGTTTTTAGAAAAAAGGGACAGGACATGTATAGGACAGGAAAGGAAAGAATAGTTGTTGTTTCGTCTTTTTTTGAAATTGCAGTTTATCTCCCCTTCGTCCTGCCAGCCCTGACCCTTCGGGGCTGCCAAGGAGTCATCTTCCTGCCACCTCCTCCATTCCCCATTGTGCCTCGGATTACCCCCGGTAGGAGCAGGGTGCGGTCCCAACACCCGAGCTGCTACTGTGTTGGTCAGGAGTGGCTGGGCAGGGGCACATCGGAGGCACACTCTGGGTAGCCCGTCTTCCTGGTCCTGGCAGGCATTATCCTCCCTACACTGTGTAGACCGTGATGTCAAGGTGCAACACGACATCCACAGCGTAATCTGGCTGCCCTTCCCTACGGGCTTGCTATTTACCCCAGAAGCCTCGGCATACAACTTTCAGGCATTGGCCTCCCTTCCCCGAGAGGGGGAGCTGTCGTGGGATGCTCAAGCCACTCTCCCCCAGCTGGCCCTCCAATGACCCGAGTCCACTCCTGAACCTGGGTCACTGTCGTCACAAGCAGAAATTCAACCAAGGCACTGACGGAATGGCCCAGTTGTTGTTTTTTTTTGTCACCCTCCATGCCCCAAGAAGCATCATTCTTTATTTTCACCTTGCAGTGTGCCACTCCTCTGCCTACCAGACTCATTATCTTCAGCATAATCCATAGTCAGTTTCCAGTGTGTGTCCCTTTGCAGGGGTCAGTTCCATCTCTTCTTGGAGGACCACCCTCCTCCTGTGGGATAAACAAGGAGAGGAAGAAGTGTGCCACAAAAGCCATTACCAGTCACCAGGGCCTGGGTAGCAGATGTGCCACTGATGAGGGTTAGGTGGTATAGGGGAACACACAGACAGGTTGTCATTCAAGGCTTCCTGAGCCAACATTTTCACCTGTCCTCCTCACCCATCCCACCTCCTCATGTGAAGTGTGCACCATGTTGGCACCATGGGAGTAGGGCCCGCCAGCACATGGTCACCCATGCCAGCAATGGCTCCACGTAGGCTCCAGGGGCCACTCTCTGAGCAGTGCATGCCTCCACCTCCCCTGGGAGGAGAGCATCCTTATAGGCACTCTTTCACCCTCCTTGCTGACTTCCACTGCTTTTTTTTTATAAAACTTTTTATTTATGTATTTTAACATAGAACATGAAATACATACTTTCCTGAACGTGTACAATAGGAAACAGAATCATTTAATACATTGCTGGAGGACTATGAATGCATATTTGATAAGTACAGAATCAAGGGGTTACTTAAAAATACAAACGTTTATGATAGATTATTATAGAAGCTTAAATATAGCAGTCAATGCCCCACAGGTGAGTACAAAGAGAAAATGTTATGTAGGAGTACACAACCAACCTCTGCAGATCCTTGATATAATATCTAACATAATAGAGCATAATTGTTACTATCCAAAGCTCCCAGGAACCCTGCAATAAAAGAAAATCTTTGTTCATCTGCACTGTGTAACATCAAGCTGTTCTTGAATTATAACCATACATATGATTACAGGTTTGCTCCCTCATTAAGGCCCACAAACACGAGGATGTACCTTGTTGCAGCACTATGTGCCTGTGATTGCAAAGAATGAGACAACTGCGATAGCCACCGCTGACAGCGTTCAGGCTCCCCTGCAGCTCCACTGTGGCTGCTCACCCCAACTGCTCAACATTACATACCTCCAAGCTGCTGGATGTACCAGTTTTCTGAGCCTATGATCAAAGCAACACTTAAAATCATAATGTGTAGCATTGTCAATATTAGAGAAGCATGACTCAGTTTAGTATCTTATAACATATTCCTGTAGCATTACTGAACACAGCTCCATCTCCACCCCGATTTATGCAAAAGTGCTGAGCAGTTGGAGAAGGAAGGCGCCATTTTAATTAGTTTGGCAGGGAAACATCACACCTGCCATAAGTCACGTAACATTTAAAGATTTCAACCACTTACTCAGAAGTTACCAACACAGATTGTTACTTAGAACTCGCAGCAGTCCTGATTAGAAAGAATGAGACCCTGGCTTCTGTAGTGTCCGTTGTACAAATTAAAATTTCTTTGTAGAAGTTTGGCATACAGTAGTTTCATCGGGGAATACCAGTCAAGAAGGGGGACACCAGTCAATTTAATGTGACAGTACCTGTTGGTGAGATCTGCCCTCACATTCTGATTCACTTTCTATCGCGTGCTGAGCATTCTGCTGGGCCATGAGTTTTTCCACACAAAGTCCAACTTCATTACAGTCAAAGGATCTCTATTACTGGTCCAATGGTAAAACACAGTCTTGCAGGGAAGGCCAGTGAGTATGGAATGTCATGTTCTCCGAGCTTGTGTTTCACACCATCAAACACCTTGTGATGCATCCATGTTGCACAGGCAGTGTCTGGAAACGTGGCTCCTTTCTTCATTAAATAGCAATGGTCCCCTAGAGCATGCTGCCCCCAGAATCAGGTTTTGTTCCCTGGCAGAAGTCAGTCATTATAATTGTTCTACGCATGTCTTGGGCAGTGTTCACCCAGCATGGAGTAATTCAGTAGACCTTGGCAATCCTGAAAGTGCTGCATCCTGTGAGTTTCAAAAATCCACTACATTAAAAATTGAATTATGTGATGTTCTCTCCCTTGGTCCCTTCTGGGAGACTGAGAAGCCATGTGTTCACTACTCGAACAGCATTTTGAGACTGTCCTATGCAGCTCTCCACTGCTGTTTGCTCTTTGATGCTTGTTTCTGCAGTCACCTATGCTTTACCCACTGTCACTTCTGAACCCTTCACCATCTTGCACATTGCCTCCCTCTATCACCAGCATTCACTGAGTGAAGGCATCATCTTTTTGGTCAATGAGCTGAACTAATTTGGTGAGGGCATTCAAAGATACTTTCAGAAAATCCAATAAGGCTGAAGCAGGACTGGTCTGCGTTGAGCTGTGATCCGTGTCTTCAGGCTGCTTTGAACTTGCCCTGTGTGGTTGGAAGAAGTCCTGCTTTGCACTTTTGGATGGACCATTTTCATCAAAAGATAGATTAAAATATACTTAGAAAGGTGGTCATGCTTTCGCTTGTCATGCACCACTCTTCTGGAACACACTCCCTTTAACTCTCCATCAAAATGCTTCCCACATCTCCTTTAAAAGAGAACTACGCCGCCATCTCTTCTCCTCTTGTGCATACTCCTGCTTTAAACCACTATAGTCTAAACACCTAAGTCCCACCCCTCTCCCTTATTGCTCCCCTGGGACCCTCTCCAACGAGGTGCAATTTTTCTTCAATCTCTTTCTCCTTTTTTTCTTGCACCATCCTCTTTCCATTCCTTCTTATCCTTCTATCAGATTTTCTCTGTTTTATGCTTTCTCACTTTAACTGCACAACCTTCCCCTTCTTTCACAAACTAGATGAGTTTTGGATTACCAGCACTTAATCTCACCATATCAGTTTCTCCCCCCGACCTATTTTCTTCCCACCTTTCTCTCTCAGTCTCCCTCATCTCCGTACTATACTAGGTTACCACCCTCACCCCACAATTTTCATCTCCCTCCATCTAATTTTGACTCCTCCTCTCTCTTTCTTTCCCTCTATCCCCCTTCACCAATCTCTGCCTGTCTACTACCTACTCTCAAAGCATTCTATTCCTCACTTGTTAACACACCGCTCAGTTTACGTCACAAATGACCCACTTGCTGTTCTCTTACATGTAAACTTAAATGCTATATTGTCCTTTTGCCTTATTTTTACCACTGTATATGTTTTAAACATTTATATATTACTTGTATTTATTGTACAATTATGTATCCACTGTATGTTCTTTGCCTCTGTACCCTCCCAGGTCATGCCTGAAAATAATCTTTAGGCTAGTGCACCTTATCCGGTAAACAAAAACTAAATAAATAAATAAAATGTGCCTTAGCAAAGCTCTGTCTAGACCTCAGTTTTATCTGAGAGCTGTCACGAGAGCTGAGGTGTTCAAGTTCTTAAATAAAATAAAACCAGATAAATCAAGTGGCTATGACAATCTAGCCACAAAGCTGTTGAAAATGGAAACAGCTGAAATTGCTTACTCAGTCAGCTCGATATTCAATTTGCCTTTTTCCTTGGGACAAATTCCAGATTTATAGAATAATTCTCATGTCATACCAGTTTGCAAATCAGGATCACTTTCAGATTTTGGTAATTACAGACCCATCTCAATTCTTTCTACTCTTTCCAAAGTTCAAGAACAAGTTGTTTATGATCAGTTGTTTGAGGATATAGGAAAATATAACCTTTTATCTAAAAATCAACACAGTTTTAGGAAGGGGCATGGGACTGAGACTGCCTTAGTTGAGTTTACGGACATGGTCCACAGTGCCATGGAGGATGTATATCTCACTGTGGCCACGTCCGTGGACTTAACCAAGGTATTCGATTTGGTTGATCATGTTCTTCTAATTAGAAGATTTTTTTTTAAGCTTTATGTCTATTCATTTATAAAAACAAACATACAGTTAAGACACCATCATTCAACATTAGAAATATACAATACAATAAAGGTGCCATTCCTCTTAATACACTCGATAGGTCTGTTAAATGAAATAAGATACATCCTATAAGGGATAACAATTAAATAAGTAACGCTGTTGATCTGACTGCGGCAACAGAGTCCATGAGCTGCATGGTTTATTGAAATAATAATCAAGTCCATATTGTAAATAATGTCCATGGTTTTTGCCTATAATAAGGAATTAAACACCATGCTCTTTCAAAGTAGGTGCACTAATTTAGTGTTAAAAATAATAATAAAGAAATCTCCCGAGCTCATACTAAACAGTTTCTAATTGGAAGATTGACACAATTAGGGTTGGGACAACCGGTTCTAAGATGGTTTAGTGACTATCTAAATGACAGATATCAAGTTGTTAGGTATGGGGGTTGCATTTCTGATAGGATTAGGGTCAATTATACTAACATACCAATTGCCAGCAGATTAGGCCTTACGGTTTATCGAGTCTGCTAGAACCTCAGATCCCTAGTTGGGTACCGAGGCCCTCCCCCCCCTTGTGTTCCAGAAACCCCTATCATCCATCCCCACCACCCTGAGCCAGGCCATCATCTGATACATCCGCTTTCTGTGTCTGTCCCACCCTCCCTTGAAGCCCTCCTCTGTGGATCTCTGAACCAGCTCACCAGGCAGCTCGTTCCAAGGATCCACCACCCTCTCAGTGACAAACCTCCTCCTCTTCCCCACCTCACCCTTCCACCTTCCAACTTCAAGCCATGTCCTCTGATGATACCTCCCTGCTTTAGTCTAAAGATCCCCTCCATGTTTACCCTATTTATTCCCTTGAGGTACTTGAAGACCTCAATCATGCCCCCCTGTCTCTCCTCTCCTCCAATGAAAACAGGCAGAGCTCCTCAAGTCTGTCCTCATACATCAAATCCCCTAGTCCTCATATCATCTTAGTTGCCCTCCTCTGTACCCTCTCCAGGAGCTGTATGTCCCTCTTCAAGTGTGGTCTCCAGTACTGTACACAGTACTCAAGGTGAGGTCTAACCAGTCCATTGTACAGCGGCAGAATCACTTCCCTGCTCCTAGAGGTGATCCCCCTTACAGTGCATCCCAACATCCTGTTTGCTTTGCTAGCTGCTCTCCTGCACTGCTCAGAGTTGTTCACATATGCATCCACCATGACCCCTAGGTCTTTTTCCGCCGTGTTGAGGCCTCCAATGCCTCCCCTCCCAGGGTGTACCTGTGTTTAGGGTTTCCCACCCAAGATGTAACACCTTGCACTTGGTGATATTGAAATTTAATTTCCATGTGTGAGCCCACCTTTCCAGGGTGTCCAGGTCCCCTTGCAGGGCCAACCTCCCCTCTTCCCCCTCAACTACTGCTCCCATCTTGGAGTCATCAGTGAAGAAACTCATTTCACAGCCTATACCCTCTCTGATGTCCGATATGTATGCATTAAACAGGATCGGACCCAGGACCGAGCCCTGCGGTACCCCACTACTGACCTCTCTAGGGTTCAAGAGCTCCCCACCGACCACTACTCTCTGAGTGCATCCAGCTAGCCAGTTTTTAATCCATCTGACCATCAAAGGGCCTACTCCCAACCCTGTCACTTTCTCCACTAGACCATTGTGGGGGACAGAGTCAAACGCCTTGCTGAAGTACAAGAATAATACATTCACAGGCTTTCCCCTGTCCAGTTCTGATGTTAGACATTCGTAGAACTCCACAAGATTGGTTTGACACGATCTACCTAGCACACACCCATGTTGCCAACTATCCAGACCTTTCACCTCCTCCAAGTACACCCCCAATCGTTCCTTTAGTATACTCTCCACTAATTTTCCCACCACCGAGGTCAAACTGATGGGTCTATAGTTACCTGGTACTTCCCTCAACCCCCCTTTATGGATTGGCACCACATGTGCCTCTCACCAATCCCTAGGTACCCACCCTGTCTCAAGCAACCTGTTGAAGAGCTCCACCAGGGATGCAGCCAGTATGTCCGCCAATTCCCATAGTACTCTTGGATGAATGCCATCCGGCCCAGGAGAGTTATCTTTCTTTAGGGCCTTAAGGGCTAACCACACCCTTCCGGTGGAGATAGCATCATCTGTCCCCTCCACCTTACTGGCCTTTTTATCCTTATCCTGATGTGACACCCCTGGGGCACCTCTCCCTCCCTCTTGCTCCATTTCTGTTGCTCCCCTGATCCCACTCACTACCGCTTCTATCCCCATTGTGCCTTGCTTTGTAGATATCCCATCCCCCTCCCTAGTGAACACAGAGGCGAAATACTTGTTTAATACCTCTGCCTGGTCCCTTGCCTCTTCCACCCACCCTCCTTCTGATCTCAATCTGCCGAGATGGCCCTTAGTTTTTCTCCACTCCCCAATGTACAGGAAGAACCTCTTTTTCCCTCCCTGTATCCCCTGTGCCAGCCATTGCTCTTTACTGGACTTTGCCCCCCACCATCCGGGTGGCTTTTCTAGATGCAAGATGGTACATTTCCTTTTCCCTGTCTCCTCTCATTGTTTTATATTTTTTGTAGGCAGCCTTCTTTTCTCTGACTGCTACCTGAACCTCACTGGACCGCCAGCATGGTTTATGTGACCTTGCTCCATTACGCTTCACCTTAGCACAGGTCCTGACTGCCTCAGGAAGTCCCCGTTTTATAACCTCCCATCTCTTTTCCACATTTGTCATTGTTGTAATCCCCTTCAAGTGATCCTTGAGAATATTTCCATTGTCCACAAAGTCTGCCCCCCTGAAGTCCACTGCCAGTGTCCTAGATCCCCCCCATGCTTATTTGAAACCAGACAGTATTGTGGTCACTCCCAGTCAGGGGATCCTCTACAACCAGGTCCCTTACCAGATCCCCATCCGCCAGAACCATGTCCAGGACATGCCCTTCCTTGTAGGCTCCATCACGTGCTGTGTTAAGAACACATCCTGGAAGCCGTCCAGCAGCCTCTACTCCTTGGCCACCTTAGAGGACATGGTTCCCCAGTTTGTACCTGGCATAGTAAGGTCCCCCATCAACACCACTCCCTCCCCTTTTGGTCCACACTGGGCAATGATGTTGTCCAGCAAACCATCCTCCAGAACATCACCCATCCCGGGGGCCTATATACTACACCCAGCTTGACCTTACCTCCTGCTGGGGTTCGTGGTGACCCATAAGGCCTCCACGTTTCCCTCTGCCTCTTCTACCCTAGCAATTTCTATGTCATCTCTAATGAACATAGCCACTCCACCCCCTCTGCCCTCCTTTCTATCCTTCCTAAGCCGTGTACCCCCCATGTTTAGGTCCCAGTCATGGTTTTGTTGACCCACGCTTCCGTGATGGCTGCCACATCCACACCCCTGAACAGCATGGCCTGGAACTCTGGCAACTTGTTTCCAAGCTCCTTGGCATTTACTAACACCACCCCCCACCCCTTATCCCTGATCCTCTTTGTCGAACCCCACCCAGGTTCCTTACACTTCCATCCTCCCTCTGCTCCTCCTGAAACCTCCTCCCCCAATCTGTTTTCCCCCTCCCCACCTTGGTTTTGAAGGCTACTCCCCTCACCTGGAGGAGAGGGCTTCTGGTCAGCCCCTCCCTTATCCCTTCCCTCCTCACAAGTTTAAACCCCACCTTTCTTGAATGTAGTCAGCCACCCCCTGTTTAAGAACTTCCTCCCCTAACGGGGCAAGATGAAGCCTGTCCTTGGCATACAGTCCCTTATCCTTATCCTTATAAAATTATGGGGTTCCGCAAGGCTGTATTTTGGGACCTATATTATTTTCTCTGTTCTTTGACCTGATAACTACTGCTGTTAACAAAACAGAGATAATACTGTATGCTGATGATGCCATGGTATTGTGGAGTACAACTTAGGCATGGGGCTAATGCTAGCTGCCGCCCCTTTAAGATCTCAGGTCAATGTAGCAAATATAGGGTCATTATGCTAATTCTGTGTGCTAATTACTGCCTTAGCAGGGGCTAGAAACCCCTTTAGATATCGGGTCAGTCAGTCAGTCTGTGTCTGAACCTCATGGTGAAATGAAGTTACCTGCTGATGTCTCTGCAGTACAAGAATAAACAGTAATTGTTCATTATTTTATGCATCCGTCTTAGTTCATATGGTCCAGCAAGGGGTCCACTACAGCAGCAAGAGATGTACCTCGCAGGTCTGAAGAGAATGTAAGAGTCCTTAGTGGCAGACCAACACCAAAACGCCACAGTATATTGACACGGGGCAACATCCACTGAATTAGATCAGGTGTTGGCAAGAGAATTAGGTTCCATACAGAACTGGTTGTGTGATAACAATTTGGTGCTTAACATAATAAAGGTGAAGACAATGTTTTTTGGAACAAAGCCTAGATGAAGAGAGTAGAGTAGAGGATTAAAAGGCTTTAGATGGATCCATATTTGAAAATGTTAAAACATACAGATATTTAGGGATTATTCTAGACCATACTTAAAGTTTTGGCCCACATATGAACATACTTACATCAAATGTTCATTCAAAAATAGCACTGCTATGCTATTCAGAATTCAAAATGACTTAACACCAAAATCTAGACTGGCCATAGCTAATCAAAATCTGATGCCATTGGTGAATTATGTTTCAGTAGTTACAGACTCTGCCCCATTAAGCATTTTATCAAGGTAATCAGTTCTTATATATAGAACTGGAAAGTTTGCATTAATGGTTCCTAATAGGACACATCAGTATGAGACACGCTTCCTGTCTCTCTGAATTTTAAACTGGTGGTATCCCATTTTGTTTATAGGATCAGAAAAGCAGGAACTCCACCTAGTCTAAATAAACACCTTAAGGAGTACAA
This sequence comes from Neoceratodus forsteri, assembly GCA_016271365.2. Lineage (NCBI taxonomy): Eukaryota > Metazoa > Chordata > Ceratodontiformes > Ceratodontidae > Neoceratodus > Neoceratodus forsteri. The sequence continues at coordinate 1,415,096,333 of CM028129.1, forward strand.
GCCTGTTTTTGCTTCCCACGCCTCGGAGAATTCCCTGCACCTGAGTGTTCCATCAACCCGTAGTCAAGGTGGACAATGCACCTTTGCTTATTCTGCAGCCATGATGTGAAATGAAATACCACCTCAGATCAAACGTCTTCCCACCTATAGTGGCTTTTAAACTGCAATGATGTCATATCTTACAAAATTGTTTATTTGTAAGTGCTTTTAATCTATGTGTGGTAACTTTGTATTAATAGTTATTTGACAAGAAGCTGTATAGTTTCTATTATTCATCTTTTATTGTATTGTACTGTATTCTATGTAACCTGGACCTCAGGTTGAACCTGAAAAAAGAATGTATTCCAGTGTACTTATCCGATAAACAAATAAATGAAGAGCCGGCCTGGTGGAGCTGAAAGTTGAGGTGCTGGACGCCTTACCTCATGCCACGCCGGTGACCCGGATTCAGGAATGACCTCAGGTCACTGGGGAGCCAGCATGGGGGGGGTGGGAGCAGGATTGAGCTGCCTAGCGGCGGGGCTCTCCTCTCCCAGGGAGGGAGGGTCACTCTCCCTCAGTCCCGCTGCCACCAAGTGGAGGTCTGGTGATGGTGCAGGCAGGTAGATGGGTGACCGGTAGGGTGGGGAGTCCTGCGGTGCAGCGGCGTGCAGCGCGTTTCCACACGCGGCGCACTGCTGCCCAAGGACATGAGGGGGTGGGGTGGAAAACAGGTAACAAAAAGGGATAAAAAGATAATTAAAAAAAAAGAAATAAATGAAATAAAATTAAATTAACTACACAGTGCTACCTCAAATTAAATTACATTAAGATACTATTTTGTTGAGCTGAATGGTCTTGACCAAGGAGCTCCAGAGAGTTGCTGCTCCTGGCGGGTAGCTGTGTCCCCACCCCACCCCACCCCACTGGCCTCCACTCCTGATGTCCTGAGATCAGAATGTGAACACAGGTCACTAATGTCTCCAAGCAGTTCTTCACTGCTCAGCACCATGGAGCTGGCTGGGAAGAATAGTTTTAGAAGGGAAATTCATTCTGAAATAAGCGGGGGGGGGGGGCCTTGCCATGGCAGTTATGCTTTTCACCAACTCCCCCTGGTATTAGGACAAGGTCCCTGATCCTGCCAAAAGGTCTAAGCTGGAATCAGTGAAAACTCATTAAAGGCAAAAATAGTTAGATCCCGGGTCTACCTGAAGGCATAAAGGAGATAACCTTCAAGATACTGTTAAAGAAAATATTACAGGAGGTTTTGTCTCAAAGTGAAGACTACAAGTTATTAACTGTGTGCTGCTTACTACTAGAAGAGACAAGACATGTCTTATGGGAGATTGCTTATAGTAAGACTTAGGAAGGGAAGTGTTGCCCTACTCATTGTGACCTTTGATTCTTTTGCTCACAAAGATGTTGTTCTACAGGTTGCAAAAAGGATTCATAACAAATTATTTAACAGACATGTTCACATTTTCCCTGACCTTTCTAGAGATCCTGTACTCTGGCAAGGCTAAAACAGGAATTCACTGATAGAGGAGCTAAGAATTCAGTGTTATTTTTCATGAGACTGAGCCCTGGAGAGTTACAAATGACTCTTTTAAATGTACTCTTTCTTGATCAGACCAATGTTCTAGTGTGAGTACATTCACTCACCATATAGAGGACCTGGGTTTGATTCTCAGGCCTAGGCCTGCGGAAGGCTGAGTGCAGGCTTTGTGAACCACACAGTGCTTTTACGGATGGCATCAGCTCTTCTTGCTGTGTGCCTTCGTCCATTCATTCAGCATCTCCTCCTACACCATCCCCCTACCCAACATTCATGAGGATGGTTAATGCTAGTGCTTACCCCTACTGCCACTAGGAGTGGACCACGTTATTTCTGGGTCTCTCCCTTGCTCTGTTAGCCCCATTGTGGAAGAGTTTTTCTAGGGTTGCCACGGGGAGCAGTTACAACTGCAGAGGGGGTCAGAATAAAGAGAAGAGAGCCATATGTGGTAAGGAGGTCTACACCGGGTAAAATGTATAGTGTGATGAACTAACTGGAGAGTTGCAGGAACGGTAACAACTGTGCCCTATGATTGTACTTAACCAGTTCAGTTTAAAGTAAAGTAAAAAAAAAAAAGAAACATGCTATTTCTTTTTTATCATAATTTGTTTATGCCGGAGGGGTCTCTGCTCCCCAGTATGTTAAACAAAAACTTTTTTAAAAAATGAGTGGCAGGGAGCTGGCCTGGTGGCGCAGAGGGCTGAGGCACTGGACACCACACCTTGAACCACGCCGGTAACCCGGGGTCAGGAGCATGCTCAGGTCGCCGGGGTCAGCCATGGAGGAGAGGATTGAGCGTCCAGAAGACAGCTTTCTTCTCCTGGGGAGGGTGGGGGATATATAAAGCTACCAACAGTCTCCATTTTACCAGGACAGTCCCTATTTTAGGCAGCATGTCCCAGTGTCCCCACACGTTTTGCAAAATGTCACTTTTGTCCTGGTTTTTGCTTACTTGTCCCAGTTTTGTCCCTTTTTTTTTGGCCCTGACTGTTAATCCGTGAGTGACAGTTATTTCAGCACCACTGTGGTGCTGCTTGGGCTGGACAGCAATTTGCAACTTCAGTCCCTGCGCCTGTGTTGCACCACAAGCATGTCAGTGGGAGCAGAGTAGATCATGTTCCTTCCTGTTAGATTAGACTGGGTAGTAGAGCAAACAAGCGCATGTGGACGTCTGCCTGCCAGCAGCTGAGAGGGACTCCAGACAGAGAAGAGGCTGGCAGTAGTGAACTAAGGTACCTAAACCTGATCAGCTATAGGGAAGTGTGTGAAAACAATCTGGTGTGGTGGTGGGAGTCACTGAAGTGAAGTTTGCTCAGCAGTTGAGGTGAGTGTAAGCGGGTTGGATGGGACTGTCAGGAGGAGCAATACATGCAACTCGAATGTCTGATCACAGTTTAACGCAGGTTTGCATCTTATTAACTTTCTGTACATCATGATTTGGAACTTGCTGCAGCAGAATGATGTATTGTTTTAATCTGGATGTTTACTACTGGTGTTACTGTGGGGCGGCATGGCCAGAGCAAGCAGCAAAATGTAATTGATTGTGTGCAGCATTGTCTGCGGCAGTGACCGTGGGAGTGACACACTGGGTGGGGTGGGGGATCATGGCCAAGATGGATGTCCCAGTTTTAGCCCTCGGAAAGTTGGTAGCTTTAGGGATATGAGCTGCTGTAGAACTGGCCCCAGGCCCCGGCAGCACAGAGAATGTGTGGAATGGTAGGGCAGATGTCGGATGCACAGCATGTGGGCGCCAGCGCTGTGACATCCCAGACATCACCAGAGCACTGCCGACAACAGGAGGACAAAAAGTGGAGGAAAAAGGAATCCTCCGGTGCTCATGAGGCCTCAGCCCACTGGCACCACACTGGACGCACCAAGGATTCTCTCCCAGCCTGACTCACCAGGAACTCCCCAGTGTGTGGGGTATGTACCCGCTGGATAAGAGACCTAGGCTGTGTGTAGGGGGAAGGAGGTAGAGAACGGGAGCTGTGGCCGGTGGGGCATCAGAGGTCAAAAGCTGATGGGGAACCATAGGTACACCCCCAACCAAGGAGTTAAAAATACAATGAATAAGTAAAAAAAAAAAAAAAAAAATGAGTGGCAGGGCCACCTGATGTGATGACTCAGTTAACGTGTGTTGAGCTTCCATGCTGGCGACCTGGATTTGGGAGCAGATTCGGGAACCAGTGGTCAGACTAGGAATACACTGCCAATGGAAGCATGTCATAGTGAGGGAAGGGTGGTGGCATACTCCAGTGCTACAGCAGCTCCTGCTGGTGAACTGGGGAGCTTGCTCTCCTAGCAGAAGCATGCAGCACACATCTGAAGTTCTCACTTCACATGCACTGTGTGTGCCACCAAGAAATGAAAAAGAAGAGGAAAAAAATGACTAACTGCTGCAGGATAAAGACACTGCACTCTGCAGGCCCCACAATGCCAACCACAGTTGTCACAATGTCGCTAATCCAGTCTCCCTCCCTTGTTCTTAAGGCTGATGACTCTCTTATCTCTGACCCTTTTCTGTTGCCTCTTCCTTCAATTCCTATGTTACTACCTGTGCCCTCTCTCACACCCCTCCCTCACCTTCCCCCTTTCGTCCCTCTCTTTACATTGTCTTCCTTTAAAGCCCTCTGTTTTCTGCTCTTCACCTTATATTTAGAACCTTTGGCCATGAAGATACATCTGACATCTCATATCTTGGGGATTCCATTGGGGGGTAGAGACTACAAGATATCTCTTTTTGTGGACAATTGACATTACCCTCCCCTGAGGAATCTATCCCTGCCATGTGGGAGATTTTACAAACTTTTGGTAACTTCTTCAGGTATAGCCTAAATATGCCTAAAACAGAAGTCTTTCTTTACAATGATACTCCTTCACAAACTTTAAAACACCAGTTTCCTTTTAAATGGCACAAAACCACACTCCATTACCTGGGAATTAAGATTGTGAAACATTCAGAACATTCAGAATTGTTCCATTTTAAAACCTTGAACCAACAAATAACCAATGATTTATCCAAATGCTCTCAGTTATACCTTGAATTCTTCAACAGAATTGAAGTTATCTTCCAAAATATTCACCCAAGAATTTTATACTTTTTACAAACTCCTGGTTATGCCAGACCAGCTCTACTTCACAGCAAGGGACAGAGCTGTCTCGAGGTATCTCTGGCAGGGGAAGATGCCTCGGATCAAACTCTCCATCTTACACTTACCCAGAGAAAAATGAGTAGTCAACCTCCCAAATTTCAGATGGTACACGTTAGCATCCCATCTACGAACACTATGTACATGGCTGGCACCTTCCTGCCAGCCTTATTGGAAACAACTGGAGTTTGCGCTCAGTGACAGCTATGATCTGGTCAAATATCTATTCAATAACCCCCACCTCCGGGATGCCTCCTGCTTTCCAAATTCCACCAACACATGACTGAAACATTTTGCTGATGGATTTGTCTCCACAGGCACTTCTTGCCCCTGACTTGTCATTTCTATCTACAGGCAATGGCATACAATGTGTACCCTACCAATAAAATTGATATAGCTATGAGACACTGGAGCAGACTGGGACTAAGATTTACATTTCAACTCCTAGACATCCAAGGTATACTCCCATTCACTACATTGCAAATGACTTACTATCTCCTTACCACAAATTGCTATCAATACCTTCAATTCTGATCCTATTTGGGGAAGAGAGGTGAAGACCTCAGCAAGCTACCCACATGCTTTCTCATGCTTTTCCAAATACTGACTGCCTACTTTCGTGGCAATACGTGGATGCACCTAACTGGTCACTTATATGAGGCACTCTAAGAGACTACCACTGAAACTACTACCTTTATCTTGCAATACTGGAATACAGAATTAGATATTAACATCACCATAGATACCTAGCATAAATCTGCTATCCCTGCAACCAAGCTAACCTCTGTCACCTACTGGAAGGCATTCTCTTGGAAATGCCAATATAGGTTTTTCCGCTTGCCAGATATAGTGGCTAAATACTTTAAGTTTGTTGAGGGATTCTGCTGGAGAGGCTGTGGTCAGCCCCTAGCCAATCAGACCCATACATTTTAGACCTTCCCCCATATTCAGTCAATGTGGCTGTTGCTAATAAGAGAACTTGAATAAATATTTGACTGCCTGGGGAAGAGTACCCCCCTCCCTCCTCCACTTATTGGTTCCATGGGAAGGTACAACATTATAAAGATATACATTAAAATTAGTTCTGATTGCTGCCCTAGCAGCAAAAAAGGCAATTACAAGATTTTGGCACACTGACAGAACTTCCACTTTTGAAGGTTGGCAGAACATAATGATTTACAGGCATCTGAGGAACCTTTGCAAACACCTGGCCAAAGCTACCTCAAATACTACAGACTGACTCGCAAAGGAGCATGGTGGAGCCAATGCAGGAAAAACCTCAAGATCTTCCTGTGATGAGGACCCCTCTCTCCAGTTTGAAGAGAACTGAACACACACGTGAACTGAACACACATGATTTTGATGTTTTCAGATTGTGCAGCCACCCACCAGTCTACCTATATAAGACATTGATCCCCTCTTTTCCATTATTATCCCCAGGAACTAACAGGGTCCAGCAGAAAAATTATGAACATATATTGTCATCAGGATTAAAGTCTCCAGACCTAGCACACTGGTCATATCAGCCCTTTTCTTATTTCAGTTCCACTTTAGCCCTGACATCTGGCTGTAACAAAGCCAAAAGTGAAGAGTTTTCTCATCATGATCACCTCAGCAGGAGACACTCCCATACTTGTCTGTGAAGTGATGCAGTAATTGAAAAGAAAATGTGACATTTTCATTTCAAAAGTACCCCCTGGCATGCTTTTTAATCCTTCCTTCATCTGCTGAACAGCCCTTTCAGTCCCTTATATGCAGGGTAATAGATTGATATGTTTCTATGCATCTTAGGCCATTCTTTTGCATAAACTCTTGAAATAGCTCACCAGTGAAAGTAGGCCCCTTGTAGCAACAGTGTCAGGCAATTCATGTGTAGCAAACATTTGCCATAACCTAGCAATGGTAGGAGGAACAGAAATAGAGCTCACTGGATACACCTTCATCCATTTAGAATGTGCATCTACTAATAATGAAAACATTCTCCCTAAAAACTGTCCTAGCAATGTTCATCAATTTGCACATGTCCTGAGGTTATCCTGGCCAATCCAATGGACACTATGGTGCCTTGGCTGGAGCTTTCTGACTACTTTGACATGCCTCAGAGGATTTTACCTTAATGTTCAGGTTTTGATCCATGCTGGTCCATCAAAAAAGAACCTACATGCCAGATTACTCATGCATGAAATACTTGGGTGAGCTTTGTGCAATTTATCCCTTACTTTTGTGCTAATCCCTGCCACCGATTAAGCAAATCTCCGATGTGGCACCTTTCTTAGTCTCTGTGTCTGTCTCCCCCACCCGCCCCTTACCTAACTCCATTATATTAATCTTTCTTGTCTTTCTCTCTCCCACAGATTGAGACCCCCTGTCCGGGAGTGCTCCACTGGCTCTGCGGCTCGCTGCTGCCCGCCTCTCCCCTGCTCCACCAGCCGACACTCAAGGTACGGTGCTCCCTTGGAAAGCGCAGAGTTTTTCTTTTTTTTTTTTCAATTTCTGCTGCTTGCTGCTTGCTGCTAGCTGTGCCATAGTTGGCTACAGCACAGAGAGGACTCTGACTGATTGGCCACCTTGTCAAGCCTGCAGTCTACCTTACTATGGATTCGGCCTCGTACGCTCTATTTTTGTTGAATTTATGCTCTTTTTTTGATTTCTACTAGGCTGTAGTAATGTGTGTAGTAATGTAGTTTGTCTCACCCGGCCTCGGTCTCTATTAAATACATCTTAGCTCCTCCCCTCTTCTTTTCCTCCCCATTTCCCTATTGGCCCAAGGGTAGTGTCTCAGTATATGTTAATATGTCCCCCAGAGCCATTTGCTGCTATACAAGAGTGGTTTCATGTGTGTTCGACTGGAGCGAGAACAGTGAAGCAAAGCTGAGCTGTTCTGGCTCAAGCTGAAGGCAAGTGAGACCACTCTTATACATGAATGAGTGGCAAGGGGGGACATATTAATATATTATTGATTGACTGCGATCTATAATATATTAAAAAAAAAAAACTGTTCCTGGAATACGCTAATTTCCAGGGCATCTGTGCATGATACGCTCTTCACAGTATAAGAGTGTCTCCTTGCAGGAGAAAGGAGTGCTCTGATTGGTCGGGAGCACTCCCTTGATCTATAATTTGAAGCATCTTTTTGTGCACGGTGAAGAGGATAGAGCCCCCAGATGGAATCAGCACAATGCACAAACCACCACAATAAAGTTTACCTTGCAAAAAGTTAATCTGATTTTTAAAATGTTCTCACTGTTTTTGTACAAAATAATTATAGCAACTGTTTTAGGGGAACAGGGTCATAATGTCGTGGACAAAATAGCATGGCAATAAATGCTGCAGACAAAAGAGCGTTTGCTGCAACAATGTAGGGAACAAAAGTGACTGAAACACAAACAGCTCAGCCTATTACAAATAATGGGACTTTCTTAGCTTTTGCAGGGGGCTTCGTTCCCCCTGCACCCCTCCCGACATGGGGGGGCTTTGTCCCAACACCCCCCAGACTTTAAATAACAAACTCTGAAGGGGTGTGGACTTGGGGGATGAGGAGAAACTCAAGGAGGCAGAAATCTTTATTTCGCAAAAAAAAAAAAAACATGCAAAAAGGTCGCAACACTAGGAGACATGGGGGGAATGAACCACGGTCCCAGGTCTACAACCATGCCATGTGCTGGTGCCTTAGCCACTCCACCAGGGGAGTGGCTCAGCCAGTCACTTCACATATGGCAACTTGATGTCTCCCAAGTGAAAGCGCATTGCGACAGGGGTAGCGGTAATTCCCTACCGCTGTTCTGTTGTTCTGAATGTTTCCACATTTTAAACCACACGGTTATTGGTGCGCTGTTTCAGCAGCGCTATATTGACTCATGTACCCTGTTTTAGACCATTTCCTGGAACCACCAGACCAGACATCCAAAGTGGTAGATGCATACATTTCAGTGACCGCTTAAAGCAAGGGTAACCTTTGTTTCATGGTTCTTGCATCAAGGTTTTTTGTCTCTTAGATTGTTTTCCTTCTTTGGACTTGCTATGATCCAAACCAGTAAGAGCATTAAAGGGCTGGATCCTCCTTCCTCTTGATTGAGATACATAGAAACTTTGACAATGACATCAGAAAAAGGCCAACGGTCCATCCAGTCTGCTCATAACACCTTATCACAGCCCTGAGACCTTTTGTCGGTATGGGGTCTTGGTCTACACTACCCACCCTCTTGCACCCTGTTTTACTGCTACCCCCCTGAGTAACTGTCAGAACCTTAACTCTGTCCCAGCTGTGCCTGAAACATTTAATGGTTTTTGTGCCACCACCTCTGCTGGCAGACTATTCATGACTCAGTGACCCTCTCTGTAAAATAAAACTTTCTTACTTCCCTCCTGAACCTCCCCCCTCCCCCCCAACCAGCTTCCATTAATGTTCCGGTGTTCTACATTCTCTGTGCCTGTTGAATAGTTCCTCACAGTTAACCTTGTTCATTCCTTTCAGGAACTTGAAGGCCTCTATCACATCGCCCCTGTCTAATCTAGCCTCAAGCGAGTACATGTTCAGTGCCCTAAGCTGATCCTCAGGGGATCTGCCCTGCTGGCCCTGAACCATTTTGGTTACCCTATGCTGCACCATCCCTAGCCTGTCTGTTTTTCCTAGGTGAGGACTCCAGAGCTGGGCACAGTACTGCAGATGTGGCCTCATCAGTGATCTGTAGAAGCAGTAATACCTCTTTCCTCCTGCTGTCAACCCCCCTCCCAATACACCCCAGCATCCTGCTTCCCTTACTGTTGGCCTTATTACACTGGCAAGATTGCTTAAAGGAGTCACTTATAATGACTCCTAGGTCCATTTTCTCAGAGGTAGTGCCCAGTTTAACTCCTCCCATCCAGTACTATCCAATACGCCATTCTGGGGGTGGTCTTGTTCCCTATGTGCATCACCTTGCACTTTTTGGCATTTCATTTCATCTGCCAAACCTCTGACTACCTCTCCAACATTTGCAGGTCCCTTTACAAATCACTTACCCCTTCCTCGCTGTCTACCCTACCAGAGAGCTGAGTGTCATTTGCCAAGAGACACATTCTGCCCTGAATTCCTTCTCATGCTTCGCTGATGAACATATTGAAAAAGACTGAACCCAGGACTGAACCCCGAAGCACCCCACTGGTGACCTGTCTCTCCTCTAATCTGATTCCTTTTACCACTACCTTTTGATGTCTCCCTTCCAATAAACTTCCCACCCATCTATGTCCTTTGCTGCACCCACATCCTCTAGCCTCTTCAGCAGTCTTCTGTGAGGCAGTGAGTCGAATGCCTTGCTGAAGCTGAAGTAGAGTAAATCCACTGCAATTATCTTTATCTACTGTCTTAGTTACCCAGTCAAAGATTACTAACAGGTTGGTTGGACAAGACATCCCTGCCATGAACCCATTCTGTTTACTATCATGGAGCCCCTTTTGATCCAGGAATTCCACTAGGTCCTCTTTGACTAGTGTCTCCATCGGTTTACCCGCCACAGAGTAAGACTGACAGGTCTGTAGTTACTCAGCTGCTCTTTCCCTCAACCATGTGGAGCGGAACTACATCTGCTACCCGCCAGTCTTCCTGAACCACCCCTGTCTGAACAGAACTATTGAACAGCCCAAGCAGGGGTTCAGGTAATTCCGATGCCAGTTCCCTGAGCACCCTTGGATGCATCCAGTCTGGTTCTGGAGCCTTATCTATCTTTAGGCTGCTAGCCCTTTATTGACCTTTTACTAGTAAATATCTGCTGCCCCATTTCTGGGATCCCCTTTTCAGTAGCCTTTATGCTGCTCTCTGGCAAAGACCTGCTGTCTTCCCCTATAAATACTAAGCAGAGGTAGTCATTCAGAATGGCTGCTTCCTGTTAATTCTCCTCTTACTCTGTCTCCCTCTGTTAGCCTAACAATACTCCCTCCCATCTTTCTTTTTTGTCTTAGATACCTGAAAAACTGATTTTCAATGCCCTTGATCCCCTCCACAATATGTAGCTTTGTGTCTGCTTTTGCGTCCTTAACTGCCCCTTTGGCCTCTCCGGTTCTTACTTGGGTCTACCCCATTCTTCATCCTCCTGCATCGCTTTGTGTCTGATGAAGGCTGTCTTTTTGGGGCTTACTGCCTCCTTGATCTTTTCAGAGAACCATATTGGTCTCTTGGTAACTGCTTTCAAACATGACTTTATTGCCTCGAGGATGGTCCCTTTTATTTCGGATGCTGACATTCCCCAGCACATCAGCTGTAAGTACAACATACAATGGAGCTTTTTTTCACATTCAAGTGCTCTCTGAAAGAAAGGAAAAGCCAAGATCCTTATGGCAAGAAGTCAATAAACAAGGTAACACACCACTCCTTCAGGGTGGTATTTTTACTTGTAAACTGCTTATATTTAAAAATCTTCACTATATTTGGCACCTCTGTGGCTTTGTCTTGCAGGAATCTCCATTAAAACTTACAAAACTAATAACAAGATGCACAGAAATAAACAGTAAGAGGGTTTTGTACCTTGAGGTTTGCAAACACTATTGTATAGATTTGTTTACAGGAAGGTGATACAGAAGCATTTAATGTATTCTCCATTTCAACAAGCTTTTGCTAAATGACTCAGACAGATCTGAATCTGTGAAACAGAGATCAGGTACATTGTTTTTTTATTCCTGATTTTAGCATTTTGTCACAGAGTACAATTTAAGCCGTATAATCCCTGAGGTAAAGGCTGAGTACAGTGGGGAAAAAAATACAATGGAGATAATGGAAGAGAATAATATCTATAAATGAAATTATATTTGGATAAACTGCCATGCCCTGAGGAAGGGGTCTTTCCATACCCCTGAAACACTGGTTGCTATTGTACAGTGATCTGTAATCTGTATCTGATAAATAGGTGGAAATGCATGAGTGGGTCAGACCATTTATTCCTGTGTCTGATAAGAACCCTTTTATGTCTCTACATCTTTCCTCCACTCCCCTAATACTGTCCATTCCAGTTAACCTGTCCCGGACTAATTCCCTTATCTGGTTGAAGTCTGCACTTTTGAAATCCAGAATTTCAACCTTTGATGAGGGCTTACTGGTATCAAGGGCCAGCTCAAACCATATGGTATTATGGTTACCGAACTCCATTGGTTCCCCATCTTGCACTTTAGCCTATCCTTTCTGAGTTGGTGAGCACCACGTTGAGACTGGCAGCCAGCCTTGTGGGTTCCTTGACCAGCTGCACCAGCATGCAGTCCTGCAATGTATCTAGCAGGACCTGGCTTCTGGCACTCCTAGCTGCTGGAATATCCCAGTCAATGTCTGGCAGGTTGAGATCCCCTACTACTACTGCCACCTCCCCCTATGCGATGCCCCTCTATACTTCTGCTGCTCATTCTATATTGTTCTTGTCCCCCCGTGCTGGTGGTCTATAGCAATTTTCTACTTGATGCTGCTGTGAGTTGAACTCACAGTGATTCTATTTCCTAATTTCCTCCCCAATGGATTCATCCTCCACTGCCTCAATGCCTTCCTTGACACTGAGGTCTACCCCTCCTCCTTTACCTCTGCCAGTATCTAGTCTACACATGGTGTAGCCTGGGACCTTCAGGTCCCAGTCATTTTTCCCTGTGGCCCACATTTTCATAATGGTAGGTGTCAGCATGGTTCAGCTGGTGGCACATCTGCCTCTGGGCTATAAGGTTGTGGGTTCTAGTCCCACACTGGGATTGGGCACATACTATGAAAAATGCTGCCACCCGGTGCAGTAAGAGGGGGTTGTTGTACTGTTAGGTTGTGCTGTTATTCAGGTGAGACATTAAACTTCTGATGGGGGACTCAGTTGTGAGGGGAATAGATCTGGGAATAAGAAAGGGGGAGGGAGAGACAGGTTAGGTGCCTACTTGGTGCCATGGCCTGGAGGGATGGAAAGCAAATCCTGAGGATCGCTACAGCAGCAGGATGATAGGGAGAGCTGAATGTCATTGTCCACCTGGGGACTAGTGACCTGGCTTGGGATGGGTCTGGGATAGTGCAGGGGGAGTTTAGGGAGCTGAGGAGGGGTCTTAGACAGGTAGCTCACTCAGTGACTTTGCTGAGGTGCTGTCTGTCTATGACAGGGGACAGGAGAGGAAACTCCACACCAGGAGCTTCAACTCATGGCTGAAGCAATGATGCAGAGAGGAAGGGTTCGCCTACATTGGGGACGGGGACCCACCTGGGAGGATACAGGCCTTGACAGGGGTGATGGCCTGCATCCATCTGGGAAGGGAACTACAGTCCTCAGTGGCCAGTTTAAATGTTACTTTGATGAAAATTTAAGCTAGCCAAAGGGAAGGGGGTGGCAGAAGGAATCAGGGAGTCAGAAACTGCCTCCCACACAGGATGAAGTAGAGAGCAAGGAGAACCTGAGGGGAGAGGAACCCCTAAGATGCAAATTAATAAAGGGGGAAACGAAAAGGAGCATTAAAAAGAGAGGTGGGAAGCAGGGAGGGCAAAAAGGGAAAAAGGAGGGCAACAAGCAGAGTGGAAACAAAATCTGGAAGGCCACATGTGCAAATGCTAGAAGTCTAAGAAATAAGATTCCAGACCTAGAGTCCATTATGGCAGAGGTCAATCTAGATATTGTGGCCATTGCTGAGTTATGGTGCACTGAAAACCATGACTGGGACATGACCATACCAGGCTATACTCTGTTCAGGAAGGACCGGGTGGGAAGGAAAGAAGGAAGTGTGGTACTTTATGTGAGGTACAGCATTAAAGCCACAGAGATCCAGAGAATACAGGGGGAGGTGGAGGTACTGTGGGTCACCCTGGAGATGGGGAATGGATCTACTGTTCGCACTGGAGTGATCTACAGTCTCAGACCTCCAGCACAGGGGACGGAATTAGATAAGGTATTAGTGGAAGCCATTAGCAAGATGGCAGAAAAGGGGGAGGTGCTGCTGGTGGGGGACTTCAACCTGCCAGATGTAGATTGGAGCCTCCCAGCAGTGGCTTCAGCTAGAAGCAGGGACATCCTAAATTCTGCAGGGGGCATTCCTTAGGCAACTAGTCAGTGAACCCACTCATGATGGGGCAATACTGGACCTGGTACTTACAAACAGGGACAGTGTTGCAGACGTCAAGGTGGGAGGCCACTTGGGGACCAGTGAACACTGTACAGTATGGTTCAGTATAAGGATGGATGCAGAATCAAACCACACAAGGGCAAGGGCCCTGGACTTCAGGAGGGCAGATTTTAAAAAGATGGGTGAATGCCTCAGGGATGACCTAGCAGGGGTGGGTGACCTGGGTTGGGTGGAGGAACAGTGGGCAAAGATAAGAGGAAGCATAGTAAAGGCACCAAACCTCTGCGTCAAACAAATGAGCAAAAGCAAGAGGAAAAAGAGAACACTATGGTTCTTGAAAGAGGCAGCTGAAAAGGTAAAAGTTAAAAGGGTAGCATTCAGAAGGTATAAGGAGATACAGAGGGAGGAGGATAGGGAGGTGTATCAGGAGAAACAAAGGGAAGCAAGGAAAGCAGTAAGGAGCTCAAAGGCACAAACTGAAGTGAGAAAATAGCCCAGGAGATAACGAAAGGGGACAAGGCATTTTTTAGATATGTAAGTGAAAAGAAGAAGACCAGGGGTGGGATTGTAAGGTTAAAATCCATTCTTACTGTTAGCACCATATTGCATTGGAACCATTCATTGCATAACCTGACCCAAAATGGTGGCAACAGATAGACTGAAAGGGAAGGGAGACTGTGCAGAGGGGGGCCAGGAAAAGGTAGACATCCTGAACAAGTACTTTTGTTCAGTGTTTACACAGGAAGGAGAAGGGAAGGGGCCACAAAAAAGTAACAAAAGCTTTGGAGGTAGAGAGGTGGACACTAGTCCATTTTTGGAGGCAAAAGTCCTGAAGGGACTTGCTAATCTAAAGGAGGACAAAGCAATGGGGCCAGATAGGGTGCATCCAAGGGTATTGATGGAGCTCAGGGAAGTGCTGGTTGCATCTCTGAAAGTTCTGTTTAACAGCTCACTGGAAACAGGAGTGGTTCTGGAGGAATGGAGGAGGGCAGATATAGTCCCACTACACAAAAGTGGTAGCAGGGAGGAGGCTGGCAATTATAGGCCAGTCAACCTGACATCGGTGGTGGGAAAGTTAATGGAATCACTGCTGAAGGAAAATATTGTGGAATATATTGAATCCAGAGGGCTACAAGACCCAAGGCAGCATGATTTCACAGGGGGGAGGTCATGTCAAACAAATCTGATAGATTTCTTTGACTGGGTGACCAAGGAACTAGGTCAGGGTGGAGCAGTGGATGTGGCCAACCTAAATTTCGGTAAGGTGTTCAACACCATTTTACATAGTAAGGAAGCTGGGTAGCTTAGGAGTGGGTCTAAAGGTGGTAGACTAGATAAGAAATTGGTTAGGGGATAGGCAACAGAGGGTGGTGGTAAATGAAGTTCACTCCAAGGAAGGGGGGGTGGCCAGCAAGGTGCATCAGGGATTAAAGCTGGTACCGGTCCTCTTTAGTGTCTTTATAAGTGACATTGTAGAGGAGCTAGAAGGGAAGGTCTGCCTCTTTGCGGACGACACCAAAATTTGCAATAGGGTGGACATCCTGGGATGTGTGTGGAAAAGATGAGCAGAGACCTGAGAAAACTAGAGAAGTAGTCAAGGGTATGGCAGCTGGGTTTCAATATGAAAAAGTGCAAAATAATGCACTTAGGGCACAGAAACCCAGGGCTGGAGTACAAAATGGGTGGAGTGGTATTGACGATCACCAAGCAGGAAAGAGACCTGGGGGTAATCATACTGGATGACCTAAAGGTGGCCAGGCAGTGCGACAAGGCAGTAGGAAGGGTGAGTGGGATGTTGGGGTGCATAGGGAGGGGTATCACCAGCAGAAAGAGGGAGGTGGTGTTGGCTCTGTATAGATCACTGGTAAGACCCCACCTAGAGTATTGTGTCCAGTTCTAGAAACCACATCTCCAGAAGGACATAGACAGTGTGGAGGTGGTCCAAAGGAGGGCAACTAAAATGGTGCAGGGCCCGCATCCAAAGACCTTTGAGGAGAGACTAAAGGACCTCAATATGTACACCCTGGAACAGAGAAGGGAAAGCGGAGCTATTATAGAGACCTTGAAATGCCTCATGGGGTAAATAAGGTACAGGAGGGGCATATTTTTCAGAAGAAATGGTGCTCAAGAACAAAGAGACATGCTATGAAGCTGGAGTGGGGTAGATTCAGGAGATATGTGAAGAAGCGCTTCTTCACAGAATGAGTGGTGGATTCCTGGAATGGCCTTCCAGTGGAGGTGGTGGGGCAAAGACAGTGGTGGGGTTCAAGAATGTATGGGATAAGCACAAAGGAATCATAGTCAAAAGTAAGGGGGAGGGAGAAAGAGCTGTAAATCAGGCACAGTCTGATGTAATAGTGTAGGTAGGGAGAAATGGGCAGACTGGATGGGACAAGCGGTCCTTATCTGCTATCAGATTCTATGTTTCTATGGCTAGGAGGCCCAGATCAACATCTGCTACCATTGCCTGTAGCTCACTGCAATCAGACACACCAACTCCATTTGGTAAAGCATCACAGTTTAAGACAATCTTTTTTAGGGCCAAAATAAACAAGTAGTTGTGCTGATTACAGCAGTTCCATGACAGCTGCAAAAGCTTCCTACTTAGACTTAATCCACTGTCATTTGTGCTTCTTTTAGCAGTAGCTGAAACAGTGGTGCTGTCAATGTTAACAGATCAGGTAGAAAGATTCCATAATAGCGTATAAGACCCAGGAATATTGATGGCCTTGATTCACAACATTTTTGGATGCCATGACTTCTTTTACTGCACATACATTTTCAAGCCCTGTGCATCAGTTCCATGCCCAAATAAGTGACTCTTGCTGCTTGAAATACAGTATATAATTGTTATGGTTCAGTCTTAGCCTGGCCTCAGACACTTGATCCAGGTTCTGGAGATGGAGAATTTCAGCCTCACCTGTGAGCAAAATATCATTCAGATAAATGAGTACCTGAGGAATTCCTTGCAGAAAATTGTCCACTGTCCACTGGAAACTTGCTGGTGCCAATGACAAGCCAAATGGTAAGTTACTGTACGTAGACAACCCGCCATTGGCATTATTGGTAACATACTGTTTACGAGGACCCAGAGTGAAAACAAAAGCTATAGATGAGAAACTCTGGGAAATGGAAACAACACTTTCTTTCAGAAAATCTGCAGTCTAGTGCCCTTGTGGTCTGGGCAGACATTGGATAAGGTGGTGTTGGTTGTCCTGGAAATACTCAGCCTAGTCCAATATTGGGCCCACAGGATACCAGACTGGGTGGCTAGTGAAGTGGCTTGAAGCAAGAATGCTGTTTGTCTTACTAGCTCTACAAAGTTTTAAAGATTTTTCCATGTTATCTGCTCATGAATTTAAAAGTACAAATAAATTTATGGTCTGCGAAGGAGGTGGTGACCTGCCCTGAAAAAATGTTGACAAAGGGACAAAAGAAAGCTTTAAAAAAAAATCAGAAAAATTGGCTTAGCAAACCAATCATCAGGGCAGGCAGAGGACAATGATGGAACTTGTTAAACATGGCAACTCTGGGACTTCCGGTTCTGGTTTTGGTAATGGTGGAAGCCTAATTTCTGTGCTCCGGGATCCCTCATGAACAATCTGATTTAATCCTCGGTTAATCGCTTGAAGTGCTGACTAATTCTCCCCTTAGTGACTAGCCGACATGGCTACTAAAGCAGCGAAAGCTATAGGGCCGGAACTGGCCCCCAACCAAATGAAAATGAAGCAGCTCACCTTGGATGAGGACTTGGAGAGTCAGACATCTTGACCGCGAGGTCTCCGGTCAAATTCAGAATCATCATTAGATTCAGATGGCGGGGATTCACTTAGATCCCATAAATCAGGCAGGACACTCAACAAAATACTACATTCTGTCCAGAAAATTGAATTGTCATTGTCAGATCTCAGGCAAGATGTCCGGAATATAGATAAAAAAGTTTGTGATAACACCACCAAGCTCACAGAAGTCTCTGAGGCCCAGAACTCGAACAACCGTTTACTACTATATCTACTCAAGAGGGATCGGGAAATGCATAGCCGAATGAAGGATTTAGAAAATTGGCCTGACAAAACAATTTCCGGATTCACGGCATCCCTGAGGAGGCAGAAGAAGGGTATGCCTCTTCTATAGATTTCATTCAGCACTTGCTGCGCTCCATCATGGAAATACCCCCAGATCTTGACACTACGATGGACAGGGCCCACCGCTCACTGGTGCCCAAGCCTTCTGCTCCAATGGCGAGGCCTAGATCCTGGGTAATCAGAATGGCCCTTTTTCAAAGTAAGGAATGGGTACTGTGAGAGGCCTGGTGGCTCCGGAATCTTAAATATAAAAATAACCCAATTTACTTTGAGCAGGATTTTTCATCAGCTCTGCAAGCTGAGAGACAGAAGTCAGATCCATACTAAGGGAGATTTGGGAAAAGAAGAATATATGGGCACAACTACTTTACCCTGCGCGGATCAAACTTTTCTTAGAGGAGGGCCCCAAAATTTTCAACAGTC
Source organism: Neoceratodus forsteri (assembly GCA_016271365.2). NCBI lineage: Eukaryota > Metazoa > Chordata > Ceratodontiformes > Ceratodontidae > Neoceratodus > Neoceratodus forsteri. Next base: position 1,415,114,563 of record CM028129.1, read on the forward strand.
TGCTGGAACTCTTACCTACCCTAAGTGAATGGCAAATTTCCTCTCCTGATATGGAGATTGTGTGGCTGGAGCGTAGCTTGTCGACCAGCTCCTGGACTGTAGTCACAAATGAATCTTCATGATCCTCTCTGGGTAGCATCCTGAAATCCCTCACTACAGACCTTACAGGGATCATACGGTGAGCAGACAAAAGAAAGAAGACTGACCGGGTTGTTTCCCATACTAACTTTCCAAAATGCTGATGGGCCTGCGCTTGCTTTCACCACATAGAGTGCACTAGTAAGTGTGGGAACAGTTGGATCTTACCCTGTCTCTGATCAAATTGTGATCGCCTTATCCCTAGCCTTGGGACTGAACACAGACCTTTCGAATGCTTCTTAATTTAGAGAAACTGAATATATTGAAGTGGAGGGGGGAGGAGAGGGGATGGAGGTTTTGGGATGATTACAGGAATGGCTTAAAGGACAGATTTATTTGTTTATATTTAAAATTGGGGCGGTTGTCGAATCTTGAAAATTATAGGACTGGCAATAATCCAGAGCCTGAGAGCTCTCTCACTACCCCGAACTGCTAATTTCTGGACTGGGACATAAAACTTACTACTGGGTCCTAACGCACTGAAGGAATAATCACCTTTTATTGGGACAAATGTTATTAAGCAATCGTGGGGGAGGGGGTAACTAAACAAAACAAAAACCTTTCTTGTTCTGTATGTTTAAAGTAGTGCTTCTACACTTAATTTGGGTTGAGCTCTTTGCTTATTTCACGCATTCTGCGTTTTGCTCCCTGACAATACCAGAAATTATATATAGCCTAAACATCAGACTTGGACTCATTTTGGTTAGAGTCTGGGAGAACCGGGTCACACGTATGGCTCTCTTTTCTCCTGCCCAGGTAGACCGTAACACGTTTGTGCTCTCCTGGATTACTATGGTGCCTCTTGTATGGTGCCCCTGCCTTGGAGGTCATATTGTAAATAGTTCTCCCCTCGTAGATAGCCTTCAGCAATGGGGAACTGCTGCAGGGGGAACACAGTTACAAATGTTAATGTGTTTTGTTAATGTTAAATATTATTGGAATGTTGTTTGTTATTGTGCCACACTAAAAAATTGGAAGGATGCTGAAAACAAAGGGAACTTGGAGAACCAAGAGAACTCTCATCCCATTAGGGGTGGGGTCGGGACGGGGGGACATTTATTTAAATCTGAACCAGTTAAAAAGAGAGATTTGATGGGGACCTTGGGACAAAGACCAGGAGATTTACCTAGCTTGTTGAAAACTGGGTGACAAGTGAAGGCTTACAATAGTTTCTCAAAATGTGAACAGAATAAACAATCTGGTGAAAAGGCAGAAAGTTCACTCAGCCCTCAAAAAACATTCCCCATTTGCCATGCTCCTGCAGGAGGCCCACCTTAGCTCACCTGAGCATGCTAAATCAGTGAAGTTTGGTTTCTCGCAAGTTATAGCCTCATCATATGGAAAGGGGAAAAGATGGGGCACCGCAATACTGATTGCCCGGGGCACCCAGCTAAGTGTTTCTTCCACTTACACAGACCCAGCCGGTCACTTGGCAACTTTGGCTGGTACATTAGAAGGAGCTCCAATATCTCTAGCTTCACTCTGCATTCCCCCGAGATCTGCTGTGGCTTCGGTTAGGTCTCTGCTACATAAAATTACTGAACTGCACATAGGAACCTTAATAGTGGTTGGGGACTTAAATCAAATAATGGACTACACGGATTCCTCAAATCCTAGGCACCAAAAGAAAATCCCAGTTGGCAAAGCAATAAAGGCATGTATGAGTAGAACTCTATGGGTGGATGCCTGGAGATTTCTGCACCCGGGGAGAAGAGAATATACACACTCCCCCCCCATGGCTCTTCTGCCAGTCTTGACCACTTCCTGCTGTCAGGTGAACACTGGTACAGATTAGTGGGCTGTATGCACACTCCATCTACCTTATCGGATCACTCTTAGCTCACCTTAAAGTTGAACTGGGGCCCTATCCGTAAACAATCCTTATGGAGATTTAACAACTACCTGTTAAATTTGAGTGATTTTACTGAATATATTAAGGCACGTATATCACAAATTATTCAGGAAAATGACTCCCTGCAGACTTCTAAGGCAACCAAGTAGGATACGATAAAGGTTGTGCTGAGGGGAGATATGATTAAATATGCAGCACACTATAAAAAGCAACAGAACTGGTCTCTGGAGCGCCTTCAGAAACAGTTGGGGGATCTCCAGTTGGCTCATGCAAGGAGAGATCAGACTGCCTGACCTCTGTTGCAAACTACTAAACAACAGATTAAAAAAATAATAGATATTAAAATAGAGCAGGCCTTACAACGCTTCCATCAAGAATACTTATGAGGTCGGACCAAGGGCTGGCCCACCGTCTCCGACAGAAGACCTCTCAATCTACAATCACCCAAATTAGAGACCACAATACAGGGCAGTTGGGGAAACAACCAAAGCAGATCCTAGACTCCTTTGGGAAATATTATACACCCCAGAAGAAATGGCAGATGACACACAAATCCAGAGTTCTCTCTCTAAATTGAAATTACCGAAGCTTACCCCGGAACTTAGATCATAAATTGATAAACCATTCTCTCTGAAGAAGCTGTCTGGGGTAATAAACTCTCTAAAAACGTGTAAAGCTCTGGGCCCCAATGGGTATACCCCCGAATTCTTTAAGTTTTTCAAAAATGAACTGGAGCTCCCTCTTCTGGCTGTTTACAGAGCTTCACAGGGGGGAATGGATATTCAACCAACCTGGAATTATACGGTTATCACTAGCATTCCGAAGCCAGCGAAAGATATAACCCAGTGTAAATCATATAGACCTACAGTATATCTATACTGAACATAGATTATAAGATATATGCATCCCTTATAGCAAGACGTCTTGAGGGGGCACTTCCCGGGCTCATTGATTATGATCAGGCTTTGTCCCAGGTCTACAGACGCAGGATAACATCAAAAGGACTTTGTCCCTCCTACATCACGCCGCCTGATCGGGGTCTCCCTTCCTGCTATTGAGTCTGAATTGTGAGAAGGCCTTCTACCGGGTGGCGTGGGACTTCTTGGGGTGGACCCTTAAAGCATTCGAGTTCTCGGGAACTTTTATCAGAATTATAGACAGAATCTATGCAAATCCCAGAGCATATATTAAAATCAATGGAGAAGTTTCCACTCCTGTATCTCTGCTCTGGGGGACCAGACAGGGATGTCCCCTTTCCCCACTTTTATTTACTCTATATTTAGAGCCCCTAGCTCAGGACTTGAGGCAAAAGGAAGAAATAGAGGGTATTCAGTCGGGAAGGGGGGGACTCATAAATTAGCCCTATATGCGGACGACCTTCTGATCTACCTTGGTAACCCAGATAGGAGTCTTATCCCTTTATGGGATACTTTAAAACCTTTTAGTTCATTAGCAGGATATAGGGTGAATACAACCAAGACAGAGGTTCTGGCTGTGTCTTACACCCCCTCAGATATTGTAAAAAACACCTTTCCCTTCAGGTGGAATAGAGATCATCTAAAATATCTTGGAGTTCACCTGTCTATGAGTAGTGTCCAGATTTTTCAACTTAACTTCACCCCTGTCCTTGTCGATTAAAGTTGAATTTGAAGAGATGGATGCTTATACCGGTCCCCCTAGTGCAGAGGGTAGTGGCAGTTAAAATGGTTCTGCTCCCCAAGCTTTTATACTTATCACAGACCCTACGAATACATATTCCAAAATCCTATTTTGATAGATTGAACAGGGGTATCTCTTGATTTATTTGGGGTTCGCAGAGACCTAGGGTTCGATTATCCATGCTACAAATTCCAAAAAGGGGGGGGGGCGTTCCCTACCTAATCTAGAGTTATATCACCAGGCAGCACAACTTCACACAGTGTTTTAGTGGTTGAGTGGGGGCATACATTGCTAAGTGGAAGAATCTGGAAATTGGGGAACTCCCAACTTGAACAAACTTCTTCTTATGGGGGGATCTGTCGGGGATGGGAGTGAGGAATCCCTATACGATCCACACCTTGACCAATTAGTATGAGGTCCTAGAGGACAAATCCCTGCATACATGCAGACTTCTTTTAAAATTTCTACCATATGAACACACTTTTGCCCCTGCTAGGTGGGACTCGGGGTTTAGAAAATGGGAAGAGAGGGGCCTTTTCCTGGTTTGTCATCTCCTGGGAGAGTAAGGAATCTTATTTCAGGAGACAATAGCCCAATATGGGATTACCTGGCAGGATTGATTCAGATATTTCTAGGTGAGGGACTATGTCTGGTTGCTCCATCTCCCTTTGGAGAGGGGACTTGACCCCCCGCAAATAGCTTGCCTTATTAAGGTGGCTCTGGAGAACCGAGCACCACAAGATGGGGTTGTTTCTTATTTATACAGAGCCCTCCTCCAGTGGAAAGGGGACACAACACAAATGATCAGGAGGGCTTGGACACAGGACTTGGGTGTGGAGCTTTCGGAGACGGTGTGGTCTAGGGCTGCAGAGAGAATTCACTGGGGGGTGGCCGCTGTGAGTTGGAGAGAATTTTCCTGGAAAATGTTTTCTAGATACTTTAGAACTCCTGCAATAACTGGGAAATTTAAGGGAGGGGCCACCTATGCCTGCTGGAGGGCATGTGTACAGACCCCGGCTGCACTGGCCCACATAATGTGGGATTGCCCATTATTAATCCCCTTCTTCCTTTTTCTTTTTGGTTAATCTTTTTATCTCCCCTACTTGCACCCGAGCTGCCTCTCCTTCAGGCTGCCAAGGTCCACAGGCATTCTCCCTACTATCCCCCCTTCAACCACCTTACCTCATATTTTCAGCCATCCACAGAGTAGCCCCGGTGTAACCCTTCACCGGGTGGGTCCCCGCTCCTCCAAGAGGGAAGGCACCGGTGGGGAGGAGGCACCAGCACACTATTTCTTCCTTGCAGTCCCAGGAGCTGCTGAGGCATTCTGTGGCTTCTTGGGGAGTCTTTGGGGATGCCTGGGGCCGGCAGCCGTCATCCGGCTAGACTTCTGGAGCGGATTTTCTGTTTTTTCTGATTCCCCCTAGTGCACTGCTTCCTGTAGTGCCCCCGGTCTCCACTGGGGGCCACTACATGAGCGAGGCAATCCCTAACCCTGCCCAGGATAGGAGAGCAGTCCATCGGACGCTCAATTCCATCCTCCCCTTGCCGACTCCCAACGACCCAAGTCCGTTCCTGAACCCGGGTCACCGGTGTGGGAAGAGGTAAGGCACCAGCATCTCAACCCTCTACACCACTGGGCCAATCCCCTTCTTTCAGGAACTTCAAAGGGCCCTACACTCTATTTTTGACTCAAACCTTGCCCTAACCCCTATATTATATTTCTTCTTAGACCTACCGCCTGGATATAGAGATGTGGGTACAGCCAAGTTAATAAGAATTATACTGTTGGCGGCCCAAAAAACTTACATTGAGAACTGGTTATCTAAAAAGATTATTTCCCTGGATCAATGGCAGGACTTAATGATCTTTGTCTATAGGATGGAGAGTCTCATGGCCTCTGTTAACAAGAGACATGTCCAGTTTGAATTGCTTTGGAGAATATGGGTCATATGTACCTTGACACAGAGACCTGATTTTGTACCATGAATGGGGAAGCAGTGGGTGGTTCGGACCACATTATTCCAACTATATTAAATTTGGGAACCCCTCCCGAATAACAAACCACATTTCCCTTTATTGGGACAAGGCACTCCCCAAAGTTTGATTTTGATTAATATCCTCTTAATCCATTCTCTAGAATTCATAGCTTAATGACTCCCTGGTTTAAATAAGTACAATCTTCATGTAAAGCTTTCCTGGTAGTGGTTGGATCATTATTTAGTACTTCGAACTGTGCCTCAGGAAAGTTAGATCAATTACCCATTTTTTATTGGGATCCTTTGTAAGAAATTTTAATCACAAGAAATTGCAATTAAGTTACTTACTAAGGTGGCACTAAGTGTTGTATGTATTATTTATGTAAGTTGTTAGTCATGTATGTGTTTGTATGGTTATATGTGAAAAAATTCAATAAAAATTTAAAGTAAAAAAAAAAAAAACATGGCAACTCTGCTTGTCGGCTGGAGTGGGAGCCAGAGTCAGAGTCCTTGGACTCAGATGGAGCCTCTGAACCTGACTCAACTGCGTCAGTTGTCCAAGAGGCACTGGGCTCAAATAACCAGAAAAAAGAGTTCTGAAGTGAATTACACCCTGCAAGCAGTCAATAAGACTGTTGTTGAGCTCCAAACAGCTTGGGAGTGTGATTCAGCAGAGATCAAACAGCAGCTCACAGAGATTAAATAAGCAGTCACAGGTTCACTGGCTATGATACAAGGCCTCACAGAGAGTTCAGAGTGGCATGAGTCTAAAACTGGATTCTCCTCTTGTGTTTGTGTGAGACCTTTTAACATTTGTTTCAAATTTTGACCCCAGTATTGGCATTGTAAGCAGGGGTGGACTAGCTAGGGATGCAGGGCATGCTAATTGCATCCTGGCATGTCAGCTGTATGGCCTGTGCTGCTGGCTGTGTGTTGCTTACTTGTTTTTGTTGTTGTTGTTGTTAATTTCCTCCAGTCCTGCCACGTCTCAGTCAGTACGTTTTTTTCTGGGGGGTGAAGGTGCAGGTCGTCATTGTGTCTGGTTCGGGTCACATAAATAAGCACCCCATCCCTCATGAGGTAAAAAAGACAAAATGAGGAGAGAATTATTGGATGGAGCACTGATAGCGCCACGTGGGAATAGCATCATACTTTCCTCCTCCTCCTCCTCCTGGGCTCCAACCAGCCAACTATAGCACAAGACCCGATTTCAACCATTACGTGATGTAAATCATCATGAGGCTGTGCTGCCTGCTCACTGCTGTGGTTCCCTGTCTGTATTGGCACTAAGCGCCACTTTTGGCAGTTGGAGTCGGCAGCTAACCAGCTAGCAGCAACAGTATTGTTGCATTACGTGACGTCGGAGGTGCACAGAGGTCAGAGGATCTCCAGAGGAGCCAGACAAGAGAACTGGAGGTAAGAAGTGTAAGTAGAATAAAAAAAAAAGGCAGATTTCTCCTTGGCCTCTTGATGGTACTACACTTGCAAAAGGAAGAAGCAGAGTACAGTTCTGTGGACCTGACAGAGGCTAAGCAATTTCTCCAGCAGAAGCTGCCCAAGTAGTGAGGTGGGGGCAGAGTGCAGATGTGAAGGTTGCCCTGTTTCCCTTATTGTATTATGCTTGGAGATGCTTCCTCCTTCCAGACCCCTGACTATGGTGTAATGCTTGGAGTGTGACGGCAGGTCAGAATACCTGTGTCTTGAGAGGGAATGGATCGTTAGTTCCCCACCTTTCTTTTCGTGCTGGGGGACTACAGTTCATACCCAAAGGTAGGGTATTTTTGAGCACTCAGGGTTGGGATTTGATAATGAAAGGCAAGATGGCAGAGACTGCTGTGCTGGGCTACACTGTTCCCTCTGCTTCCAAGTAGTGAGGTTCTGATTTAAGCGTACTGCAAAAACAGTGGTACTGGGCAACAGGCTGCTAAAAACCATGTAACACTTTATTTATAGTAAGGTAAAAAATCACTTAGAAATGCTTCAGCATGACAGCACATTCCTTTCATAGAGAGTGCAAGAAAAATGCCAATGCAAGGCACATATTATCATACTTTCAGTGTGATAGTATGCAAGGCACATACTATCACACTGAAGCATCTTATTTCTAAGTGATTTTTTACCTTACTATAAATAAAGATTTGTGCACTTAGATATATGCAGAAAAGGACTTGTGCTGAACAATTTCAAAAATTAAAAAGTGAAAATGCTAGATGCAACATTTTTTTATCACATTTTAGTATTTGAAAAAAGGGATACAGATATAGGGCACACAAACAAGGCTAGTAATTCAATTGTGCAATGGCCTACGCAACCAGAATAATGTTATGCTTGTGCAACTGTAATACAATGTTGTGGCCGTTCGTACTCTCTATTCCATTAGGAAATACCACCATGTAGGGGTACTGACAGCAAGGAACCCTGTAAGAGGGTTCCACCCCTGGAGGTGCCGGGGGAAGGATCCCTTGGCTAAAGGTACCTTAGGAAAGAACTCCAAAAGAATTGTAGCAGTGATTGATGACTAGGAGGTAGAGAAGCAGACGGACAACAATGGGCAGCTTAATGAAACATAAATGAGACGCACATGTTAGCAGGATAGTTCCAATAATATCACTTGTGCTGATGGCAGCAAGGGGCTTCCTAAGGAGAGAAGGAACGGCTAGTAGGCTCACCATCATCTCCGTCCAACAGCGGAACCTACCCAAGTAAGCTAAGAATATTGTAAACTAGCAAAGTATTGTGATCTGCAGCATGGAGAGAAAAAAAAAAGCTTTGAGGAGGAAATCTCTGGGGATCCAAGGCTGAGATTGTCTTTCTTCCAGGCTTGGGCTACTTTATTTAGTGATGGCTTGGCTGCTACAACTGAAATTTACTTCAAGGGGGTGGAAAATATTCCGCTTTGGTGTAGGGCTCTGACTCTGTCCCTCAAACAGGAATGCCATGAAGAATTGTGAAGGTTCTCTGCAACAGCCACCTCCAAGGTGGAAGGAGGAGAGCAATGACTGCTGAGGCACTGAGCCAGCTTACCAATCTAAAATACAAACCAGGTGAACCAGAAGCAGTCATAGGGAGATGCACTGAAGAAGCAATGGTAGTAAATTAATACTACAGCCGAAGGGGGAACACACGTAACCATCCTTTGCAGCTAGTCATAAATTCTACATCAAGGGGCACTGCCGCACACGAATGGCTAAAGCTCCACCTGGACTAAGGACATTCCCACTATGGGCCAGAAAGGAAGGCCCCACTCAAGGCATCACACGCTCAGGATGTTGACTAGGGTGTAGAGCAAGACCATCAGCTGAGAGCGAGCTCAGAGCCAATAAATTGATGGGCATGGTCGGCTAATCTCTTCTAGCAATGGAGCAGGAGATAGAAGGTAATGCAGGGAATAACAGGTAATATGCCTCATAGTAAACACCTTTAGCAATGGAGCAGGCCATAACAGGCAATGAGCAGCATGGTAAACACCTTTAGCAATGAAGCAGGCCATATATGGTAATGCAGTGAGTAACAGGCAATGTGCAGCATGGTAAACAAATAGTACATAGAAGCATGATAGCAATAGAAATTGCACAAACAGCTCGGGGTAACCTGGTCCTTTAGTCAGTTCGAGACTAGCCAACCAGTCCAACAATGAGTGCCAATTAAAGGTGACATAACTACCCAGAGGATTTTAGTGGAGAAGGCAGTATATGAACATGAGGTAATTGAACCATTCAGGACCACAACTCTCCACTATAGCCCCCAGTCCTCCACCATAGGAAAAACAAAGACGCCACCGTAAAGTGCCGTGACCCACAAGTGGATAGTAAAACTAGTTTACAGCGACAGCTATAGCCGAGCTGACCTCCAGAGTATAATGAAGCATTGTACAAATAGTGAATAGTTTCCAGCAGTAATGAGTTATATAGCTTCCAGCAGTAGCTGAGCTGAACAGGCATAGGAATTTGTAGGCACGGGCAGTAATGCACTGAAACAACAATAATATTTACTTGGTAAACTTGCATTTAAGCAGGTTTGAATCATATGGTGAAAGCAATATAGAATTACATTAGACTCTAGTTTGAGTTTCACCAAGTACAAATAAACATGGTTGAGCAGACTAAAAACCTCAAAAGGCTGCATGCAATCCGAGTACCATGGACCAAACAGCAATCATGACAGTGAAGCAAAATAATGACTCAAAGGCCTAAATAGGGAAATTCAGAAACATACTGCTAAAAGGCCTGTAGCTGGAAGCTAAGACCAGGCAGCTAGGAGAATTGCTGAAAGATGTAGAAAAGCAATGCAGCAGCTGGGCCCAGCTGATCAAACAGAGAATAAATGGAGCAGAGCACACTGAATTCCAATACTGAATGGACTGAGGTAACACTGAGTAAAGCAGGGCAGGAAAACAGGGACTAGCTGATAGCTGAGCAGCAGAGCCAAGATCAGGTGCAATCAATTGAAGGAGAAACTCAGGAGGCAGCAAGAGCAGAGTGAGCTGAAACATGCAGGGGGAGCTGAAACAGGCAATAACAATTGCAGGAAAACTGAGGGCAGGCAGGAGCCAGATGCACGGGCTAAACTAAACAAAGTGCAAACAAGGGCAACAAAAGCTGGGAAAAGGAGAAAGCCCCAAAAGAAAACACACAACCCCCTCCCCTCACACACACAAACTGGAGAACAGGAAAACAAGAATACAGGGAAGCACACAGCAGCAGCCGGAAGCAAAAAACAATACCAAGCAAGGCAGGAGACAGACACAAAAGAATCTGGCAGAACCAGAGTCCAGAACAAGCAAAGCCGGGGCACCCAAGGGAGAGGACAAACCAACAGAGCCTCCAGCTGGCAAACAGAAAGTGCTTCAGAGAGAGGCTACGAGGAACTGCTTATATAACTCAGGAAATAGGTGTGGCTGGTTGCTCACTCATTGAACTGCAGGTGTAGCCATTCAGTAATATTACAGTGGCCGTAAAACCCTTGTACTGCTTATCATGTCAACAGAATATGAGGTTACAGACAGAAGGGAATGGAGGGTGGTACATTGAAGGAATGGGGCTGAGGAATTGTGGAACTCTTTCAAACCAAGTCATTTCGGAGGTAATAGAGTTGTGGATAACCAGAGTTAACTAGAGAATAAGGTCCAGATATTGCCAAGTTTGGATGAAGATGGAAATAAGAAAAGTAATACAGTAGAAGAGGAGGACATTTAAAGTGCAGAAAGTGGGGCAGGGGGCACAGTCCTGCATAAAGACAGATTTTGTATTTGTACAATATTGAACTCTCTTCAGAAAGGTTGTAATAATTAAGTAATAATGCCTGACAGGGTGTATGTCGTGCTGGGATAAAGTCACGCCTCAGGTGGCTGGGCACGAGGCCACAGGCCGAGTGCCGTCCAACAACTGAGGTGTGACGTTAGGGCCTACTATTCCAACATAGCAAACATCTAATCCCAGAAGCTTTGTCCATAGCTGTCCAGAACTCCATCATCAGCATAATTGACTATGGTTTCATTATCTATGGATCTGCCACAACCTCAATTCTCAGGCGTGTTTCGACTTCCCTCAATCAAGCCTGCCGACTCGTTACTGGTTCCCACCGTTTCACCCACACCTGCGACCTCTACTCCAAAACGGGCTGGCTGCAACTGAACAACTGAATCAAATACCAAACCTGCATCACTGCTAAGAAAATCATGATGGGAAAGGCACCATCAGGAGTCAGCACCCTCCTCAAACCCAAAATCACCAACCGCAACACCAGGAGCTCTAAGCCCCAAATCCTTCAAATCCCCCCACTGCCGCACGTCCCAAGGCCAAAGGTCGTTTGTATACAGGGCTCCAAGCTGGTTGAATGAGCTCTCTAATGACACCTCATCCACAGCAACGCTTGGAGCGTTCAAAAAAAGCTCCGCCACTCCATAACTGGCACCTCCACCTGTGCTTGCACCCCATAACATCTTCATTTCCTACTCTGTTTCTGACCTTATAGTTGTCAGTTTCTGCCCTCTTTTCTTGCACTTACCTGTCCAATGCAACTTCTAATATGTACTAATGTGTGCTCTGTGTCTGTCCTGACAAGGCCCCTCGGGTGCCTCACCCTGACCCTCTACACCTATGCCTTCCCATACCCTCAGCCCTCTCCCCTTCTTGCCCTCCTCCTCCTATTGTTTCTTGAGTTACTCATTGCTCAGTCTGATTTTGTCAAGCAAAGTTACTGTCTAAAACCATGTACCTGTAACTGTTTTATGTTTTAGTGTCTGTTACCCTGTAACCAGCATGACGTGGAACCTTTGTAAAAGAGCCTTGGCTCAAAGGTACTTTGTAATCCTAGACACAAATAAATAAATAAATACATTATTCCTATTATACAATGGCCCATTGTTATATATAAAATTAAATAGTTTTAAAGAATGTTTTAATTAGTGTGGAAAAATATTTTTGTTTCTTAAGAGGAGATACAAAAAAGGAATCATCAGGATCATCCATATTGGTTCACAGTGAGGCTGAAACTAGACCTGTGATGTTGTGCTGGTATAACATCATGGGTCCAGTCTCAGACTGACCAATCAGAGACCAGGATTCTTTCTTGCCATTGTAATAATTAATAACAGCACCTGTTTGATTCTAAGCATAATGCCAGTCTACAGCTACCACCTTAGGCCATTCTTGTAAAAGAGGTTATTTTACCTAAGTGCCTTTTCCCTGATAATAAATATAAATTAATAAATATTATTTTAAAATGACAGAAAAAGATAATTAGTTATGAAGCAGGAATGATGTGATGTTGCCTAACTGGAACACACTGAAGTTTCTTTTTTTTAATAAATCAAAGAAATAAAAGACACCCCTGATCACGCCCAGTCATGATCTGTGATATGGTATGTGTGAGGGAAAGAAAGAGGGCATTCAGAAAATATAAGATGACACAAAGGAAGGAGGACATGGAGGTTTATAGGGAGAAGCAGAGGATAACAGGGCAGAAGATAAGGAGGGCTAAAGCTGACACTGAGGAGAAAACAGCTAGGCGGCCCAAAGGGGAGATAAAACTTTTTTTTCGATATGTGGGGAAAAGAAGGAAGGCGAGGCAGGGGATAGTATGGTTGGGGGGGGAATACAACTGGAGGGGGACTCTGAGAAAGCAGAGGTGCTGAATAGCTACTTCTCCTCAGTCTTCACAGAGGAGTGGGTGGGTAGGGGACCCGAGCTGAGGGGGAGGGGTAGGGAACACAAAAAGGTGGATCCTAGTCTTTTTAGCATAGACAGGGTTAAGGAGGAACTAGTCAGATTAAAGGTGGACAAAGCAATGGGGCTGGATGGCTTGCATCCGAGGGTACTCCAGGAACTGAGGGAAGAGCTGGCTGCCCCACTGACAAGACTGTTTAACTTGTCCCTGGATACAGGGTGGGTGCCAAGGGACTGGAGGAGGGTGGATGTGGTGCCAATGCACAAGGGGGGCAGTAAGGAGGTGGCGGAGAATTATCACCTGGTCAGCCTCACCTCAGTGGCGGGTAAGGTAATGAAGGCACTAATAAAGGAAAGGGTGGTGTACTACCTGGTGGATAGCAGCCTGCAGGATGATAGGCAGCATGGCTTCATGAATTGGAGGTTATGCCAGATGAACCTGATAGAATTCTTCAACTGGATGACGCAGGTAGTTGACCAGGGAGGGGCGGTGGATGTAGCCTAACTTGACTTCAATGAGCCCTTCGACACCATCCCTCACAGAAGGCTAGTAAATAAGCTGGAAAGCTTAGGGGGTGGGATGGAAAATAATTAGGTGGGTGGAAAACTGGTTGGCGGGCAGAAGCCAGAGAGAGGTGGTAAATGGGTGCACTCCAGGGTGAGGGGGGTGACAAGTGGGATGTCCCAGGGGTCAGTACTGGGACCCCTCCTTTTTAATATCTACATCACTGATATAGCAGACAGGCTGTAGGGAAGGGTGTGCCTATTTGCAGATGATACGAAAATCTGCAATTTGGTGGACACCAAGGTGGTGGGGTGGAAGCCATGAGGCAGAACCTGAAGATTCTGGAGGAGTGGTCGGAAACTTGGCAACTGAAATTCAATGCCGAAGAGTGTGCTGTGATGCACTTGGGGCGTAAAAACCTGTGTGCAGCTTACACTTGAGGGGGGGAATAAAAAAAACAGAGCAGGAGAGGGATCTGGGGATTATAATATCAAGCAACCTTTAAGATCAACTGCAGATATACTATAAACATATTAAAAACATTACTCCTTTTCCTTAACATAAGGACAACCAGGCCTTACTTATTACTTATGAAATGAAGAAATTGCCATTTGTCATGTACAGATACTATTTTAATGCTCTCCTATTTGATGGTTTCACAGAAAATCCCCGAGACATTTTCAGACCAGCTGGCAGAATCTTGGGTGAGTGCTGATTCCATTCAAGTAACAATGACATAATTTTCCTCAAGTCCTGGCAGCTCAGTACATACACACACACACAAATATATATCAGATAGTAAAATGGCAACAACTCATGTTTACCTTCAATTGTCTGAGGACCTTTGTTTATTGAATTTTATCAATACAGCATTACAGATAACCTAGACTTTAGCAAGGCATTTGACTCAGTCCCACACAAAAGATTAATATACAAGTTAGCCAGCCTGGGTGTGGGTCCCAAGATGATAGCCTGGGTAAAGAATTGGCTGGAGAATAGGACACAGAGGGTAATAGTAAATGGAGTCCACTCTGAAGAAAGGGGGGTTACTAGTGGGGTGCCGCAGGGTTCAGTATTAGGACCGGTCCTCTTCAATGTCTTTGTAAGCAACATTGCAGAGGGACTGGAAGGAAAAGTATGTCTCTTTGCAGATGACACAAAGATCTGCAACAGAGTTGATGCACAAGGTGGGGTGGAAAGGATGAGAAGGGACTTGGCAAGGTTAGAGGAATGGTCAAATGTATGGCAGCTTAGATTTAATGCTAAGAAGTGCAAGGTAATGCACCTGGGGAAAAAAACTCAGGGGAAGAGTACACAATGGGGATGAGATACTAACAACAACAAAAATGGAAAGGGACCTGGGGGTAGTCATATCAGATGACTTAAATGTGGGCAAGCAATGTGAGAGGGCAGCAAGGAGGGCTGGGGGGATACTGGGATGCATAGGGAGAGGCATCACCAGTAGAAAACAGGAAGTTATCTCTCTGTACAGACAGCTGGTGAGACCCCATCTGGAGTACTGTGTGCAGTTCTGGAGACCCAATCTCCGCAAGGACATAGACAAGATGGAAGCTGTCCAGAGGAGGGCAACCAAAATGAAGCAGGGTCTGCACCGGAAGACATATAAAGAGAGACTAAAGGAGCTTAATATGTATAGCCTCGAGAAAAGGAGGGAGAAGGGGGACATGATAGAAACTTTCAAGTATCTCAAGGGAATCAACAAAGTCCAAGAGGGTAGCATCTTTCAAAAAAAGAGGTGTGCAAGAACAAGGGGGCACAATTTGAAGATAGAGTGGGGAGGGCAGCTCAGAGGTAATGTAAGGAAGTACTATTTCACACAGAGGGTTGTGGATGCATGGAACAGCCTTCCGGAGGAGGTTGTGGAGTCAAAAACAGTGGTTGAATTCAAGCATGCATGGGACAGCCATGAGGCAATTCTAGGGGTTGGGGGTAGAAAGAAGTAGGCTGCTGGTTAACTAGGATCTGCAGCTTATCCATTAGGTAGGGAAATGGGCAGACTGGGTGGGCCATGCGGTCCTTATCTGCCGTCAAATTCTATGTTTCTATGTTTCACAGATGAATCAGTAATTTTTAGGGGACAATACTTTGAAATTAGAAGGAAACTGCTGGGCTTCATTCAGGGCAGGAAGAGAACAAAGGAAACAAAAAAATGTTCCTGTTAAGAGGCTGTCATGTTGTTTATGTGTTTTTTTTGGGAGTGATACTGAACACCAAGTGTTGATCAGCATAGGAAAATTGACAGATATCTAGTCATGGTGTTTTACTTGAAAAATTTGATTAATACAGACCACCACCAGAAAATTGGAAGCAAAGACTGAT
Organism: Neoceratodus forsteri; assembly: GCA_016271365.2. Lineage (NCBI taxonomy): Eukaryota > Metazoa > Chordata > Ceratodontiformes > Ceratodontidae > Neoceratodus > Neoceratodus forsteri. Next base: position 1,415,130,202 of record CM028129.1, read on the forward strand.
TTTTGAATGTTGTAATATGATGTACTGAGCTGCCAGGACCTTGAGGAAAATGATGTCATTGTTGCTTGAATGGAATCAGCACTCACCCAGGATTCTGCCAGCTGGTCTGAAAATGTCTGAGGGATTTCTGTGAAACCTTCAAAAAAGACAGGCAGTAAAATAACATCCGAACATACAAAATGACCATTCTTGCACATTACTCGCAATATATATAGAGCGGTTGTTGTCACGGTGAGCAAATAAAATATGTTAAAAGCATTTTAAAAACACTGCAGTTGATCTTTAAGGTAGGTAGCCAATGCATCGAAGCTGTGAGGAAGGCAAATGGAATGTTGGCATGCATTGGGAGAGGCATAACTAGCAGAAGGAGGGAGGTACTGATGCCTATTTACAAAGTCACTGTGAGACCACACCTGGAGTATGGGGTCCAGTTCTGAAGACCGCACCTACACAAGGACATAGATGGGATAGAGTGGGTTCAGAGAAGGGCAACCAAGATGGTGCACAGTATGCAGGGGAAGCCATATGAGCAGAGGTGTAGGTAATTGGATCTGTACCCACTGGAGACCAGAATGGTGAGAGGGGACATGATTGAAACTTTTAAGTACGTGAAGGGGATCAGTAAGGTGAAGGAGGGGAGCTTATTTAAAAGGAAGGAAGAGGCTAAAACTAGAGGGCATATCCTAAGATTGATGGGCGGAAGATATAGAGGCAATGTAAGGGGGCGATTCTTCATGGAGAGGGTGATGAAGGCCTGGAATAAACTACCAGAGAAGGTGATGGGGTCTGAAACAGTGGAGGAATTCAAGAAGGCATGCAACAGACATATGGGATTGGTAAGTGGGGGGAAGTGGAGGGCCCGAGGAAAAGGAGATGAGTAGGGGAGGGAAGGGAACGGGCAGCCTTGATAGGCCATTGGGGTCTTTTTCTGCTGTCGGACTTCTGTGATTCTGTGATGGCTTTTAGATTTGCTCACATGATTCAAGAAGCAGCTCCCTCCTAGATCTGCTAACATTACATTAGATGGAAATCTTTGCTTCCTTGTATCCCCTGAGGAATATTAAAACCTGCCATATTTTAAATGTACTGTGACACATCTGGCTTTTTGGAAAACAAGCTTATAGAGCCTGAAGTTTTCAAAAAGTTTTTCATGAGAAAAAAGTACAGAACCTTAGCTTGATGTGAAAAATAAATGATGTATCAAGTTTTTCTAAACTCTTACAAAACAATTGCTGGCTTGGATGAAACCTCTCAGGTGGTTATCATGAACACTAGGCTTCCTGCTTCCTCTTGCCCAGCAGCAGCACTAGAAAAGTGGACTAGGAAGACAGGAAAGCCCCAGGCTTAAGTGCCCTTATAGCACTGGTAACATGAAGGCTGAGCAATATACTCCAGCACGACATTAAAATTCTTTATCATTTCCATGCATGGTAGTTCAGTGCCTGAAAAGTCCTTCACTTCACGACAACAGGGTATCAGGATGCAATGTATCTGTCAGTGAATTTTAGTGCTATATAAAGCGTAACGTGGTTTTAGCAGCCTATTGTCCAGTGCCGGTGTTTTTGCTGTATGCTTGATTCATTTTGTGCTTCCAGGCACTGCAGCTCAAGTGGAGCCACAGCTGCAGTTTGTTACAGGTTCTGATTTGCCTCCAGCGCAAGAAAGAAGCACTTGCCACAATCATGGTGGCTAGGTGGCCTCCACAGACTTTGCCTCTCTGATACACTGTTGGGATCTGCCATCTTCCACACAGTGGAAGCAATGTTGCTGGTTCCAGGTTGAGCACCTTTGCAAGTCCCAACATCTCTGCAATGGGTAATTTGATTTGAACCAGCTATTTTGCTGGCACACCATTAAGACTTGCAGGGGGCAGGGGAGTGTGGGGTGGGGGAGTGGTGAGGGGGTGGAGGAGGAACACTGGCCCACAGAGGAGTATAAATTAGCAGCACCCCACACTAGGCAATTAATTTCACATAGGTTAAGTGAGCATCTCTCTAGTCTTTAGCCAAGAATTCATGGGTTTGACTGTTTATTGCATTATGTTGATCTGTGTTCTTGCTCTATGTTTACGTGGTTCCACTGTTTTGACACATCTTATTATCTACAGTAACAAGAAAATGTAGTTCTCATTTTATTTCCCAATTTGGGGTAGTGGTACCCCCATGTGGGGGGGGGGAGGGGCAGGCATTCCAGATTGTATACTACTCATCAGGACTCCAGTATTTGTTGCTCGGTTGTTGTACTTGGATTATCACCTTACAGAATGTTGGGCTTCTCCACTCTTGTGCCTTTTTGTTGGGACATCATAACCTTTTAATGCAGTGGCACTGGCAACTGCAAAGAACAACAACCTTACCTATTCAAACTCAATATTTAGCTCTTGAAGTGATTGGTAATATATATACAGACAGTAGCAGCATTTTAAAGTGGCAGTATTTGCTAGTTGGCAAACATAGAATCCTAATAGTAATATATTTCTGGCACACCAAAATCAGTACATCCATTTTTATTCCCATATTGTCTTGTTCCGGAACAGAGATCAATGATTTTGAACTCCCATTTAAAGTTTGTGCTATCTTGTCATGTCCACCATCAAACAAACACAACAAGATACAATGCATATATAAATGTGGTTCGGTTACATCAGAAATGTGTGCTATCACCATCATAATATATCTGCAAAATGTAACCTCAAAAGCAGAGATAGAAACACTAATGGACGTTATTTGTATTGACTTGAGTCAGTAGTAACCCAACTAATAAAAACTGTTTTAAAGATATATATATATATACACACACACACACACACATATATATATATATATATATATATATATATATATGTATGTCCAGATATACATTATTGCTGTAATGTGTTGGGTGAATTATTTTGCTGACTAGCAAATATTGCTGCTTTAAAAGTGTAACACTCCATGAAACACGAACATGTATTTCTGGCTACTTCACCTTCACTGTGTCTGTGATGGTCTCCACAGGAACTGGAACCTGGACTCAACGTGGGGTCTAAGATTAAGAAGAATGTTTATTTTTTAAATACTGAAACTTACATCCCTTATTTAAAATGTGTTGTCTGCCCACATATATTATTTTATTGGATCACAGTGTTCTATTTCTGTATATTAAGGTGCTGTGCTGATTGACGTCAGTTAGGAAAGATATATATGAACATTTTATTTTTAAACCCTCCAAATGAGTAAGGCACTAAAGTTGCAGCAGCACAGCAGCCAGCAGCCCCCTCCACCCGTTATTTGGTACACCGTCTGAATAGCAGATTTTGTTATCGAGGAGGAGGAGTCATCTGAGCAAACTGCATTCCCACCCTTACATCAGCATCTCCTGGTTGGGCTGCTGCCTGCTTGCTTTCAGGATTAAATCTTTGGTTAACTGTGCAATCAACTCCCCCTATACCTTTTCCATCTTGAGCATATGAATTCAAAACTGTGGATGTGCCACATGTTATAATAAAATGAAACATCAGTGATGGTAGTATGCTGCTGAACATCTACTGAATGTAGTAAGAGATTTAAGTTAAGTAGGTGTGTCATAGTTTGCTTTATTCTCACACTTTAAAGGCTGGACGGTGTACCATATGGTACTGAGTTAGTTTGAAAGTTTGGTTTGGAAGGTGGTTGGTACAGTGACAGCTGATCTGACGTCTGATGCCAGGTCAGAAGGAACATCTATTATCTCTCTTACTGACACTCAGACAGCGATGGACTGAGGTGGTAAGCAGAAGGCCATGAGACTATTACAGTAGGTTGGTCGGCTTAGGTGATTGTGGTGGGGGTGGGGTGGGGTGTGGGAGGCGGGTCCTGAACAGGTGGGTCAGGAGGAGATCCTGTGCCCTTGGGGAGTGGGGCAGGGGCATCACTGGACAACTCCAGGACTAGTATTGTCAGCAGTTGGGGGGGAGCACCGTGTTGGGGACAGGATAGAGGCAGTCCAGAGGAGGGCAACTAAAATGGTGCAGGGTCTGCAAGAGAAGCCGTATGAGGAGAGACTAAAGGAGCTTAATATGTATACCCTTGAGGAAAGAAGGGAGAGGGGGGACATGATAGAAACTTTCAAGTACCTCAAGGGAATCAACAAAGTCCAAGAGGGTAGCATCTTTCAGAAAAGAGACTTGCAAGAACAAGGGGACACAATTTAAAGATAGAAGGAGGGCGTGTCTAGGGGCAATGTGAGGAAGTATTATTTCACAGAGAGGGTAGTGGATGCATGGAACAGCCTTCCTGAGGAAGTTGTGGGGTCTAAAACTGTGGGAGAATTCAAGAATGCATGGGACAGACATAAAGCAATTCTTGTGGGGGGCAAGAAGATAAAGGCTGTTGGTTAACTAGGATCTGCGGCCTATCCTGTAGGTAGGGAAATGGGCAGACTAGATGGGCCTAGCGGTCCTTATCTGTCGTCAAAGTCTATGTTTCTATGTTTCTATGATAAGGACATGGCTATAGGCTTCAGCAGTCTTAAACAGCACTGCATTGAAGGCTGTTTAGAGCAGCTGAAACTGTTGAATAGACAGCTGTGCCACTGTTCCTGGGGATTCCCTCATATCCACATACACGGGAGTATATGTTGCGTTGTCTGGTACCATGCGCCTTTGAATATGGCCCCTCTTTGCCAACACTATTTAAGTAATAAGGCATGACCAACGGTTATGTTAATGGTCTGTTAATCACCTTCTGAGGTGTACTGAGGCATGAGGTGTAGCAGAGTGCTACAAGTTCTTAGACAGTTATTGATTGACCACTGAATGACCATTAACATAAAACGTGGTCATACCTTATTGCTATTATAACAGAATGTTTTTAAATAGTGTTAAACCTTGATCAGCATATGATTAGGCTCTGCATGTATATTAATCAAAGATTCTGAAATAGGTAGAAGGAAAGTTGGCCGCTGACTGGACAAAAGGTACTTTCAGCCAGGCTGTTATACCAGCACAACAGCCTGGCTGAAAGTAGCGCAACAAAAATATGTTTTAAAAAATACATCAAATTTACTAAAAAGGATTCATTTAATAATTGCATTAAGGTACTTAAGTTAGGGTGCATTATGGTGCTCTAACAGTCATTCTCGGGTGATGGAAGCAGTCTGCTTTGCCTTGTGCTTCAACCCACCCTACGAGGGCTGTTATTTAAGCAATAAGGCATGACTGTAAGTACATTATGGCGGGTTAACAGCCTAGCTCAGGTGGTTTTAACTTTGAAACACAAGACGAACCTGAGTGCTTTCACCACCTGAGAAGGGCTATTAGCCCAACATAACATGCACACACCCAGCTGCCAGGCAGCTCAGGTGGATGTGGCCTGTCCTCCTCAGGATGCACCCTTGCCTGTGACCCAGCCAGTCCACTCCTGATTATAAGGGCCTTTGTGCTGTCTTTGGTTAAAACAGCCACTAATCAGGCCATTTCAACTAAATCATACAGCATTTCTAGCACTTCTGTGAGCAAGGCCCACATCATTTTGACCTCTTCATACAGCCCTGAGAGGGATTTGGTTTGGATGCAAGCAATGAAGTTCAAGGGCATAAAATTAAATTAATGACACTATACGTATACTGTAAAACTAGGTGTTTTCACTATAAGAACATGTTTACTACATTTGCTGAATGTGAGGATTGTGCTAAAATAAACTGGTGCTAATCTGCCAAAATTGCACATTTTCAATAAAGGTGAATTGGGCACTAATCGTTTAGCACTAAATTAAATTTAGACAATTTGTGCCAGTTAGTGCCATGCACTCAATATAACTAATGTGAAAACTCATTTTACACTATACCGGGACTTAGCAAGAGAAACAAACAGGAGAAAAAAATGGTTTATAACTCTGAAACCTGGTTTGGTTGAAATAGGGGCTATGGCCTCGTTGATGTAGCCTGCTTGTTTATGTGCTGGCTATCAGTTCAGTTCAATTCAATTCAATTCAATTCAATCTTTATTTATAAAAAGCGCCTTTCTAAAACCAAGGCGCTTCTACAGCAATAAATGATTAAAATACAGCAGTAAAACAACAGGCTAAAACCAATAAACAATAGCAGCATTAAAAACCAGAATATGCTAGGCTAAACAAATGAGTTTTCAGGGCAGCTTTAAAACTTTGGATGGTCAGGTAATCTCGCACCCGATGAAGTAGAGAATTCCATGGGGTTGAGGCCATGAAACTAAATGACCTGACCCCAGATGTCTTCAAACAGACCTTGAATCTCTAGCAATCCCTTGTTGGTGGATCTGAGAGGGTGGGAGGGACAGTTGGGGTGAAGGAGATCTTGCAGGTAACTAGGCCCCTGTTCATGTAGGGCCTTATAGGTCAGCAAACTGACCTTGAAGATGATCCACCACTGTACTGGCAGCCAGTGCAGTCCGTGGAGGACAGGCATTATATGACTGGTCCTAGAGGTACCAGTCAAAAGCCTGGCCACTGCATTCTGCACTAGCTGCAGGTGGCAGATATCAACCCCCAGTAGCCCTAGGTAAAGGGCGTTGCAGTAGTCAAGGCGGGAGGTAATGAAGGCATGGACCAGAGTTGGAAGATCATCGGAAGGAACCAGGTCCTTCACCCGGGTAATATTCCTCAGATGGTAATGTAACCCCTAGATGGCGCTATCCCAGGGGCTACTACCCCTGCCTGATTTGCCACTAACAGGTTGAGGAGCCTGGATCCAATGGTGGGTGCCTCCACCCAGAGGTCAGGGTTTGCAATAGTTAAACTTACTTGGTCACAGCCCTCTGGGACACTGCAACCCCCCTTTCTTCCCACTAGTGGCCCACACAATATATCAGAATTACCTTCACAGTATACACTTACCCCCAGGGCTGGTTCAGGCACTGGGACCTCCTGTAAAATAAGATACAGTGCAACAATCACAGTACAATACTTTAACATAGACAAATACCTCAGGCAGTATAACTTTGCTGAAACAAGCAGCTCTGATTTATTTAGGGGGAATATAACAAGGACAGGGGGAAATCAGGTTAATTAGCTTATCACTTTACTCATCTACCTATGGCTCTGTGCACAGGCCTATCCCTACCAGTTACTGTCCCTGGGTACCCAAGCCCTAGTGGCTAGTCCAAACTGTGGCAGCTGGTAGGGGCCCTTTCCCACAGAGAAAAGAAAAATTAGTTTAAACAGTCAGCAGTACAGTGATTCCATTTGGATTTAATGTGGCAATTCAACAGGGAGCGACCCTGAATTAGTACTCACGACCTCCAAACAAGATAGGGTCCTTCAATGTCAGCAGGGCTACTCTTGAGCTCCACGAGACTCCTCACACATTTATATGGCAAACAGGCAGGCTGCTTCTCTATCCCGATCGCAATTACTTCACAATACCCGGGAGAACACACAGCAGATTCAGTTCCTGACAGACCGAGTGCAATTCAGCAATTTCTCCAGTCTTCTACAGGGTGAGCCTGGTTTCTACTCTTCAGATATCCTTTGATTCTCTTCACAGGATGGATTCAGTCCTAACAAGCAGTTACACAAGCTGCAGACCGGAACTCTGGGCCTTACACACGTTTCCCGACTAAAACTGCACACTGAAAAGCACAGGGTCCTTCCTTCTTCACTGCCAGAGCTCAACTGAAACTCCAACAGACAAAACTGGCACTTCCTTTGAGTTCCTCCCAGTTCTTGACTGGATTGGCTGTCACCACATAGACTGCTCCTGTTGGTCCAAAAAGGCCAAGTCTAAACTACATCTCCCAGAGTCACTGCCCATACAATCCTCTTGTGGCTGGCTCAGATTATGAGTCCAAGTTCTGATTCGTCCAAGGCACCATTTTAGAGCTAGCTTACCCCACACTGATTGGTCCAGTTCAGCAGTTCAAAACCAGAATGGGAACTAGGCAGACACAGTTCTGACTGCAAAGAAAGCAGGTTAGACAAACTGTAATTTCATTATTACTCTAAATGGTTTCTGGCAAACAGTTACATCTTTCAGATAGGTTCCTTTGCACTCTAGTGACTGCAAAATGGAATCAATTGGCAGCAGCTCGAGTGGTACTCAATCAAAGAAACACACAGTCCCCCATACAACTAATTATGTCTGCGAAGACAGCTCTTAAAGAGACAGTACCAGAGGTTCTAAAAACACTCACTGATAAATGGCTTAAACGCCAAACACCATTCAGGCTTGGAGCATTCAAGCAAGCTCCTGGAAGTCTTTTGGGAACCCCCATTTGCAGGGGGGTTACACCCTTCCTGGCCTGGGAAAGCTTGACATCCACGTCAAGCAAGTACCCCCATAAGTTTCAACTGCAACCATATACATTTGCATTAGGCTCGCACATGTAATCATCAGTCAATATATCATTTTACCAAGAACACATTTCTGAAACATTGCAGCATCGCCACTTTACACAGTATTACATACACATTGTACCATAACTCAAGTTATTACCTCTTGTACATGAAACCTGAAGAGAGGGGCCCTTCCTATCAGTTACCTTGGGGCTGGATGGGGCAAGGGCACCATACTTAGAGGGCAACACAAGTAACTTGAGTTAGCACTGACGCCAGTTTGGGCAATGAGCTCGGGACACATACACCTTTATGGACAACATTGAGAGGCAGATCCACTGGCCGCCCAGGGAATCATAACTGAGGTGCACCACAGGTTTTACAGCTCGACCAGTCTTTCTAGGGGAACTGTTACAGTCTCTGCACTCTGAGCCTCATTTTCAGCATTGTCCTCACTTGTCAGGAGTCTCCATGGGGGTAGAGAGGCTAGAACTTGGGGCACTTTCAGCTCCAGGAGTTACAGTTTCTGAGTCCACAACATTTGGCTCGATGGAGAGCTTTCGGACACTGGCAGTGGACTGTCAGGGCACTCAAAATACTCTTCTTGTTCTGGTGTATCACCAGTCTGACCTAATCCATCATTTTCCTCCCTGAAAGCTCAAACAGTTCAACCATACACAATGATTCCATTTCATCTGATCTGATGCTTTGCACTTCACTTTCTGGGAGCATTGGCTCCAGGGATGAAGCTGGGGCTTGGACAGTCCAGAAGGTCCAGCTTCATCTCCAGTATTGACTAGGGATTGCCCAAACAATTGACTCAGTTCGTAAGAAGGATAGTATTCAAAGTCACTCTCACTTTCTTCCGATATGGACTGACAGTCATGCTCAACTGGGACTTGTGGAGGGAACACTTTAACTTTGCTTCTGTAGGTGCAGACTTTCTTGATCTTTTCTTAGCAGCAGCTCTAGTCACTGGTCCAGAGGGGCATCTTCTAGGGGCTCAGACTCAATTAAGATTTGTCCAATGGGCAGTAAATGATTTCTATGCATTGTTTTACATCTTTTGAATTATTCTCAGGCCTTACTTTGTACACTGGCAGATCATCTAGTTTGCCCACTACAATGTGGGGAGATGGTGCCATCTGTCAGCAATCTTGTGCTTGCCATGCAGTCCCAGATTTCTTAGCAATCACCGATCTCCTCCTGGAGTTCCTGCTTTCACCTTTTATCATACCTTTCTTTGTTGGCCAGATTTCTTTTGGCAGCCATGGTTTGAGCCAGTTGGTACGCATGAGTTAGCTGGGCCTTTAACTTTTGCACATACTGTAAATAGTTGTCAGCTTGAACCCATCAGAGAGACCCCAAAACACACATCTACCGTAGTCGAGCTTCTCTTCCAAACATCAGGCGGTAGGGGGAGAACCCAGTGGCATCACTTTTGGTGCAGTTATAAGCATGTACCAGGGTGCTAATTTGTTGGCTCCATCTAGGCTTGTCCTTTGGGTGCAGGGTGCATAGCATATCTAGCAAAGTGCGGTTGAAACGTTCAGGCTGTGGGTCCCCCTGGGGGTGGTAAGGAGTGGTTCTGGACTTTCTCACTCCCTCACAGAGAAAGCATCTCTTTGATCAGACGACTCTCAAAGTCTCTCCCTTGATCAGAATGGATTCTTTGTGGAGCCCCATAGTGAACAAAAAGTTTTCTACAAGTACTTTGGCCACAGTGGATGCTTTCTGTCTTTGTGGGAATGCTTGGGCATATCTCGTGAAATGGTCAGTGACCACCAGCACATTACTGATATTTCTTTGATCTGACTCCAAACTCAGAAAATCAATACAGACCAGCTCCATGGGTGCACTGGTGGTGATGTTAATAAGGGGCAGCCCTCTGGGGCAAAGCTTTTCTGTAAGCAGCGACTACAAGTTCGAATGTGTTGCTCCACATCAGCCCCCATCTTAGGCCAATAGAATCTGGATCTCACCAAGTCAAGTGTTCTGTCTATACCAAGGTGCCCCTGTGGTTGTGCAAGGACATCAGTACTGAGTCTCAAAGGCAGTGGGCAGCACTAGTTGTTGTTTGTCTACTTGTCCCCTCTGTCTACTGTTTCTCTGTATAACAGTTTATTGATCAGTTTCAACTTAGGACCTTCTTTGTATAATAGTGCAGTTCTCAAATCCGTGGAGCGAATTTGAACACATCTTTTCCTGCATAGAGGGCTTCTAAAGCTGCTTTGATCATGGGATCATGGGATTGAGCCACCGAATACTGTCATTGTCCAGCTGAGGCAGTGCACCAATGTCTATTGCAGAAAAGTGGCAATAAGCAGCAGGTATGCAATTCTCAGAGGGTCCCAAGCAATCCACCATGCAGTCCATTGCGTCTGTGGACATTTGTTCCTCCCCTGTCAAATCTTCCGGTAGAGTGCCCAATGTCAGGTTCTGCCAATCGGACCCAATCATTCTGGGGAACAGGCCTCCGAGAGAGCATCAGCATCTATGTGGTTCAGACCTGCTCGGTATTCGAGAGCATATCATATGTAGATAATGCAGAAAGCCACCTATGGCCAGTGGCATCCAACTTAGCTGAGGTCTGCACATAGGTCAAAGGATTATTGTCAGTTTTACTAGTATTTTAGCCCCATACAAGTACTCATGGAATTGGTCAACAATAGCCCACTTCAAAGCTAGAACTCTAACTTATGTACAGGATAGTTCTTTTCGGATGGGGTCAGGCTTCTACTGGCAAAGGCCACTGGTCTCAGGCCATTCTCGTGCTCTTGGTACAACACAGCCCCCAACCCTTGCAAGCTAGCATCAGTGTGCAGGACGTAAGGTTTTCTTGGATCGGCATAGGCCAGCACTGGAGCATGGGTAAGTTGATATATGATCTCATGAAAAGCAGTCTCACAATCAGGAGTCCAGCGGGCACCAAATACTTCACCGGATGAAAATACACTTTTCAGTCTTGAGGATGCTGACTTTTGGTATTTTTGTGGGTTGGGGATACCCTTGAGTAAGGTTAAGTAAAGGGCGGATCACTCTTGAATAGTCCTTGATGAAACGTGTCGACACAACCACAGAATCCCAGGAATCTTTGCAGTTCTTTTAGATTTTTGGCTGTGGCCAGGTGGTCAAGGCCTCAACTTTACTTGGGTCGGTCTCTATTCCTCGGTGGATACTATGTGTCCACATACTTTACTGATGTTTGAAAGAATTGACACTTATCAATGGACAGTTTAAGGCCAAAGTCCTCCAGTTGGTCCAATACCTTAAATAATCTGCTCTCATGTTCCTCCAGTGAGCTGCCAAACACAATAACATCATCTAGGTATACCAGGCACTCTAGTAAGTTCATGTCCCCACTGCACGCCCATCAATCGCTGAAAAGTGGCTGGGGCACCTGAAATCCTTGAGGCATCCCTCATGAATTCATAGAAGCCAAGCGGACAGATAAAGGCTGTCTTCTCACGGTCCTCTGGGGCCATCGGGATCTGGTAGTACCCACTGCGGAGATCCAGCACAGAGAACCACTTGCTCCCGCTTAGGCAGTCCAAAGCATCCTGAATGCGGGGCATTGTGTACTGATCAGGATAGTCCGCCGTTTAATGTGCGATAATCCACACACATCCTTACTGTTCCATTCTTTTTCCTCACTACCACAATGGGGAAGCATAAGGGCTTCTGGATTCTTGTATTACACCAGCAGCTAACATCTCTTGCAGATGCCGCTCACATCATCTATGTCAGCAGGTGCCAGGCGTTGAGACCTCTCCTCAAATGGTCTTCGTCATGCAGCCAGATATTGTGCTCAGCTCCTTGCAAGCATCCTACATCCCATTCCTTTAAAGAAAACACCTGGTCTATCTGGGCAAGCTTCTCACTGATCCTCACTTTCCATTCAGCTGGCAGCGGGAGTCGCCAAATCAAACAAGTCAGGCGTATTCGTCATTCTTCCTTGAACTCTTGCTGCTGGGTAGCACTGCAGTGTCTGCACAATGCACATTAGCCAGGATGCAACCTCTATTTACTTGAATGTCTCTTTCAGACACATTATGAACTTGGACCATTACCCTTCTGGCATAAGCATGGGCTCTAGCGGGCAAAATACTAGGCTTGACCAGCAGTCCCTCTGGCAATTTTCCATCGCCTGGTGCATCCAACATTAATATTTTATTCTTAACATCCTTTCTGATACGGACCTCTCCCTGTAAGGTACACTGGGCATTTGGCACCAGGATCAGAGACTCAGGATCCTTCTTCCATACAATTCCGACCGGTTCCTCTGGTTCTATTTTTTCAGCATCTCTATGTGCCTCATAGGCCTTCTTAATTAAAGCCGGAACTCTTAAAGCTCTACTAGTCTTTGACCCCTGTTTTTCATAACACAACTGTGCCAGCCTTCCGAACATATGAGCATTTGTTCCAATCAACAAAGGGACACCATCATACAGTCCAGTGGGGGACACACCAAGGCTAGGTCTCTACTTGTTCGGCCACTCCAGCCACGGAGGTGGGAAAGACAGCAAATTCGGATATACCCGGAATAGGGTAGGCCTTCTCACTTAACCCCCATACATGCAGTCCTTCTAATGGTTGTAAGGGTACGCCTGACAAATGCTTCTGATACCAATCCTGGAACATAATTGTCACTTGGGAGCCACTGTCTAATACAGCTCTTGTAGACACTCCATTCACCTTTACAGTGGTCTCCATGGAGGGACCCACTATTCTGGACCAGTCTGGAGAGGCGGTAGTGAGCCTGCACAACTGACCTTGCCACAAAGGACGTGAGTTAGCATTTTGGCGCCTCACTGGGATCATTTCGCACCTCTTAACCACTGATTTGTTCTCCAAGCTCTCCTTGTAGCCTATATGCAACTTTGTCAGTGTCTTTTGGGACCGGCATTCCTTTTCATGTGCCCATCTTTCCCACAATTATAGCAAAACATACTTTCTGGAGTTTGAGCTGGCCGAGGCGCCACACTGGGAGCCAGGGCGGGGTATACTAACTGGAAACCTTGTGCCATCTCTGTTCGCGCGTGATAAGCATTTGGAGACATCTCGCAGTTTCTCCACTTCCATGGTCAAGGAATCGAGTTCGGAGCTGGTATCATCAGGAGATACATGGGTGGGTACCCCACCCCATAGCAGATGCAGTCGGATATAGGTCAGGGCCCGTACTTGCAGGCGTGGCCTTCATAAAGGGACTGTTTTTGAATTCCCGGATCTCTCTCAACAGTTCGCCCCATCGTGGCATATCTTTTTCCTTGTCAGAGCACTCATTTACTGCCAACCTCTGCCCCTGAACTTCACTTGATGGGTCACCCTCAGTCACTCGGGTCATAGCCGCAGCTGTTGGTGCAGGTCCCTCCCGAGGTCGCCTTTCTCAACTCCTAACTTCTCATTAACTCATCATAGGAGGGTGGGATTCCAGTCGATTTGCCAGGCGTAACTGAAGCAACAGCAGTTCTGAGAAGGGGCAGACTTAAGGATCCTGTCCAGCCTGGTTCGTCCAGTTCAATCACTGGCAAACTACCCTTTCTTAGGCATTCTTGCAACAATTTTTCCAGCCGAGATACATACACAGACAACAACTCCCTTGGTACTGTTGTGCATCTCTTACTCTCCACCATAGGTCTTCATCAGAATCTGGGCCCCATACACATTCTCCAGGGCCTCAAGATAGGCCTGTGCAGTCACTTCAGGGTTACTGGCTCTGTTTAGCATGGATGGTAGCCAGGCAGGACCTCGGAGGCTCACTAACCTCTTCGCTTTTCAGCTTCCCGAGCATTGCCATTCTAGCACTTGGGGGCAACATAGTCTATCCAGGTCTCCCAGTCATCCTCCCTTGGGGGTGGGAGGGTGCCAGAGAAGATCCTCAACCTTGGTAAGAGTCGTGACTAATGGCAGGTGCAGAAATAGGAGTCTGCATTGGTTCAGCCACCATTACGGGTACTGGAGCGGAGAGGGTGTTGGGGAGGAACACCCCAGGTGGCAAGAATAGTTTCTTCAAGTCCTCCACAGTTTTCCTTCCCCAGCAACCATTTAGCAAATTTCTCCTCAAAAGTTTCAGATAGTGGTGGGGGCTTATTCCCCGGTCTTTACTGTCCTAGTTATCACCTCCAAGCAGTGAGGGCTCTCTGGGGTAATGGTCTGTGGCACTTTGGAGCTATCTATGGGATCCTTAAACCTACTAGGGCCAGAAAGTGTGGGTGAGCAGATTAGCATGCCGACCCACCACCACAGTGTTTTGTAAACCTTCCACCTTGGAAAGTACTCCTGTACAATGTCCGTATTGATACCCAAGGATGTCCAGTATAGCATAGCATTTTGGGGTCGATCTCTCCCCAGTACACCACTCCACCAGCCGGTGCACAGCCACTTCTGTCGGGTACCCATTTTTTCCTTAACAGTGGTTCATAATATGGCCACTAGAGGACACACAATCCCAGCGGTGAGCCTCAAGATGTAACCCCTAGATGGCGCTATCCCAGGGGCTACTACCCCTGCCTGATTTGCCACTAACAGGTTGAGGGCCTGGATCCAATGGTGGGTGCCTCCACCCAGAGGTCAGGGTTTGCAATAGTTAAACTTACTTGGTCACAGCCCTCTGGGACACTGCAACCCCCCTTTCTTCCCACTAGTGGTCCACACAATATATCAGAATTACCTTCACAGTATACACTTACCCCCAGGGCTGGTTCAGGCACTGGGACCTCCTGTAAAATAAGATACAGTGCAACAATCACAGTACAATACTTTAACATGGACAAATACCTCAGGCAGTATAACTTTGCTGAAACAAGCAGCTCTGATTTATTTAGGGAATATAACAAGGACAGGGGAAATCAGGTTAATTAGCTTATCACTTTACTCATCTACCTATGGCTCTGTGCAGAGCCTATCCCTACCAGTTACTGTCCCTGGGTACCCAAGCCCTAGTGGCTAGTCCAAACCGTGGCAGCTGGTAGGGGCCCTTTCCACAGAGAAAAGAAAATTAGTTTAAACAGTCAGCAGTACAGTGATTCCATTTGGATTTAATGTGGAATTCAACAGGGAGCGACTCTGAATTAGTACTCACGACCTCCAAACAAGATAGGGTCCTTCAATGTCAGCAGGGCTACTCTTGAGCTCCACGAGACTCCCACATTTATATGGCAAACAGGCAGGCTGCTTCTCTATCCCGATCGCAATTACTTCACAATACCCGGAGAACACACAGCAGATTCAGTTCCTGACAGACCGAAAGCAATTCAGCAATTTCTCCAGTCTTCTACAGGGTGAGCCTGGTTTCTACTCTTCAGATATCCTTTGATTCTCTTCACAGGATGGATTCAGTCCTAACAAGCAGTTACACAAGCTGCAGACCGGAACTCTGGGCCTTCATACACGCTTCCGACTAAAACTGCACACTGAAAAGCACAGGGCTCTTCCTTCTTCACTGCCAGAGCTCAACTGAAACTCCAACAGACAAAACCGGCACTTCCTTTGAGTTCCTCCCAGTTCTTGACTGGATTGGCTGTCACTCACAATAGACTGCTCCTGTTGGTCCAAAAAGGCGCAAGTCTAAACTACATCTCCCAGAGTCACTGCCCATACAATCCTCTTGTGGCTGGCTCAGATTATGAGTCCAAGTTCTGATTCGTCCAAGGCACCATTTTAGAGCTAGCTTACCCCACACTGTTTGGTCCAGTTCAGCAGTTCAAAACCAGAATGGGGAACTAGGCAGACACAGTTCTGACTGCAAAGAAAGCAGGTTAGACAAACTGTAATTTCATTATTACTCTAAATGGTTTCTGGCAAACAGTTACATCTTTCAGATAGGTTCCCTTTGCACTCCTAGTGACTGCAAAAATGGAGTCAATTGGCAGCAGCTCGAGTGGTACTCAATCAAAGAAACACACAGTCCCCCATGCAAACTAATTATGTCTGCAAGCAGACAGCTCTTAAAGAGACAGTACCAGAGGTTCTAAAAACACTCACTGATAAATGGCTTAAACGCCAAACACCATTCAGGCTTGGAGCATTCAAGCAAGCTCCTGGAAGTCTTTTGGGAACCCCCATTTGCAGGGGGGTTACAGTAAAAAGAGGTTTTGACAACTGCTGACACCTGTGATTTAAGGGTCAGGCAGTCATCAAATATAATGCCCAGGTTCCGCACCCGTTCTGAGGTAGTTAGCTGAACACCCCCAAGCCAAAGACCCGAAGGTAATCCTGCCAACAAACCCACCTCCTGACGATCTGGGTCCACAACCATCACCTCAGTTTTTTCCAGGTTTAACAGCAGCCAGCTTATGCTCATCCAGTCCTGGATCTCGGTCAGACAGTTGTTAAAGATCGAGACAAAATCACCCTGGCTGGGCACAAAGGACATGTACAGTTGAGTATCATCTGCACAGCAGTGAAAACTCAAACCGTACCACCTAATAATCACTCCCAATGGCAGCATATACACCACAAACAACATCGGTGCCAAGATGGAGCCCTCTGGCACCCTGCAGGATAGGGGGAGTGGTGCCGAGGAAAAAGTCCCAGACACCCCCCTCTGAGTCCTACCCTCGAGGAATGATCGAAACCATCTGAGGACCATACCAGACAGTCCACAGATGAGCTGCAAGTGCTCCAACAGCACACCATGGTCCACGGTGTCAAATGCCACAGAAAGATCTAGAAGGACCAAGATGGAACGGGTCTTTCAATCTCTCGCTATTAGGAGGTCATTTAGTACCCGGACAAGGGCTGTCTCAGTACTACGTCTCTTCCTAAATCCAGACTGGAGAGAATCATAGACATTGTGGCTGGTCAAATGATCATCCAGCTGTGATGCAACCACCTTCTCAATAACCTTGCCCACAAAGGGTAGGTTAGAGACAGACCAGTAGTTGGCCAGACAGTTTGGGTCCAAGGAGGGCTTTTTAAGAAGGGGCCGGACCATGGCTTCCTTCAGGGGATCAGGAAAGATCCCTCTCTCCAAAGACATCCAGACTATCATCCCTCTCTCCAAAGACATCCAGACTATCTTTGCAAAGACCAGGCTGATTTTATCCACACAGCCTACTAAGAGACGTGTGGGGCCTGGGTCCAAACTACAGTTGATTGGTCTCAGCAACTGGATGACCATCACAATGTCATTGATTGTGGGCAGGCAGAAGTCACACCACACAAACTGGGTGTCCAACATCTCCTGCTGACCATCACAACTCCCTTTAGAGAGGGTCAAGTGGACTTCGGATCTGATTGTGGCAACCTTATCCATGAAGATTTGAGCAAAATCCTCACACCGTTCTTGTGAAAAAACACTTCCAGGCTGAAGACAGATTGGATTGCACAATCTGTTCACAGTCTGAAAGAGCTGTGCTGGTCGATTCTGCATGGCAGCAGTTTCCCTGGACAGGAATTCTGCCTTCTTACAGGTAATTGCTGATTGATAGACCCCATAATGGTCCATCAAACTAAGTCTGTCACACTCCAGGCCCAACTTCCACCAACACCTCTCTAGCCTTTGTCCCACTCTCCTCAACTCCCTCAAGGTCTCATCAAACCAAGGAGACCTGGGACGAAGAGTGAGGGGACAATCACAGGAGAGGATATACAGTACAATTATTCGATGCTGCCAGGTCTGTGCTACAGTCAACAGTCAACATTCAGTACATTGTGGGTTGATAGCCAGACTCAGAACGTGGTCCTGGTTGAAGTGTCACTATACTAAATCCAGTGAATTATGACGGCATGCCTTTACCATCAGACAGAACCATCTGCTGATTCTATAGTTATGATGTGTGTTCCTGTTACTCCAGGACCATAGGGTGTATCCCAAAGTTGTTTAAAATTTTAGAAATGAATTAGCCAGACCAGTGGGATGGATGGCTGAGGCACTGCTAAGTGTCTTACCTACTGCCATGCTGGTGTCCTGAGTTTGGGAACGAACTTGAGTCATCAAAGGTTGGCCGAGGAGGGAGAGGATTGAGCTTCTGAGGAATTTCTTTCCTCTCCTGGGGAGGGGTGGCTTGTTGTCCCTGTCTTGGCTGTCCCCAGGTAGAAGCCTGAGGGTAGAGCAGATCAGGGAGGCAAAAGTATGGGAGGGCACTGCGGGGTATGTAGGATGGGTGCACCTCCACGTGCGAGCCCCGCACTCTGCAGGAGGGGTGAGACAGAAAACATGGAAAATTAACATTGGGAGGATTCATGAAGCCCAGCCCAGTCATCTCTATGCCTGCACCACCGCTCTGTGAGTGAACTGGTGTGCCTCAGACTTGATGTACTTGTGGGGGGGGGGAGGATGGCCCTCCCTCCTTGGCCCTGCCACGAGAGGGGAACTCGTGGAGAAAGACTTCAAACCAGGTGCTTACCAGGAGAGGTGGAGAGCCGGCTTGGAGGAGCTGGGGATCAGGCTGATGCAGCCGCCCCTGGACTTGGGAGGATAAATAAAAAACAAGCACTTGTCAATGTTTGCTTGCTGGCATTGGCATTGGTAGTGTAGGAGTTAGAGAGCTGCATAATAGGAATGGCAGTGAAGTATTGAACTGAAGCCAACCCCACCACTACCCTGCAGAGAATGACAGGCATTGGGGTGTGCCTTTGGGTAGTCAGGCATAACGGCCATGCCATTTCACCACACCCTACTCTGCAGACACCGACAAGTGTCACGGTGTGCCTTGGGGTCTTTGGCCCTCATGCTCACCCCATTCCATCAGGAAATATGGTGAGATGGGTGCTGTATAGGAGAATGGGATGAACCTTGGGGCCGAAGAGTCCAAGGCACACCTCAATGCCTCTTACTGGCTGCAGGGTGTGGTATGGTATGAGCATTACAGGTGAGAATCCCAAGTCACACCACTGATGCCTGTTAGTCTCTACAGGGTGGGGCGTTATGGTCGGAAACCCTAATGCCTCAGGCGTTCGTTGACATTTTCACTCCAAATTTTCAACATGGGTTTTTTGTGACCCCCACCTTATGAACAGTGGCAATATCACTTTGTTAGCTGAAAGCTGATTTTGCACAGTGACTATGCCATTTGGCACCACAGGTGCGAAAACACATTTCGAACAGGATGTGAAAAATGACAGCTGTACTCTTCATGGGGAGGTGCAAAAAATGGCAATGTTGAAAATCTGCAGAGAAAATATTAAAAAAACTGGTGAAGTCACGAGCATGTGTAGAAACTGCACAACGCACACCCGTAATGCAGTTAGTTTGGGGATTTTTTACAGCAGATTGTCAACACAGGCATTTTGGAACCTCTGCTCATGCACGGTGTCACTGTGATTTTCTTAATCTGTCCCAAACAGTGATTTCCCACAGCGACCATGCATTTCTGCACTGGAAGTGCGAAAACACATTTCGGCCATGGTGTGAAAAATGACAGCTGTACTGTTCATAAGGAAGTGTGGAAAAATGCCAGTGGTGAAAATCTGGACTGAAAATATTAGAAATGCATGAACTTACGAGGGTGCGTGGAAACTGTGCAATGGTCGCTCGTAACACAGTCATTTTATGGACTTTTTTCACCAAATTTTTAACATAGCCATTTTAACACCTCTGCTCATGAACAGTGTCACTGTGATTTTCTTAATCTGTCCCGAACACTGATTTCGCACACCGACTGCGCCATTGTGCACTACATGCGCGGAAACACATTTTGGGCAAGATGTGAAAAATGACAGCTGTACTGCTCATAAGGAGGTGTGGTAAAATGGCAATGTTGAAAATCTGGAGTGAAAATATTGAAAATTCGGAACTTACGAGTGTGCGTAGGAACAGCGCAACGCATGCTCGTAAAACAGTCATTTTTGGGAATTTTTTCACCAAATTTTTAACACAGCCATTTTAACACTTCTGCTCATGAACAGTGTCACTGTGATTTTCTACATCTGTCTCGAACATTGATTTCGCACACCGACTGCGCCATTGTGCGCTACATGCGTGGAAACACATTTTGGGCAAGATGTAAATAAAATGACAGCTGTACTGCTCATAAGGAGGTGTGGTAAAATGGTAATGTTGAAAATCTGGAGTGAAAATATTACAAATTCGTGAACTTACGAGCGTGCGTAGGAACAGAGCAACGCATGCTTGTAAAACAGTCATTTTTGGGAATGTTTTCACCAAATTTTCAAAATAGGGTTTTTGGAGGCCTACCTCATGAACTGTGACACTGTTGTTTCATAAATCGTCCCAAAAGGTGGTTCAGCACAGTGACCAAAATCACCTTCGGGCCAGTTAACAAAATGACAGTGACAGAATTCATGAGGTGGTGTCCCAAAACCCCATGTTGAAAATTTGGTGAAAATCCCAAAATGCCTGAGCTATGCATCAAAGTTGAAAACCTATTTATTCCATTATACAGCTTACCGGCATTTCCTCAGTTCGCGGTCAGCTTTGAAGAGTGCAGACGTGTTCCCGGTCCACCGAAGATCGCCGCGCTGGACTCCGGAGGTAAGTATGGGGTGAGGTGGGGTGTGGGGAGGCAGGGTGCGAGAGGGTGGCGCGGGTGGGGGAGGGGTCAGGACAGTTAGCGAGGGAACGCTTCTTGCAGGTTACTTTTTTGTAGATAACGTGGGACTTGCAGCCACGCTGGGGTGGGCTTCCAACATGGCAGCTGGAAGGCTGTTTGGGGCAGTGGAGCTGATGGGGATTGGGCACCCCATTGGCCATCTGGACTGTTGCCATGCTGAGTAGGCTCCCAGCGTGGCACCCAGTAGTCTGTTGGGGAGGAACAGTGGAGTCGACGGGATTGAGCACCCGTCGGCCATACGGACTGTTGCCGCAGCTGGGGTGGGCTCAGCATGGCACCTGGAACTTCTGTTGAGGGAGCACAGCAGAGCCGACGGGGATTGGGAAATCCCGCTGACCATACAGTGTGTGCGTGGGGAGCGCATGAGCACGCAATATGTGTGTCGGGGGGTGGGGAGGGGGTGCATGACGCAATATGCTAATCAGCATATCTTATCGCTGCTCACTGAAGCGGAGCTCTGCCTTTCAACTGTACGGCACTGCATTTTCAATTGCTGTCATAGACAGCTGCAGCATTCATTGGTGAACTGCGTCCGCGCCTGCAAACACACTGACTGATTGGGAAGACAGGATGCCACACCTACGAAAACTCGGATGATGGCACTATGTTTCTTGCACATGCGTGCAAGCAAACATAAAAATTAGAAATTAATTTAAAGGATTCTCCCCCCCCACACACACACACCAGATCCTAGTTCATTCGTAAGTGATTTATGAGTTCAGAGTGATAATGAACTATAAGGCCTGCATGTTTAATAATAATGTTGCATATATAGAGATTATACAATGGCTTAAAAAATACTGCCTCCTGATTGGTTGGCTGGCACCTTTTCCCTATTGTAAAATTTATCATTACCCCACGGGAAAAGGTACCAGCCACCAGTCAGCCGCATCAGGAACTACCCAAAGATTACTCCGACCATCACCACTGGGACTGGCAAAGATGGTTATCCCCACTAAACGGCCATCTCACATAAGTGCTGCACCGGTCCCATTGCAATCCATCCCACTGGCAAAAAACAACACAACTGTAGCAAACATGAGAGAGGTCAAAAGCAACAGAAGTAAAACCAGACAGGAAACTACTAATTAAAAAAATATAAACTCATTACCTCTCATTTTCTACCGGTGGTACCAGTTATCACAGAGAACTTCCTGTCCCACGCCAGTCTGTTACCTCAATCAGTGTGTGTACGTTGGACTCGTGACCTGACCAGACAGCGCGACGCTAAGAGCAAGATACCCCAAGCATACTGAAATAAAAAACAATGGAGCCGAGACACAGTAACAAAAGCAACCAGTGCACAGATTTCAACATTTCCTGGTCCCCAAAAAAAACACCACGCTGCAAAGCACACAGTAATACTGCGCATGCTTAGTATCCCCACAGCCCAAGTAAGCAATGACTACTTCTTCCTTCAGAGCAATAACCCTTCTCCCCCCAAAAAAACAAATTAACATAAAAAAGAACATTTTATTTACTATTTTTTGAGCAAAGAAAAAGGACATTGTGTAATTGCAATATGTCACTCCATGGTGTGGGGTAATGCTAGGATTTACCCACTTCTGGTGTGGTTTACTCACTCGGCCTATGGCCTCATGACCAAACCACACCAGGCATGGGTAAATACAGTGTTACCCCACACCCTATCATGGTATATTGCTTAAATAATACATGGGTAGGTGTGTATAACCAGAATTGTACACACCTGAGGTGTAGGGTGCTACATAAACCCTGAGAGTGAAGCTCAAGTCATTTATAAAAGCATTCCACACTGAGGGAGTGTATTAAATTCTGCATAACACACACCAACTTTATTTTTTTATATAATTACTAATTACTGTTCAGTATTTTTAATAAGGGAGGGGTTTAAAGAGAAAGAGATAGTTCAGTTACATAAACTGGAACTCATGGATCAGTTATTTAAACTTTAACTTGTTTGTTTTTAAACTGTAAAAATGTGGCTGCTTTTCTGTGAGAGACACTATTTGTTTAACATTAAAGGCAGTTGTGCTAATGGGGCACACAGCTTCAGTGGTGTGAGTTTTATCGTTGAGTACGCATGACCAGCTGTAATCAAAAATGACAACATGGCTATTTAGCTATTAAAAATGCTGGCCAGTAATTATGGTGTCATTAAAGCTCTTTTTCTTATAAATTACAGTTGGCAGATTGACTGTTTCAGTTTTCTGTCTCAATTACTATGTTGGATTTTTTTTTACTTTCTTTTTCTAGCAACCTGGGCCTAACTTGAGAACTCCTTCCATCACCCTCAGTGTCCCTTTCTTGCCCATAGAACTCCTGAGGTTCTACACATTTCTGCCTTTGCTTACTCCTAACTCTGGTCCTGGGCAGGTAACTCCTAACTCCGATCCTGGGCAGGTAACCTATGGCTTGCTCCCTGCAGGCAGGACTTTGGAGAGGTACCTGTTCTCCAACAAGATTACTTCACTTGACAAGCCTGGGATGCCAGAGGGAGGAGGAGGCAGGCCAGGCAGCCGAGCTGAGTATGGTGGGATGCGTGGACTTCACTGTATTAAGTCCATGCCTTATTTTTTGCCCAGTAGCCACACTGTTTATCTCACCCACACAGCATGTTCTAGGGCAGCAACCTAGTCTTGTTCCTAACAGGGCTATCGGAGGGATGGGTGAGCCCCTCCCATCCTTCGGAACTCCCCTGCTGACCATGATCTGGGAGTGTAATGGCATCGAGTCACATGGCAAGTGAGTGGGTGCATGCAATGTAATACTGCTCTGTGATGGAGCACCCTTTCTTCCCGCATGACACCCCCTCTGCCTGGACCACCAGGGGGGAAGTCACACAGCAGAAAGAGGTGCCTTCCCTCCTTAAGGCAAAAAGTGTCCAAAGCAGATGTCAGAACCCTACCTTGCCAGTTCAGACTAGAGATCCCAGGCTCAGAGTGTGAACCTGGGTCACCTGTATGGCAAATGGCAGTGCGTTGTCTACGTTTGACGGCCGGCCTTATTATGTTTGATTTGAACACCTGGAGATCTTCTGAGACATCTCTTTTTAAGAAAATGTAATTCTGATTCAGATTAGTTTTAACTGTTGTTTAAATTTCCTGAAATATTAACAATTTTTTTATTTATATTCTGTTTCATTTATAGTCAATGAATTTATGAAAGTTGATAGCGGTGAATGTCGAACAGCATTCCACAATCACTTGAAAAATTAAGTGTTTATGGTTTTATATGATTTCCTTTCATGTGCGACTTTATTGTATTATTTCTATTAGAACAATCAATAACAAATTTTCAGTTAAAAAAGTTACAGGCCCAACCTGACACCACCCACCCACCCCACCCTGGCCTGCACACAGTATACCGCAACATCTACACTGACCAGTTATAACTTTCTCTTAGCTCTCAACTGCAAATTGGAACTAAAGGGGAAAAAGCCCTGCAAAGTGATTTTTTGTGCTAGTTTGTTCAGATGTACTGTCACAGACTGGTTGTCTCCCAGAACTCAGTCGGACTGCTACCAGTTTTCACAACCCTTCAGATGCCTGAAAGGGTGACCTTGGCATGCTGCCACCACTCAGCCCCCACCTCACTTGATATATATCTAAGTTCGAATCCCACCAGAGCCACTGTTCTCACAGTATAGTGCTCCTTATTAAAGGAGCAAACACACACCCCTTTAGTTAGATATGGAAACTGTAGCCTGTCTCTTCGGACACGGATCACTGACTTGCCAATTTACCCCCAATTATCTATAACTGAAATGACTCAGTCACAGAAAGCATGAAGTATATAAAAATAACATTTAATACTCCATGATATCTACATATGTTACAAGATAATACACACTAAAGACTATAGGAAATTCAGCATTTCTAGAGAGACAAAAATAAATGCATTTGAAAAGATAGGTGGCACATAGAAGAATCTAACTCAAAGCTATCTAAATTCTAAGCAGAGTAGAAGCTTACCTGCAACTGGAAACTTGATGTGATAAGACAGATGCGAACCTGTGATGTTGCTGATTCAGAATCCCAAAATATAACTAACATTAAGGCCAAACACACACTGAAATATCTTCTGCTAGTGCTCACTACACCCACATCATCATATGTGCCCCTCTGACATCATATACTGGACCATTTTTTTGCTCTTTGGAGACCACACTTTTCTATTATGGTCCAGATTGGTTTTCTGGATTGAAGCCTGGTCATTTTGTTAACCTGGTTAGTTAAATCAGTGGGATACTGTCTCACTGTGCCTTGGCTCTGTTTACACTCAGAACATGACTTTTTGTTATGAAGGGGATTTAGTCCTTTGAAGTTTAACTAAAACAAAAAGCCTTTTACAGGGCAAGAAAAAG
The DNA here is from genome assembly GCA_016271365.2 of Neoceratodus forsteri. Lineage (NCBI taxonomy): Eukaryota > Metazoa > Chordata > Ceratodontiformes > Ceratodontidae > Neoceratodus > Neoceratodus forsteri. The sequence goes on from CM028129.1 coordinate 1,415,155,329, forward strand.
GATTACTTACACAAAGGACCCACTTAGCTAAGTGGTCCAGGCATAGGCTACTGTGGAATGTAATTTTCAGTTTCCACCAGACCCCACCTCAGCTGAAATACTGTATAGAGACAAGGATAATAATAAAAGTACACACATACACAAGAAAAATATACATTGCAAGTTGTCATGTCTCTATCCCCTGAAAAATGAAAAACACACTTTTTAATTACCCTAAATGATGTTTTTTTCATGTTAGCAGGTTTGCTGTACTTGCTATGCCCTCAGTTCTTTCTCTATTTTCTTTTCCATATAGGTGTTTTAGGGCTCCTTCAGTGGGCTGCAACGGGCGTCCGCCAGCCTACCAGACTCCAGGGTTCTTTTGAGATCTTATGACGCTTTTCGTGTCCCGGCAGACCCCCCCCCCGAGCTGGCCCAGAGGCATCATCTTGCCGCAGCCGCCGACCATTTTCCGATTTTCACCCTTGTTACCCCAGGGCACCAGACAGCAAGGCGCATGTGCATGGAGGCACACATTCGCCCTCTTGCTCTGGTGACAGACCCATCTTCCCACCCCATTGGCTTAGTGCCCCTGGCTCCCTCAGCTGCACTGCCCCCTAGCCTCCACCATGAGGCAGCCAAGTGCCGTAGGAGATGCAGGTTCCTCCCCAGAGAGGAGATCTACCTGCCAGCAGCTCATCCTGCACCGCACCCCCCCATGCCAACCTCTGACAACCTGTGCTCGCTCCTGAACATGGGTCATCGGTGCAGCGAGAGTGAAGGTGTCCAGTGCCTCAGCCCTCTGCTCCACCAAGCTGGCCCCTGTTCTTTCTCTGTTTTAACAATTCCTCAATTCTTTAAAGCACCTCCCATTCTTTACTGGACCACTGGGTATTGCCAAGAGAAACCATCTGCATTGCCATGCTGTGACCCACTGCAGCACTAGGCTCCATCTTAACAATTTGAGGTTTTTCCCATTGGTCCTGTGGAAACATGTGAAGGGTTTGTGGTCAGTGACCAGTGTGAATGCCCTCCCATACAAATATGGTTGAAGCTTCTGCAGAGCCCAGACGATACCCAGCCACTCTTTCTCAAGTGTGGCATAGGCCTCCTCTCTGGCAGCAGATTCCTGCTCAGGTGCACCACTAGGTGTTCCTCCCCCATGTGTGTGACCTGACTCGGAACCCCTGTAGCACATGATCGGATGCATCCAAGTGCTCAATGAACTTCAGAGAGTAGTCGGGGCTCACGAGCTCAAGTCTCTGAAACAAAGCCTTCTTCAACTGGCAGAACACTGTCTCATAGTGATACATCTACTGAACTATTTCTAGCATTTTCTTCCTTGTGAGATTGTGTATGGGTTTGGCCATGCTACTGAAGTTTGGAACAAACTTTCAATAGTACATTGCAGTCCCTAAGAAGGCCTATACTTTTCTCTTTCTTGTGGGCATGATCCATCCCTGTATGGCTTCAATTTTTACTGACTCAGGCCCAAAGTACCCACTCCCCACTCTATGCCTGAGGTATGACACCTCTGTCATCCCTATTTGGCACTACTCTGTCTTGACTGTCAGCCCTGCATCATTCAGTTGATGGAGCACCTAGATCACATGTCTGATGTGATTCTCCCATGTCTGACAGTAGATGGCAATGTCGTTCATGTACGCCAGAGCAAAGATTCCTGCCCCAGACAGAATGCAGTCCATGAGCCATTGAAAGGTGGCTGGCCCATTCTTCATCCTGGATGGCATTATTCAAAACTTGAATAGGCCAAACGGAGTGAACAAGGCAGACCTCTATCTGGCTTCAGGGGTCTGGGGTACATGCCAATAGCCCTTTGTCAGCTCTATGGTGGTCAGGTATATGGCTCCCCCTAACCTCTCTAGGACCTTATCTGTACTGGGCATGGGGCATATGTCTGACTCCATACAGCTGTTGAGCTTGCGGTAGTGGACACAGAACCAGCCCCATTCTTCTTGAGGATTGGTACCACTGGGGAATTCCAGGGACTACTGGACTCCTGGATTACCGTAAGAGCCAACATGTACTTGATCTTCCCCTCAATGGCATGTTTCACTCCCTCAGGGACTCTGCAGGGTGGCTGCCTCAGTGGGGCCTGGTTTCCTGTATTCACATGGTGCTACACCAGTGTGGTATATTCCAGTTTCCCCATGAACATTTTTCCAAATGTATGCAGCACCCCATGCATTTTGGCAGCTTGGGCCAGCATCAACCACTTTGAGAGGGTGACAGCATCCACTGAGGACTCTCCCTTAATCTATTTCAGGAGATCCACCAGCTGGCCTCCTTCTGCCTCCTCCTCTGGATAGCTGCGCCTAGCCAGGACCATCTCGTTCTGGTCATGGTAAGACTTCATCATGTTTATGTGGTAGATTCACTGCTTGCATCTCCTGTTGGGTAGCTCCACAAAGGAATTAACATTATTCACCCTTCTGACCACCAGGGCCAGCTTTAGGGTTTGGGGGGCCACCAGCAAGATTAGTGAAGTCATGTGTCTCCCCTACTTGGTCCACCTTCACCTCATGTATTTGACTGCTGCCCATATGTGCATCATTTTATTTTCAGAACAACCAGTGGTATATTCAAATGTTTTAGGGGGAGACAGCAGCATTAGTCCTTGAGGCCGTTTTTCCATCCTATCCATTGCTGCCCATCCACCTCTTATAGACAGGGTCATAGCTTGATGAGGCATTTCTTGACAGCATGATGCCACATCAGAAGGAGCTGCACATCCCTTTCTTGCTGTTTTAAGAAGATAAAAATATTTTAAAATGAATGAAGTAAACTGCTCTGATTGGGGGCCCCCAAGAGCAGGGGGCCTCCAGCACCTGCAGGGTTCGCTGGTGCCAAAAACTGGCTATGCTTACCACTGAGTAAGGACCCCCAACCTGACTGTAATTTATTCTGTCAGACAGGATGAGCACCATTACCCATTGCCCAACATTGTGCTCCTGGGATTTGGCCCCATGCTCATACCACATCTTCTGTCTTTGCTGTGCAGTGATTAGGTGCTCCTTGTTGAACCCCTTGAGCTCCTTGAGCTGTGACCTGAAATTCAGGATTTACTCTGCAACAGATTCTCCTTGGGGAGCAAGATCACCATCCCATTCATCCCTTACCAAATCAATGGGACCCTTACCCTATGGCCAAACAGGAGCCTGAGGGTGAGAACCCTGTGGATTACTGGGAGATATGCAAAGGGAATAACAACTGCTTCAGCCTTGCCCCCACCCTTTCCCATCCTCTGACATCACAAACAAGTCTGGCAGTAGTCTGCCATGTTTGTAAAGATATTGGGCCAGCAAAAATTGTTAATCAGTTGTCTTTCCCTACGATGGATTCCTAAGTGTCTGGAAAAGGGTATACTGTGGGCTTTGGTCAGAAGCTGCTTCCTATACTCCTTGGGAACTACTATCTGCAAGAGTACCCCTTCCTCTGTGCCTCCCTTTGGAAGCCACTTATGATATAGGACCACATTCACCCAGTATATCTCCCTTTTCTCTGAACCCTGAGAGTCACCTTCCACCCTGGTGGCTAGCTCCCTTAATTTCTGTAGGAATGGGTCAGCTTGCTGAGCTCTCCCAAGCTTGCAAGCCTGACCTTCCCTAAAACACACTGTGCTGTGGTAGAGCCACCCATGGATGGGCTCTCCCCAGTCTGTAGCTGTGGTTCAGAACTGCTGCTCCCAACTCATTCTTCAGCTACAACTTCCCCTGCGCTGCTGAGGGAGGGTTTGCTTCCAGTGCACTGCCCCTCTGTGTCCTCAGGAATTATTTCCCTAGCCCTACTATGGGTAGTGATGCACACAATGTTGGCCCAACTGTTAAACTCACTACCCATAATTATATCCATAGGCAGGTCCAGTACAACCTCCACCTCCTGTATGCCCTGGACACCTTCCCAGCACTAAAAGGGTAGCACATCAAATAAGCGCAGTAATTTGGGCGAAGGCAAATGGACGACTTTATTTGAGTGACTCCAGAATGGACAACTGTACACATATGGCAACTGATACATTTGAGCAACCGGTCATTGCGGTGAACATTGATATAGCCTACTTCCTGTGTCAAGGTGCGCCGTGGTGTTGGAATCTTAAGAGATGGGGGGGAAGGGGGGCGGAGCACCCCTGCGTAACATGGGTGCACCTGTGGGTGAGGGGGGATAAAGGTGAGTGACTGTGGTGAGCACTGTATCTATTCAGGTCCCGTTAGGCTAATGGATGGGTGAGTAGCAGCCCCAGTGACTATGACCAGTCATTGCGGCGAACACTGATATAGCCTACCTCCAGTGTCAAGGTGTGGCCTGATGTTGGAATCTAAGAGATGGTTTGGGGGGGTGCAGCCCCCCTGTGGGGGTGCAAGGGGCAGAGCCCCCGTGAATCATGGGTGCACCTGTGCATGATGGGGATAAAGGTGGGTGACTGTGGTAGGCGCTGTGTCTATTTGAGTCCCGTTAGGCTAGTGGGTGGGTGGGCAAGTAGCAACCCCAGTGGCTACAGCCACAGAAAGTTTTGCCCAGGGGGAGGGAGGGTGTCTGAGGAGGAAAGAGGGACATGGTGAAAATTAAATAGCAGGCAGGAGGGTGTCTGAGGACACTACACCATTCGCCTACAGATGTGATGTCAGCCACTGAAGTGTGCCACACTGTAGTTTGCGGTCACTCAATTGACGGTCGCTGAAAAAGATTCGCTGAAATTGCTTTTGCCCAATAATAGTCGCTCAGCTGACATGGAACCCTTAGAAAGATCCGGGTCATTGGCACTAAGACAGCAGGACCTGTCAATCCTCCAATTCTGGAAAACTGGCCTGCCAGGATCTGTTCCTTGTGAATCAAATCCTGTTTTACTGTTGAAATGGAGGCCCCAGTATCCCTCAATCCCTGTGTTACTATCCCTTTTACCAAAAGAGGGAGAGTGCATGTGTGTAGTGGACTTAGTGGGAACAGCACTCCAGTACTGGCCACTAGCTGCTTGGAGCCCAGAGCCCCCCGCCTGCTGGCTGGCTACACTCACCCTTTGCTATATTTTCAGACAGTCATTTGACAGGTGTTCTAGTTTTTGGCAGATATAGTACCTGCATTCCCCTGGCTCCTTACTTTTAAAACCCTTTGTCTTCCTTTATTGTTTGGGCACAGGCTAGTTTCCCTTAGGTTCCCCCCAGGTTACCTTAAAATCAACTCATGTCCCTCCCTCGTTGTTTTTGTACTGATTATGGCAGGCTGGATACAAACTGTTCAGCCCTCTCAGCTGCCTCCTTCATGGAGCTTGGAGTCCTATCTAGCAACCATATTCTCAACTCTTCTGGTACAGTCTTTAAGAACTGATCCATGAGGAACAAATCTGTTATCTGTTCTGCAGCACTAGCTTGTCCACCCTCTACCCATCACTCTAACAAACTGCCTAAATGTACATACATTGCAGAATAGTTATCTCCCAGTGTCTTCTTTAAACCTCTGTTTTGCAAAAAGAGATTCCAGCCATATTGGTCCTTGCAAAACAGGAGAAGATGGAAGGTTTGATACCTTTTATTGGACCAACAAGTGTCTTGTACAAAGATGGAATTATACACAAGCTTTCGGGGTCACACAGGTCCCTTCTTCAGGTGAATAGCAAAACTGAGCAACATAAGCAGTATTTATATCCACTGTGGAGCAATTAAAAATCAAGAAGTGAAGTAGGAAGGTGACAAAGGGGACTAGAGATGAAAGTCTAAGATGTAAAATAAAAACATGAGAAGAAATGGGGAGGGGGGCTAAGTAGGAACAGGTCAGTAGGAGATGAAAGGAAGCTAAAGGGAAGACAAAATCATGCAGATAGGATCTGAGATCAGAGGCTGGTTGTAAGGGTAGAATAGACAGGAAATGCCTAAGAGATGCAGATGTAACCCCCTGCAAATGGGGGTTCCCAGAAGTCTTCCAGGAGCTTGCTTGAATGCTCCAAGTCTGGAGGTGTTCAACGTTTAAGCTGCTTGAGTGTGAGTGCTTATAGAGCCTCTGGTACTGTCTCTTTAAGAGCTGCCTGCTTGTGACCATAATTAATCAAGGAGGGGGGACTGTGTGTTCTAATGCCCGAATCCCGCCCGGACTGCTGCCAACTCGCTCCATTTTTGCAGTCGCTAAGAGTGCAAAGGGAGCCCATCAGAAAGCTGTAACTGTTTGCCTGTAATTATTTAGCAGCATTTCTGAGATTGCAGTTTATCTAACCTGTTTTATTGCAGCTGGGACTCTGTGTGTGTTTCCCCTCTATGTTGGAATTGTACTGCTGAACTGGACCAATCAGCGTGGGGGACCTTTAAAATGGAGCCTGCTGCTGGCAAATCAGAACTTGGACTCTTAAGTTGAGCCAGCCACAATGGGACTGTATGGCAGATGCCTCTGAGAATTGTAGTTTGGACTTCGGCGCCTTTTTACACCAACAGGGGGAGTTTATTGTGAGTGACAGCCAGACCAGCTAACTGAACTGGGAGAAACTCAAAGGAAATGCCCGGCTCTGTCTACTGGAAAGATCAGATGAGTTTTGGCAGTGAAGAGACAAGGAGCTCTGTGCTTCTGCGGTGTAAAGTTTCGTGCGGGAAGCAAGTGTAAGGCCCTGAGTTTTGGTCTGCAGCTTGTGCAAGTGCCTGTTCGGACTGAATCCAACCTGTGAAGAGAATCAAGGAGATCTGAAGAGTAGAAACCAGGCTCACCCTGTAGAAGACTGGAGAAATTGCCGAATCGCGCTCAGTCTGTCAGGAACTGAATCTGCTGTGTGTTCTCCCGGGTATTGTGCAGTAATTGCGATCAGGATAGAGAAGCAGCCTGCCTGGTGTAGTACTTTCCTTTTACATATAAATGTGTGTAGTGCTTGTGGGGAATCGCATTCCAAATCCCCTGTACAGTGAATTGAGTGCATGAAGCTGGAAGTAAACCCCAGCTTAATCCAGACTACATCCATTTGCTCTAAACTACAGTGGGGTCCAGTCACAAGGACCTTGTCCACATGGTCTGCTCCTCCTGGCAATCCAGGACAATCTGCCTTCCATCCAGTTCCCAGCATTGAGTTTGTGAGTACAAAGCAAGGTAGCTCCCTACCATCTGTTTATCGAATTGCAAGTGTGTCATCTAATTGTTTTTTTTTTTTTCATTTCTTCACGAACTGAGCCAACCTGCTCCGGATTACAATTTGGGTACGAGCACGAGCCCCCCCCCCCCTCACTATCTGAAACTTTTGAGGAGAGATTTGCTAAATTGTTGCTGGAGGAAGGGAAAACTGTGGAGGATTTAAAGAAACTATTATTGCCACCTGAGAACATTCCTCCACCAACAGCCTCTCCCTCCAGCACCTGTTATTGCCCTCCTTCTGTGCAAGTGCAAGCCTTTATGTCTGTACCTGCCAATAGTCACGACTTCACCGCAGGTTGAATATTTTCTCCAGCACCTCCCACCCCACAAGGGGAGGATGACTGGGAGACCTGGATAGACTATGTTGCCCTCAAGTGCTAGAATGGCAATGCTCAGAAGCAGAAAAGTGAAAGAGGTTAAGTGAGAGCCTCCGAGGTCCTGCCCTGGCTACCATCCATGCCAAACGGGCCAGTAACCCTGAAGCGACTGCACAGGACTATCTTGAGGCCTTGGAGAATGTGTATGGGGGCCCAGATTCCGATGAGGACCTGTGGTGGAGAGTAAGAAATGCACAACAGTATCAAGGGGAGTTGTTGTCTGTGTATGTATCTCGGCTGGAAAATTTGTTGCACGAATGCCTCAGAAAGGGTAGTTTGCCAGCGATTGAATTGGACCGAACCAGGCTGGACAGGATCCTTAAGTCTGCCCTCTTCTCAGAACTGCTGTTGCTTCAGTTACGCCTGGCCAATCGACTGGAATCCCCACCCTCCTATGATGAGCTAATGAGAGAAATTCGAGGAGTTGAGAAAAGCGACTTCGGGAGGGACTTGCACCAATAGCTGCTACGAACCAATGACTGATGGTAACCCGCAAGTGAAGTTCAGGGCAAGGGTTGACAGTTAAAGAGTGTTCTGAGAAGGAAAAGGGTGTGCCACCATGGGGTGAACTGCTGAGGAGATTAGGAAAGCAACAGACAGTCTCATCATGAAGGCCCACGTAGCACGGGCACTCGACACTTGCCTGACTGCTTCTGCTATAGTAGGGTGCCCACCCAGGCACCTCATGTTGACAACAGTTCGAAACTTGATGCCTTGGCCATGGAAGTGAGGGAACTGAAGAGATGTCTCCAAATGTTCACCCCACCACCGGCTGAGGTGGCACCAAGGTTTTCTAGTGACAGTACCAATGCCGCAGCCCCCAATGTAATGCTTCGGTCACCCCAAACTTCAGCTGACATATTTTGCCATAATTGTGGGAAGGATGGGCACATGAAGAAGGAATGCCAGTCTTGGAAAGACTTGGAGAGAGTGGTGAGCGGGCTACAAGGAGAGCTTTGGAGCACAAAACAGTGGTTAAGAGGTGCACGAAATGACCACAGTGAAGGTCCCAAAAATGTTAACTCACGTCCCTTTGTGGCAATGTCATTTGCCCAGGCCCTCACTACCGCCTCTCCAGACTGGTCCAGGATAGTGGGTCCCTCCATGAAGACCACTGTAAAGGTGAATGGAGTGTCTACAAGAGCTGTATTAGACAGTGGCTCCAAGTGACAATTATGTTCCAAGACTGGTATCAGAAGCATTTGTCTGATGTACCCTACAACCGTTGGAGGGGCTGCATGTCTGGGGGTTAAGTGAGAAGGCCTACCCCTACTTGGGATATATCCGAATTTGGCTGTCTTTTCCCACCTCCGTGGCTGGGGTGGCAGAGCAAGTAGAGACCCTGGCCTTAGTGTGTCCCCCTACTGGACTGTATGATGGGGTTCCTTTACTAATTGGGACTAATGCACATATGTTTGGATCGCTGGCACAGTTGTGTTATGAAAAACAGGGGTCAAGGACTAGTAGAGCTTTAAGAATTCCGGCCTTGATCAAGAAGACCTATGAGGCACAGAGAGATGCTGACAAAGTGGAACCAGAGGAACCGGTTGGAGTTGTCTGGATAAAGGATCCTGAGTCTCTGATCCTGGCGCTAAATGCCCAGTGTACCTTACAGGAGAGGTCTGTATCAGAAAGGATGTCAAGAATAAAATATTAATGTTGGATGCACCAGGCAATGGAAAATTGCCAGAGGGAATTCACGAACCGAGCCAACCGGCTCCGGATTACAATTTGGGTATTGTGCCAGTGTTTTTCCATTACAGGGCCCCAACCAGCTGCACCCATCCTGGCTAGCTCCCCCCATCCTGGGTACCCAGTGAAAGTGACAATTTTGGACTCTGAATATGCACACAGTACTGTGATTATTAGTGTGTTTAACCTAATTAACCTGATTTCCCCCTTCCTTGTTACAGCTCCTTAAATAAATCAGATCTGTTTGTTTCAGCAAAGTTACACTGTCTGAGGTATTCGTTTATGTTAAAGTATTGTACTGTGCCTTTTGCATTGTATCATCTTGTTTTACAGGGGTTCCCCAGAATCCAGTCGACAGAGCCAGTCCTGGGGGTAAGTGTACATTGTGAAGATATTCCTGATGCATTGTGTGGGCCACTAGTGGGAAGAAAGGGGGGTTACAGTGTCCCAGAGGGCTGTGACCAAGTTAGTTTAACTACTGCAAACCCTGACCTCTGGGTGGAGGCACTCGCCATTGGACCTAGGCCCCTCAACCTGTCAGTAGTCAGTCAGGCAGGGGTAGTAGCCCTTGGGATAGCGCCACCTGGGGGTTACACAAGAAAATCAAGAAATTAGGAGAACAAAAGAACAAAGGCCTAGATAAACAGAATGTGAGGTAGTATAAGCAGAGGTGTTAAAACAACAGGGAGTGGGTGGGACTGAGCTAACGAGTTAGAAGGAGAGGCAGGGAGGATGTGAGGTACAGGTAAAAAAAGCACATCAGGCAGAACTCAGAGAAAAAAAATATAATAAGAGAAATATAGAACCAAAGTGTGATAAATAATGACATGATTTAGAACACAATAAAAAAGAATTACAGTTTACCATAGTGTATCGTGAAACCGATGTCCAATTCAGACCAGAAACGTTAGATTTAAATTGTTTAATACATTTCAATCCCCATGTCCTTCTGTCCTGTGTGTTTCTGAAGTTGCGTCTCAATATCAAGACAGGTAAATCCAAGAGAGAGTGATCTGCTTATGAGAAATGATTTCCTACTGGAGTGCTGATAATCTGGTTTACTATTGTGTGATGGTGTTGATTCATCCTGGTTTTCAGTGGTTGGCTAGTTTCTCCAATATAGCAACCATGTGAGTACTTCTTGCATTGAATTAGGTAAACCACATTGCTGGATTAACATGTGTAGGATCCATTAATTTGTATTATGTTGTTCTGGCTTGTCTTATTTATCACACTTTGGTTCTGTATTTCTCTAATTATAATTTTTTTTCTCTGAGTTCTGCCTGATGTGCTTTTTTTTACCTGTACCTCACATCCTCCCTGCCTCTCCTACTAACTCTTTAGCTCAGTCCCACCCACTCCCCCTTGTTTTCACACCTCTGCTTATACTACCTCACACTCTGTTTATCTAGGCCTTTGTTCTTTTGTTTCTCCTAATTTCTTGATTTCCTTGCATCTCTTAGGCAGTTCCTGTCTATTCTACCCTTACAGCCAGCCTCTGATCTCAGATCCTATTTGCGTGCTTTTGTCTTTCCTTTAGCTTCCTTTCATCTCCTACTGACCTGTTCCTACTTAGCCCCCCCTCCCCATTTCTTCTCATGTTTTTATTTTGCATCTTAGACTTTCATCTCTAGTCCCATTTATCACCTTCCTACTTCACTTCCTGATTTTTAATTGCTCCACAGTGGATATAAATACTGCTTATGTTGCCCAATTTTGCTATTCACCTGCAGAAGGGACCTGTGTGGCCCCGAAAGCTTGTGTATAATTCCATCTTTGTACAAGCACTTGGTCCAATAAAAGGTATCAAACCTTCCATCTTCTCCTTCTTTAAACCTCTAAATTTTTGTCTATGGTCCTCGAGAGTCAATTCAAAGTGTTTTAACAAGGCATTGTTCACTTTGTTATAGTCCATACAGTCCTCATTGTCCAACCTGGTGAAGGCTTCTAATGCCCTGCCCATGAGGAGTGGAAAAAGGTGAGTTGCCAATAAATCCTATCTTATTCAAATTGCCCACTAATTTTCTCAAAAGATTTTAAAACAAATAAAGATCATCCCCTTCTTGATGCATGGGGAAACATTTTTGGAATTAATTTTGACTTCTTGGGTCGAACCTCTGATACCAGTGCCTATGGTTTGTGGCCCTGTCTTCTGGCACAGCATCTCTATCTCCCTTTCATGTTCATGCTCTCGCTCCTCTCTCAGCTGGATCTCATGCTGGTGCTGCCTTTCTCACCTCTCTCTCTCTCTCTCTCACTCTTCACCTTCCAGCTTTGTCCTCTGCAGCTCCGCATCTGCCTTCACCTTTACCAGGGTGAGCTCCAGCTGCATCATCTCTGTCTGCACAGTTGCCCCAGTTCTAGCTCACTTGCACACTCCCTAGTCTCTGCTTAATGCCTTCGGCTAGCAGTGACCACTTTTGCACTGATTCCCAGATCATGTTTCTCAAGGATGCCTATGAGTTCTGTCCATGGCTGGTCTTCTTCAAAATGAGCCTTTTTCTTTTGCATAGCTCCTAAAGGTTTGTCAATGTACATTTCTCATATGGCCCCGACATACTGTCTTCCAGCTATCTACTCTTACAACAAAATAAAAATGGTAGTATATGCAGTATCCCCTTAGTATAGCTTGTTCTGTGACATGACAGATAACCTTTGTATTGACAATCCATTTTAGATCCCAGCCAATCAGTTTGTCACAGACTGGTTCTCTCCCTGAACTCAGTCTGGACTGCTATCAATTTTCACAACCCTTCAGATGCCCAAAAGAGTTACCTTAGTATGCTGCCACCACTCAGCAGCAACCTCACTCGGGGTATCTCTAGGTTCAAATCCCACCAGAGCCACTGCTCTCACAGTATAGTGCTCCTTACCAAAGGGCAAATGCCTCTTTTGCCACAGCTGAGAACCATTTGCCTCAGAGGTATCTGTAGCCTGTCTTTCTTCCAAAACAGATCACAGATTTGCCAGTTTACACCTGGTTATCTATAGCTGAAATGACTCAGTCATGGAAAGCATGAAGAATACATATATATATACTTTAATACTTCACAGTATTTACATATGTTACAGGATAACATGCTCCAAACAATATGAGGAATACAGAATTTATATAGAGATAAAAATAAACACATTTGAAAAGATAGAGGACACACAAAATAACCATCTAAATTCTAATTAGAGTAGAAGATGCTTATCCCCAACTGGGAACTTAATAAGTAATGGCAGACTCGAACCCATGATGTTGCTAGTTCAGAATCCCAAAACATAACTAACCCTAAGAAATAAGAGCAAACACACACAGACGTGTCTTTGACTGGCTGACCCACTACATCTGCATCATCATACATACCTCTCTGACATCACATATGGGACCATTTCTTTGATTTCTGGAGACCACCCTTTTACAGAATGGGTTCAAACTGGTTTTATGGATTTAAGCCTGGTCCTTCTGTTATCCTGGCTGGCCAAATCAGTTGAGTACTGTCACCTTCTGCCTTGACCATGTTTACACTCAAAACATGTCTTTTTGTGTCATGAAAGGGATTCAGCTATTTGAAGTTTAACCCCAAAAAGTCTTTTACAGAGCAGGAAAAAGGATTGTTTACACAAAGACCTTTCTTAGCTGAGTGCCTACAATCATGGGCCACAGCGGAATGAATTTTTCAGTTTCCACCAGACCTCCCACCTCAGCTGAAATACTTTAAAGAGGCATAGATTATAATATAAAAGCACACACAAGAAAAAAAAATACATTGCAAGTTGTCACACATACACATGCTAAACTCTCTCAAAAACTGGCATCTTTCCCTATGCCTCTGCCTGGTTTACTAACTGTCTACTACATGGGCAGCAATTCATCAGACTTGACAATGCCTCTTCCAGTTTAGCTTCTATAACCTGAGGTGTCCCCCAGGTCTCTATTCTAGGAGCACGTCTCTTCTCAGTTTTCAGTAACAAGCTTCTCTCAGTCACCACTAGTTACACCACCATTGTGTAATAGTAGTAGTAGATTTTATTTTTGTTGGCGCCCTTCCCCAAAGGCTCAGGGTGCCCTTACAGGATATTATATCAAAACAGTACAACCACAACTTGCTTAAATGAACAACCAAACAAATATAACATATACATAAATACATTAAAATCAGCACTTAATATTCAGTTGTACTTAACCAGGTAGACCCCAAATGCCTGCATAAACAGAAAAGTTTTAAAATGCTTTTTTAAAACAAACAATGAGGGAGCCTCCCAGAGGTACCCTGGCAGCAAATTCCAGAGGATTACGGCAGCCACTTCAAACGGCTGATCCTCGGAAGATCTAAGTTTGCTCTGGGCACTTCTAGGAGGTCCTCCCCTGCTGAATGGAGAGAAGGTCCTGGGGTGTAGGGATGCAGAAGCTCACTCAGGTAATGTGGACCCAGCCCATGTAGGGCCTTATAGGTCAATAGACCAATCTTGAAAGAGATATGCCAGTGCAGTTCACACAACACCTTTCTCTCTCTCTCTCTCTCTTCCCCCCTTCTCTCTCTTTCTTTCTAATCTATCCCTCATTCGCACTCTCCCCCCTTTCTTTCTCCTACTCTTTCCGATACTCTACCTTGACAGGCCCCCTTGGGGCAGCTATGCCACACGTTGTTAATTGGGAAACCTTGTTTGCACTCTCCCCCTTTCTTTCTCCTACCCTTTCCGATACTATATCTTGACAAGCCCCCCTGAGGCAGCTATGCCATACGTTGCTAATTGGGAATCTCTTCCCGCTGTTTAATTTCAGTTGTCTAGGTTACTCAAATTTATAATTTGTCTATATTCTGTATTGCATAGCAATCTTATGTTTTGTGTAAACTGTCAAGTTTTTGTTATGTCTCTGCTGTTTTACATCCTGACGTGGAACCTTTGTAAAAGAGTGTATACTCAAAGGTTGTATCCAAATTACCAAGTAAATAAATAAATAATATGACAGGACCTGGAAAGTTCCATCAAAAGTGGGGCTGCAGCAGCTGCAGGCACCGTATCACACCTCCACTGACCCGGAGGTAGAGAGCGTTGCAGTAGTCGAGCCTCAAGGTGACAAACACATGCATCGGAGTGACCAGGTCATCCAGGGGGACAAGAGGCTTGATCCAGGCAATATTCCGGGGATGATAAAACCCAACACGGACTGCAGCTATATTTGTATTTTGTACACCAATGATATTGCACTTTATTTCAGCTCCCATAACCCTTCACAACATAATACCTAACTAAACATTGACTTCATTCACATTCAGAATGAGCTTGTTGTCAACAATGTACTTCTCAACACCTCCAAAACCCAAGAAGAGCTATTTGGGTCAAAGGTGTATAGATTATACTGTCCCAATCCTCTGTCCATCCTCTGCTTTCCCCTCTCCCTGGTGGATGAGTTTAAGTACATGGGTATTACATTAGACTCTGCCCTGGATTTATCCACAACATCTCTGCCATTAGCAAATGTGTTAATACCAGGCTTGGCCTGGCTTATCACTTCCACCACTTCCTTACTCCGAAAGCATGTATAGCCTTATCTCAAGGCATTCTCCTCCTCTGCCTACAGTACTGCTTGCTTATTTATTTATTATTTTTGAAAATATATTCTTTATTGAGTTTTAACACATGGGACACACAAAATTTCATACAGTTGAATTGGTGCTTAAGCACCTGGTTATGTTGTCATTTGTCACAGGAGGAATATTTTGATATATATGATGTCTACATTCTTACAGTCCAAAATTCTATTTGCATTTAGATGGTGTCACAGTTCATTATACAGCATCTTAACAAGTTTCAAAATGTATTATTCCTTATTTTCTTGTATCTCTCTCCCCTTCCCCCCAGCCAGAGCAGCACCCCACTCCCCAGCCAACAAGAAGTTCCCAAGGGACAACATTTTTTATCTATTTGGGCCATATACCATACCCATTTTTGCCATTTAAAGCTGAATTTTGCAGTTTTGTCATGCAAGGCTGCTGCCAATTTCTCCAAGTGATAAATATTCATAACTATTGATCTCCAATCTTCCATTTTGGGAAGTGTTTTGGACATCCATTTTCTAGTAATTGCCTTTTTGGCTGCTAACAAATATATTGGTAACAAGGTAAGTCCCCAGGTTGAACTCTGTGTTGGCATGACTGACAGGAGTACCATCTCTGCTGTTAGTTCTATTCCCACTCCCATACATTCCTGGAGTTCAACTTATAGGGAGCACCAGTATGGGGTTAATAATGGACAGTTCCAGAAAATATGTCCCAAATAATCTACTGTAAAGTTGCAGCCCCTCCAGCAATGTCTGTAACTTGGGTGTAGGTACTTTACTAACACTGTAGGTGAGCAAAAGTATTAACTGCAGCACTTCCATGCAAATTACCTCCATGTCTGGGAAAGGGTAACCTTGACCACAGATAAGGCATTATTTAGCCATTCCTCTGGGGTTATTGGAAGGCTGGGCCTGTAGTTCAATGGACAAGCAGCCAGCCACTCCCACTTCCTGAGCTATATAAGCAGTTCCTCTCTGCCTCCTTCTGAAGCACTTTTTCTTTGCCAGCTGGAGGCTCTGTTGGTCTGTCCTCTGAGCTGGCTGGGGCCTACCCTGGTGCCTTGCCCCACCGCCTTGCTGTTTGTGTTTGTCTCTGTTGGAATTCAGTGTTTGTTTTCCTGCTTCTGGTTTGTATTTTGCCTCCAGCTGTGTGCTTCTTTCTGCCCTTGCTTTCTGTGTTTTTTGTGTGTCTTTGTTTTTGTTTTGGGCCTTTGTTCCCTGTTTTCCATGTTTTGGTTTTGTCTTTTGGGGCTTTTGTTCTAAGCTCCTAGCATATTGCTATTCCAGTGCTCATATTACTTGCTCTCAGTTACTCACAACTCGAATTACTTGCAATGCAACTGCAACCATGACCTATGTGTTTCAGCTCAGCCATGGTTGCTCTCCATGTTGCACTTAATTGTTTACACTTGATTCAGGCTCACTCTGAACGCTAGCTCATGCATGCTCTCTCAACTCATTCTACTTCCTCATTGCTGCAGTTTCATTGCACTGCCCGGTGATAGCTGCTTCAGAGCATGGTGTCTCCTTTCTTTCTATGTTTCTTGAAGTTTACAACTCAATGTACTTAATACAGATGCTGCTTCTATTCTTATACACCCTGTTATACTCTGAGGTCAGCTAAAGCTATTGCTGATGCTGTAAATTAGTTTCAATACCTGCATGTGGGTCTCGGCCCTTCCATCACTTCCTTGTTTTTCCTACAGCGGGGACTTGGAGGTGTTTGGGGAGTTGTGGCCCTGTGTGGCTAATTATTTCTTTTCTAAATCCTATCTCCACTGCCGAAAAATCCTCAGAGTATTTGTCACCTTTACTGGCTTTTTGATTGCCTGGCTGGCTTGCCCCACTATTCACAGTGCTGCTCCTTTGCTACTACATTTTGCAGACCTACGTGCAGGTCCGATTATTACTTCTACTTACTGACCTACATGCAGTTCCACTCTTGCTGATGCAATCATTGCTTCATACCTACTGCCATCCCCTCGGTTTCAGCCTCTGGGATGTCTGCTGTGCTTACTACTGCATTCGACCTCTGCAAGGTCTCAGCACTTAATACTGATAAGGTCTCAGCACACCATTGCTCATTCAGCTGCTCACCAGTTTTTCAGCTCCTTATCAGTTTTTGGGGCATGCCAGCCATACCACTGTGGTGCAGGGTTCCTTGCAGCCGATGGTCTCACTCTGCATTCTAAGTCCGCATCTTGAGTGTGCCCGACTTGGGGTGGGGTCCTTCTCACCCGGCCCATAGCTGGGAATGTCCTCACTCTGGACTTGGCTTTAGCTGTCTGCTGACATGACAGCAGCTCCTGGTGTAGCATTTAAGACTAGCTGTGAAGGGTGGTTACTCTGATCTCATTTGGCTCTAGTGGTTCCGCTATAACAGTTATCTATTGGCTTTAGTGGTTTCCCTAGCAAGTCACCTTCACTGTATTTTTCCTACAACTTCCTCTGGTTCACCTGGTTTGTGTTTAAGGTGAGTAGGCCAGGTGAGTGCCTCAGCAGTCATTGCACTCCTCCTCCTCTGGCCTTGGTTGCCCCCAATGTTGCAGAGCACTCTCACAACCTTCCACGGTGTTCCCGCTAGAGGGATTGAGTGAGAGCTTTCATCCAAATTGGAATGTTTTCCACCTCCCTTTAATTGGGTTTGCAAATTGCAGCAGCAGAGCCATCACTAAATAAAATATCCTGAGCCTGGAGGGAAGGCGACCTAGGCCTTGGATCCCCAGAGATTTCCTCCTCATAGGGTTTTTTTTCTCTCCTCCATGCCTCAGGTCATAACTGTTAGTTAGCACAGTAGTGTTCCCTAGTTTTTTTAGGTAGGTTCCGCTGTTGGATGGAGGTGGCTGGTGTCCCTGCCATTCCCTCTCTCCTTAGAAGGTCCCCTCATTCTCAATACAAACATTGAATCGTGCTACACAAACCTAAGCATCTCATTACATTATCAAGCTGCCTGATGCTTTATTCTACTACTACCTCACAGCTTCAGCTTGCTTATATGCTTCATACTACATTTCTTTTTGGGGATCCTTCCTCAGGTACCTTTAGCCATGGGAATCGCTCCGTATAATTGGTGGGTGGAACCCTCTTGAGGGTTCCCTGCCTTGGTATCCCTACAGGGTGGTAATTCTCTGAATAGAGAGGCGTAACGGCCAAACCAAACTAACACAGTTGCACAAGTGTAACACTATACTGGCTGCATAGGCCATTGAATTGGAAGGCTAGGCCTGTAGTTCAATGGACAAGCAGCCAGCCACTCCACTTCCTGAGCTATATAAGCAGTTCCTCTCAGTCTCCTTCTGAAGCACTTTTTCTTTGCCCACCATCCTCCCTCCTCCTCCAGCGGCAGCACCTCTCTCCTTGGGATCCTTCCTAAGGTACATTTAGCCACGGGAATCATCCCATGGCGCCTCTAGGGGTGGAACCCTCTTCAAGGGTTCCTTGCCTTTGGTACCCCTATAGAGTGGTAATTCCTCTGGAATAGAGAGTGCGAACGGCCAAAACCAAACTAACACAGTTGCACAAGCATAACACTAAACTGGCTGCATAGGCCATTGAACTGATAAATCTAAATCCGCATTCCATTTATTAAGTACTGTCAATGTATTATCTCCCAATATTTCTCTTAATATTTTATACAAGCAGCCTATTAGGTGTCCACCTATATTACCGTGACTACTGTCCACCAGTAGTCATAGTAAGGGTGGTTTTGGATTGGGAAGTCTCAATCTATCAGGGTTTTGGCTCTGTAAATAAGATCATAGTTGTAGAAAGTGAAAATGATCACTATTAGGAAGCCCATAAGTGTCCCTCAGTTCCTCAAAGAAAACCACCCCTGTATTGTTTAAAATGTGATATAAGTTGTGAATCCCCAGTTGTCTCCATTTTTGGAAGGCAAGGTCTAAAGAAGAGGAGTTAACATTTTTGTATTTGGATATTAACCTCATATTGTAAAATGTCTCCGAGAATTTTGGATGAAATTTTACTGAATTTCAAATTTCAATGACTCCTCCAGTGAATTTTGTAAAGTTCCAGAGAGGAATGGAGTTCCCTCTGGATATAAATAGTATTGTGGGAAAATCATATAAATCATTGAGTATTCAATATCTTTCCAGGGGGCCGAGTACGTAGGAGTTACCCACAGTATTATGGGCTCAAGAAAAGCTGCTTTGTCGTACCATTCTAAATTAAACAAATTAGCCCCTCCCAACACCAGGGGCAAGTATAATACAGAGGTTTCGACCTTCGGTCTATTCCTCACCCCAGATAAAATTCATAATTAGTTTATTCCAGGTAGTGAAATAAAATTGGGGTGGCCAAATCTGTATGTTCTGGAACAGATAAAGTAGGCGAGGTAGTACATTCATCAGTATAATTTTAATCTTTTGAAAAAAAGGACAGATGCAGTCTTCCCCAAACTACCACGTCCTGCTGTATACAAAGGGTAAGAGGTTCGTAGTTCATAAGATCAATAATGTTAAGATTTTGTGTAATTGTTATTCCTAAATATTTTATTTGTGTTTTCCTCCACCCTAAAGGTAATTATGTTTTAACGTTGTGGATGGAGTAAAATTATAAGTTAAAACCCCTGTTTTGCTGACATTGAGCTTGAACCCAGCATGTTGCTAAAAAGTCTCTAAAATCTCCAATAGCCTGGGGACAGAGATCTCCGGTGATAACACCAGAAGCAACACATTGTTGGTAAATAATGCCACCTTATGTTGCCTCTGCCCTATGGGTACCCCCTCTATATTTACCTCATTCCGGATTGCTGTTGCTAAGTGCTCCATATACAAGGCAAACAATAGAGGAGAAAAAGGGCATCCCTGCCTAGTTCCTCATTGTAAAGTGATCAGGGGTGTTAGTGCCTCGAATATAGGCCTTTGGGCCTGAATAGATATTTTTTAACCAGGTCTGAAAAGATTCTGGAAAATTAAATGTGGACAGGGTGTCCCACAGAAAGTTTCAGGACACCCTGTCAAATGCCTTTTCTGCATCCAAATTTAAAAGAACTGCTGGGATCTCACTGGATTGTATATATTCTATTAACAGTAGAGTTTGGCAAATGTTGTCTGTGGTACTCCTAGATTTTATAAAGCCAGACTGGTCTGGATGAATAATAGTAGGCATTAATTGTTCCAGTTGCTGAGCCCAAATAGCCATGTATAATTTATAACCATTATTTAGTATCGATATAGGGTGATATGATGAAGGAATAGTGACATTCTTGTCTGGTTTTGGTATTGCAGCTAATACCATGTATGCCCATGATGGAGGCAGGGTCTCCCCCTCCGCTACTTCCCAGAACACTCTTGTTAAAGTAGGGAGTAATAAGCCCGCAAATTTTTTATACCATGAGACAGTGAACCCATCCGGACTGGGGCATTTGTTGGGTTTGGCGGTATGGTTCTGATGCAGAATCTCTGCTGTTGTTATCGGGGCTTCTAAATTTTGTCTCTGACCATCTGACAACTGTGGGAGTCCCAAAAACTTCAAGAACCCTTGTCTTGAATCCACATTTTGTTCTGGTTCTTTCGTGTAGAGGTATTGATAATAATTAGCCAAAGTGGCCTGAATGTCTTTCTCCGTGTGAAGTAGGTTATGTGTTATAGGGTCATGCAGTTTCAATATCGTAACTGCCCTTTTCCTTGTCCACAGTTTACACACAAGATTTTGCATTCCTCTGGATCCCCCCCTCCAATAATTATTTTGTTTTAGGTACATCAATGCTTGTTGTACCCTATAGTCCATTATTTTTTGTATTTCTTGTTTCGTTTGTAGAATTTTTTGTTGAAGTTCCCTGTCCTCTTCCCTATACAACTGGTGATATGCCTGCAATTTATCCACCAGGAGTCTATATCTAGCTTGGTTTTGATGTATTTTTTGTGAGGAGTATGCTATAATTTCCCCTCTTAGGACCACTTTTAAAGTGTCCCAAAGTATTATTGTAGCTAGCTCTTGGGAATCATTTTCTTAAAATATTTGGGGGATTCTTGTTTACATTAATGAAATAAATTGAGGGTCTAGTAACAGGGATTCATTCAGACGCCACAGTGTTTGTCTCTTTTTCTTCCTCATATCTATTTTTAAAAGAAAAGAATGATGGTCAGAAAGAAGCCAAGGGCCATAAGACACGTCTTGTATCGATTGGAAATCCTTGCAGGAGACAAAAAAATAAATCTAATAGTGAGTAACTCTGAAATCTCGCTGAATAAAATGTATAGGCTTTTTGGGTAGAGTATAGTTTTATCCAGACATCGATTAAACCCAGCTGGTCAAAACAGCCTCTAAGAAAGCGCAGAGCATTAGTTACCCTATGAGAGTGGGAGTTCGTGGAGTCCATATTTACATTCCAGGTCATATTAAAGTCCCCCCCATAATTACTTTCCCATTAAGGAGTTCTAGGAGCTTATTAAGGAAAGTCCGAACCACCAGGACTGGGGATTGTGGCAGATGATATCCATTCACCAGGGTAACCTCCTGGAAATAAAGTGTACCCTGTAAAATTACGTATCTTCCCAGAGAATCTAAAGAAGAGGCTTTAACTTCTAATGGTATTATTCTAGGTACTAGTATCGCCGCCCCTCTCCACTTACCATTAGGGTGGGAAGAGGCACGGACCTCATATCTCCCTCCCCATTTTAGCTTAGTATGTTCTGTCTCTGTTAAATGTTTTTTTCTTGTATAAAATATATAGCAGCAGGGTTCTTCTGTAAATATTGTATGAATCTTGTTCTCTTTAACAGATTTTTTAAGCCACTGACATTCTGTGAAAATATCTTTATAGCTGTTGAAGTCATCATTCCTGCCTGAATGGAAGGTGCTGCTCTCACAATGAAGCATCCCTTCCCTGAGCCAGCTCCCCCTCCAGATGTCCCAAAGGATCCGAAGCAGCAGACCAGAGGGAAGACCCAGACCCGAAGAGGCAGGATGACTCCCCCAGCCACGAAGAGCCACCTTCCTCCACTGCAACAATAAAGCTCTCTCCAAGACCAATACTGAGTGTGTGTGTGTGTGTGTGTGTCATTTTATGATAAGGTTAAGCTACTTCTAGTAACCCAAAAACCATCATATGGGGTTAAAAACTGGGTCCCGTAACAACAATAACTTACATATATAACAAGCCATCATAAAAAAAGGGAAAACTATCCATTAAGGACAAAACTATATTACAAGTCGACTTCCAATATAGAGGTAAATATTGATCATCACCTCTGAGGTCCCCAAGGGATAGAAAAACATATCCCCTAGGGCAGAGAGCCTGCTTCACAAATCCTGTGGTTAGGGTCCTCTGCGGGACAAGGGAGTCCCAGTTGAAATTAAAATTAATACCCCACACCAAGGAGGATAGATAAAAAATAAAATAGAGAAAAATATTTGGTGGCACCATGTAAGCTCTTTCTTCCTAGAGAATGAGCTCTTGTCATTCTGGATCCATAAATAACTATTATTATGCAAAATACATAGCTTACAGGATAGGTAAAAATTGAAACTCACCGAATTTAAACACATTAGTCATCTGGATGAGCTGTAAGTATTCTTAGCATTTCTTTGGTTCAAAATAAAGTAAATATTAAGCAAAACAAGGATCACTTGTCAGGTCTATGTCACTACCCAGAGGGAAGACATCCATAGTTACCCATAACTCATAGTACAGATAGGGAATGAGGGAATGGGTCTCCTGGCCATCCATATAATCCCCACTCCACAATACATACATTCCCCACTAGGCTTGCTTATTTATATAAATGCCCCCAAAGCCTCTCTCCACAAATGGGATATGTGGCCTACACATATCTGCCGGTTTACTTTGTTCTCCCCACACCTAATGCTTAATCACTGCACATTCTACTCCTCTTTGGGTTGGTTCTTTACCTCTGCCTCCTAACCCTATGCATTGTGATGTTTTCTCTTCAAACTGCTCAGATCCACCTCCCCTGCCACGCCTATCTCTCTGTTACGGAGTGCCTGCCCTTCCTACATGCTTACATCTGTTGACTCCTCCTCCCTAATTGTGCCAAAGTCTTTGACCAAAATCGGTGACCAGGCATTGTTTTAAGTCAACCCTAGGCTACGGAACTCCCTCCCCCTCAATGTACGCAACTCAACTCTCCCACCTGGCCTTCCTTCAGTGGTGCTCTGAAGGCACATCTCCTTATATCCACAGCTTGTAACTGTACCTAACTCATCCCACCTCCTTGGAAGTGTGGTCATTATTTACCCATATTGTTTTACAACTACTGCCCTTCTTTACCCCTGACCTAGCAATGTACTTTTTATGCAACATCTCTAGCCTACTTAAGTCTGTGTTAATTGTGTCCATGTTTATACTTGCTAATAGCTGTTGCCTAAATAGTTGTATCACCGGTTTTATGTGTTCACTCTTAATTGTGCTTGTATTTTGTAACTGCTCACTGTATGGAATTGTTGTGCTTTGTTTTTTGCCTCTGTTTTGTACACTGCCAGGTCGCACCTGTAAATAGGCATTCAACTGCCTGGTATACTTACCTAGTTAACAACAAACAAATAAATAAATAAACTCAGCTTCTTAAGGTGGAGCCCACTGAAGATGGCCTACACAACTATAATATGTTTCCACTTCTGTTCTGATGGTATGCCCCCCCCCCCAAGAAGTATTCAGCAACTGAGGGAAAACCATGCACTGAAGACTTAAAAATAATAAAATTATACATACTCCAGTAATGCAAAGCATCATGGAAATTATATGCAAATCAGTATGAAAGAGTTTAGGCTGGATCTGCTTTATGTAGGAATGTGTAATGCCAAATGGCCTCTCACGCGGTCTACAAACAGCTAAAAAAAACAGAAGACATATATATATATATATATATATATATATATATCCATGGCAAAAAACTTCTTTTAATGCATCATTTATGGTTAAAGCAACAAAAGTGAAATGGACATTAGGGTTGAGCCTCTAACTCCCCACCACACACCCTCATTTACACAGACGACAGACATCGGGGTGTGCCATGGGTCATATGGCCCAACTCTCACCCCATTCTATGTGTAAACAGGTTGACATGCTACAGTAAAGGAGAATGGGGTGAGAGTTACGCTCACGACCCTATGGCACACCCCGGCATCTGTCAGTCTGTGGAGGATGGGGGTGTGTGGTGTTGGGGGGTTAGGGACTCAACCCTAACATCTCATTTTTTCACTTTTGTTGCTTTAACCCTAACTGATGCATTAAATGCATTTTTTTGCCATGAATTTCCTTACCTTTTGAAAAAGTGTAATATAAGTAGTAAATAGCATGTGTTGGTGGGAGCACGGGGCCCCACCAAGCTGCCCATTTCTACATAACAATATGCATCTGTGGGCTCCCACTTACACATAGCTACAGAGCCATACAGCAGCCCTATAGGGCAAGCAACCCTTGTAACACTAATTTGCTGATATCTCGGGAACCGTAGCCGCTAAACAAAAAATTAAAGTGTCATTGTAATCATGACAATGAACACTGCTCGCAGCATAAATTGACCAAATCCATATCTCACATTGTTTCCAAGACATGGCCACCAAAAAATGCAATGGGTGGCACAATGTAATCCTATGGGGAAAATCTGAACTTCGTGATGGCATATCTATGGAACCGCTTAACTCCCCAACACCTAAACAGCATAATTCACACCTGTAGGGCATCCCCTCAATACCCTGAAAATTTCAGGTACAAAGACCAAATCATTCATTAGCAATGTAATTGTAAATTTTTTAAAATCCTAGTCCGAGAGGTAGCAAAATCCTTGACCGCGAGCTGGCAGACTAGGATTTTGACAGTTCACTGACTAGGATCATTAGCGAGTCACGGTCAAAATGTTTTTAAATTTTAAAAGCTATTTTTGGCAAAATGAGCCAAATCAAAGGCATGGCTTTGTGGGAGGGGTCACCCTGAACAAAACCCCATGCCTCATTTGGCCCAAAAGTCACCCACGGAAAAGCTACAACATTTTGTTTTGGGAAAAACTGAAAATCAAAATGGCAGCTCGCGGACAAGCAATATTCTGGTGGACCAGGATATTAGTCCCCAAGCTACAAAATCCTTGACCATGAGCCCAGTCTTTGTCTGGAAAATAACCATATAAATCTTGGAGTGAACTGAGCATGCTCAGAACCTGAAAATTAAAAATGTAATAACTTTGGAATGGATTTATATGTTTTTACCAAACCAATGCTGCATTATTCCTTTACCCAACCTCTTTCAATGTTCCAAATTTCAGACCAAAAGATCACACGGTGTGGTCGCTGTGCCATGGGCAAAAAACATGTCAAAAGTGGCAAAAAAATGCATTTTTTAGCATTTTCCTGCACAGAAACCGTAAGTCCAACCAAAACGCAACTTGGTAAATCAAGAGATCTACCATACCAGACCACGCATTCCAAATTTTGTACAAACCCATTGAATAGTTGCAAAGTTATTATTGCGCACGTGAGGTTTAACATGAAAGTACCTACTCAACTCTAACTATAGGGGCACAACCGTGCCCCTATAATATATACCGGTATATATATAGATATATATCATTTTTATCAGGACTCAGCTGTGAGTCTCATCTGTATCTCAGTCCCAGGGAAAGAAGAACCAGCCTTATGATGGTCTTAAGGGTTTTGGTCATTGTAAGCCCAAAATAGGAAAACAATCCAAAAGATAAAGAATCTCAGTTTAAAAGCACAGAAGCAAGGGTTACCATGGATGGGTACTGTCAGCAAAGCCAAGTTTTAAAGAAATACAATATTTTACATACCCCAATAGTGCGAAGCATCATGCGAATTATATATAAATCACCACGAAAGAGTTCGGCTTTAAGCAGGAAGGGAAGAAAATACCCCAGCACAGCACATCTGATCAGGTGCAGGCTCAGTGAAAGAGACAAGTAACAAAAAGCCCTGCACTCTGAGGTACTTTGCAAATATTAAGGTGCTTATAAAGATGTGCAAAATATGGAACCAGAGCCAAACGTCCACTCACCTCAAACAAACTATAAACACCCCATGTGCATTCAATGCTCACAGCATCTTCATTAAGGGGTATGGTGCCAAAAGGCCTCTCACACAATCTGCAAAAGCTGAGAACAAAAGAAAAACAGAGGACACACCGGGAATTCACTTGGAGTGCTCAAATAAACGGTGTATGAGAAAAATGTGCACCCAAGCACAGAGACACAAACAAAAAAAGCTTCAATTTAAGTATTCTAATTTATTATAAAGTGCCATTCTAAAGTGCTGTATAACAAAATTACAGATACGAACACCATAGTGAGAACGAACTGTGTCACCTTACATTTCACCCAAGTTCATTGGGCTTCATCAGAGTTGATGTTACACACAATACTGCCCCCTTTTATACTCATTTAAACCCACAGTCACATTCCCATGTGCAGAAGAGTACATGTGAAACAGTTCATATATTACAAAAGCTATCTGTTTCCTCTGAAATTAAAAATAAGATTATGATGCAAGAACATTAGGTACAGTTCTTAAAGGATTACTTAAAAAATTACAAATTCCTTGATTATAGCAACAGCATACAAATAACTTGATCTCAGCATAAACAGACCTTTTATTCACATATATCTGTATTACATCTGCCTTTATGTACATTATTTTACCCCCATACCCACACTAATTTATCTCTTAGTGGAGTAGGGCATTCATGTACCAAATATTTTTCAGGTATTTAAATTCACATTAGCATTTACAGATTTACAGATTTAGAACTGCATTCATGTCAAGCTGTATCAATCAATCAATCAATCTTCATTTGCCAGGCAGATCACTATTGAGAGAACTCATTTACAAGGTGGACCTGGGCCAAGTAGAACATAAGTCAGCAACGCGTTACAGCACAGAATAGAATCATAAAATTCACAGAGCACAATATAACAATGACTTCTTACCCCAGGAGTCCTTTAGCATCAGTAACTTTTTTGCACTTAGCTGGCAAGGTGCAACTGCCTCGGAGGTGTGCCTTTAAGAGATATTTAAATGAGCTTAGGGCCAAGCCAAGCAAAAGACAGAAGGGTCTGTGATCTGAGTGAGAGCTGTTGAAGGCTTTAAATTTTTTCTTCTCCAGACTGAGCAATATTGCCTCTGAGGTGTCTCCCAACTTTCCTTGTTGACAGCCTCCTAGTGCTTATCTGGGTAAAGTTTTCCTCATAAATTATTTCCTTTAGTGTGCTGAGTGAAAGTTTTACTTTTTCATTAGCACCGCGCAAATGTTTCATTTTTAGCACGATCGTGCTATTTTGACTTTATTTTTACCGCGACTATTTAGTTTAAAGCCTAATTGGGTGCTATTTTTGACGGTTTCTTCATTTTTGGGAAAATTCTTGTGGGAACTGTCAAAGTAGGGACAGTTGCCTTGTTTTTTACCTCAGACCTCGCGGGGTTTACTGTGAGGCACCTGCAGTGGCTTTCAAATTTAAACAGTGCCTGAGGGTTTTCTCTCTAGATTGGCAATTACGAGGAAACCTTTTTTGTTATATTACTGGACCTTGGTATCATCTGTGTCAGGACTGTCCATAACGGTCCAGCAGCCACCTGTGCACAGTTGAGTATTACTGGGTTTCTATTAAGATTGGCACTGGTATAGATCCCAGTTTTACAACCAAAAAAAAAAGCACTAGTAATAGACAGAGTTTATTAACTGGGGCAGGACTGGCTGGTGGTATTTTCACAGAAACCTGCACTCAGTTCGTAGGTCCAGGACTGGTTTGCTTTGCTTAAATTGGCAAACATAGCAGACAAACCTTTGATTATTATGGCTGAGGATAAATCAAAGGCTTCCAATGAGGGGCCATTCAAAAGTACTAATACCAAAAGCAGAGGTGCTGAGGAACCCTCCAGATTCTAGCCAAAAAATAAAGCTTCCAAAGATGAAGTTCCTCACAAACTGAAAAATAATGAGAGTGACGAAAAAAGGAAGCTTGAGCAAGCCTCTGATGAAGTGGCTAAAAAGAAACTCTGTCAAGACAAATATGCTCCCATTGCTCCTGGAAAAGCCAATAGCGTGACAACAGGCAGCTTAAAGCATACAGAAAAAAACAAAACACTTACAAACTGTGCAGGTTCTTCTGTCAGTGCAAGATATGGAAAAAGCATGACAACTGTTTCAGACCCTTCAAAAGATGGGTCCTCAATTTACTGGGGCTGGCAAGCACTCTTCCACAGTTCTCTCTTCTGTAGACTGTGAGGGTGACGCAGATGGTGATCAATTTTATGATGCCCCTGACATGGATTTTGAGGGCCTTGAGCCCCAGGAGTCCCCGAACCCTCATCTTGGGTATCCCCTGGGTGACCACGAGGATCCTTGCTCTGTGCTTACATTAGTACAAAATATGCTGGACACCCTGGACCTCCCTACACAGGAGCTCAACCAGGACATCAATGAAAATGAAGATTATAGGGAGATGAAGGGTCTTTCATCCTCAAAGACCCTGGTCATCCCTATCTATAATGCATTTAAAAAAAAATACCATGACGGTGCTTCAACACCCCACTTCAGTATCAGGGGTTAATAAGCAGCTTGAAAGAAAATATAAATTGTCTAAAAATGGTACCACGTTCCTGTCTACACACCCTAGTCACAAGAGTATAGTGCAGCAGGCAGCTTATGAGAAAGCTGGAGTCTCCTTGTCCCCTTCTGCCCCTGACAAGGATTCCAAGAAAATTGACTTTATAGCAAAGAAAATGTATGCCACAGCTTCCCTGCTTCTCAGACTTTCTTCTTACATGGCATTCACAGCCAAATATCAGAAAGCCCTTTGGACATCTGTAAAGGCTATCGCCCACAACAGATCAGATTCTATGGTGCAGGAGCTGGTGGATACATCAAAAACTACCCTGGAAGCTACTATGTACCAATTCCACATGGCAGATGACAACAGTGATGCAGCCTCTAGGGTGATGGCCCATGCCATCTCTCTGAGATGCTTCGCCTGGCTTAGAACAACCAGTCTGACCCCAGACACTCAGAACAAGGCCAGGGATTTTCCCTGTGATCAAAATATGTTGTTTGATTACATAACCACTGACTACATGAAAAAAGTCAATGAGCAAAAGGCATCCTGGCAGAGCCACTCATCCAAGCCTAAGCCCGCCACCCTTCAGAGATCCCATCCCAGGGGCAGTAGGGGCAGACGTTTTGTTCCCAGGTCTTACAATCCCTATCCCCAATCTGACTTTGGTCAGTACAGGGGGTCTTTCAGAGGCAGGGGCCAAAGAAGAGCCACCTCTACCTAGCCATCTGCCTCTCAGTCTAAGTCCTGATGTGAGTGTCCAGGTCGCCTCCCCGCTTCCGGTTGAAGGGAGACTCTCCCACTATCTTCTGCACTGGTCCCTCATCATGTCGGACAAGTGGATGCTAGAGATAGTGGAGAAGGGTCTGCCATTACAGTTCAAGCAGCTGCCAGACCTCAAGCATACCCAGGTGTCAAGTCCTCTGTTCCCAACACAGATACCACTGTTGGAAATGGAAGTACAAAACCTTCTGGCTTTATGAGAGGTGGAGAGGTTCCCCGCCCACGATTAGGGCAAAGGCCTCTACTCTAGGTATTCTCTGACACAAAAGAAAACTGTGGAGTGGCGACCTATCTTAGATCTCAGGTATTTAAACAAACATCTGAAAAAAAAACAAATTCACAATGGTCACTCAGTCACTGGTCATGCAGTCCTTACAGCAGGGAGACTGGCTAGCCTCCCTAGACTTAAAGGACGCCTACTTCCACATACCCATAAGGAGATCTCACAGGAAGTTTCTCAGGTTCAGACTTCCTTCGGGTCACTATCAGTTCACCACACTGCCCTTCGGTCTGTCCTCAGCCCCAAGAGTCTTTACCAAGTGTCTCGCAGTGGTAGCAGCACATCTCAGGAGACCGGGTGTTGCTCTCAACCCCTAGCTGGATGACTGACTCATAGTAGCAAAGTCTCCTTGCCAGGTCAAGGAATCTCTTTCCCTCACAGAACGCACTCTGAAGTCTCTGGGTTTCCTGGTAAATCTAAAGAAATCTCACCCGGAACCCACCCAGCTGCTCACCTTCAAAGGGGCCCAACTGGACACTCAGAAGGGCTATGCTTTCCTCCCGCAGGAAAGAATTCAGAGTTTCCTTTCAGTGGCAGAGTCTTTCGCTCAGGGACAGCCAAGACCAGCCAGACATTTTCTCAAACTTCTGGGACATATGGCCTCTATGACTGCAGTAGTCCCAGGGGTCAGGTACAGGATGAGACTCCTGCAAGCCTACCTCAGACCTCGCTGGTCTCAGAGAAGCCACACATTTTCAAAGTTGATACCTGTGTCGGAGCAGTTTCTCCAAAACTTGCTGTGGTGGAAGAACCCTGCAAATTTGCAGGCAGGGGTTCCCTTTCAAGCTCCTCTTCTCACAAAGGTGATCACCACAGAGGCCTCCCTTTTGGGCTGGGAAGCTCATCTGGACAGTGCCTCAGTAAGTGGCAACTGGACTCCCGAAGAGTCACAGTTGCACATAAATCTTTTGGAACTCAGAGCAGTCTTACTGGCTGTCAAAGCTTTTGCTCCCAGCATAAAAGGGCAGGTGGTTCAAATTCGAATGGACAACACCGCTGCAATGTTCTACATAAACAAGCAAGGTGGTACCAGATCAGGAATACTCTGTTTGGAAGCTCTGAACCTCTGGTCTCTAACATTCTCCCTGGGAGTCAGCCTCTCGGCTATTCACCTCCCAGGCAAAATCAATACTCTGGCGGATGCTCTAAGTCACATCAGTCAAGGCCAGAGTGAATGGACACTGAACATGCAAGTACTAGCCACAGTGTTCAGGCAGTGAGGCACACCAGATGTGGATCTGTTTGCCTCTCCTCTCAATTTTCAGCTTCCTCAGTACTGTTGCAGACTCAGTTCTGGGAACACTTCCTCTGGATGCCCTGATCCTGGACTGGTCAGGGAGGTTCCTATACGCATTTCCTCCCTTTTTCCTGATATTCAGGGTTTTGCTGAAATTCAGACAGCAGCCTGCAATGATGATCCTAGAGGCTCCGGACTGGCCCAGGCAAGCCTGTTATCCTCTCCTTCTCTCAGTGTCCTGCAACAGGCCCATTTGCCTGCCTCCAACTCATTCCCTGCTGACCCTTCCTCAGACAGTAGTGCAGTAACCAGACATACACTCTCTTCACCTCAAGGCCTGGTTCTTGAGGAGTTTGAGTTTCCATCCTCACAGTATCCTGAACAGGTCCTTAAAGGATACCTAAACACATCTTGCATTATCTTTAATGTTTGCTTGTTTTAATTACATCATTCGATACAGAATATGCATTTTTTATAGATGTTACCTACTTCTGGTTGGATTCCATGTGTGTTTTCATCAAAAATATCCCTTGCTAAATGTTGCTGTTCAGTGCTTGAAGCTCCGTCTTTGGCGCTGTTGCTCTGCCTCGCGTGCTGTTCGATGATGTCATACGAGCAGGACAAAGTAATAGTAGGACCCTGGCTGCATTGTGATTGCCCTGTTTATAGTGCACACAGCAAGTCATCGATAGTGCTTATTTTATGTAAATTCGAAATGTCAGACCGCGAAGAGTTTGAAGACTTGAATGATCTTGATTTAATTGTCCTCAGTAATGTCTAGCCTTATCAGTTTGAGCCTCTAAGGGTTGTCAGAGAAGAGCTGCAAGGTGCAGCAGCTGTGGGTTCTGACTGGGAGAGCAAAGTAAGCAGCACGGAGTCAATGGAGAATGATCGGACACAGTCTCTTGACTGGTGAGGTTCTTGCTTAGTTCCCCTCTCATCATACTACATATATCTACTTGAATGACATTAATATTTGCATTATTGTGCTCACAGTTATAGCGATATGCAGTTTCAGTTTGCCAGCAGTTCAGCATCACATCGTGCAGTGAGTAGTGATGCTAAACAGTCCTGATGTGTAACGCATTTACACTTTGGTGTACAGTCCCATGCCACATGCATAATGGGGTTAAAAGTGTTTCTCATTTTGCAATGTTCTTATTGCCAAACACAAACAGCTTTTTGATATTTTTTTTTACTGGGGGGGCGGTTGAAGTACGGGGGCTTTTCGGCTAAGATAGTTGTATCAGGTAGGAATCATGCTCATCTCTGTTTGTAGTCCCGTCTTGTGACTGTTTTAGTAATGTAGCTTGTGTGTGTGTATACCCTCTCAGTTCTGCTCCTCCTTCATTGCTAACTGAATATGGAGTTTCTATCATCACCAACATTTTCATGGGAATGCAGTGCTGTTCACACATACAATCTAGCATCCATGACTGTTTTAGTCACCACACTGTGTTGCCTCAAAACAGATTGTTATAGGTGTGTTGATGAGTGTTGGGAAGGGGAGGGGATTGTATCACATGCAATGCATGTCACACCATTACAGTGAATACTTACATCATAAGATGCATACTTTCACATCCACTCACCACTCACTTCCATCATAATAGCATGTTGTGAGTCATGTCTCAGGGATCGAAATTCATGGGCATTCGTACTGCGTTGCAGATACTGAGTATCATGTCATTTGCAGACTGTGGCCACCCTGATGCTCTACTATACTTTGTGTCCCTATTGATCATATTGTAGTGCATGGCACATGTTGTCTGCTTCCGATGTAGTCTGTGCTTGTAGTCATTGCATGCTGAAAACTTTGTTCTTTGTCCTTGTCATAAGGTGTGCAACCATTGCACTGTGTTACCATTGCAATTCACTGCAGATGTGGAGTGATTGGGACCAACCACAACTCGGCTGCCTAGGCGCAGAGGAGATGCGCTGAGCACCAACTGTAATATTCATAGAAGATGCACCAGGGAATGCCCCCAGTGCATCCCCTCTGTGAATACCACAGTTGCACCCAGCCTGGATGTGCTGGCACAACCCCCTCATCAAGCTGGGAAACCA
Source organism: Neoceratodus forsteri (assembly GCA_016271365.2). NCBI lineage: Eukaryota > Metazoa > Chordata > Ceratodontiformes > Ceratodontidae > Neoceratodus > Neoceratodus forsteri. Next base: position 1,415,187,952 of record CM028129.1, read on the forward strand.
ATGGGGCAGCACATCTCAAGATGCGCTGAACCCAAAAAATGCCATTCAGAGCCAACAACATTCAAAAGGGGCCATTAGGCATGCACGGCGCAATGGGGCCATTTCATGTCATTATGGCCCCATCTGCATGCGCCATGCAGGGATTCACCCAGCCAAATGCGCAGGGCGCCCTGCTAGGGTTGAGGTCCAGGGTAGGAGCCCCATCCAGTCCAGAAGCACCCATGCCCACCCTGGTCGACCGCATCCTGCACACACCCGGATGAGTCCCTGGCAGTCCAGTGTGCCCCCCTCCCTGCCCATTCCTCTGATAAAATGCCACATCCTGCAGCAATACAGGGGAATGTACAGACCCCCCCTCCCTGCCCACATCACCATTGCAAGGCTGCTTCCCATGGTGCTACTGTGCATTGTACTGAACCCTCCTCCCCAACCTCTCCCGGCCAACACACCAGTGCTGTCCATGCAAAGAACCCACGGTGGCACAGCAAACAACCCACCCCATGCAACTCAGGCACTGCCTACCCACCCCACTACCATGCTCCTGCATAATTCCCCATTGGTGGGCAGTCTGAACTCACTCAAGACACTGCCATAAGCCTGCCAACAGAGCTGTCTGCGATCGACAGCTACTGTACACCTGCAGCCCAGTGGTGGACACTGTTGACCAATGGGCTTGCAGTGTGTACTGCATGCTGTCATTCACAACTTTGTGAATGACAATGTTGTGAATGACAGCGTACAGTACATGCTGCAAGCCCATTGGTCGACAGGGTCTACCAATGAACTGACAGTTGTACAGTATGCTGTCAGTCGCAGACAGCTCTGTCGGCTGTCAGCCATGGCGGTGTGCGAATGGGTTGAGCTGCTCACTGACAGGGGAACTATGCAGGGACGAGGGGAGTAGGGTGGTAGGGGTTGCCTGAGTGGGGGGGGTGAGGGGACCACTGGACCACCAGGGTTATTTAGAACAGCAGGATTTGCGCTCCAGTCTGGGCATGGATGGGGGGTTCCCTCTATACCACCAGGGCTTATACCAGTGGAAACTATACCTGAGTTCAGTGCTACAGGCAGGAGGTGGGCCACTATCTCACCAGGATCATACCAGTGGAATATATATCTGAGTTTGGTGCAACAGGCAGGTGGGGTGGGGGCTCGACTGCAGGGTGGGCAGGCTGTCGTGCTGCTGTCTGCAGTACGGCAGCCTCTCTGTGGGTGGCCACCCACTAAGTCTAGTTTTCTGTCTTATCTTCTCGCTGGCGCATCCCCTGACATGCCCCGGGGATGTGCCGCCTAATTGGGCTGTGAATGGGGCTGCGCCTGGTATGCATGGGCATACCCCCTTCACAGCCCCTCCAGATGTGCTGCATATCATTACTGGCATTGTGTGGTGCATCTGCGATGCGACGGCACATTGGGGATGCACCAGCTCATCGGACCCCTTCCAGAATCGCCTTTAGGTGCAAGTCAGGGATGCGCCGGTGCATCTTGGATGAGCTGGGCACATCACTTTTTTGAATCCTGGCCTTAATGTGTATCCCACGCATGTTTGAATCCTCTGAGAGACTGTTTCCAGTCATGTGCCACTGTGGTGTTATGGTGTTACAAGCATCTAAATATACGAACATACGAAATTACCAGCAGATATAAGCCATTCGGTGTAGCTAGTCTGCTCGAGTGTGCAGCACTTCAGTCCATTAAACTTCAGCTGCCCCCACCCTCATATGCCTCCCTCATCTCCCACCCTCCCAATTTGTTCCTTCCTCTGAATCTGTCCCACCCCTCTTGTAGCCCCCAACACTCTTCAATGATACAACTTCTTTTAGAGCGTTCCACCCTGCCACCACCCTTTCTGTGAAATAGTGCCTCCTTAGTTCCTTCTTGAACCTGCCCTTCCCAGCTTCATAGAGTGTTCCCTTGTTTCCCTTCCACCTTTCAAATTGAATATACATCTGGTGTCTACTTTGTGCAAACTCTTCAGGTACTTGAAGGCCTCAATCATATCCCCCCTCTCCCTTCTTTCCTCCAGGGTATGCATATTGAGCTCTCTCAGTCTCCCCTCATATGGCCTGTCCCCCAACCCCAGGTTCATTTGTGTTAGCCTGCACTGTCCACCCTCAAGTAGTTTGATGTCCCTTTTCAAATAGGGGCACCAGAATTGCATGCAGTACTCTAGGTGTGGTCTCACCAGAGACCTGTACAGGGGCAAGATGACTTCCCCACTCCTATATGTTACTTGCTATGCACCCTAGCATCCTGTTTGTCTTCGCTGCTGCCTTCCTGCACTGAGCAGAGAGGTTCATCTCCCCAGTTACCAGCACTCCCATATCCTTCTCCTCTTTGTATTTTGTTAACAGGGCACCCTCCAGCCAGTAAGTGCGTACTGGATTCTTGCCTCCTAAATGCATCATTTGTCAGTTCTTGGCATTGAAACCAAGCTTACACGTGTGAGACCATTCCTCCAGTTTAACCAAATCCTCCTGAATTACTTTTGCTCCCTCCCCCCCATCTACCTCAGCACAAATCTCTGTGTCATCAGCGAAGAGACTGATCTTGCTCTTAATCTCCACTGCAATGTCGGCTATGAAAATGTTAAACGGAACCGGTCCCAGCGCTGAGACATGTGGTACACCACTTGTTACTGCCCTGGGTTCAGATGCCTCCCCCCTCCCCCATATTACCTTCTGCTGTGCAACCAGTATCCAGTTCTTTACCCATCTGACCAGTTTACTCACTGCTGCCAGACTCTTCAACTTGCAGGTCAACCTACCGTATGGCTCTGAGTCAAAGGCACAGCTGAAATCCAGGTAGAGAACATCCACTGCATGTCCCTGGTCCAGTGCCCTCATAACCCATTTGTAAAAAACAACCAACTTCGTCTGGCAGGATCTGCCTCACACAAACCCGTGGTGCCTGCTGTCCTGGACATATTTATCCTCAAGATATTTCACCAGTCTTTCCTTGAGGATTGCCTGCATCAGTTTGCCCACAATTGCAGTAAGGCTTACTAGTCTGTAGTTCCTCGGTCCATCCTTGGGCCTACTGTTATGGAGAGGTACCATATTATATTAATAGATTTAAATCAAGAAACAGCATCTGACATGTCCCCATACTGTTTGCTCCTTCCTAGATGTCTGTGTCTGCATTTTTTATGTGCTTCCTGTTCCTCAACTGGTTAACAGAAAAGTTTATGTCTGTGAGCCACACTTTATTACTCTCAGCCTTGGTTGCAGTAATAGAAAAATATTTTGTTTTGTGCCATCATGTGTCATTTTTCAACACCTGGGGTTACTGTATCTGCTGTACGTATCTTTCTCCCTCCCAAGTTGAGGATAGTAATCCATTGTACTGTAAGTCCTCTCCTTCTCTTGCTGTCACCAGACGATCAATGTCCGGTCATTAACTCTTTGCTCTGGCATGGATCGAGGTGTGGCGTCCCACAACTACATCACCCTTGCCAACTTGCCATCCCAATTGTGCTGTTGCATATATGTAGATATGTAGTTCTTTATTTTTCCACACTGTAAAGCTATACTCACTTAATGTTGTATGTCTGTTATTTCATTATAGGTGTACATTCAATCACTGCCAACTGATGCCAATGTCCCTTGAGTGTTTATGCTGCAGAGAGGTCAATGCAGTGTTGAATGAAATTCAGCCTGATCAACTGCCATGTATCACTCAAGTACAGTTCTTCAGGGACAACTGCTTAAATCGTAATGTTGTTCGTGTATCTTTCAATGAATACTTTTTCTATGAGGGACCATTTCATGATGATACCCCTCAACACAAGTAAGTGTGCTTAACATTGATTTGCAATTCCATAACAAGGTACATGAAACAGGCATTTGTCGATGCTTAACTTTTCCTTGCATGGTTAATGTGGCAGAAGTGTATTGTGTTACTTGGAATTTTGATGTGATGAAACGCCTGTCTGAACTATGTTTGAGAAGCTGGCATATTTTTGACAGCACTTGAATATAGAAGCTTTGATAATAAGAAGGTCATTTTTAGAATATATATAATGCAGTGGTGACCTTGTGACAATGAGGGTTGATGCACTGGATGCCACACCTTGTGCCACGCTGACGACCTATGTTTAGAAGCAACCGTGGGCTGATTGGTAGGAGATGGATCGTGGGTCATATGGGCACCTGTCATTCTCTGTGGATTGTGGCGACCACTTGTTGGTGCATGTCTTGCCCCTAATGGTGCTGGGGCTGGCCAGTGATGCAGCAGACATTGGGTCAGAAGTGGGGCAGATGCATGATAGGGTGCACACCTTTGGAGTCACAGTAGCATTTACAGTGTCATTGCACAATCCGCCCCTTGAAGGGCGAAACCAGGATGATAAAAGGTCATGGACGATGATGGAGGGATCTTGCAGGTCATGTCCCAAAATAGTCACTGCCCTATAACATGTACTTGAGCCAGTCTTGGTGGTGTTGCACTCCGGCCGACCATCCCCAGGAGGGGTGTGGGGGGGAGCCCTGGGAGTAGCTTGTCATTGTTGACTGGGGCACATCAGGGGATGGTGCTGGTGCTCCCTCCAGACAGAGAGTACAGTGTAGCAGGAATACAAATAATTCTTAAAACAAAATGTGGGGTGCAAATATGTGAGATTTCCGCTGTGAATAGCATGTGCACTGAAATATCAACAATTGTGTATAACTGTTATTTTTTCATAGTGTGATCCCAAATGTTGCTAATAGTCCTCTCATCACCACACCTCATGAACCTTGCATGTTACAATGTTCAAATGCATGTGCAGATGGCATTCCATGCCACAAATTAAAAATCATGATGCTATGTCATAAAAATGCTATGTTGTAAAGTTTAAGTGCAAATATTGAATATCACCAAAGTTACACTGTGCATTGAAAATATCATCACATCATGCTGAGACCCGTGTTGTGTTCCCACTCCCTGGAAGTTGAGTGGCATCACACTCCCAACCGTGAACCAAGATGGTATAGCTAACAGCAGACTCATCCTTCTGTATTAGTGAAGTGAAACACCACTCCAAAACCAGAATTGTGGACCTCTGAAGTTTAAATAAAAAGTAAAACAATAAATGGTAGTGTGGTGGAACCAAACTCCCAGTACCTTTTATGACATTTTAAAAATGTGGCCATCGGGAATCGGGCATGGGAGGATGGCAGAATTTCAGTATCTGGGACGGATGTGACTGTGGTTGACTGTGCCATAGTTGTTCTGTGATACTGGGTGCAGAATTTGCTGTCCCCTCACCCTCTTCTGTTTCTCTGTTCCCAGTCCAAGATGTTCCCCTTGTATTGGACTTTGTCAGCTTCACCCTCCACCTATACCTGTTCCATCCCCTCTTAAACCCCTCCACAGTCTCTGCCTCCACAAGTCCCTTGGGCAGCACGTTCCATGGTTCCACCAACATCTCGGTGAAGTAACACCTCTTCCTCTCCCCCCTCTATCTTCCACCTGTGCCCTCTAGTTGGCCCCCCTCTTTCCTTTGGAGCACCCTGACTGAGCCTCCCTTATTAATCCCCTTTATGTACTTGAAGACCTCTATCATGTCCCCCATCCCTCCTCTCCTCCAGGGAGTACATGTTGAGCTCTTTACACCTCTCTCCATAGGTCCTGTCCCCCAGGCCCCAGATCATTTTTGTTGCCCTCCTTTGGACCCTTTCCAGGAGTGCAATGTCCCTTTTTAAGTGCGGCTTCCACAACTGCACACAATACTTGAGGTGTGGCCTAACCAACTAGTTATATATAGATGAAAGATCACTTCTGCCCTTCTGGAGGTAATCCCCCTAGTGATGCATCCCAGTATCCTATTGGCTTTTGCTGCTGCCCTCCTACAGGTCTCCGAGTTGCTCATTCTGAAATCTATTACCACCTCCAGGTCTCTCTTGCCCTTTGAGACTTGCAGTGTCTCCCCCCCCCCGTGGTATATCCTTGTCCCGGATTTGTGGCCCCCCGTGGTATACCCTTGTCCTGGATTTGTGGCCCCCAGGTGCTGAACCCTGCATTTCCCTGCATTGAACTTCAGTCTCCACTTTCCCAACCACCTTTCCAGAGCCTCCATGTCCTCCTGCAGGGTCACTGTCCCCTCCTCCTCATCCACCACTGCACCCAGCTTTGAGTCATCCGCAAAGAGGCTCATTTCACTCCTGATACCCTTCCTTATGTCTGAGAAATAGGCACTAAACAGAAGTGGCCCTAGTAGCGACCCTGATGAACCCCACTAATGACTCTGCTTGGAGATGAGACTAGCCCCCCACCCACCACACTCTGAGTATGCTCCGAGAGCCAATTACCTATCCATCTGATCATCTGCCTCCTCACCCCCAATTCATACATTGCTCTTGAAAGTTTCTGTAAACTGAGACTGTGATCAGTGCACCTGTCTGGTCATCACACAAATGAATAAGTAAATAAATATGTAATGAGGCTTCAACTGTGTTCAATGTGTTTTGAGAGTTAACATATGTCTCATAATTAACTTGTCTATTCTACTTATGTGCAGGAGTTTCTGGTATGTGGCTTACAGACGGTTTGTCTGGTGGATTTAGCAAAAATTCGGATGGTGGAACAGGAAGGTGTTGCCAGCCTGTGTGGTGATGGCAATCCGTGCTGCTTTCCCATTGGAAGAATACACTGGATTTCTACCACCAAATGAAGACTAATAACCAATTCTACGTATAAGTACCACTGTGTGCCTGACTTCAGGAATGTATGAAATATAGAATAAAGTACAGGGTGGTGTGTGAAGGTTATACATACTCGAGTGGTTAGATGCCTCATAAACTCCGAGAGTGAAACTCGAGGGTTTTTTCGCAAAGCATCTAACCACAAGTGTGTGTGTAAACTTCCACTTTCCACACACACCACCCCGTGTTTTATTTTATAAAATTGCATGGTCTTCCTTTTTTGTCCACAGCAATGATATAAAATAAAATAAGGCTTTCCTGAAGGAAGACCCCTTAATGACAGCAAATCTGTTCTTCATAAACATTTCAATTGACTTCTGACAATTGTCATTTTTCTTACTTTTTAATAACTGTGTAGTAAATGAACAATGAAAATTCATATACAGATATGTAAATGTATCTGTTTGTATGAAAAACATTATAGCACTAAACATATGCTATGACACTGTTGTCAAAGTAACTAAAAAAGGAAACTGCAACAATAATCCATGGTGTTTACATTTAAAAGAGGAGTAACATAACTTTGACCAGTACTCATAAAGCAGCGTGTTATATATTTTGTGTTTTTATCACTTGAGTCCTGTTGAAATTTTATTCTTACATAGTTGTCAATCAATCGAAGGACTACATGTGTTACGAGGTAGTTTGACATAGGACAAAATTCTGAGCAACGTTGATATTTTTGTGAAGAAATACATATATATGTTTGTATAAGTATCACTCCATATGCAATGCTGTACTCCTTTTTGTGGTTTGCCCTTTGCTACTAACTTGTGCTCGTTTGCACAGTGGGCATGGCATGAAAGTGTCACTGCTGGGTAACTTACTTCTGTTGCTCACTATATGATAGTATGCCAAAGTGCACCCAGGCATAACATAGGTGAGTGTCAATTTAATTGGTTGTACACTCCTGTGAAGTGCAACAGTTATGCTCACAAGCCACATGGCTTGTGGAACTATGTTCAGTTACTTCATCACATAGCATTTAGTCAGACACATAGTGCTGCTAGCTTTGGGCCTGTAGGATGCTAAAGGTTTGGCAGGGTTCACATTGCAACATCAGTTGTATCCCCCCATCTCCACAGTCCCAAAACTCTGAACTGAGTCAGTAGTTCATGGCAGCCACATCACCCCACCACCAAACATACACTCACCCCATACCCATGCCAGGATGTCGGCACGCACCACATCTTTGCCCCTTCCAGTTACTTTCTTGTGAATCACTATTCCCATACACCAAACGTGACGTCCCCATCACGTACATGCCAATTCATAGTCAGCCAACCCACATGTACTGGTTGCTCCCATAATCCAGCAGTACATACAGTAGCACACACGAAGTAGTTGTGCGTGTTTAACAGCATGACACAGCAGAGTGTGACGTGGTATGCCATGTCCATTGCACCATTTGTACTTTGATGAGCATCAATGTCCCCTTTCCTAACGCCCACCATGGTGTGCACCAGCGTCTGCATTGGCGTCCAGTGTGTCACACATCACTGTGTGAGAGTCATCACACATAACACATGACAGCCATATTGCCGGCTCAGTACAAGATGGACCCCCCCTCAAAATTCACCTCACTGTCCTCATCCTTATTGAATCCATTACCCACCACCACACTAGAGTGATTGTGGCTGTGAAAGGTAAGCTGTACCACAAGACAGACTATGGGTATGCATACATAATACAATGTGATAAAAAGAAATGCCTTGTGATTGGCTGACTGTCAGGACTGACAAGGTGTAAATCATGCCATCACCTCACGTGTAGAAGTGGAAACCAGGGACTGGTCCCGAACTTAAAAGCCAATGGGTATCATATTTTTTTGTCATGATAAAGGTAATGCAAGAAACTCAAGATAAATAAATGAGAATTTTTGTTTCTTACACTGTATAATCGCAATATACCATGACACAGTGTTGGTGATGGCAGGAGTTATCCACGCATGGTGTGCTTTGCGCACTGTGCCAAATCCTGTCATCACCGACACCCTCACATGGTATACTGTTCATGCTGTGCTGGTGACATCAGATGTGTCACGAACGAGGGCATGGAACAAGAGTCCTGTCTACAAGTGTGAAGTGCATTAATGACATGTATAAACATGGCACCGAAGTGTGTTCTTGCAATTTCTAGTGGAAATTATTTCTTTTGGTCCAAAAATTAATGCTGCCTGCTTTGAATGGTTTAAATTTGACTTTCTTTTTACTACGTCTGTCCTCCAAGGAAAGAACAATGTCTTTCATTGGTTAAAAGTTGTCCGTTAGGGGCCAGCCTGGTGGTACTGAGGGCTGAGATGCTGGCCACCTTACCTCGCACTACGCTGCCGACCCATGTTCGAGGACGAGCATGGGCCACCGTGGGTTGGCAGGGTTAGAGAAGGATCAAGCATCCAGAGGACTGCTCTTCTTCTCCAGGGAGGGGGGGGACATCAGTAGTCAGCATGTGGCTGGCCCATGGTGGAGATTAGGAGACAGTACCACCGACGCTGCAGAAGTAGAGGCGGGAGGAGGCAGATGCTGGGAGGGATGCACATGCACTCCATCCATTGGTGTCATTGCACACCCTTCCTGCACGGGGAACCACACACCAGAAAGTCCTCGGCAGCCTGCACACCCTGGCAGTCCAAGCACCCACACCAACCAGCCCATACCACTATAACACCTGTCACCTGTTCAGGTTCAAGGTGGTATAGTGGTCACCCCACCACATCAGTAGCACCACTGTCCCCATAATTGGTATGGTAATGTGCCCTAGTGGCATACTGGTCCCCCACCCCACCCATAGCAGCAGTGCTGTGACCTTACAGTGAACAGACACCTCAGCTGTATAATGGACCTCACATCCTCAGCAAGACCGACGGTAATGCTGTGCCGTCCAAGATCCCCTGGTGGTCCAGTGATCCCCATACCACCCCCCACTCAGGCACCCCTACCTGCCCAGACCTGCTCCGGGTGTGGGCGGGGGGGCCTGAGTGTGGGGTGGTGGGGGGACCACTGCATCACCAGGGATCTTGTGCAGGGCAGTTGTGCTACATGCAGGCTGGGGGGACGACTATGCTACAAGGGAGGGTTGTAGGTCAGTGGCTGTTACGACAGCCCTGCAGGCCACCCATTGCATTCCGCCAGGTGCACCCTGCACATCTCATGCAAATGGAGCCATAATGATATGCAAATGGCCCCATTGCACCTTGCATGCCTAATGTCTCCATTTGCATATTATGGCTGTGAATCGCAATTCTGGGTGCAGCGCATCCTGAGATGCACTGCCCCATTTGATTCACAGCCCAGTGTGAGGGATGCACTGGTGCAGCCTGGTCTGGGCACAACTGTGGTATTCACTGAGGGGATGCGCCGGGGGTATTCCCCCGTGCATCTTCTGTGAGTACCACTGTTTACGCTCGATGCATCCCCTCTGTGCTGTGGCTACCGAGATGCACCAAGTGCATCTCCTTTGTGAATCCTGCCCCAAGATGTCTGTACTGAACTATTTGTATTGCTGGATAAACACAGTAAAAATACACCCAAATTGCACAATTCAGAGCAGTTTCTATTTTTGTTTTGCCATCAAAAACATTGCATTTGTCGACTGTTGCAACACATTGCATGCCCATGACTATGCAGGTCATTAATGCATTTCGTAGTTTGTTGTAGGTCTACGAAGATAAAAGCTCTAAGACATGACAGGGTGTGCATGGAACATATTGTAACGCATAGCCAGGCGAGTAAGAGCCACTGGCGTGTGGTAAAATATGTTCCATGCACATCCTGGAGTGTCTTATTGCGCTTATAAATGGGCTAGTTTAAAAAAAAAAACTTTTAACAGGTAAAAAAATAGCTAGCATTCTGATTGGCTGATACAGCGTATCCATTTTATAATGGCCATCGTACCTCACAGTGCAACTGTGCCCCGCATTAATAAAGCAATATATCACAAGATGGTGTGGGTGATGGCAGGATTTAAACACACTGTGTGTGGTTTCCTCATGAGGTACCGTGCACTTCTGGTGTTATTTCCTCATTGTGCCATGTCTCATGAGGAACCCACAGCAGTCATGTGTAACTCCTGCCATGACACACACTATCTCGTGAAATATTTTCATTTTACAATGTAAGAAATAATTAGATATAAGTTTTTATTAGTTTTCTTTCTGAAGTTCGTGTGATCAAGGTTAGTGTGACACAACAGTATGCTGGCCAGTGGATTTTAAGTGTTGTGCCATGACTGGATGTCCCTTCTACCATGTTGTGAGTGAGCAATTTACACATTGTAAATCATACCAGGAAGTACATCATGAAGCATTATTTTCAGGTCCATTTCATAATATCAGGCATACCCATAGTGTGTCATGCTTGGTACCTTCTTCACTACATCACAGCAGTACATGTCAACATGCTCTGACTTAGGTATTGTGAAAATGGGATTTTCTGTATTTGTCACAAGACCTAAGTGGACATTTGATACTTTGACCTGAGTACTGTACAAATCAACTTAAGGTTTCTACATGATAAAGTTATACGTTTCTTGTACCACTGTTGGTAAGAATATATGAAACATACGATGAACTTACTGTAAAAGTCATGCCAATAAGCACTGTGCCATTAGCAAATGTCCTAGTTGTTCAAAGCTTTTGAATAGCAATAAAATAATTCTTGTCTGCAACCAAGTGTGTTGTGTACATTATTGTACAGTAACTATTGTACACATTGTTAAAATTGGTGATTTATATCGCATGGATCACATATGAAACAGACTGATACCATAGACCATAAGTAAATATGAATTGCTAAAATCAGCCCTTGTCACTTTTCAGGATACAATATGTTTTTCACAACGGTTGTCGAACTTTTAGCAAGTGTTCATAGTCAAAACTTGCAACGCAGTTACTACAGGCACATAAGATCCAACATTCCATCATTCTGGATCCATTGACAGATGTCCGTCAGCTTGTCCAAAGCAGGACCTGTGTTTGCTGATGACTTCAGTCTTGTCTGGGTGTTCATAATGTGACCACACAGGTGCTGGTATTACCGTGTGACCCTGAAGAACTCTTGCTCTTTTGTGAGATGGGTACTGGACCCTCACTGACACAATCTCATGCAGAATTTCTGTTATGTAATCTGTGAGAAATACATGAAAAAATTAGCAAGTACAGTATATATGATGCTGTCTGACAAGGTGTATTTCAATGAAGGGTCAACAACTAAGCAGTCTCAAACTCTAGCATGTGTGTTGACGATGAAAAGTGTCACACATACAATACTATGTTATAGATTGACCAATAACTTGTACAAATTAAACCAGATGCTCTAACTTTACTCTTACTATTTTACACATAAAATATAGGGCAATGGGTTGTGGATGTTACTGTTATTTTGACTCTTAAAAAAAAAAAATTAAAGCTCATTTGAATAGTATCAACAGCCTTACATTATTTTGTGCAGCAATGTCATCTACAACTGGATCATGGTGCCACATTGACTGTTTTCGTCAGCACTGCATACTCATTGTGCTGTAAGACTGGAATACTGCATTGTCGGTTGGAAACATCAATCATAGACTGTTTGTTGGAGACATGTTTCATAAAAAAATATCAAGATTAATAGTTAATCAGCACCAGGTGGGGCACGTCAAAATGGAACAACATCATTGCAATCATTCAGCAGCAACAGATGATGTAATATGGCAGCTAATGATTCAGGGGCCATAATTAACAGGTTGTACATGACAGTGTAGCAGCGATACATTTAATCATTGCAAAACCAGATTGCAGTAGTTATGATACCTGTTTGATAACTGTATTTAGATGTGAAGAAAAAAAAAATTTTAAATTATTTGAATAGTACATACGGCAAGTGGTCTCAGTTTTTACTGGCTTTACCATGGCCTCTGTCCCTTTCTTAGCCTTTGCAAATGACATTTGTACTTCTGTCTTCCATCTGCGGTCACTGGCTGCGCATGGTTGACATTTTCATTAAAGTGCAAGGCGGCCAATATATGTCTATTAAGAAACACAATACTTAGTAATTGTGACGAAAACATTCACAGAATGTATAAGTAAAGATATTGGGCTGGATATTCAAAAGGGTTGCGCCTGCACAAGTCCGAAATTGCGCCATTCTGCGATATTCAGCAGGAGGCAGTTGCGCCCCCCAAACCATGCTGAGCAACAGCACAATGCTAATGAAGGCATGCTCAACTGGAGGGGGAGGAACCATGCATAAACTGCACAGCCTGATATTCAGCTGGGCTGTGCAGAGTTGTGCAGGCGCAACCCCCTACCTGCGCCTGCACAACTTTAAGCCAAAAAAAAAGGATTAAGTCGAGGGCCACTCACAGATGAGCTGCCACATTGCAGGGCGCAACACAGCAGCTGCCACCTGCGGGTGGCCCTCCACTTGTTCCCTGTGCCCCCCCTGCAGCCCGATCGCGGGCATAATAATAATAACCCCGTGGCGATCATGGGCAGAACACACTCCCCACCCCACTAGCCCGATCGCAGGCAGATCTCATTCCCCCGACTAGCCGATCGCGGGCGGGAATGTAGTGAACCCGCCCTGGCTAGCCCAATCGCGGGCAGAATGTAATTGACCCCCGACTGGCCTGATCATGGGTAGAGCGTAGTTGAACCCCCTGACTGGCCGATTGTGGGCAGAGCGAGTGAACCCCGACTGGCCGATCACGGGCAGAGCGGAGTTCAACCCCCAAAGACCAATATCCCTGGTGGTCCAGTGGACGCAAAGCCGATCGCGGGCATAACATCGAACCCACCCCAAAGTCCAATATCCCTGGTGATCTGGTGGCCCCCACCCACCCACCGGGCCCATACCCGCTCCCCGTCAACGGCGGGCGCAGCACCCACCGCCTGCTGCCCGCCGCCCGCCGACTGACAGCTCAATAGGGCTGCACGCCCATTGGTTCAGAGCAAGAGCCAATAGGCGTGCAGCCACTCGGCGGTCAAAACTGGTCGGGATATGGACACAGCTCTAAGAGAACAGGCTGCGCCCATTGGCTCTTGCCTGAACAATGGTGTCAGCCTCAGCTGTCAGTCTCTGCGGGCGGCGGGCGCAGGTGAGAGAGGCACCGCCAGCTGGCGGGGGGAAGTAATGGGCCCGTAGTGGTGAAGACAGGCAAGAGATGAACTTGAGAGAACTGACCTTATGCCCGCGATCGGGCTTCGTGGTCCACTGGACCACCAAGGATATTGGTCTTTGGGGTTGAACTCCGCTCTGCCCATGATCGGGCCAGTCGGGGGTTCACCATTCTGCCAGCGATCGGGCCAAATCGGGGGTTCATTACGTCTGCCCGCGATCGGGCTAGTCGGAGGGAGGAGATCTGCCCCGATCGGGCTGAGTGGGGGTGAGTTCGCCCGCGATTGGGCTCAGTCGGGGGTTTCTATATGTTATGCCCGCGATCGGCTAGTGGGAGGATTTATCATGCCCACCATTGGCTGCAGGGACGCCGGTCCTCGATGGCTGCTGCCTGGCAGGGCACCAGGCGCAAGTCGTCGGGGATCGGCGCACCTGCATGCTAATGGCATGCAAATGGGGCCGTAATTAAATTCAAATGGCCCCCATGCACCTTGCATAAATTATGGCCCCATTTGCATGACACCTTTTGAATATCGGAAATTTGCGCATGGCGCAATGGAACTTGCACCACCACATCTGAATGCTCCACTCTGACCACTTGCGGTGGCGCAAGTTCCACTGCGCCATGCACAGTGGCTGTGGCTGGGGGGGGCGATATTCAAAGGAGTTGCTCAATAGCGCAACTCCATTGAATATCGCCTGCCACACCCCCGCAACTTTTTTGAGCAGCGCAATGGCTTGCGCCACAGAATGGCGCAGTTTGAATATCCAGCACAATGTGTTCAATTGTAACATTGCCACTTGAGTGTGTTTGCGTACCTGGCATACATTGCACCATAAAAGAAATGAGAAAACTTAGGTGCAAAATGACAAATTAGGCTGTGGAACACTTCAAGGGCATACGTCTGGTACGTGGGTGAGATCTGTCGGATATCTCTTAGTAGGTAACTGCTTGATACTACTTTGCCCACAAGTTTTAACTGTCGACTTCCTACAAATAAAGCAGCAGTGTACTATGATGTTCTGGCTGGTAAAAAAAATTAGACAAGGTTCATGTGCAAAATCAACAAAATGGTTGTGTACCTTGTCATAGCCATTCCCTTTTCTGTACTAATGGTCCATGAAGGCGTGCAGGGAACTTGTCACCATGCCCAACATGCACTTCACATACGTGATTACATAGGCTTAGCCAACATTGAATAGTTACTTCATCACCTGAGCTGTTGCCAGTGACCCAGAATAAATGATTTGTTATTGACTTTATACAAAGTCGAATGCAGCTGCAATCTTTCTTTTTAGATACAGCCTCCAGTTTTTTACCTACACCTGTCGAGAGAACATGCAACTCATACTACTGTAAACTGTATAAGTTGATATGTGTTAAGTTGATTTTGTATGTGCCAGGCAATACTTAGTCCAGTTATACTGTTGCCAATATATATAATAGTGGATGGATTAGTATGCACAAACACCGAGGTGGTCTTGATCACTGTGACCTTTACTTCACATGTAATGTGATCACAAAGGTGCCACAACACAGTGGTTTGAAAGTGCAAAGCTCTTGGAATTCTACAATTCTGATGTTGAATACTTTTCCACAGAATTTGCATCATGCCGCAGAATGTATATGGTGGCACAGAATTCACTGTTTTTAGTGAATGTATTTAAATATACTGTTTTTCAATAGTGTCAGGCTTTATTTCCCTTACTGCATACCATGAAGCCCCTTGTTTATGCTCAGCATATGATGTCATTGATGACATCACATCATATTTTAACAATGGCAGGACTGCGTTTTGACAGTGTAATGAATAAGTCATGCTACAGAAATCAGAAAATGCTGCCACAGAATCCAAGGAGCCCTGTCACATAAATCAGAATATTAAGATGCAGATCACTAGGGGAACTGCGTATATGTGTCAGTCTGCTATTTTATATATATATATATATATATATATGTGTGTACACAGTGAATGTGCATTACTTACTTTGGGTTTGGGTGAAATGGTGAATAAGGGGGAGTGGACCTTGAGGGTTGTTGGTAGTCGGAAGTTACTGTCACAGTCTGCTTCAGATGTTTTCTTAACTTCAAGTTTAGACAACAACAAATGGCAACTTGTGTACTGCAAATTAAATATTTGAGTGCTGTCAAAATTGTGCTGCTGCAGTACCAACATGAGGATGCAGTAATGACATCAGTGCTGCATAAGTCAAACAAATTGATCTCAATACTGCAACCGAGCAAACCTATTAAAGACGTGGAATTCAATGCTTCCCTGAATTCCACAATTGTAGTAGTGACATCATGATGTTGTTCTGCTGCAGTAGTGATGGCAGTACTGCAACAGAACAATTTGGAATGCTGCATCATACTTATAGTGTATGGTGCGACGCTGTTCCGCATGGAAATCCATGCCTGGAACAGCATTGTTGTGCTGCACTCACTGTGTCACAATGTTGTTGTGCTGCACCAAGTACGTCACTGGTGCAGCACAAGAACATTAAACATGGTCACGCATGCGCAATTGAGCGGGCCGCATGGTGAGGAAGTGAGCGACGCGATTGAGCAGACTAAAACAGTTGCCAAAGTAAGCATTTTTTTTCTAAGAGACCTGTTTGGGGGATCAAGTAGTGCCACATATAGTTGCCCATACACTATAAAAATTGTGTATGAGCAACCATGCACAAACAAGGCGGTTGAGAGATCTTGAGGTTTCCATGGTAACGGACCTCTCAAGCTCCACTCTCGAGGTCTCTGGTTACCATGGCAACCTCTTGATCACAACTGCCTTGTTGTGTATGCTTGGTCATACACAATCCTCTATGATTCCCCTATCCAAGTAAACTGGTGGTTGTTGTTTTTTATACTTGAACTTGCATAAACATCTGCAACACACTGTGTCATTAATTTGAGCCTACCACCAGAGGATGGCTAAAAAACCGAACACTAAGAAGACTCATGCAGCAAAATGGAAAAGGTTTTCCCTCTGGTGCAAGAGCAAAAAGGTCGAACCCCTATCAGCTTCAGACACTCAGCTGCTAGACTACCTGGTATACCCTCAGGCGTCAGGCTTGAAACCATCTTCACTCAAGCTACACCTGGCAGCAATTTCAGTCTACCTTTCGGTGGGAAAGAAGAAATCATTTTTTTCCCATGACATTTTTAAACAGTTATTCAAAGGCCTCTTGTACCTCTAACCTCCAACCAGGGAGCCCGTTCCTCCTTGGAGCCTGAACCTTTGCATAGGTGGGCTCATGAATCCACCCTTCGAGCCTATGTCCACGGCCCACATCAAGTTTGTAACTTGGAAGACCATCTTCCTGGTAGCCATTACGTCTGCCAGGAGGATTTCAGAGCTACAGGCCCTGTGCACTGAGCTGAATTACATCATCCCTCACAATGATAAAGTTGAGCTCGGGACAAATAGGAAATTTCTGCCAAAGGTGGTTTCAGAGTTTCACTTGAACCAGTCCATTACTCTGCCTGTCTTCTTTACTGAGCTATCCACTCTTGGTGAGCAAAAGCTCCACAGCTTGGATATCAAAAGAGCCATCTTTCAATACCTAGTGTATACTAGACAGTACATAGGCTCTTCCACTCAGCTGTGACTCACCTACGAGGATGTAGGCAGAGGAAGACCAGCTACCAAGATAACTATTTCTCATTGGTTGATCTCTTGTATTAGATTCTGCTATGAGAAAGCTGGTCAACAACCTCCAGTGGGGCTCAGGGTCCACTCCACCAGGGGCACTGCAGCCTTGCTTACAGCAGCAAGGGACAGTCCCCTACTGGATGTCTGCAAAGCAGCTACCTGGAAATCTGTGCACACCTTTGTGAAACACTACAGTTTGGATGTGCAGACCAGATTTGATGCCAAATTTGGCAGGGAAGTTCTGCAGAGCCTCTTTCCTAAGTAAGTTCTCTGCCCACCTGCCACTTGGTACTGCTCAGTAGTCTGCAAAAAAGTTACTTATGCTAAAGGACTCCTGGGATAAGTAGAAAAAATTACTCACTGCATTAATCTTCCTTCTTCTAAGGGGTCCTTTAGCATCAGTAAGCTCCCACCCTTCCTCAACCGGTTCACCTGTCAAAGAAGGACTCTTTATGTCACCTTTTACCAAATTTGGACTTTCTTATTGATGAGTTTTTAGCCCGTGTTGCTGTTGTTTCTGTTTCCACTTTTGTGGACATTTGCATGTTTTTTGAATCCTGTTGATTCTTTTTTGGGGCATTTGCCTTGGTTTTTCCTCGAAAAAATTCTGAAGCCTTCAACAGCTCTCACTCAGCTAACCCCCCCTCCTGTCTTTTGATTGGCTTGGCCCTAAGCTCATTTAAATATCTCTTAAAGACACACCTCTGGGGCAGTTGCACCTAGCCAGCTAAGTGCAAAAAAGTTACTGATGCTAAAGGACCCCTTGGAAGAAAGAAGATTACTGCGGTGAGTAATTTTTTCGTATAGTACACCTAAGCAAGAAATAAGATTACTGTTAAGTTGAGATGTGGAAGCAGGTCAGCAAGAGCATAAGGGGAGTAGATGGAAGAGGTAGATGGCAGGGAAGAGGAGGAGGTAACAGCAACAAGTCATACTAGATGAGAGCTGGTGTAGCGTGCAAGCATACAAAGCTCCAGACATGAAGAGTGGTTAAGGAAAGCAGTCACAAGTATCTTTACTAGAACATGCAAGCAGAGTTTTAAAGGTGGCCATTCTAACAAAATGTGATAGTTTCAGAGTTTTTTGGAGATTATTCCAAAGGACAGGAAGGGCATGGCTCATAGAAGACCTGCCAAAGCGCGTTCTAATTCTAGGGGTATTGAGAGAGATGAAGGAGTGGCTTCTCAGGGAGTAA
Source organism: Neoceratodus forsteri (assembly GCA_016271365.2). Taxonomy (NCBI): domain Eukaryota; kingdom Metazoa; phylum Chordata; order Ceratodontiformes; family Ceratodontidae; genus Neoceratodus; species Neoceratodus forsteri. The sequence goes on from CM028129.1 coordinate 1,415,206,577, forward strand.
CTTCCAGGAGTACTAGTTAGCAGGCAATTGGAAATGTATTGGGAGAGCTTGTTAGTAAGTGCTCTATAGGTCCAAGTAGCTGCGTTTTTCAGTCTTCTGGATTTAAGTGACTTCCAACCAAGCTGGAAATAGAGGGAGCAATGATGGGTAGAGTAGGGTGCTCCAGTAATAAATCTTAGCACTCTATGATACAGGGTGCCGAGCCTGGTTAATGCTGTGCTGGGTCCATGACTATAAAGAAAGTTGCCATAGTCCAGGAGAGGGAGGTAAGTAGTTTGCACCATCCTTGTTTCGGCATCCTGTGTTAGTAAGTGTTTAATTCAAAAAATGAGACCTAGCCTTTGTTTTAACTTTTTTGCCAGTTCCTCAATATGATCAGAGAAGGAAAGTTTGCAGTCAATCAAAAAGCCCAGGTATTTAAATCTGTCCACTAACTCCAGTGGTTCTCCAAGAGGGTTGTGATTTGTGGTGTGACACCTAAGGGACAGTGGTTTATTGAGTTGACGTGTGGGGAAAAGAACATGACTTTTTTTTTTAGAATTTAACAGAAGTTTTAAGTGCAGGAGGTTTTGCTGTAACAAGTTAAATTCATGTTGCAGTTCCTTGCAGGCAAGTTCAAGGGTGGGCCTGGCAATGTAGAGGACGGTATTATCAGCAAAAAGGTGGACGTTTGCAGAGTTGATACCAGAGTTGATATTATTGATATAAATTGCAAATAGTAACGGACCTAATATAGACCCCTGTGGTACATCTCTCTGAAATGTTTTCAGAGGGGAGAGGTCCCGTTCCACCTTGACTTGCTGGTGCCGGCCTAGAAGGTAACAAGAGCACCATTGCAATGCAGTGGAATTGAGACCAATGTTACATAGTATGAGCAGTAGTAGGTCATGAGCCACCGTGTCAAATGCCTTGCTCAGGTCAAGAAATAAGGCATCCACATGTTTTTTAGAGTTGCGTGTTAGTTGCCAGTCGTTGCCCACCTTGGCTAGGGCAGTTACCGTGCTGTGATTCGGTCTAAATCCGGACTGTACAGCATTAAGCATGTTAAATGATTCTAGGGGATTTCTTAGTTGTGAATTGACTATTTTTGAGTAATTTAGATAGGATGTGAAGGAGAGCTATAGGCCTGCAGTTATTAAGGTCACTCGGATCACCTGACTAAAATAGCGGGATTACATGTGCTACTTTCTACACCGATGAGAGAGCACCTTGGGCAAGTGACATGTTGAAGAGATGAGTGATGGGCGCAGTCAGAACTTGATAACCTAGTTTTAGGACGAATGGATCAAGCTGATCAGCGCCTGCCCTTTTTCTAGTATCAAGGCCCAGTAGAAGATCTTCCACTTGCTTGAAAGTGACAGGGAAATTGTTTGGGAAAATTAATGCTGAAAAGCTGATAAATCAACATTATCATTCAGATCACACCACTCTCTAGCTTTAAGTTTAAAATGCCTGTAGCTTTCACAGCATCCAGTCAGTTTCTCTCTATCCCCACCCCACCCCCGTGGTCCCAACATAGCATTTAAAACTAGAGTGGGAGAGCATGTTAGAGCTTTATAAAAAAATATCCTATAGTACAACATGTGTTAAGAGTCGGGGGGAGAACATGAAGTCATCTTTATAGCTATTGAGAAAGTGGTGTTGGTACCACGGGGGGTGGGCATACAGAAATTGATTGGACACTGTGAAAGCAACTGGATTTTTAAACTTAAAGCTAGGAAGGGGTATGATCTGAATGATAGGATTGATTTATCGACTTTTCTACGTGAATTTTCCCATACAGCCTAACATGAATGCCGTTCTAAATCTGTAAATATGTAAATGCTGATGTGAATTTGAATACCTGAAAAATAATTGGTACATAAATGCTCTGCTCCCCTAAGAGATAAATTAGTGTGGGGGTGGTGGTAAAATAATGTACCTAAATGTAGATGCAATACATAGATCAGTGAATAAAAGGTCTGTTTGTGCTGAGATCAAGTTATATGTATGCTGCTGCTATGATTGAGGAATCTGAATTTTTTAAGTAACCCTTTAAGCACTATACCTGATGTTCTTAACTCAAGATCTTGTTTTTAATGTAACAAGAAACAGATAACTTTTGTAACACATGAAATGTTTCACATATACTCTTCTGCACGTGAGAATGTGACTGTGGGTTTAACTGAGTATAAAAGGGGGCAGTATTGTGTGTGACATCATCTCTGATGTAGTTTTGTAGTAGGCTTGTAGTTACATGAACTTGGGTGAAATATAAGGTGACACAGTTCATTGTCACAGTGGTGTTTGTAACTGTAGTTTTTTTTACACAGCACTTTAGAATGGCACTTTAATCAAAACACTGATATTGAAGCTTTTGTCCTTTTGTTTGTGTCTCTGTGTTTGGGTGCGCATATTTTTCTAATGCAAAGGCCAAGAACAGGAAACATAGATACGAGTTTCGGCCTTGCCAGGACTCATCAGTGTGCCTCATCTGTATAAGAGGGGCCATTCCTGAGGTAACAAAAAATGCACGAGAATGGTTGCCAAGAAAAACAGGGATAAGAGAGAGAGGCTGGGTAATTGAGGAGGAAGAGCAGAAATCAGCCATTTCGAATGATTACTTCTGCTCAGTATTCGCAAGGGAAGACAGGGGGCCTTTGCTGGATAGTGACATGAAGGCTGCTGGAAGGGGTGTCCTGGAAATGAGACAGCAGATATTTGCTAGTGAAAGGGTCAGAAAAGAGCTAGCAGCCCTGAAGATAGATAAGGCCCTGGGGCTGGACGGGATGCACCCAAGGGTGCTCAGAGAACTGGCATCAGAATTAGCCAAACCCCTGGTAGGGCTATTCAATAGCTCTATTCAGATAGGGATTATTCTGGAACACTGGGAGTAGCAGATATAGTTCTGTTATACAAGGGTGGAGACAAAGGGCAGTCGAGTAACTACAGACCTGTCAGTCTTCTCCCTGTGGTGGGTAAACCGATGGAGACACTAGTCAAAGAGGACGTAGTGGACTACCTGGAGAAAAATCAGCTCCGGATAGTAAACAGCATGGGTTCATAGCAGGGAAGCCTTGTCTGACCAATGTGATAGTATTCTTTGACTGGGTAACTAGGATAGTGGAAAAAGGTCATGTAGTGGATTTTCTCTGCTTCAACTTTGGCAAGGCACTCAACTCGGTGCCACACAGAAAGTTGCTGAAGAAGCTAGATGATCTGGGAGCAACAATGGGCATAGTTAGATGGGTGGGAAGCCGTCTGGAAGGGAGGCAGCAGAGGGTAGTGATACACAGAGTCTGATCCAAGGAGAGGGAAATCACTGATGGAATGCCACATTGATCAGTCCTGGGTCAATTTGTTTTCAGCCTGTTCATTAGTGACATGGGAGAAGGAATACAAGACATGCTGTGCTTTTTTGGACATGACACTGAGCTCAGTGGTAGGATAGACAGCAAGGAGGAGGAGGAGGAGATAAGGGAGTTGCAGAGGGACTGAAAAGGCTGGAGACATGGTCCCAGATTTGGTAGCTGAAATTCAATGCTAAAAAGTGCAAAGTGATGTACATAGGGAACAAGAACATCAGAATGAAGTGTTGGATGAGAGGAGTTAAGCTGGACACCACTTCTGAGGAAAGGAACCAAGGAGTCATCATAAGTGACTCACTTATGCAATTGATCCAGTGTAACAAGGTATACAGTAAGGTGAACAGAATGTTTGGGTATATTGGGAGGGATTTTGACAGTGGGAGGAAAGACATATTACTACCTCTCTATGATCAATGGTGTGACCACACCTAGAGTACTGTGCCCAGTTCTGGAGTCCTCACTAAAGAAAGACAAGGACAGGCTAGAGATGGTGCTGCATAGGGTAACCAAATGATTCAGGGCCAGCAGGGAAGATCCGCAAGGATTGGCTTAGGGCACTGAATGTACAGTAGCTTGAGGCCAGATGAGAGAGAGGTAATATGAAAGAGACCTTCAAGTTCCTAAAAGGAATGAACAAAGGTGAACTGCAAGAAATTATTCAACAAGAGTAGCGAATCTAGAACTCAAAATCACAAGTGGAAGCAATCGGTGGGGTTGGGGAATTCAGGAGGATCATGAGAAAGTTTTATTTTTATAGACAGAGAGAGTGGTTGAGCCGTGGAACAGTCTGCCAGTGGAGGTGGCACCAAAACCATTAATGACTTCAAGCACCGTTGGGGCAGAGTTAAGGGCTTGTAGTTACTTGGGGTAGTAGTAACACAGGGATCAAGAGGGTAGATAGTGCAGACAAAGACCTCATATTGACAAAAGGTCTTGAGGTCTGATAGGGTGTTGTGGGCAGACAGGATGGACCACTGGTCTTTTTCTGCTGTCATTGTTTATATTTCTGTGTATCTCAGCCCACAGGAAGGGAGAACCAGCCCTATAATGGTCTTACTGGTTCAGGTCATAGTAGCTCCGAAAAAGAAAACAAAGAGACATAGAACTTGGTTCAAAACCCCTAAAATAAGTTACCCTTACTTTACTGATTTTGTGCTGATGTTCTTTGTTTTTTAAAAATAATAAGCTATTTGTTGGCTTTCCTGCAGTTCATCCTTCCAAACAAAAGGGAGCTTTTACGAACAGTGTTTCCTTCCCCACACAGAGACCTATAAAAAAATAATCCTCAAGCTCCTAGACTATTACAAATTATACCTGGAAGTTGATTTATACCTTCTATGCACTGTGTGATGTACTAAAGCTTAGCCTTTATATGCAATAACCCACAACAGGGCATGCGTTTCTAGAGAATTAGTGAACACCCCAGGATGAATTGGAAGACACAAGGCCAAAGGCTGAATAACTTTCAGTGTGCTTGGGAAGTGCATTATTTCTCAAGAAAACCCATGCCTTGGAGTGTGTTATTACGCTTATAAAATGGAATTTGTTTTAAATGGGAAAGGAATATTCAAGTTTTGTAACAAAGCCTGAGTGCCTTTAAAGGAACCCAGGAAGTGCATTTATATTGAAGAAACGTATGTCTTGTTGTAGGCTTTTGTGCTTAAAAAGTGAAAACATTGTTTATTTTAATGGAAAAATATTTTATTTTTATTTAGTTAGGTGGTTGTTAGGTAGATTAAGGTAGAGTATTTACAAACTGCAGTTTCTAGGAAAATAATTCATCATCAAGTGTTGTGTTTTAACCAATGAAGTTGTTCATTTTGATCAGTTTTTATATCCTATTTTAGAAAGTCTAACTAGAAAATAATGTGTTTATTCTTAGACAGAAAAAACAATAGTATCTTCTAACCATTTCCAAAAATAATCTTATATAACATTTTTATAATGCTTGAAGCTACATTTTGACAGCAGTAACATTTGAACAGTTACCATAGTTTTCTTGTGTTGCTACATGTATACATATATATATGTCAATATAACATGCTAAAAATGAGAGGAATCGAAAAATGCAGTGAAATGATTTTATGTTTTTTTTTACTGATGTGAAACATTTTTATGTTTTTTATATAGATTTATAGCGATATATGATCACTGTAGTAATATGTTAGTAATATATATATATATATATATATATATATATATATATATACATAGCTGACTCTAAGCTGTTATTTAAAAAAGAAGTTTTTAATCCTGATGGTTCCAAAGTTATCACATTTTAACTCTGGAACTGTTGGGGCTAGAAACTTTTTTTTTTAAATGAACACTTGAAGTCCAGGTTCCAGCCATTAAGAAATGGTGTCATTATTATACAACAGGAATAATTATGCTATGGATAAGATTTATCTATCTATATATATATATATATATATATATATATATATATATATATATGCAAACACACATATATTTTACATATACATATATATTTACATCACGACAGAAGTGATTTTTTTGTAAAATAAATGTTATCGCTATACTTTTTCCATAACGATAAAGTCTATTGATATTCCTGATATTCCTGTTTAATATCGACAAGGAAAATTTCATGACAGTTTTAAAAAATAAAAAAATAAAAAACACATATTTTTGTACTTTTTCTGAATGTAGCATTAGTCCCCATAAGGTAATTGGTATCTATATAAGTGTAGTACCCATAAACATTCATCTTATACCTTAAATTGCATTGCTAACGTTTCCCTCTCCCTCTCAGTAGTACCAATTCTTCTTCACTTTTGCAGGCTTTGCCTGTGAAGGCATTGGAATATAATAAACAATTACAAGCATCAGCTCTGTATTTCACAGCTGTATAGAGACATTTATTTCAATGTCAAGGATTCTCAGCTTCTTTTTTTAATGTATTTAATAGTTTGCAAGAAACACAAGCACATGACCATAGAAGGACACAAATTCTCAGCTTCTTGTTGCAGCACTGTACTTCTCCACAGTATCAAGAGCTACTGGTTCTGAATGACAATAGGTTCAATATTTCATGCACTGAAATGTGACAAGATAAGTCAATGCCTTCAGTGCATGATAGGTTGTTTAAGGCTCAAATCCATCAAACTGAGGAAAGGTTTCTCAGCACAGACCTTCCTGATGTAGGTAACATTGTTGACCCTAAGTTTACACTGCAGGGTGATGTGGAACAACTAGAAGGTTAAGAAAATATGTCACCTTTGAAACAATCATGAATCCCTCTGCTGCTGTTCCGGTGTGCATCCAAAATGGAATTTACTTCTCTGCTTATCTCATGCACATGGAAAAGAAGACATGAAAAATACAGAAGAAAATTATGTGCAACACCCTCATATTTTTCATTATTTTTCTCCATGTCCCCCACCCCAATTAGAGGGGTCACCATAACTATATCCTTCCTCCAGCCAGGAGGGTAGGTGCGCATGCAAATATCTGCCGTCAAAGCCAAAGTGAATGCAGCTCCTTGGTCAGCCAATAGTGGATGTGTTAATGTAAGCTGGCCCACATACTCCCATCTTGGGAACTGAGATCCTCACCTTTGTGATGTGCCAAGCTCACACCCTGCTGCAACGTGAGATTTGGGGCTCACTTGCAAACCCCAGGCCCCCAGGTGGTGCCACTGAGCTTGCCCAGAAAATTATGTTTCAAATATGTTCTCTACAAAATCCACAGTATATTGGTGCCCAAACATGGAATCAAACACAGAACTTGCTGGGATTGTCCCAGTGTCCACTGCTGATTGTGAGATTAAAAGCCAGGAAAGCACTGGCTTAAACATCAATGCCTTTAGAAAAGGTATTGTGGTCAAGTAGTTAGAGTACTGGAGAGGACTCAACCCCTATGTGGGGTAAACTAACGCCAGGTGACTTGGAGAAATAAAGGTTTTCCTGTTTTGGCAGGCCTGTCAGTGCAGCAGTAGAGTTACCGCTTGTGATGTTGGTAACCTTGTTTGGTAACAAGCCTGGGTCACTGAGGGTTAAATGGGTGAGAGGAGGACTGAGCACTCCAAGGGAATACTCTCCTCTGGGAGAGAGGCTGACTACTCTTAGCTGCATTAGTATCACCAGGGGATGCCTGGGTAGCGCAGGGCAGTTGGGGATGGCAGTAAGAGGAGAGATACATGGTGTCCTTGAGACATGCATGCCCTTTGTGTGGGTTGCCCCTTATTCATTGCCCGGCATCTCGGGGAGGGACAAGTACAGGCAGAGAAAGGGTAAACAGGGTGGTGCCCCTTTCTCCACAAGCTCTGCAAAACTGACTAGATGCTGGGGCCTAAGCACCGGATATCATCTGAGTTGTGGCATGTTCTCCCTGCCCAGGTGGCCTTGCTCTGGGGGTAAGCAAGAGGGCTCTCAGAAGACTCCCAGTTAAGCTCTAGGGAAGGCATGTGGTAGGGCTAGGAGAGACAGTCTAGCTGATGGAAGTTGCTGTCGGGAAGGAATATAAATAGTTCATGAAAAGAAAAAAAGTGTTCCTGTTACAACAGACTGATGCTTCAACTTGTAATTTCCTCTCAGTGTCTTGAACCCAACACCAATAGGATGGGGGAAGGGGTAATTCCTTGGGTAAAAAAAAACAAAACAAGGCATCTACTTTAAAAACAAAGTTCCGAGGATCCATGAACAGCACGTCTTCCAGGCTATTTAAATTATAGGGCAGATTTTGTTGCCATAATAAAATGATCCCTAAAGTGTATTATCCCATAATTTATAAAAAGGATGTAATGACATATTCAAATCGCTTTAAACCTGTGATTGTACTCCCAAATGCACCCCTCCACATACACAATTTTTATGTGGAAAATATCTAAGGCTTCCACTTTAAAAGATAAAGATTGCTAGAATCCATGGAATATTTCAACTCCAAGTAGGTAATGCAATGCATGTAGGGAAAAGGCACCCAAAAGCAGACTTAAAACAAAGTAATATAGAAGTTTTCAGCAACCAGGCCCGATGGGAATGAGAGTTTGGAGCCCTGCTTACAGAGAAGGAGTGGAGGGAAGTACGGGAGGGTATTACCTGAGTCTCCTGCTCATGTACATGGAGGGAACATCAATGAAAAATGATTACCCAGTTCTTTTGAATTCCAATAATTCCAAAACACTTTGGTACCATGTATTTGGATAAATGCTGGTGTGGCTGTGACATGCAGACACATCATGTACGTATATTTTGGGAGTGCCCAAAGCTGGATAATGTCTGGGAGGAGGTGGTGCAGGCCCTCTGCTCCATATCTGAGACCTAAATCCCCAAGGTTTTCTAATATCTTGTTTTGGGAATAACACCCCCAGGTTTGAGGGGCAGATCCCAAAAATACTTGTATCAGCTCTTGATTAGCTGCGCTGCTAAAGCAGTAATGCAGAGGTGGCTGCAGGAAGAGGTGCCAGATAAGGGAGTTTGGTTATCTATATACAAACAGGCCCAAGTGACGGAGGTCCTTATAGCACACTTGCATTTTCAGATGGAGAAATACTGGGCTAGATGGGTGTCCTTCATGCATTACTTGGAGGGATTGTCAGGGTATTTGGTCCCTGACCAATTGGTGGCATAGAGTCCTCTCCATGAGATGGAGGTATGGTAACCTCTAGACTACAGGGAACTGCTGGAAGGCATCCCTTGGTCCAGATAGTGTGGTGGGGTGGATAATGGTTGGAAGGAGTAGCAGCAGATGGTGAGGTCCCCTGTGTTGTAGCTTACTGGATTAAGGGATACTGTATAGATCACACTGATTGTACAAATAAAGCAGGCTAATGGAATGTTAATCAAGTCTAGATTAAGTGTCAATTTACTATACATCCCCCAATGCATTTTTTTTTCTTTTTGGCATGCATTGGAATTCTGTTATCACTTGCCATGTGGATGTTTCTACAGTCTGAATGTAATTTTCCTTTTTTTTTATGTTCTGTGTTACTTACTAGATATAAAATCTTGTTCAATAGAGTTTGACTGCAAAAAAGCCAGCCGGCTGGTGCAGAGGCAGTGCGTCCATCTGCGATGCTGACAACCCGGGTTCAGAAATGTATTCGGGATGTCAGAGGACTGGCCAGGGGGAGAAGGATTCAATGTCCTAGGGACTGCTCTCATTCTTTGGGGGAAGGGGATAGTGCATCTGGCACATCATGGACCCCTGGTGGAGGCTGGGGGAATCCATTGTGGCAGCAACGTTACCTGTTGGGGGGGGGCGAAGTGGATACGGGTCATCATTGCATGTCCCTATGCCCAGGTACAGCCACACACAAAATTCTGGTCCTGAGCATGAAGCCCCACTCTACTGCCACCCCCGCTGCCAACAGTGTCCGCTGGGTGGGGTCCCGCTCCTGTGACCCCACCCTTGGGGTAAGCCAGGGCACATTATCATGGACCATGGGAAGGGGGCACCTGCCTGGTGGCCCCACCCAGTGGAGTAAGCTAGGCATGGGGGGGTGGCGAGCAGGTGGGGACTGAGCTCCTTTCGGGCAGAGGGGGAGCCGGACAAAAAAAAGTTAGATTGTAAAAAAAAAGTTGTTGTCAGCAAAAAAAAAAAAAAAAGGCCTGTGGATTGTCATGTTTGCCCAGCCCACGTTGGCATCATGGCAACACTACAACTCATGTTACCAGTGACCTGGATTTGCAAACAAATCCTGTTCTTTGGGGGCTGGACAGGAGATGGAAGACTGAGCATTCCAGTAGATGCTCTCCTTCTCGGGGGATGGTGGGTGGCAGGGAGTGTGGCTCTACTCTGCTTTGTTGCAATACTGCCACATGGATGGCCACAGGTGGCAGTGTACATTGGAGGATCCTGCTGTTGTGGCAGGATTGGGATGGAGCTTAGCCTTCGCAAGACATTCATACACACTTTTTGTGTTGTTTTCTTGATGACCCTTGTTGGCTCCATCTCGGGGCCAGCCCATGTGTCTGCTTCACCAATGTTTAACAACCCCCCCCACTGATTCTGCACAGACTACCACCTAGGGTAGTCTATTCCACCCCTCTGCCATCCTCCCTGTTAAGAAATGCCTTCTGACATCCCTCATGTCTCCCATTCACGAACATACATTACGAACATACGATTGAGCTAGCAGAAAAAAGGCCTATAGTCTATCATGTCTGCTTGAGATTGTAGACCCCTCATTGTCTGCTGAGGGATCCACCCCCTTTCCCACTATCTGCTCCTCCCTCCCCACTGATTTCCTCCCTCCCCACCACTCCCCCTCCCCTACATGCAACTTTCCCCTTTACTCTGTCCAACTTCTCTTGATGCTATCTGCTGTCTTCAGGGAGACTACTTCATCCAGGTATTCATTCCAGTTAGCTACCACCCTCTGCATGAAAGAGTGCCTCCTCATTTCTCTTCTCAGTTCCCCCCACCAGTTTGAGGCAGTGCCCCCTAATGGTCCTGTTCCCACTGAGGCTGTAAAGACCCTCAGGGCTCACCCTGTTGGAACCCTTAAGGTACTTTAAGGTTTTGATCATGTTACCCCTCTCTCTTCTATCTTCCAGGGAGTACATGTTGAGATCTTGGAGTCTCTCCTCATATGTTCTGCCTTGCTGTCCCTGGATCACTTTGGTTTCCCTTCTCTTGACCATTTCCAGCAGGTTGATGTCTTTCTTTAGGTAAGGGCACTAATACTGCACACTGCACTCTAGAAGTGGCCATACTAGGGATCTGTACAGTGGCAGAATGATTTTCATTTTTATTGTTTATACTTGTTAGTTGATGAGCAAAAATGCCCATTTTCACATGCGACAAGTACAATAAATACAATACGAACACAACTTACAAGTACAGAATATACAATTAAACATTAAACATTAAGTACACATACATTAATTCTTTGTTAATAACCATTGTTTTAGTCTAACTTTAAAAGATTGTTGTGCAATTAACAATTTAAAGTAGCAGCCCTATATAAAACAGATTTTTGTCCTATTGATTTTTATGTTTGCTTGCACGCTTGTGCAAGAAACATAGTGCCTTCATCGGAGATTTCGGAGGTGTGTCACCTCCTCCTCCAATTCAGTCAGTGGGCTGGCAGGCGCGGCCCCTGTAAGAAAATACATTTTGGAGCTGTCTATGACACGATCCAAAATGCAGTGGCATACAGTTGAAAGGGGGAGCTACGCTTGAGTGAGCACCGATAAGATATCAGCTGCTCACGCCGCAGCTCCCCACGCACAGACAGACGGCGCTACTGACTGGCAGCCAACAGGGTGCCCAATCCCCGCCGGGCTGAGCTGCGCCCCCACCCCCCAGTTGTAGGTGCCACGCTGGAGCCCACCCAGCGTGGCAAGCACTGTAGTCCTTCAGCGGCAGGGTGCCCAATCCCTCGTAGAGGCTGAACCCCCCAGTTGCTTGTGCCACGCTGGGAGCCCACCCAGCGTGGCAAATGGTGCGTGATTTTTTTTTTATTTTGCCGACGGGGTGCCTAATCCCGGCCGGCTGAATGCCCCCTGTTCTTGTGCCACGCTGGGAGCCCACCCCAGCGTGGCAAACGCCCCATGACGCCTTTTTTTTTTTAAACCTGTAAAATAAAACTGTCTCCAGGCCTCCCAACCCCCTCCCACAACCCGCACCCACCCACTGCGCACCCAGCCTCCCCACACCCCTCACCCCATACTTACCTCCGACTCGCTGACGATCTTCGTGGACTGGGAACACATCTGCACTCTTCAAAGCCGACCCCAAACTGAGAAATGCCGGTAAGCTGTATAATGGGTTACATAGGGGTTTCAACTTTATTGCATATCTCGGCATTTTTGAGAATTTTGCACCAAATTTTCAACATGGTGTTTTGAGACCCCTTCTCATGAATTATGTCACTGTCATGGCGTTATTAGGGCCGAAGGGTGATTTAGCGCAGTGACTGCGCGGTGATTGTGAAATCACCCTTTGGGCCTGAATACCACCATGACAGTGACATCATTCATGAGAAGGGTCCAAAACCCCATGTTGAAAATTTGTGTCAAAATTCCAAAATGACTGTTTTATGAGGTGCGTTAAGTAGTTCCTATGCAGGCTCAGTAAAGTTTCATGTAAATTTCAATATTTTCACCCAGATTTTCAACATTGCCATTTTACCACACCTTCTTATGAGTAGTACAGCTGTCATTTTTCACATCTCACCCAAAATGTGTTTCCACCCATGTAGCGCAGAATGGCGCAGTCGGTGTGCAAAATCAATGTATGGGACAAATTAAGAAAATCACAGTGACACTGTTCATGAGCAGAGGTCTTAAAATGGCTATGTTGAAAATTTGGTGAAAAACTTCCTAAAAATGACTGTTTTATGAGGGTGCATTACACAGTTCCTACGCACACTCGTAAGTTCACGAATTTTCAATATTTTCACTCCAGATTTCCAACATTGCCATTTTACCACACCTTCTTATGAGTAGTATAGCTGTCATTTTTCACATCTCACCCAAAACGTGTTTCCGCCCATGTAGCGCACAATGGCACAGTCGGTGTGCAAAATCAATGTTTGGGACAAATTAAGAAAGTCACAGTGTCACTGTTCATGAGCATAGGTCTTAAAATGGCTATGTTGAAAATTTGGTGAAAAAATTCCTAAAAATGACTGTTTTACGAGGGTGCATTGCGCAGTTCCTACGCACACTCGTAAGTTCGCGAATTTTCAATATTTTCACTCCAGATTTTCAACATTGCCATTTTACCACATCTCCTTATGAGCAGTATAGCTGTCATTTTTCACATCTTGCCCAAAATGTGTTTCCACCCATGTAGTGCACAATGGCGCAGTATGTGCAAAATCAATGTATGGGACACATTAAGAAAATCACAGTGACACTGTTCATGAGCAGAGGTCTTAAAATGGCTATGTTGAAAATTTGGTGAAAAAATTCCTAAAAATGACTGTTTTCTGGCGTGCATTCATGGTTCCTATGCATGCTAGTAAGTTTGCAAATTTAATATTTCACTCCAGATTTTCAATCCATTTTATTACACCTCCTTATGAACAGTACAGCTGCCATTTTTCATATGTCACCTAAATGTGTTTTCGCGACATGTAGCGCACAGTGGTGCTGTTGGTGTGCGGAAAGCAATGTTTAGGACAGATTAAGAAAATCACAGTTACACTGTTCATGAGCAGAGGTCTTAAAATGGCTATGTTGAAAATTTGGTGACAAAAATCCATAAATGACTGTGTTACGAGTGAGCAATGCACAGTTTCACGCACTCGTAAGTTCATGACTTTGTAATATTTTCAGTCCAGATTTTCACCAGTGGCATTTTTTTCACACTTCCTTATGAACAGTACAGCTGTCATTTTTCACAACATGGCTGAAGTGTGTTTTCACACTTTCAGCGCTGAGATGCATGGTCGCTGTGGGAAATCATTGTTCGGCACAGATAAAGAAAATCACAGTGACACTGTTCATGATCGGAGGCACCAAAATGCCTGAGTTGACAATCTGCTGTAAAATATCCCCAACCTAATTATATTACGGTGTGTGCGCACAGTTTCTATGTACGCCATGACTTCACCATTTTTTAAATATTTTTTACTGCAGATTTGCAACATTGCCATATTTTACGCCTCCCCATGAACAGTACAGTTGTCATTTTTACATCCTGTTCGAATGTTTTGCACCTGTGGTGCTAAATGCTGTACTCGGCTGTGCATAAGCAGCTGGCTAACAAACTGATATTCCCCTGTTCATGAAGTGGGGTCACAAAAAAACCATGTTGAAAATTTGGAGTGAAAATACCAACGAATGCCTGAGGCATTAGGGTTTCCAACCATAACGCCCAACCCTGTAGAGAATGACAGGCACAGGGGTGTGACTTGGGATTCTTGCTTGTAATGCTCATACCATTCCACAGCCTGCAGCCAGTGAGAGGCATCGAGGTATGCCTTGGACTCTTCGGCCCCAAAGTTCACCCCATTCTCCTATATCGCACCCATCTCACGCATTTCCTAATGAAATGGGGTGCATAAGGACCAAAGACCCCAAGGAACACCGTGACACTTGTCAGTGTCTGGCAGGGTGGGTGTGGTGAAATGGTGAGGCCGTTATGCCTGATGACCCAAATGCACACCCCAATGCCTGTCACTCTCTGCAGGGTGGTGGTGGGGTTGGCTTCAGTTCACTACTTCACTGCCATTCCTATTACGCAGCTCTGTAACTTCTACATTACCACTGCCAATGCCAGCAAGCAAACATTCGGCATTGACAAATGCTTGTTTAAATAGTGGAATTCTAAAAACATACTTGCCTTGTGACCTAGTACCATGAGTTTTGGTAACCCTAGTGAACAAAAACATAACTTTCTGTGGCAGCAAACCAGTGATTCCCTTATGAAGCATTATACTCAATTTTAAATTGCATCTATTTTCCAGTGAAAGACAATCTGCTGTTTTATACAAAGTGCAATGGCGTGTTCTTGGTAAATTAGTCATGAATCTAAGAACATTATTGCATGTCACATTCAGTTTGCTCAGAACTCTATCTCTAGTTGCAAAATATACAGTAAACCCATAACCCTGCATGATAAACAATAAACTATGTGTTAATAATCTTTGAGATTCAGGTAATAAAACAATATGTATTCTAAATAAAAGGCCAAATCTCTGATGCACCAACTTTACAACATATTTAATTTGGGGTTCAAATGTAAGATTACTATCTAATATAATCCCTAAGTATTTTAAACTGTCTACAATCTCTGTGGGTTCACCTTTAACATCAACTATGGGATGATCAAATTTCCTACTCTTTCTTGGGTCTGTGAAAAAACATGGCCTTAGTTTTTTTGTATTCAGAAGCATACTTCTTGACAGTAGCCATTCGTGGAAAAAAATCAAACTCTCTTTACACAACACCCATTACATGCCCAAGAATAGACCCAGTGCTAAAAATAATCATCATCTGCGTAAAGAATGAGCTCAGATTTTTTGCAAGATCTATGGGCTGATTTCATCAACAATTTAAACAAAAGGGTTCCGACTAGGATAACCTTCCAAGGCACTTCCAGTAATTTTTGCTGTATGCACCCTATTATTAAGATAGTCAGAAAACCACATTATCACCTCATTGGAAAAATAAAATTCTGACAGTGTGTCCAGAATCAGTCCATGATCTGCAAGATTGAAGGCCTTGGTGAGGTCCACATATACCACTGCAGCAGCGTCCCTTATCTAGAGCACTCTGCACATAGGTTGTGAACCTCACCAAGGCCGTTTCAGAAGGCTCTGCCAGCTGGGGACCTCTTCCTCTGATGATTCTTTCGGGGGGAGGTTAGTTACTGTCACCACCAGGCTTACGGTACCTGCATAGACTTTTTACTCTAAATTGCACAAGGTGCAGGGGTTGGGGATTCGCCTGGCACATAGATGGGGCAAGGCAGTTCAGGCACTGATTTGCCTGTGCTCAACTGACTAGCACTGAATTGAGCACATGCTGAAATGCACCACACTGATGTGATGGTGTGCTGATATGATGGTGCTGAATTGACTCATGCTATGTTTAGTGCACTGAATTGATGGAATACCAACCCTGATTTGATCAGAAATAATTCTCTCCAAAATCTTTGAGAGGGGGGACAAAAGTGAGATTAGTTGGTGATTAGATAAGTTTTCTTTACCACCCAATTTGTATATGGGTCTAATAACTGTCAGTTTCCAAAGCTCAGTAAAACCCCCAAGACACAAGTAGTTAAAAATGAAAGCAAGTGGGGAAGCCAATTCAGAAATCCCCAATTTCAAAAAGCTTAAAGTTGATGTTATCTGGACCAATATTGGGATGTGGATACTAATTCCGGTGTTACACTCCAAAAATTAAATTTTGGGTGATTGGAATTGTTATTTTCTTTTTGAAGGGCTGATTCTCTACTAGTAGATTGGATCCTAAACCTATCCAGCTCCCCAAAATAGTTGTTAAATATCTTGACTACTTCATCCAGCTCACTGACCGGTTTTGTTCCATCATGTAGTGAAATAGTATTCTCTTTATCATCTGTGCCTAAGAGAGAATGACCTCCGCTTTCCTGCTGGAATTCATCTGCTTCATTGAGTGTTCCTTGGTACAGTACTCATGTTTCCACTCAGCAAAAATACCTTTCTGCTTTATACTTTCTTTATCCAGTGGAGGTATTTGTATGCCTCTGTCATGTTCCCCCTTTCTTCTTGCTTCCAGTGTGTACATGTTGAGATCTTTCAACCTGTCTGTGTACTGTAAGTCTTCTCCTATTGACCCTAGATTGTTTTGGCAAGCCTTCTCTGTAACACCTCCACCTTGTCTACGTCTTTCTTCAAGTAGGGGTCCCAGAACTGCACACAACACCATAAGTGAGGACAAACAACGGACTTGTGCAGTGGCAGAATCACCTCACTTTCAGCTACTGATCCCCTTCCTACACATCTTAGCATCCTGTTCCCTCTCCTCAGTCATACTTTCCACTGTCACACCAGCATTTTGCATTCTATTTTTGGATTTTGTTACCTCAATGTGGATTACCTTGCACATTTTAGTGTTGACATTCAACTGCCAGACCTTTGCCACTTTCGTAGCCCTCCCAGATTCTCCCTCATATTTCTTACCCCTTCCTCATTATCTACGCTTCTGAAGCTAGTAGTAGTAGTCTGTGAAGAGGAAGACCTTCACCTGGATCCCAACTCTAATATCACAGATGAAGATGTTGAAGAGAACTTGACCCAAAACCGGTCCCCATGACACACTATTGGTGACCTCCCCAATCCCTGAGTACAACAATCTGGGTTCTGTCACTTAACCATTTTCATACCCATCTTGTGATCTTTTCCCCCACTCCCAGGTCACCCAGCTTTTTGACCAACTCTCTGTGTGGAACAGAATCAGTCTTCTGCCTGACCATTGTCCACCACCCTTCATCACCCAATCAAAGAAATCAGTCGGCTTAGTCTGACATGATCTTCTTCCCATGAACCCATGCTTTCTGATATCTTGAAGTTAATTTTTCTCCAATAAATGCACTAGCCTCTCTGTTATGAAGGTATCTTGTCATTTCCCCATTATGGATGCCATATTGATAGGTCTGTAGTTTTGTGGTTTATTCCTACCTCAGTTCTTATGCAGTGCAACTACATCCACTGTCCTCCAGTCTCTAGTTACAACCCTCATCTCCAGTGGGTTGTTGAAGATCTCAGCCAGTGGAGCAGTAGGTCCTGTCCCATTTCCTTTAGCACATGGGAATGTAGTCCATTTGAGCCCATTAACCTGTCCAGCTTCAGTGTGTTCAATCCCTTGTGTGTGATCTTATCAACTGGGTGCTGACCACAAAGATTGCCTGTCCCAGCTGCACACCCAGCGTCATCTCAAGGGGTGAGACAAGGCTGTGATTCGAATAAGGTTGGGTGAAAGGAAACACCCTTTAAGGAGAGGCAGAAGACAATCTGGAAGTTTGATGCCCGTCAGCCTTTTATTTATTTACAGGAGAAGTAGACACGTTCACAAGGAGAGGAAGGGAACTAACTCTTAGCAGCAGTAAATAACGCTCTATTTACTCTACTTCTCTTACTACTCTATAGGTACAGCTTGGCTTAAGACCATTCTATGATACTCTACGACTCTATAATATTTTGCTATGAGGCCTACGCACCAAGGGGATATAAACTTATACCACTTTATCACAATATACAACATGCATACAGTGTACAATAACCACCAGACAGTATAACACTTTCAAAGTCTATAAGATTTAGATGTTCTGTCATCTTTGTGCACAGCTGAGAAGTAGGAGTAAAGGGAAAAGGAAACTCCTGCTTGGCACCAAGCTTACCAGTGGAACCTATGAGAGGTTGCAAGGGAAATGGAAAGATTTGTAAACAGACCTCAGTCATCAGCCAGCCCACTCTCCAGAGTTGCCAGAATATCAGAGCATGAACTGACCGGGCTCTTTCCTGGCACAAACCCCTAACCTGGGCTGCCAAAGATGAAGAACACGGAATGTGGCAAGGAATCCACCTGCAGGATTACCACAAGAGAAGAATCTGCTGTTGTCTCCCCAGCACCAACCCTCAACCAGGGCTGCCAAGGACAAAGAAGACAAACTGCTGTGGGTTTTCCTGCACCGACCGTCAACCAGGGCTGCCAAAGACGAAACACAAGACTTAACGAAGAATCCACTCAGATGATTGCCAAGGTTGAAGACATCAACTGCTGAGCTGCTTCAGTGATGGATCCACTTGGAGGACTACCAAATTTGAGCTGGATCCTAGAAGATCGCAAAGGTTATGCAGGACCGACCAAGGAGGAAGAAAAGCTAGAAGATGAAGATCTGGATTCCAGAGGGGTCTATCCTGGGCTCCCTCCTGTTCATAGTCTATCTAAATGACTTACCAAACTATATTAAATATTCACAAATTTGATTGTATGTAGATGATACCGTTCTGGTAACAGCAGGAACGAATCTAGGAGAGGTAGAGCAGAAACTACAAAGTGACTTCCTTGCAATGCAAGGACATTTTTCATTTATGGGTTTATTAATTAACAACAAAAAAGCACAGACTATGTGTTTTGCCCCAGAGAGGAAGGAAGTCCCAAAATTAAAGATAATGTCTCAGGAAGGTAAGACCCTGGAACAAACAGCGACATATAAATACTTAGGGATACAAATAGATCAGCATTTAACATTTCAACAGCATATAACAAAATTAATAAGGAAAACCAACACAAAGATTGTTGCAATAAGATGTTTATCAGATTGTATGACAAAAGAAATAAGACTGACCTTGGTAAATCAATTAGTATTACCGGTAATTGACTATGGAAATCATATCTATAGACATACTACAAAAAAACAGTTAAATAATCTAGATGTACTCTATAATAAGCTTGCAAGATACGTGTTAAGGTGTGATTTTAGAACTCACCGTTCTACAATGTATATAAGATTAGGCTGGATTCCACTAAACCTGCGGACCAAGGGTATCTGGCTAAACCAGGTACGAGGTATACTTAAAAATAAACCATTAAATAACTTAAAAACCAAGTTACTGAAGCCAACCCATGGACTAAATTTAAGAAAACTGGGTGCCAGGGATTTAATAACACCAAAAATAGCAAACCGATTTAGTGAAATGACTCTTCAATATCAGATTGCATCCAGTTGGAATTGTCTCCCTCCTTTTCTTCGAGACTTAACCATCACTGATACTGTTTTTAAAACAGCAATGAATCATGAACTTGGTTTTTGTTGTTATTGCAATAGGTGAGAAGAATGAAGTGGTTAAATATTTATTTGCTTTGTACTATTGGTCTTTGTAATTCTTTGTAACTTGTTTCTTACTATTTGTATGTCTGATATTTTGTATTTTTGTACTTTGATAATGTTGTAACAACTTAGCTTTTTTATATAAACAGGTACGCCTTGTAAATAGGGATTTTTGGAACCCTAATGGCTGTATTACTGTATAAATAAAATTTAACTTACCTTACTTACCTACACGGTTTAGAACAAAATAAGAAACTGGTGGCCGCGAACACACCTGGGACACGTCGGACTCGACCTTCGGCGGGCATCTGGCAGTGGCAGACGAGGCTTCTTCCAGTCTTCTCACTTCTAAGCTGACCAGGAACCAGCGGCTGCAACTCTCCAAGGGACGTCAATTTCAGCTTAAGGCGGACAATATGGCAAGAAGATGCTGAAGTTCACTGCTGGCTGAAGACTGCTGAGGTGAAGAGTTGATGGAGGCTGAAGATTGAATCACAGACTTTGCACTGAACACTGGTACTTCTATTAGCACTGTACATTGGCATTTCACTTGCAGGGGCAATTGTTCACTTGTAAGGGCAATTTGCCCGGAGCAGGGGCAAATTGCAACAGTCTGGGGCAATTATTCACATGCAGGGGCAATTTGCCTGGAGCAGGGGCAAACTGAAACAATCCAGGGCAATGGTTCACTTGCAGGGGCAATTTGCCTGGAGCAAGGGTAAATTGCAACAATCCTGAGCAATTATTCACTTGCAGGTGTAAAAAAACACAATCCTAATGTAGCTCAATATAGTCTCGGTCTTTTTTGCAATTAACACAACACTTTAGATGCTTGAAGAATAAACAATTTTGTAGAAACAATACAGTAGCTGACAGTCACTTTATAGAAAGTCGTGTGCTAAGCACCCCTTGGTTGGACCTTTTTTTCCTCTTGGGGTCTGTCTTTATAGGATCTGGCTACCCCTAGGGGAGCACTTTAATGAGAATACCCCAGATACTGAGTCTGGATGCCCTAATTACTTCTGGGCCTGGATGCCCTAAATACAATGGGCCTGGATGCCTTAAATACTACTGGGCCTGGATGCCCTAAATACACTGGGCCTGGATGCCCTATTTACTACTGGGCCTGGCTGCCCTAAATACAACTGGGCCTGGCTGCCCTCTTTACACTGGGCCTGGTTGCCCTAATTACTATGGGGCCTGGCTGCCCTAATTACTACTGGGCCTGGATGCCCTAATTACTACTGGGCCTGGCTGCTCTAATTACTATGGGGTCAGGATGCCTAATTACTGTGGGGCCTGGCTGCTCTAAATACACTAGGCCTGGATGCCTTAATTACTGCTGGTCCTGGCTGCCCTAAATACACTGTGTCTGGATGCCCTAATTACTGCGGGCCTGGCTGCCCTATTACTACTGGGCCTGGCTGCCCTAAAAACACTGGACCTGGATGCCCTATTTATTGCTGGGCCTGGCTGCCCTAAATACACTGGGCCTGGCTGCCCTAATTACTGCTGGGCCTGGCTGCCCTAAATACACTGGGCCCGGATGCCCTAATTATTGCTGGGACTGACTGCCCTAATTACCGCTGGGCCTGGATGCCCTAATTACTGCGGGCCTGGCTGCCCTAATTACTACTGGGCCTGGCTGCTCTAATTACTATGGGGTCTGGATGCCCTAATTACTGTGGGGTCTGGCTGCTCTAAATACACTAGGCCTGGATGCCTTAATTACTGCTGGGCCTGGCTGCCCTAAATACACTGGGTCTGGATGCCCTAATTACTACTGGGCCTGGCTGCTCTAATTAATATGGGGTCTGGATGCCCTAATTACTGTGGGCCTGGCTGCCCTATTACTACTGGGCCTGGCTGCCCTAAAAACACTGGACCTGGATGCCCTATTTATTGCTGGGCCTGGCTGCCCTAATTACTGCTGGGCCTGGCTGCCCTAAATACACTAGGCCTGGCTGCCCTACATACACTGGGCCTGGCTGCCCTAATTACTGCTGGGCCTGGCTGCCCTAAATACACTGGGCCTGGCTGCCCTAATTACTGCTGGGCCTGGCTGCCCTAAATACACTGGGCCTGGATGCCCTAATTATTGCTGGGACTGGCTGCCCTAAATACACTGGGGCCCTTTATGGCAGAGTCCCTTTAAGACCTTTGGGCTGTTTGGTAGCTGAGCCCCTTTAACTGATGGGCCTTTTATAGCAGAGCCCTTTTAAGAACCTTGGGCTGTTTTGTAGCCGAGCCCCCTTTAACTCATGGGGCTGACTTGGACCTTGCTGCCACTCTTGTTTCTTAGCTCCACCTTGTCCTGGCCCTAATAAATATTTAGCAATGTTCCCCACAGTCTTCTGTACTGAGTCCTTCCCCTCTGGGTGTTACTAGCTCACCCACTCCTGAATAATTAAACAGGGGTCCTTCTGGCCTACCCTCTTTGTGGCGCTCTGCCACTTTTCTTTGCGCCTAGTGCATGCTGTAAAAGCAAATAAATGCACTCTTTACTCTTTGTTGGGCAGACAGCACGAATCAAGTGCTGCCACCGACTCAACACTCTTCCAGCTATTGGAACCAAGATTGGGAGGTGGGAGGTAGTCTGGCAGTGGGGGGGCAGAAACAGGCAATGAGGTGGACATCAGCGGGCCTCAGAAAGGCTGACAGTTAACTGGAGATGTGGCTCTAGCAATGCCGCCAACAAGGGACCAGGAAACTCTATTTGTTAATTTTTTAAACACACAAACACAGACTGTATACCGCAATGTTTCTGGAAAATGCAATCTATGAATGTAACCTGCCATTTATTCTGTACTTTCTCTGTTACTATTTGCCTCATTGTTTCTCACCTTGTAATGTTATCCCAGGTCGCCCCTGAAAAAGGGACCTTCGGGGCTCAGTGGGCCTACCCGGTCATCAAAATTTAATGAAGATGTAACCCCTAGGTGGCCCTATCCCAAGGCCTACTACCCCTGCCTGCTTTGCTAGTAGCAGGCTAAGGGGCCTAGATTCGGTAATGGGTGCCTCCACCCAGAGATCAGGGTTGGTAGTGGTCAAACTAGCTTGGGCACAGCCCTCTGGGACACTGTGACCCCCCTCAATTCCCACTAGTGGCCCACACAATACACAATGAGTACCTTCACAATTGACACTTACCACCAGGGTGGATTTCTCCAGTTTGACCCTGAGGACCCCCCTATAAAACAAGGTTAGGCAGCACAAATGACAACAGTATAGTACCCCCAATACAAACAGAAACCACAGTCAGTTTAAATGCAGAAACAGTAAGACCTGATTTATTCAGGGTTTTTTTTAACGAGGATATGGGCAATCAGGTTAATTAGCTTACTCAGTATAATGATCATACTGTTATGCATGCAGTACAGAATTCCCCCACACTTTCACACACACACTGGGTACCCAGGTAACAAAGGAAGATGGGCTAGCCAGGATAGTTGCCCAGGGTAGGCCGGAGTCGCAGCTGGGTGGGGCCTTGTGATAGAAAAACAACATGCACACAGATAATTTGTAATCCGGAGCCGAGGGCTCAGTTCATAGCAAGGAAAACACAAAACAATCAGATAACACACTTTGATTTAAGAACAGTTGCAGGGAGCTACCCTGATAATTACTCACGATACCCAGGCTAAACACAAGAGGGCTGATGGCTGACTTGCTGGTTTGCCAGAGGAAGCTGGGCCCCTCGATGATGGATCTTTCTGTGCAGCAGGGTAGTGGGACTGGACCCACGTGGCAGGGCCTATCTGCGTCAGACAGCACGGATTCAATCCGATTCTGACAGGGAAACACTTCCTGCTCTAGCACACAGTTTACAGACAGAGGGGAAAACAGATCGCGACCCCCTTGCAGTTCACAGCACATTTATACGTAAAGGAAATTACTATACCAGGCAGGCTGCTCCTTGATCCCGATCATAAAATCACTGCTGTTACCCGGGAGCACTACAGTAGCTAAAGTTCCTGACAGGCCAATCGCTTTCAGCAAAATCTTCACTCTTCTACAGGGTGAGCCTGGTTATAAGTCAGCAGCTTGCTTCGTTCTCTACGAATTCGGATTCAGTCTGAAAAAGTCCTCTTCTCCCTCTTCAGGGCAGTAATCAGGCAAGCAGGCCTACAGACAGGCCTTCCATGGTTCTCCCACGCGAACTACGCTGCAAATGGCTGCTCGAACACACAGAGGTACTGTTCCTTCAGCTTCCAACTCAAAGCTGGCTTGCCAGCAGACAGCTCAGGGGCTTTCACTCAGATCCAAAAGGTTTGGTTGGTCAGTTCAGATGTCAGTCACAACAGGGCTCCCTCTATAGGTGCAAAAAGGCGCCAACAGTCCAGAAACTACAATTCCCAGAGTCTCACTCCACACAGCCCCATTTCAGTAGACTCCATTTGAGAGTCCCAAGTACTGATTGGTCCCATTCGGCAGTCCAGGACCAAAATGGTGGAGCTAAACAGAAACAGTCCTTGCTGCAAGAAGGCAGGTTAGAACAAACTACATTTTTACTACTATTTAAATGATCTACCAGCAATCAGTTACATCTTTCAACAGGGCTCGCTTTGCACATTTAGCGATGGCAGAAACGGAGCGATTATTCAGCAGTCTGGACGGGACTCGGGCATAGAAACACACAATCCCCCTCAATCAAACTAATTAGGACTGCAAGCAGGCAGCACTTAAAGAGACAGTACATAGAGGCTTTAAAAGCACTCACTGGCAATCACTTTTAAATGGCTAAGGCGCTGAACACCAACCAGGCTGCGAGCAATTAGGCAAGCTCTTGGAAGACTTTTGGGAACCCCCATTTGTAAGGGGGTTACACCCTTCCTGGCCTGGAAAAAACTTTGCGTCCATGTCAAGTGGGTACCATCACTACAATTTCAGATGCAAATTATACCATGCAATTATACCATCAACATGTTATACCAATCACATTTTTATACATCAATCAACATTCTTAACCATTACTATACATATTAGCTATGATTCATGTTACTATACCCATTCTGAGTTACATCAGACACATTTCACATAGGTAACTCACACATGCTATTATACAACTTCAGGTTATCATTTCCTGCACATGGAACAAGGATAATGGGGGGCCCTTCCCCATCAGCTACCTCGGGACTAGATGGGACAGGGGCACCATACCTGGAAGGCAGAACAATTAACCAGGAATCTGCACTTATGCTCAGTTTAGGCAGTGAGCTCTGGGACACACACACTCCTTTATGGACCACATTGAAAGGCAAATCCACAGGCCTCCCAGGGGAATCATAGCTGAGGCGCACTATTGGCTTGACATATCGACCAGTCTTCCTGGGGGAAACAGTCCCTGTGCCTTTGACTTCAGTCTCTGCACTTTCCTCACTTACAAGGGGAGCCTCTACTTGAGCAGAAAGGTTGGGACTTAGGGCACTGTCAGCCTCTGGATCAGCAAGTGCTGGTTCCACCACATTTTGCTCACTTAAAAAACTCTCTGGCACTGGAAGTGAACTATCATGACACTCAAAGTACACTTCCTGCTCTGGTAAGTCACCAGTCAGTCTTAGCTCATCTGGTTCTTTCTCAGGGAAATCACACAGTTCCACCATACATAGTGTCAGACGTGACACTCTGTACTTCACTTTCAGGGAGCATGGGCTCCAAGGACAAAGCTGAGGGCTTAGGCAGTCCAGAAGGCCTAGCTTCATCCCTATAATTGACATGGGGATTGCCTTGAAACAACTGGCTTAGTTCATAGGAAGGATAATAACTATAGTTGCACTCACTTTCATCCGAAGTAGACTGACAGTCATTGTCAAGGGGGGTTTGCTGTGGAGGAAACCTTAAGTTAGCAACTGCAGGTGAAGGCTTTCTTTGTCTTTGTCTGGCAGCAGCCCTTGTCACCAGTCCAGGGGGAGCAATCTCTGAGGGTTCAAATTCAATCATTATTTGTCCAATGGGCAACAGATGGTTGTGGTGCATTGTTCTGACATCCTTTGAGTTGTTCTCAGGCTGCACTTTATACACTGGTAAATCATTTAGTTTTCCCACTGCTATGTGAGGGAGATGGTGCCACCTGTCAGCAATCTTGTGTTTACCATGCAGTCCCAGATTTCTTAACAATACACGATCTCCCGCTTGGAGCTCTTGGGCCTTCACCTTTTTATCATATCTTTATTAGCCAAATTTCTCTTTGCAGCCACGGTCTGAGCTAGTTGGTATGCATGGTTTAATTGAGCTATTAACTTTTGCACGTATTGTAGGTAGCTGTCAGCTCAGATCCCATCGGGGGAGACTCCAAAACAAACATCCACTGGCAACCGAGCCTCTCTTCCAAACATGAAGCGGTAGGGGGAGAACCCAGTAGCATCATTTCTGGTGCAGTTATAAGCGTGTACCAAGGTGCTAATTTGCTGGCTCCATCTGGGCTTATCTTTTGGGTGAAGAATGCCTAGCATGTCAAGCAGGGTGCAGTTAATTTGCTGGCTCCATCTGGGCTTGTCTTTCGGGTGGAGAGTGCCTAGCATGTCAAGCCGGGTGTGGTTAAAATGTTCTGGCTGTGGGTCCCCCTTTGGGTGGTAAGGGGTGGTTCTAGACTTCCGCAGTCCCCACAGAGAGCATCTCCTTGATTAAGCCACTCTCAAAATCTCGTCTTTGGTCAGAATGGATTCTCTGGGGGGCCTTATAGTGAACAAAGAAATTCTCTACCAGTACCTTGGCCACAGTGGATGCTTTTTGGTCCTTGGTGGGAAATGCCTGGGCATACCTTGTAAAAATGGTCAGTGACCACCAGCACATTACTAATATTCTGGTGATCAGGCTCCAAACTCAGAAAGTCAATACAAACTAACTCCATAGGGGCGCTGGTGGTGATGTTAACAAGGGGTGCAGCCCTCTGGGGTAAGGCCTTTCTCTGCAGGCAGTGACTGCAAGTCCATATATGATGCTCAACATCAGCCCCCATCTTAGGCCAGTAGAATCTAGACCGCACTAGATCAAGTGCAGTCTGCTCTGGGAGTGCCCGAGTGTGTAGGGACCTCAGTACCAAGTCTCTAAAAGCGGTGGGCAAAACCAGTTGTTGCTTGTCTACCTGCCTCCCCTCTGTCTACTGTTTCTCTGTACAGCAATCAGTTAATCAGATTCAGTTTAGGGCCTTCTTTATACAATAATGCAGTTCTCAAATCAGAGGAGCGCAACTTAGACACATCTTTCCCTGCGTAGAGGGTTTCAAGTGCTGATTTGATCATAGGTTCTCGGGATTGAGCCCACTGGAGACTGTCATTATCAAGCTGAGGCAGTGTACCAATATCTAATGCAGAAAAGTGACAGTAAGAAGCAGGTATACAATTGTCAGAGGGCCCCAAACAGTCTACTAGACAGTCCACTGCATCCGTGGGCATTTGTTCCTCCTTGTCAAACTTCTGGCATAGCGTTTGAATATCAGGTTCTGACAGTCTGACCCAATCACTTCTGGAAACAGGCCTCCGGGAGAGGGCATCAGCATCTACGTGATTCAGGCCTGCTCTGTATTCAACAGCGTAATCATAGGTAGACAACGCAGAAAGCCACCAATGGCCAGTGGCATCCAGTTTGGCTGAAGTCTGCACATAGGTCAAAGGATTATTATTATCTGTCTTTACCAGTATCTTGGCCCCATACAAGTATTCATGGAACTGGTCAACAATGGCCCACTTCAATGCTAGGAACTCCAATTTATGCACAGGATAGTTCTTTTCGGATGGGGTCAGACTTCTGCTGGCAAAGGCCACTGGTCTCAGGCCATTCTCGTGCTCTTGATATAACACAGTCCCCAAGCCTTGTAGGCTAGCATCAGATGTAATACATATGGTTTTTCAGGATCAGCATAGGCAAGGACGGGAGTGTGAGTGAGTTGGTATATGATCTCATGAAAAGCAGCTTCACAATCAGGTGTCCAGCGTGACCCAAAAAACTCATTTGGACGGAAATACACTCTCAGCTTCAGTGGAAGCCACTGTCTTGTATTTTTTGTTGGTGGGAGGGTAACCTTGGGTTAGATTCAGAAGTGGGCGGATCACCCTTAAATAGTCCTTAATGAACCGCCGGTAATGACCACAGAATCCTAGGAATCTTTGTAATTCTTTTAGGTTGCGGGGCTGGGGCCAGGTGGTCAAGGCCTCAACTTTGCTAGGATCAGTCTCTATCCCTGCAGTGGACACTATATGCCCCACATATTTTACTGATGTCTGAAAGAACTGGCATTTGTCGATGGATAGCTTGAGGCCGAAATCTTCCAGGTGGTCCAACACTTTAAAAAGTCTGCTTCATGTTCCTCCAATGAACTCCCAAACACTATAACATCGTCTAGATATACTAGGCACTCCAATAAGTTCATGTCCCCCACTGCACGCTCCATCAACCATTGAAGAGTGTCTGGGGCACCTGAGATCCCTTGGGGCATCCTGATAAATTCATAGTACCCAAGTGGACAGATAAAGGCTGTCTTCTCATGGTCTTCTGGGGCCATGGGGATCTGGTAATACCCACTGCAAAGATCCAACATTGAGAACCACTTGCTACCGTTCAAACAGTCTAAAGCGTCCTGATTACGGGGCACGATGTATTGATCAGGGATGGTCCGTCTGGAGGGTCCGATAATCCCCACACATTCATACAGTTCCATTCTTCTTTCTCACTACTACAATAGGTGAAGCATAAGGGCTTCTGGATTCTTGTATCATACCAGCCGCAAGCATCTCCTGTAGGTGCCGTCTCACATCATCTATGTCAGCAGGTGCCAGGTGTCAAGACCTCTCATGGAATGGCCGCTCATCATACAGCCGGATATGCTGCTCAGCTCCTTGCACACATCCCACATCCCATTCCATTAGTGAAAACACATGGTCTCTCTGGGCAAGTTTCTTACCGATCCTCATCTTCCATTCTGCTGCCAACGGGTAGTCACCAAAGTCAAACAATTCAGGCGTCACTCTGTCAGTCTCCCTCGAGTACTTGTTACTGGGTAGCACTGCAGTGTCTGCGCAGTGTACAGTAGCCAGGGTGCAACCTCTATTCACCTGAATTTCTCAGTCTGACACATTATGAACCTGGACCATTACCTGTCGAGCATAGGCATGAGCCCAAGCGGGTAAGATACTGGGCTTAACCAGCAATCCTTCTGGCAATTTTCCATCACCTGGAGCATCCAGCATGAGTATCTTCTTCTTGACGTCTTTTGTAAGCGGACCTCCCCTTGTAAGGTACACTGAGCATTGGGAGCCAGGATCATGGACTCAGGATCCTTCTTCCATACCACCCCAACCGGTTCATCCACATCCATCTCGTCAGCATTCTTCCGTGACTCATAAGCCTTCTTGATCAAGGCAGGAATCCTCAAAGCTCTACAAGTCCACTGCCCCTGTCTCTCATAACATAGTTGCGCCAACCTCCTGAACATATAAGCATTTGTCCCAATTACCAAAGGAACCCCATCGTACAGTCCAATAGGGGGACACACTAGGGCCAAAGTCTCCACTTGCTCCGCCACTCCAACAACTGAAGTGGGGAAAGACAACCAAATCCAGATGTATCCAGACTAGGGGTACGCCTTTTCACTTAACCTCCAGACATGCAAACCTTCCAAGGGTTGTAGGGGCACATCAGGCAGGTGCTCATTGTACCAATCTTGAAACAGAATAGTCACTTGAGACCCGCTGTCAAGCATGGCTCTGATGGACACACCATTACTTTTACTGTGGCTTCCATTGAAGGGCCCACCACCTTGGACCATTTAGGAGGGACAGCAGCAGAGGCCAGGACAGATGATTTAGCCACATAGGGATTTGAATTACTACTTCTTGAACCCTTACTGCAGTCATTTTGGGCACTTCTCGACTGCTGATTCGTTTTTCAAAGCTCTCCTTGAGGCCTGTATACAACTTTATCTAGGTCTTTTGTGTACCAGCGTTCTCTCTTTATGTGCCCATCCTTCCCACAATTATGGCAAAATATGTTTTTTTGGGTTTGAGGTGGCCGAGGCATCACACTGGGAACTGGGGCAGTGGTACACCATCAGAAAACCTTGGTGCCACCTGTCTGCAGTGTGGTGAGCATTTGTAGCCATCTCGTCACTTCTCTCACTGTCATAGTCAAGTCATCAAGTGTTGAGCTGCTTCTCAGCTGGAGATGCCTGGGTGGGCACCCCCACCCCTATAGCAGATGCAGTCGGATAAGAGTCAGTGCCTGTACTCACAGTAGCGGCCTTCACAGAGAGACTGTTTTTTGTTTCCCTGAACTCCCTCAGCAGTTCATCCCATGGTGGCAGCACCCCTCATTGGTCCCCACTTCGGAAGGGCCTTCCGATGCCGTGATCATTTGGGCTGCGCTCACCTTAGAAGTACAATCCTCCTCGTCATCTTCAACTTCCCGGAGTTCTTTTATCAAGTCACAATAGCCGTGGGTTACCCTTCTATCTTGGAGCCTTAATTGAAAGAGCTGCAATTTAGAATGCTTTGCATGTTGCAGTATGTGTCCCAACCTCACACGCATTACGTCACTGGCGGCTACCCCACCTTTTCGGTAAGCTTTCTGCAGGGCTCTTTCCAAACAAGTAACATATGCAGACAAACGTTCCCCAGGCCATTGTTTTGTACCTTGAAATTTCCACATCAAGTTCTCCCCTGACTCAGTGCTCCCAAAATTGCCTTCGAGAGGCCCGGTGGCGCAGAGGGCTGAGGCGTTGAACGCCACACCTCGCTCCACGCCAGCGACCCGGGTTCGGGAGCGGACTCTGGTAGCCGGTGGGTCAGCCGGGGGAATCAGGCTTGAGTGTCCGACGACAGCTCGCCTACTCCGGGGAGGGGATTCGGCCACATTCCGGCCCTTGTGCGACCCCGAGCGGAGGCTCGAGGAAGCGCATGCCCTTTCAGGGATTGGTCGGACGGCCATCAATAGCAGAGCAGACGTCGACGTACACGTCATGACGTCAGGGGATTGCATCTGCTAAGGGAAGGGAGGAAACAGGAAAAATGGAGCCTGCCTTGTCCGGGAGGAAGCGGGGTCCTGGGACATGCCCAGCGATTTGCCCGCCCCTCAGCAAGTCCACGGGGCCGCGAAACTGTAAGTTACTGAGGATGGCTACCTGAACTCCCGCCAGAGGGTAAACCAGCGGCTCCATGGGGGCCTGTGGATTGTGTGAGCTGTCGCGGGTAGTGGGATGTCTGCGGGACAACGCCGAAGGGTCGGAGGAGGCAGAGGAGGAGGATAAAATTTGTGGGTTTGTGGACCTCAAAAAGTTAATGGCCTCTAGGGTGGGACCCCTCAAATTTTATGATTCTTTTCTGTTTTTCAGCCTCCGCACACTGCCATTCAGGTACCAAGGGGGCAACACAATCTATCCAGGTCTCCCAATCATCCTCCCTCTGGTGGGTGGGGAGGATGCCAGAGAAGATTCTCAACCTTTGGTAAGAGTCGTGACTAATGGCAGGTACAAACATAGGGGCCAGCATTGGCACAGGCACAGAAGGAGAGGCAATAACGGGTGCTGGAGTGGGAGGGGGTGTTAGGGGAGGAACACCCCCAGGTGGCAGGAATAGTTTCTTTAAGTCCTCCACAGTTTTCCCTTCCTCTAGCAACAACTTAGCAAATTTCTTCTCAAAAGTCTCAGATAGTGGGGTGGGGGGCTCATCCTCCCCGGGATCTTTACTGTCTTTAGTTACCACTCCCCAGGCAGTGAGGGCTCCTTCTGGGGTAATAGGCCGTGGCACTTTGGAACTGTCTACTGGGTCCTTACACTCTACTAAGGCCATGAAACTTTGGGCGAGCAGATTAACCTGTCGACCCACCACCACAGGGTTTTGTAAACATTTAACCTTGGAAAGTACTCCCTCTACAGTGTCCTTATTGGTACCCAGGGGAACATACAGGATAAGCATAGCATTTTGGGGGTCGATCTCCTGCCCAGTACACCACCCCACCAACTGGTGTACAGCCACTTCTGTGGGGGTAGCCATTTATTTTTAACAGCAATTCGTAAGTTTGGCCACTAGGGGACGCTAATCCCAGCAGTGCCTCCAAGATGTAACCCCTAGGTGGCGCTATCCCAAGGGCTACTACCCCTGCCTGCTGGGCTAGTAGCAGGTTAAGGGGCCTAGGTTCGGTGATGGGTGCCGCCACCCAGAGGTCAGGGTTAGTAGTGGTCAAACTAGCTTGGGCTCAGCCCTCTGGGACACTGTGACCCCCCTCAATTCCCACTAGTGGCCCACACAATACACAATGAGTACCTTCACAATTGACACTTACCACCAGGGTTGATTTCTCCAGTTTGACCCTGAGGACCTCCTGTAAAACAAGGTTAGGCAGCACAAATGACAACAGTACAGTACCCCCAATACAAACGGAAACCACAGTCAGTTTAAATGCAGAAACAGTAAGATCTGATTTATTCAGGGGGGTTTTAACAAGGATAGGGGCAATCAGGTTAATTAGCTTACTCTCTATAATGATCACACTGTTATGCATGCAGTACAGAATTCCCCCGCACTGTAACACACACACACACACACACACCGGGTACCCAGGTTACAAAGGCAGAAGGGCTAGCCAGGATAGTTGCCCGGGGTAGGCCGGAGTCACAGCTGGGTGGGGCCCTGTGATGGAAAAACAACATGCACACAGATAATTCGTAATCCAGAGCCGGAGGGCTCAGTTCGTGGCAAGGAAAACACAAAACAATCAGATGACACACTTTGATTTAAGAACAGTTGCAGGGAGCTACCCTGATAATTACTCACGATACCCAGGCTAAACACAGGAGGGCTGATGGCTGACTTGCTGGTTTGCCAGAGGAAGCTGGGCCCCTCGATGATGGATCTTTCTGTGCAGCAGGGTAGTGGGACTGGACCCGCGTGGCAGGGCCTATCTGCATCAGGCAGCACATATTCAGTCTGATTCTGACAGGGAAACACTTCCTGCGCTGGCACACAGTTTACAGACAGAGGAGAAAACAGATTACGACCCCCTTGCAGTTCATAGCACATTTATATGTAAAGGAAATTACTATACCAGGCAGGCTGCTCCTTGATCCCGATTGCAAAATCACTGCTATTACCCGGGAACACTACAGTAGCTAAAGTTCCTGACAGGCCGATCGCTTTCAGCAAAATCTTCGGTCTTCTACAGGGTGAGCCTGGTTATAAATCAGCAGCTTGCTTCGTTCTCTACAAATTCGGATTCAGTCTGAAAAAGTCCTCTTCTTCCTCTTCAGGGCAGTAATCAGGCCAGCAGGCCTACAGACAGACCTTCCACGGTTCTCCCACATGAACTACATCGCAAACGGTTGCTCGAACACACAGAGGTGCTGTTCCTTCTGCTTCCAACTCGAATCTGGCTTGCCAGCAGACAGCTCAGGGGCTTTCACTCAGATACAAAAGGTTTGGTTGGTCGGTTCAGATGTCAGTCACAGCAGGGCTCCCTCTATAGGTGCAAAAAGGCACCAACAGTCCAGAAACTGCAATTCCCAGAGTCTCACTCCACACAGCCCCATTTCAGTAGACTCCATTTGAGAGTCCTAAGTACTGATTGGTCCCATTCGGCAGTCCAGGACCAAAATGGTGGAGCTAAACAGAAACAGTCCTTGCTGCAAGAAGGCAGGTTAGAACAAACTACATTTTTACTACTATTTAAATGATCTACCAGCAATCAGTTACATCTTTCAAAAGGGCTCACTCTGCACATTTAGCGATAGCAGAAACGGAGCGATTATTCAGCAACCCAGGTGGGACTCGGGCATAGAAACACACAGTCCCCCCCAATCAAATTAATTAGGACTGCAAGCAGGCAGCACTTAAAGAGACAGTACATGGAGGCTTTAAAAACACTCACTGGCAATCACTTTTAAATGGCTTAGGTGCCAAACACCAACCAGGCTGTGAGCAATTAGGCAAGCTCTTGGAAGACTTTTGGGATCCCCCACTTGTAGGGGGGTTACAAATAAATAAAATAAAAATAAAAATAAATAAACAGACGGGGCTCTTAGCCCTTCGCGGACACAACAGGATGGTTCTTTACTTTTTGGTGCCCGATGGCACTGCGGACTGGATTGGAGCTTCAGGACAGCTTCACTAGCTGGAGCCAGTGCAGACATGCCAACAAACCCTCAGGGAATGGCTTCAACCCACCAGGTAAGCCCTTTCCAGGTTCCCCTTATCTTGTTGCATCCTTTCCTCTCCACAGCTAGCCGGATCTCTCCCAACTGAACAGAACAGAATAATTTTAAAAAGAAGCTTCTCCTTCCAGTATAGCTGGAGTGGAATGCTGTGCATAAGCAGCTCAGCACAACATTCCATCCAGATCATTGTTACAGGTGCAGCATATAAAAATCTATTTTACTACAGTGTAATGTGCACTGGGCACCTTTTCTATTTTTTTACCAGTATTTTCCCACTATAATGAGAGGGAATTAACTTATGAGGGGCCCCTTTTTATTACTGTCTGCTAGCTCCATGCAACGAGCACCCTGGGCACCTGCAATCCCTTATTCTTTTATTGTCCTTCCTTTTTCTGTAGTGCCCCCAACTATGGGGCATTACACTTGCCTCTAAAATCGAATTCTTGTTTGATACCCTCCCCTCTTCCCTTGATCACACAATCAGGCATCCTCCACAGTGAATACTAAGCAGAAATACTTGCTCAGTATGTCTGCCTTCCCTTTGTCCCCTTCCTCCCACTAGTCCCCACCTTAGTTTTGCATTCCTCCTGTACTGAATGTAAGAACATTTTGTCCCTTCCCCTTCATTCCCTCAGTTATCTTCAACTCTGTCAGATTTTGCCCTCCTCACAGACTTGCTGACCTCCCCTTTGTTCTGTTTAGAAACACTACCCAACCTCTCTCTGCCTGGCTTGTTTTGTATTTTCTGAAAGCCTTCTTTGTCTCCCTCACAGCCTCCCCCACCTCCCTTGTGAAACACAGTGGTTTCCTACACCTTCTGATGTTCCCTACCACCCTTACAGAGATGCGTGGCTTCCAATGTCCTGTTCTTAATCACTTTGCACTGCTTTTCTACTTTCTCTACAGCTTGTAGCCCTTCTGGTTTCACCTGCAGCAGCTCCCACATCCTAACAATCTCTGCCCTCTTAAAGTCCAGGGACCGGATTTTCAAAGCATGGCGCAGGGCTTGCGACAAGCCTTGCATCATGACACTTAGGTTCTGGTGGTACGCCAAACCCATTCGCCACAACTGCAGCTGATTCTATAATCTCAGGCGCAGTCATGA
The DNA here is from genome assembly GCA_016271365.2 of Neoceratodus forsteri. NCBI lineage: Eukaryota > Metazoa > Chordata > Ceratodontiformes > Ceratodontidae > Neoceratodus > Neoceratodus forsteri. The sequence goes on from CM028129.1 coordinate 1,415,241,399, forward strand.
CAGTTTCCACTATTTACGGCAGCTTGCACCACATATCTGGTGCAAGCTCTGTGAAAAAGGTCCTCAGGACTGCCGCAAGTTAGACCGGAAAAAGGTTGGTCTAGCTTGAGGCAATGGCCGCATGGGATAGAAAATCCCGATTGCGGGTGGGTGAATGCCGTAAGCTCCATGCACCATATATATGGTGCACCAGGGGGTTGCGGCATTCACCAGCGTTCGAAAACCCTGCCCCAAGACTTTTGACTGTGATTGTCTCCTAGCCACTTCTGAGTCCATCATAAAATACAGCCTGGTGATTGCTGGTTCCCAGTGGATCCTTTACTGTGATCTCTCCTACATTGCCCCTGTTTGTGAGGACTAAGTCTAGGATGGCTCTCTCCTTTGCAGGCTCCTCAACCCTCTGTTACTGTATCAGAAATGCTTCCTGGAATGTCTGTACAAGCAGCTTATTCCTTGCACTTGCTGCTACTGGGATCCTCCAGTCCACATCTGGCATGTTGAAGTCACTCATCTGCAGCACCTCCCCTTGTTTTGCTGCCCTTCTGATGTCACCGCCCCAGTTACCTATTGGCTGCCTCCTTCTTAATTGGTTGTCTATATACCACTCCAGTCCTGTTCCTTCTCCATCCATGACTACTTGTGCCAGCACTGTCTCTGTGCACTTGCTATAACCACTAACCTTAACCTCCTTGGCATTTATACCCTCCCTTACGTATAACATCTACCCACCCCCTTCCTTGTTCCTTGTACCTTGTCAGCATTGCATATCTTGGAATGGTCAGATCCCAGTTATGGTACTGTTTTGCTCACACCTCAGAAATCACAACCAGGTCAAACTGTGCACTGCCACCACTTCCTCTAGGTCATTAGTTTTGCTCCCCAGGCTCCTGGCATTAGTGCACTTAGCCCTCCATGTCACTTGGTTTCTCACTCCCTCCGATTCCTTAATACCCACCTTTACCTTGCCCTTATCCTTAACCCTGCTCCTACTGTACCTTCCTTCCCCTCCTGGACTCCCTACTTGCCCTTCCCTGTATCTTTTTCTGTTTTCCCTTGTTTCCACTCTTGTTGTGCCTTGTTGTTTCCTCTGTATCTGCTAGTGCTGGGGGACACCATCCATGGCTCCCTCATTTGAGTAGGTGCACTTATCAACAACTGATCCATCTCCTCATTTTGCTAGTTTGTATGTTAGCCCCAGCTCCACCCTGTGTCTAGAGGAACCAGTGATACTTCTCATCCGGGCGCTACTTACCAAATGTTGTGCTGTGGCCAGGTCTTCCTTTGTTGTGGCTGTTTGTCTTCACATGACTCCTCCTTTCTCGTTTGTCTTCACATGACTCCTCCTTTCTCTTTCTATCATTGCTGGCTTCCATACAGTCTTCCTAGGTCCAGAAGGTGGAGGCAGTACAGTGCAGTGGGTTAAGGCTCTGAGCTGCAGATCTGGAGACCTGGGTTTAAATCCCACAGCTGCCTAGGTGCATACTGTGTGATCCTGAGCAAGTCACTTAACTTCCTTGT